>OY829913.1:288192606-288803277 GCA_963691935.1 Nephrotoma guestfalica | reverse complement strand
GGTTAGCCTTACTGATTTTATCGGATAAAATTTATTGTCACAGATTCGGTAAGTATCGGTTATTATGGATCAATTAGAGAATTTTGAGTTGAGCTGCGTTTAAGTTGTCGCAATATGTTGTCTGGTTTGCCTGCCATCAAGGTTCGATACGACAAGTGACCGGATTTCAAAACCCGAAACTTCCAATAACCGCGCTTTCCAGATGTAAATTACCGTTGGTTTATAGATGAATACGTTACCCGGATTACCTAGAATCATTTTGAACCGGAAGTTCAACAATAAAATGTTATCAATTTTTTTGCGAAAATCCTGATGGTTAGCCTTACTGATTTTTATCGGATAAAATTTATTGTCACAGATTCGGTAAGTATCGGTTATTATGGATCAATTAGAGAATTTTGAGTTGAGCTGCGTTTGAGTTGTCGCAATATGTTGTCTGGTTCGCCTGCCATCAAGGTTCGATTACGACAAGTGACCGGATTTCAAAACGCGAAACTTCCAATAACCACGCTTTCCAGATGTAAATTACCGTTGGTTTATAGATGAATACGTTACCCGGATTACCTAGAATCATTTTGAACCGGAAGTTCAACAATAAAATGTTATCAATTTTTTTGCGAAAATCCCTGATGGTTAGCCTTACTGATTTTTATCGGATAAAATTTATTGTCACAGATTCGGTAAGTATCGGTTATTATGGATCAATTAGAGAATTTTGAGTTGAGCTGCGTTTAAGTTGTCGCAATATGTTGTCTGGTTCGCCTGCCATCAAGGTTCGATTACGACAAGTGACCGGATTTCAAAACGCGAAACTTCCAATAACCGCGCTTTCCAGATGTAAATTACCGTTGGTTTATAGATGAATACGTTACCCGGATTACCTAGAATCATTTTGAACCGGAAGTTCAACAATAAAATGTTATAAAATTTTTTGCGAAAATCCCTGATGGTTAGCCTTACTGATTTTTATCGGATAAATTTATTGTCACAGATTCGGTAAGTATCGGTTATTATGGATCAATTAGAGAATTTTGAGTTGAGCTGCGTTTAAGTTGTCGCAATATGTTGTCTGGTTCGCCTGCCATCAAGGTTCGAATACGACAAGTGACCGGATTTCAAAACGCAAAACTTCCAATAACCGCGCTTTCCAGATGTAAATTACCGTTGGTTTATAGATGAATACGTTACCCGGATTACCTAGAATCATTTTGAACCGGAAGTTCAACAATAAAATGTTATCAATTTTTTTGCGAAAATCCCTGATGGTTAGCCTTACTGATTTTTATCGGATAAAATTTATTGTCACAGATTCGGTAAGTATCGGTTATTATGGATCAATTAGATAATTTTGAGTTGAGCTGCGTTTAAGTTGTCGCAATATGTTGTCTGGTTCGCCTGCCATCAAGGTTCGATTACGACAAGTGACGGATTTCAAAACGCAAAACTTCCAATAACCGCGCTTTCCAGATGTAAATTACCGTGGTTTATAGATGAATACGTTACCCCGGATTACCTAGAATCATTTTGAACCGGAAGTTCAACAATAAAATGTTATCAATTTTTTGCGAAAATCCCTGATGGTTAGCCTTACTGATTTTTATCGGATAAAATTTATTGTCACAGATTCGGTAAGTATCGGTTATTATGGATCAATTAGATAATTTTGAGTTGAGCTGCGTTTAAGTTGTCGCAATATGTTGTCTGGTTCGCCTGCCATCAAGGTTCGAATACGACAAGTGACCGAATTTCAAAACGCGAAACTTCCAATAACCGCGCTTTCCAGATGTAAATTACCGTTGGTTTATAGATGAATACGTTACCCGGATTACCTAGAATCATTTTGAACCGGAAGTTCAACAATAAAATGTTATCAATTTTTTGCGAAAATCCCTGATGGTTAGCCTTACTGATTTTTATCGGATAAAATTTATTGTCACAGATTCGGTAAGTATCGGTTATTATGGATCAATTAGATAATTTTGAGTTGAGCTGCGTTTAAGTTGTCGCAATATGTTGTCTGGTTCGCCTGCCATCAAGGTTCGATTACGACAAGTGACCGGATTTCAAACGCAAAACTTCCAATAACCGCGCTTTCCAGATGTAAATTACCGTTGGTTTATAGATGAATACGTTACCCGGATTACCTAGAATCATTTTGAACCGGAAGTTCAACAATAAAATGTTATCAATTTTTTGCGAAATCCCTGATGGTTAGCCTTACTGATTTTTATCGGATAAAATTTATTGTCACAGATTCGGTAAGTATCGGTTATTATGGATCAATTAGATAATTTTGAGTTGAGCTGCGGTTTAAGTTGTCGCAATATGTTGTCTGGTTCGCCTGCCATCAAGGTTCGATTACGACAAGTGACCGGATTTCAAAACGCGAAACTTCCAATAACCGCGCTTTCCAGATGTAAATTACCGTTGGTTTATAGATGAATACGTTACCCGGATTACCTAGAATCATTTTGAACCGGAAGTTCAACAATAAAATGTTATTAATTTTTTGCGAAAATCCCTGATGGTTAGCCTTACTGATTTTTATCGGATAAAATTTATTGTCACAGATTCGGTAAGTATCGGTTATTATGGATCAATTAGAGAATTTTGAGTTGAGCTGCGTTTAAGTTGTCGCAATATGTTGTCTGGTTTGCCTGCCATCAAGGTTCGATTACGACAAGTGACCGGATTTCAAAACCCGAAACTTCCAATAACCGCGCTTTCCAGATGTAAATTACCGTTGGTTTATAGATGAATACGTTACCCGGATTACCTAGAATCATTTTGAACCGGAAGTTCAACAATAAAATGTTATTAATTTTTTGCGAAAATCCCTGATGGTTAGCCTTACTGATTTTTATCGGATAAAATTTATTGTCACAGATTCGGTAAGTATCGGTTATTATGGATCAATTAGAGAATTTTGAGTTGAGCTGCGTTTAAGTTGTCGCAATATGTTGTCTGGTTTGCCTGCCATCAAGGTTCGATTACGACAAGTGACCGGATTTCAAAACCCGAAACTTCCAATAACCGCGCTTTCCAGATGTAAATTACCGTTGGTTTATAGATGAATACGTTACCCGGATTACCTAGAATCATTTTGAACCGGAAGTTCAACAATAAAATGTTATCAATTTTTTGCGAAAATCCCTGATGGTTAGCCTTACTGATTTTTATCGGATAAAATTTATTGTCACAGATTCGGTAAGTATCGGTTATTATGGATCAATTAGAGAATTTTGAGTTGAGCTGCGTTTGAGTTGTCGCAATATGTTGTCTGGTTCGCCTGCCATCAAGGTTCGATTACGACAAGTGACCGGATTTCAAAACGCGAAACTTCCAATAACCACGCTTTCCAGATGTAAATTACCGTTGGTTTATAGATGAATACGTTACCCGGATTACCTAGAATCATTTTGAACCGGAAGTTCAACAATAAAATGTTATCAATTTTTTTGCGAAAATCCCTGATGGTTAGCCTTACTGATTTTTATCGGATAAAATTTATTGTCACAGATTCGGTAAGTATCGGTTATTATGGATCAATTAGAGAATTTTGAGTTGAGCTGCGTTTAAGTTGTCGCAATATGTTGTCTGGTTCGCCTGCCATCAAGGTTCGATTACGACAAGTGACCGGATTTCAAAACGCGAAACTTCCAATAACCGCGCTTTCCAGATGTAAATTACCGTTGGTTTATAGATGAATACGTTACCCGGATTACCTAGAATCATTTTGAACCGAAGTTCAACAATAAAATGTTATAAATTTTTTGCGAAAATCCCTGATGGTTAGCCTTACTGATTTTTATCGGATAAAATTTATTGTCACAGATTCGGTAAGTATCGGTTATTATGGATCAATTAGAGAATTTTGAGTTGAGCTGCGTTTAAGTTGTCGCAATATGTTGTCTGGTTCGCCTGCCATCAAGGTTCGAATACGACAAGTGACCGGATTTCAAAACGCAAAACTTCCAATAACCGCGCTTTCCAGATGTAAATTACCGTTGGTTTATAGATGAATACGTTACCCGGATTACCTAGAATCATTTTGAACCGGAAGTTCAACAATAAAATGTTATCAATTTTTTGCGAAAATCCCTGATGGTTAGCCTTACTGATTTTTATCGGATAAAATTTATTGTCACAGATTCGGTAAGTATCGGTTATTATGGATCAATTAGATAATTTTGAGTTGAGCTGCGTTTAAGTTGTCGCAATATGTTGTCTGGTTCGCCTGCCATCAAGGTTCGATTACGACAAGTGACCGGATTTCAAAACGCAAAACTTCCAATAACCGCGCTTTCCAGATGTAAATTACCGTTGGTTTATAGATGAATACGTTACCCGGATTACCTAGAATCATTTTGAACCGGAAGTTCAACAATAAAATGCTATAAATTTTTTTGCGAAAATCCCTGATGATTACCTAGCATCATTTTGAACCGGAAGTTCAACAATAAAATGTTATTAATTTTTTGCGAAAATCCCTGATGGTTAGCCTTACTGATTTTTATCGGATAAAATTTATTGTCACAGATTCGGTAAGTATCGGTTATTATGGATCAATTAGAGAATTTTGAGTTGAGCTGCGTTTAAGTTGTCGCAATATGTTGTCTGGTTTGCCTGCCATCAAGGTTCGATTACGACAAGTGACCGGATTTCAAAACCCGAAACTTCCAATAACCGCGCTTTCCAGATGTAAATTACCGTTGGTTTATAGATGAATACGTTACCCGGATTACCTAGAATCATTTTGAACCGGAAGTTCAACAATAAAATGTTATCAATTTTTTTGCGAAAATCCCTGATGGTTAGCCTTACTGATTTTTATCGGATAAAATTTATTGTCACAGATTCGGTAAGTATCGGTTATTATGGATCAATTAGAGAATTTTGAGTTGAGCTGCGTTTGAGTTGTCGCAATATGTTGTCTGGTTCGCCTGCCATCAAGGTTCGATTACGACAAGTGACCGGATTTCAAAACGCGAAACTTCCAATAACCACGCTTTCCAGATGTAAATTACCGTTGGTTTATAGATGAATACGTTACCCGGATTACCTAGAATCATTTTGAACCGGAAGTTCAACAATAAAATGTTATCAATTTTTTTGCGAAAATCCCTGATGGTTAGCCTTACTGATTTTTATCGGATAAAATTTATTGTCACAGATTCGGTAAGTATCGGTTATTATGGATCAATTAGAGAATTTTGAGTTGAGCTGCGTTTAAGTTGTCGCAATATGTTGTCTGGTTCGCCTGCCATCAAGGTTCGATTACGACAAGTGACCGGATTTCAAACGCGAAACTTCCAATAACCGCGCTTTCCAGATGTAAATTACCGTTGGTTTATAGATGAATACGTTACCCGGATTACCTAGAATCATTTTGAACCGGAAGTTCAACAATAAAATGTTATAAATTTTTTGCGAAAATCCCTGATGGTTAGCCTTACTGATTTTTATCGGATAAAATTTATTGTCACAGATTCGGTAAGTATCGGTTATTATGGATCAATTAGAGAATTTTGAGTTGAGCTGCGTTTAAGTTGTCGCAATATGTTGTCTGGTTCGCCTGCCATCAAGGTTCGAATACGACAAGTGACCGGATTTCAAAACGCAAAACTTCCAATAACCGCGCTTTCCAGATGTAAATTACCGTTGGTTTATAGATGAATACGTTACCCGGATTACCTAGAATCATTTTGAACCGGAAGTTCAACAATAAAATGTTATCAATTTTTTTGCGAAAATCCCTGATGGTTAGCCTTACTGATTTTTATCGGATAAAATTTATTGTCACAGATTCGGTAAGTATCGGTTATTATGGATCAATTAGGAAGTTTTGAGTTGAGCTGCGTTTAAGTTATCGCAATATGTTGTCTGGTTCGCCTGCCGTCAAGGTTCGATTACTTCATGTGACCGGATTTCAAAACGCGAAACTTCCAATAAACGCGCTTTCCAGACGTAAATTACCGTTGGTTTATAGATGAATACGTTACCCGGATTACCTAGAATCATTTTGAACCGGAAGTTCAACAATAAAATGTTATAAATTTTTTGCGAAAATCCCTGATGGTTAGCCTTACTGATTTTTATCGGATAAAATTTATTGTCACAGATTCGGTAAGTATCGGTTATTATGGATCAATTAGACAATTTTGAGTTGAGCTGCGTTTAAGTTGTCGCAATATGTTGTCTGGTTCGCCTGCCATCAAGGTTCGATTACGACAAGTGACCGGATTTCAAAACGCAAAACTTCCAATAACCGCGCTTTCCAGATGTAAATTACCGTTGGTTTATAGATGAATACGTTACCCGGATTACCTAGAATCATTTTGAACCGGAAGTTCAACAATAAAATGCTATAAATTTTTTTGCGAAAATCCCTGATGATTACCTAGCATCATTTTGAACCGGAAGTTCAACAATAAAATGTTATTAATTTTTTGCGAAAATCCCTGATGGTTAGCCTTACTGATTTTTATCGGATAAAATTTATTGTCACAGATTCGGTAAGTATCGGTTATTATGGATCAATTAGAGAATTTTGAGTTGAGCTGCGTTTAAGTTGTCGCAATATGTTGTCTGGTTTGCCTGCCATCAAGGTTCGATTACGACAAGTGACCGGATTTCAAAACCCGAAACTTCCAATAACCGCGCTTTCCAGATGTAAATTACCGTTGGTTTATAGATGAATACGTTACCCGGATTACCTAGAATCATTTTGAACCGGAAGTTCAACAATAAAATGTTATCAATTTTTTGCGAAAATCCCTGATGGTTAGCCTTACTGATTTTTATCGGATAAAATTTATTGTCACAGATTCGGTAAGTATCGGTTATTATGGATCAATTAGAGAATTTTGAGTTGAGCTGCGTTTGAGTTGTCGCAATATGTTGTCTGGTTCGCCTGCCATCAAGGTTCGATTACGACAAGTGACCGGATTTCAAAACCCGAAACTTCCAATAACCGCGCTTTCCAGATGTAAATTACCGTTGGTTTATAGATGAATACGTTACCCGGATTACCTAGAATCATTTTGAACCGGAAGTTCAACAATAAAATGTTATCAATTTTTTTGCGAAAATCCCTGATGGTTAGCCTTACTGATTTTTATCGGATAAAATTTATTGTCACAGATTCGGTAAGTATCGGTTATTATGGATCAATTAGAGAATTTTGAGTTGAGCTGCGTTTGAGTTGTCGCAATATGTTGTCTGGTTCGCCTGCCATCAAGGTTCGATTACGACAAGTGACCGGATTTCAAAACGCGAAACTTCCAATAACCACGCTTTCCAGATGTAAATTACCGTTGGTTTATAGATGAATACGTTACCCGGATTACCTAGAATCATTTTGAACCGGAAGTTCAACAATAAAATGTTATCAATTTTTTTGCGAAAATCCCTGATGGTTAGCCTTACTGATTTTTATCGGATAAAATTTATTGTCACAGATTCGGTAAGTATCGGTTATTATGGATCAATTAGAGAATTTTGAGTTGAGCTGCGTTTAAGTTGTCGCAATATGTTGTCTGGTTCGCCTGCCATCAAGGTTCGATTACGACAAGTGACCGGATTTCAAAACGCGAAACTTCCAATAACCGCGCTTTCCAGATGTAAATTACCGTTGGTTTATAGATGAATACGTTACCCGGATTACCTAGAATCATTTTGAACCGGAAGTTCAACAATAAAATGTTATAAATTTTTTGCGAAAATCCCTGATGGTTAGCCTTACTGATTTTTATCGGATAAAATTTATTGTCACAGATTCGGTAAGTATCGGTTATTATGGATCAATTAGAGAATTTTGAGTTGAGCTGCGTTTAAGTTGTCGCAATATGTTGTCTGGTTCGCCTGCCATCAAGGTTCGAATACGACAAGTGACCGGATTTCAAAACGCAAAACTTCCAATAACCGCGCTTTCCAGATGTAAATTACCGTTGGTTTATAGATGAATACGTTACCCGGATTACCTAGAATCATTTTGAACCGGAAGTTCAACAATAAAATGTTATCAATTTTTTTGCGAAAATCCCTGATGGTTAGCCTTACTGATTTTTATCGGATAAAATTTATTGTCACAGATTCGGTAAGTATCGGTTATTATGGATCAATTAGGAAGTTTTGAGTTGAGCTGCGTTTAAGTTATCGCAATATGTTGTCTGGTTCGCCTGCCGTCAAGGTTCGATTACTTCATGTGACCGGATTTCAAAACGCGAAACTTCCAATAAACGCGCTTTCCAGACGTAAATTACCGTTGGTTTATAGATGAATACGTTACCCGGATTACCTAGAATCATTTTGAACCGGAAGTTCAACAATAAAATGTTATAAATTTTTTGCGAAAATCCCTGATGGTTAGCCTTACTGATTTTTATCGGATAAAATTTATTGTCACAGATTCGGTAAGTATCGGTTATTATGGATCAATTAGACAATTTTGAGTTGAGCTGCGTTTAAGTTGTCGCAATATGTTGTCTGGTTCGCCTGCCATCAAGGTTCGATTACGACAAGTGACCGAATTTCAAAACGCGAAACTTCCAATAACCGCGCTTTCCAGATGTAAATTACCGTTGGTTTATAGATGAATACGTTACCCGGATTACCTAGAATCATTTTGAACCGGAAGTTCAACAATAAAATGTTATCAATTTTTTGCGAAAATCCCTGATGGTTAGCCTTACTGATTTTTATCGGATAAAATTTATTGTCACAGATTCGGTAAGTATCGGTTATTATGGATCAATTAGATAATTTTGAGTTGAGCTGCGTTTAAGTTGTCGCAATATGTTGTCTGGTTCGCCTGCCATCAAGGTTCGATTACGACAAGTGACCGGATTTCAAAACGCAAAACTTCCAATAACCGCGCTTTCCAGATGTAAATTACCGTTGGTTTATAGATGAATACGTTACCCGGATTACCTAGAATCATTTTGAACCGGAAGTTCAACAATAAAATGTTATCAATTTTTTGCGAAAATCCCTGATGGTTAGCCTTACTGATTTTTATCGGATAAAATTTATTGTCACAGATTCGGTAAGTATCGGTTATTATGGATCAATTAGATAATTTTGAGTTGAGCTGCGTTTAAGTTGTCGCAATATGTTGTCTGGTTCGCCTGCCATCAAGGTTCGATTACGACAAGTGACCGGATTTCAAAACGCGAAACTTCCAATAACCGCGCTTTCCAGATGTAAATTACCGTTGGTTTATAGATGAATACGTTACCCGGATTACCTAGAATCATTTTGAACCGGAAGTTCAACAATAAAATGTTATAATTTTTTGCGAAAATCCCTGATGGTTAGCCTTACTGATTTTTATCGGATAAAATTTATTGTCACAGATTCGGTAAGTATCGGTTATTATGGATCAATTAGAGAATTTTGAGTTGAGCTGCGTTTAAGTTGTCGCAATATGTTGTCTGGTTCGCCTGCCATCAAGGTTCGATTACGACAAGTGACCGGATTTCAAAACGCCGAAACTTCCAATAACCGCGCTTTCCAGATGTAAATTACCGTTGGTTTATAGATGAATACGTTACCCGGATTACCTAGAATCATTTTGAACCGGAAGTTCAACAATAAAATGTTATCAATTTTTTTGCGAAAATCCCTGATGGTTAGCCTTACTGATTTTTATCGGATAAAATTTATTGTCACAGATTCGGTAAGTATCGGTTATTATGGATCAATTAGAGAATTTGAGTTGAGCTGCGTTTGAGTTGTCGCAATATGTTGTCTGGTTCGCCTGCCATCAAGGTTCGATTACGACAAGTGACCGGATTTCAAAACGCGAAACTTCCAATAACCGCGCTTTCCAGATGTAAATTACCGTTGGTTTATAGATGAATACGTTACCCGGATTACCTAGAATCATTTTGAACCGGAAGTTCAACAATAAAATGTTATCAATTTTTTGCGAAAATCCCTGATGGTTAGCCTTACTGATTTTTATCGGATAAAATTTATTGTCACAGATTCGGTAAGTATCGGTTATTATGGATCAATTAGAGAATTTTTGAGTTGAGCTGCGTTTAAGTTGTCGCAATATGTTGTCTGGTTCGCCTGCCATCAAGGTTCGATTACGACAAGTGACCGATTTCAAAACGCGAAACTTCCAATAACCGCGCTTTCCAGATGTAAATTACCGTTGGTTTATAGATGAATACGTTACCCGGATTACCTAGAATCATTTTGAACCGGAAGTTCAACAATAAAATGTTATAAATTTTTTGCGAAAATCCCTGATGGTTAGCCTTACTGATTTTTATCGGATAAAATTTATTGTCACAGATTCGGTAAGTATCGGTTATTATGGATCAATTAGAGAATTTGAGTTGAGCTGCGTTTAAGTTGTCGCAATATGTTGTCTGGTTCGCCTGCCATCAAGGTTCGAATACGACAAGTGACCGGATTTCAAAACGCAAAACTTCCAATAACCGCGCTTTCCAGATGTAAATTACCGTTGGTTTATAGATGAATACGTTACCCGGATTACCTAGAATCATTTTGAACCGGAAGTTCAACAATAAAATGTTATCAATTTTTTGCGAAAATCCCTGATGGTTAGCCTTACTGATTTTTATCGGATAAAATTTATTGTCACAGATTCGGTAAGTATCGGTTATTATGGATCAATTAGGAAGTTTTGAGTTGAGCTGCGTTTAAGTTATCGCAATATGTTGTCTGGTTCGCCTGCCGTCAAGGTTCGATTACTTCATGTGACCGGATTTCAAAACGCGAAACTTCCAATAAACGCGCTTTCCAGACGTAAATTACCGTTGGTTTATAGATGAATACGTTACCCGGATTACCTAGAATCATTTTGAACCGGAAGTTCAACAATAAAATGTTATAAATTTTTTGCGAAAATCCCTGATGGTTAGCCTTACTGATTTTTATCGGATAAAATTTATTGTCACAGATTCGGTAAGTATCGGTTATTATGGATCAATTAGACAATTTTGAGTTGAGCTGCGTTTAAGTTGTCGCAATATGTTGTCTGGTTCGCCTGCCATCAAGGTTCGATTACGACAAGTGACCGAATTTCAAAACGCGAAACTTCCAATAACCGCGCTTTCCAGATGTAAATTACCGTTGGTTTATAGATGAATACGTTACCCGGATTACCTAGAATCATTTTGAACCGGAAGTTCAACAATAAAATGTTATCAATTTTTTGCGAAAATCCCTGATGGTTAGCCTTACTGATTTTTATCGGATAAAATTTATTGTCACAGATTCGGTAAGTATCGGTTATTATGGATCAATTAGATAATTTTGAGTTGAGCTGCGTTTAAGTTGTCGCAATATGTTGTCTGGTTTGCCTGCCATCAAGGTTCGATTACGACAAGTGACCGGATTTCAAAACCCGAAACTTCCAATAACCGCGCTTTCCAGATGTAAATTACCGTTGGTTTATAGATGAATACGTTACCCGGATTACCTAGAATCATTTTGAACCGGAAGTTCAACAATAAAATGTTATCAATTTTTTTGCGAAAATCCCTGATGGTTAGCCTTACTGATTTTTATCGGATAAAATTTATTGTCACAGATTCGGTAAGTATCGGTTATTATGGATCAATTAGAGAATTTTGAGTTGAGCTGCGTTTGAGTTGTCGCAATATGTTGTCTGGTTCGCCTGCCATCAAGGTTCGATTACGACAAGTGACCGGATTTCAAAACGCGAAACTTCCAATAACCACGCTTTCCAGATGTAAATTACCGTTGGTTTATAGATGAATACGTTACCCGGATTACCTAGAATCATTTTGAACCGGAAGTTCAACAATAAAATGTTATCAATTTTTTTGCGAAAATCCCTGATGGTTAGCCTTACTGATTTTTATCGGATAAAATTTATTGTCACAGATTCGGTAAGTATCGGTTATTATGGATCAATTAGAGAATTTTGAGTTGAGCTGCGTTTAAGTTGTCGCAATATGTTGTCTGGTTCGCCTGCCATCAAGGTTCGATTACGACAAGTGACCGGATTTCAAAACGCGAAACTTCCAATAACCGCGCTTTCCAGATGTAAATTACCGTTGGTTTATAGATGAATACGTTACCCGGATTACCTAGAATCATTTTGAACCGGAAGTTCAACAATAAAATGTTATAAATTTTTTGCGAAAATCCCTGATGGTGCCTTACTGATTTTTATCGGATAAAATTTATTGTCACAGATTCGGTAAGTATCGGTTATTATGGATCAATTAGAGAATTTTGAGTTGAGCTGCGTTTAAGTTGTCGCAATATGTTGTCTGGTTCGCCTGCCATCAAGGTTCGATTACGACAAGTGACCGGATTTCAAAACGCGAAACTTCCAATAACCGTGATTTCCAGATGTAAATTACCGTTGGTTTATAGATGAATACGTTACCCGGATTACCTAGAATCATTTTGAACCGGAAGTTCAACAACAAAATGTTATCAATTTTTTGCGAAAATCCCTGATGGTTAGCCTTACTGATTTTTATCGGATAAAATTTATTGTCACAGATTCGGTAAGTATCGGTTATTATGGATCAATTAGAGAATTTTGAGTTGAGCTGCGTTTAAGTTGTCGCAATATGTGTTCTGGTTCGCCTGCCATCAAGGTTCGAATACGACAAGTGACCGGATTTCAAAACGCAAAACTTCCAATAACCGCGCTTTCCAGATGTAAATTACCGTTGGTTTATAGATGAATACGTTACCCGGATTACCTAGAATCATTTTGAACCGGAAGTTCAACAATAAAATGTTATCAATTTTTTTGCGAAAATCCCTGATGGTTAGCCTTACTGATTTTTATCGGATAAAATTTATTGTCACAGATTCGGTAAGTATCGGTTATTATGGATCAATTAGGAAGTTTTGAGTAGAGCTGCGTTTAAGTTATCGCAATATGTTGTCTGGTTCGCCTGCCGTCAAGGTTCGATTACTTCATGTGACCGGATTTCAAAACGCGAAACTTCCAATAAACGCGCTTTCCAGACGTAAATTACCGTTGGTTTATAGATGAATACGTTACCCGGATTACCTAGAATCATTTTGAACCGGAAGTTCAACAATAAAATGTTATAAATTTTTTGCGAAAATCCCTGATGGTTAGCCTTACTGATTTTTATCGGATAAAATTTATTGTCACAGATTCGGTAAGTATCGGTTATTATGGATCAATTAGAGAATTTTGAGTTGAGCTGCGTTTAAGTTGTCGCAATATGTTGTCTGGTTCGCCTGCCATCAAGGTTCGATTACGACAAGTGACCGGATTTCAAAACGCGAAACTTCCAATAACCGCGCTTTCCAGATGTAAATTACCGTTGGTTTATAGATGAATACGTTACCCGAATTACCTAGAATCATTTTGAACCGGAAGTTCAACAATAAAATGTTATCAATTTTTTTGCGAAAATCCCTGATGGTTAGCCTTACTGATTTTTATCGGATAAAATTTATTGTCACAGATTCGGTAAGTATCGGTTATTATGGATCAATTAGAGAATTTTGAGTTGAGCTGCGTTTAAGTTGTCGCAATATGTTGTCTGGTTCGCCTGCCATCAAGGTTCGATTACGACAAGTGACCGGATTTCAAAACGCGAAACTTCCAATAACCGCGCTTTCCAGATGTAAATTACCGTTGGTTTATAGATGAATACGTTACCCGGATTACCTAGAATCATTTTGAACCGGAAGTTCAACAATAAAATGTTATCAATTTTTTTGCGAAAATCCCTGATGGTTAGCCTTACTGATTTTTATCGGATAAAATTTATTGTCACAGATTCGGTAAGTATCGGTTATTATGGATCAATTAGAGAATTTTGAGTTGAGCTGCGTTTAAGTTGTCGCAATATGTGTTCTGGTTCGCCTGCCATCAAGGTTCGAATACGACAAGTGACCGGATTTCAAAACGCAAAACTTCCAATAACCGCGCTTTCCAGATGTAAATTACCGTTGGTTTATAGATGAATACGTTACCCGGATTACCTAGAATCATTTTGAACCGGAAGTTCAACAATAAAATGTTATCAATTTTTTTGCGAAAATCCCTGATGGTTAGCCTTACTGATTTTTATCGGATAAAATTTATTGTCACAGATTCGGTAAGTATCGGTTATTATGGATCAATTAGGAAGTTTTGAGTAGAGCTGCGTTTAAGTTATCGCAATATGTTGTCTGGTTCGCCTGCCGTCAAGGTTCGATTACTTCATGTGACCGGATTTCAAAACGCGAAACTTCCAATAAACGCGCTTTCCAGACGTAAATTACCGTTGGTTTATAGATGAATACGTTACCCGGATTACCTAGAATCATTTTGAACCGGAAGTTCAACAATAAAATGTTATAAATTTTTTGCGAAAATCCCTGATGGTTAGCCTTACTGATTTTTATCGGATAAAATTTATTGTCACAGATTCGGTAAGTATCGGTTATTATGGATCAATTAGAGAATTTTGAGTTGAGCTGCGTTTAAGTTGTCGCAATATGTTGTCTGGTTCGCCTGCCATCAAGGTTCGATTACGACAAGTGACCGGATTTCAAAACGCGAAACTTCCAATAACCGCGCTTTCCAGATGTAAATTACCGTTGGTTTATAGATGAATACGTTACCCGAATTACCTAGAATCATTTTGAACCGGAAGTTCAACAATAAAATGTTATCAATTTTTTTGCGAAAATCCCTGATGGTTAGCCTTACTGATTTTTATCGGATAAAATTTATTGTCACAGATTCGGTAAGTATCGGTTATTATGGATCAATTAGAGAATTTTGAGTTGAGCTGCGTTTAAGTTGTCGCAATATGTTGTCTGGTTCGCCTGCCATCAAGGTTCGATTACGACAAGTGACCGGATTTCAAAACGCGAAACTTCCAATAACCGCGCTTTCCAGATGTAAATTACCGTTGGTTTATAGATGAATACGTTACCCGGATTACCTAGAATCATTTTGAACCGGAAGTTCAACAATAAAATGTTATCAATTTTTTTGCGAAAATCCCTGATGGTTAGCCTTACTGATTTTTATCGGATAAAATTTATTGTCACAGATTCTGTAAGTATCGGTTATTATGGATCAATTAGGAAGTTTAGAGTAGAGCTGCGTTTAAGTTATCGCAATATGTTGTCTGGTTCGCCTGCCGTCAAGGTACGATTACGACAAGTGACCGGATTTCAAAACGCGAAACTTCCAATAACCGCGCTTTCCAGATGTAAATTACCGTTGGTTTATAGATGAATACGTTACCCGAATTACCTAGAATCATTTTGAACCGGAAGTTCAACAATAAAATGTTATCAATTTTTTTGCGAAAATCCCTGATGGTTAGCCTTACTGATTTTTATCGGATAAAATTTATTGTCACAGATTCGGTAAGTATCGGTTATTATGGATCAATTAGAGAATTTTGAGTTGAGCTGCGTTTAAGTTGTCGCAATATGTTGTCTGGTTCGCCTGCCATCAAGGTTCGATTACGACAAGTGACCGGATTTCAAAACGCGAAACTTCCAATAACCGCGCTTTCCAGATGTAAATTACCGTTGGTTTATAGATGAATACGTTACCCGAATTACCTAGAATCATTTTGAACCGGAAGTTCAACAATAAAATGTTATCAATTTTTTTGCGAAAATCCCTGATGAGCCTTACTGATTTTTATCGGATAAAATTTATTGTCACAGATTCGGTAAGTATCGGTTATTATGGATCAATTAGAGAATTTTGAGTTGAGCTGCGTTTAAGTTGTCGCAATATGTTGTCTGGTTCGCCTGCCATCAAGGTTCGATTACGACAAGTGACCGGATTTCAAAACGCGAAACTTCCAATAACCGCGCTTTCCAGATGTAAATTACCGTTGGTTTATAGATGAATACGTTACCCGAATTACCTAGAATCATTTTGAACCGGAAGTTCAACAATAAAATGTTATCAATTTTTTTGCGAAAATCCCTGATGGTTAGCCTTACTGATTTTTATCGGATAAAATTTATTGTCACAGATTCGGTAAGTATCGGTTATTATGGATCAATTAGAGAATTTTGAGTTGAGCTGCGTTTAAGTTGTCGCAATATGTTGTCTGGTTCGCCTGCCATCAAGGTTCGATTACGACAAGTGACCGGATTTCAAAACGCGAAACTTCCAATAACCGCGCTTTCCAGATGTAAATTACCGTTGGTTTATAGATGAATACGTTACCCGGATTACCTAGCATCATTTTGAACCGGAAGTTCAACAATAAAATGTTATCAATTTTTTTGCGAAAATCCCTGATGGTTAGCCTTACTGATTTTTATCGGATAAAATTTATTGTCACAGATTCGGTAAGTATCGGTTATTATGGATCAATTAGAGAATTTTGAGTTGAGCTGCGTTTAAGTTGTCGCAATATGTTGTCTGGTTCGCCTGCCATCAAGGTTCGATTACAATAAGTGACCGGATTTCAAAACGCGAAAGTTCCAATAACCGTGATTTCCAGATGTAAATTACCGTTGGTTTATAGATGAATACGTTACCCGGATTACCTAGAATCATTTTGAACCGGAAGTTCAACAACAAAATGTTATCAATTTTTTGCGAAAATCCCTGATGGTTAGCCTTACTGATTTTTATCGGATAAAATTTATTGTCACAGATTCGGTAAGTATCGGTTATTATGGATCAATTAGAGAATTTTGAGTTGAGCTGCGTTTAAGTTGTCGCAATATGTTGTCTGGTTCGCCTGCCATCAAGGTTCGATTACGACAAGTGACCGGATTTCAAAACGCGAAAGTTCCAATAACCGTGATTTCCAGATGTAAATTACCGTTGGTTTATAGATGAATACGTTACCCGGATTACCTAGAATCATTTTGAACCGGAAGTTCAACAATAAAATGTTATCAATTTTTTGCGAAAATCCCTGATGGTTAGCCTTACTGATTTTTATCGGATAAAATTTATTGTCACAGATTCGGTAAGTATCGGTTATTATGGATCAATTAGAGAATTTTGAGTTGAGCTGCGTTTAAGTTGTCGCAATATGTTGTCTGGTTCGCCTGCCATCAAGGTTCGATTACGACAAGTGACCGGATTTCAAAACGCGAAAGTTCCAATAACCGCGCTTTCCAGATGTAAATTACCGTTGGTTTATAGATGAATACGTTACCCGGATTACCTAGAATCATTTTGAACCGGAAGTTCAACAATAAAATGTTATCAATTTTTTTGCGAAAATTCCTGATGGTTAGCCTTACTGATTTTTATCGGATAAAATTTATTGTCACAGATTCGGTAAGTATCGGTTATTATGGATCAATTAGAGAATTTTGAGATGAGCTGCGTTTAAGTTGTCGCAATATGTTGTCTGGTTCGCCTGCCATCAAGGTTCGATTACGACAAGTGACCGGATTTCAAAACGCGAAAGTTCCAATAACCGTGATTTCCAGATGTAAATTACCGTTGGTT
The DNA here is from genome assembly GCA_963691935.1 of Nephrotoma guestfalica. Taxonomy (NCBI): domain Eukaryota; kingdom Metazoa; phylum Arthropoda; class Insecta; order Diptera; family Tipulidae; genus Nephrotoma; species Nephrotoma guestfalica. The sequence goes on along the minus strand of OY829913.1, from coordinate 288,785,834 downwards.
TATAGATGAATACGTTACCCGGATTACCTAGAATCATTTTGAACCGGAAGTTCAACAACAAAATGTTATCAATTTTTTGCGAAAATCCCTGATGGTTAGCCTTACTGATTTTTATCGGATAAAATTTATTGTCACAGATTCGGTAAGTATCGGTTATTATGGATCAATTAGGAAGTTTTGAGTAGAGCTGCGTTTAAGTTATCGCAATATGTTGTCTGGTTCGCCTGCCATCAAGGTTCGATTACGACAAGTGACCGGATTTCAAAACGCGAAAGTTCCAATAACCGTGATTTCCAGATGTAAATTACCGTTGGTTTATAGATGAATACGTTACCCGGATTACCTAGAATCATTTTGAACCGGAAGTTCAACAACAAAATGTTATCAATTTTTTGCGAAAATCCCTGATGGTTAGCCTTACTGATTTTTATCGGATAAAATTTATTGTCACAGATTCGGTAAGTATCGGTTATTATGGATCAATTAGAGAATTTTGAGTTGAGCTGCGTTTAAGTTGTCGCAATATGTTGTCTGGTTCGCCTGCCATCAAGGTTCGATTACGACAAGTGACCGGATTTCAAAACGCGAAACTTCCAATAACCGCGCTTTCCAGATGTAAATTACCGTTGGTTTATAGATGAATACGTTACCCGGATTACCTAGCATCATTTTGAACCGGAAGTTCAACAATAAAATGTTATCAATTTTTTTGCGAAAATCCCTGATGGTTAGCCTTACTGATTTTTATCGGATAAAATTTATTGTCACAGATTCTGTAAGTATCGGTTATTATGGATCAATTAGAGAATTTTGAGTTGAGCTGCGTTTAAGTTGTCGCAATATGTTGTCTGGTTCGCCTGCCATCAAGGTTCGATTACGACAAGTGACCGGATTTCAAAACGCGAAACTTCCAATAACCGCGCTTTCCAGATGTAAATTACCGTTGGTTTATAGATGAATACGTTACCCGGATTACCTAGAATCATTTTGAACCGGAAGTTCAACAATAAAATGTTATCAATTTTTTTGCGAAAATCCCTGATGGTTAGCCTTACTGATTTTTATCGAATAAAATTTATTGTCACAGATTCGGTAAGTATCGGTTATTATGGATCAATTAGAGAATTTTGAGTTGAGCTGCGTTTAAGTTGTCGCAATATGTTGTCTGGTTCGCCTGCCATCAAGGTTCGATTACGACAAGTGACCGGATTTCAAAACGCGAAACTTCCAATAACCGCGCTTTCCAGATGTAAATTACCGTTGGTTTATAGATGAATACGTTACCCGGATTACCTAGAATCATTTTGAACCGGAAGTTCAACAATAAAATGCTATAAATTTTTTTGCGAAAATCCCTGATGGTTAGCCTTACTGATTTTTATCGGATAAAATTTATTGTCACAGATTCGGTAAGTATCGGTTATTATGGATCAATTAGAGAATTTTGAGTTGAGCTGCGTTTAAGTTGTCGCAATTGGTTCGCCTGCCATCAAGGTTCGATTACGACAAGTGACCGGATTTCAAAACGCGAAACTTCCAATAACCGCGCTTTCCAGATGTAAATTACCGTTGGTTTATAGATGAATACGTTACCCGGATTACCTAGCATCATTTTGAACCGGAAGTTCAACAATATAATGTTATCAATTTTTTTGCGAAAATCCCTGATGGTTAGCCTTACTGATTTTTATCGGATAAAATTTATTGTCACAGATTCGGTAAGTATCGGTTATTATGGATCAATTAGAGAATTTTGAGTTGAGCTGCGTTTAAGTTGTCGCAATATGTTGTCTGGTTCGCCTGCCATCAAGGTTCGATTACGACAAGTGACCGGATTTCAAAACGCGAAAGTTCCAATAACCGCGCTTTCCAGATGTAAATTACCGTTGGTTTATAGATGAATAAGTTACCCGGATTACCTAGAATCATTTTGAACCGGAAGTTCAACAATAAAATGTTATCAATTTTTTTGCGAAAATCCCTGATGGTCAGCCTTACTGATTTTTATCGGATAAAATTTATTGTCACAGATTCTGTAAGTATCGGTTATTATGGATCAATTAGAGAATTTTGAGTTGAGCTGCGTTTAAGTTGTCGCAATATGTTGTCTGGTTCGCCTGCCATCAAGGTTCGATTACGACAAGTGACCGGATTTCAAAACGCGAAACTTCCAATAACCGCGCTTTCCAGATGTAAATTACCGTTGGTTTATAGATGAATACGTTACCCGGATTACCTAGAATCATTTTGAACCGGAAGTTCAACAATAAAATGCTATAAATTTTTTTGCGAAAATCCCTGATGGTTAGCCTTACTGATTTTTATCGGATAAAATGTATTGTCACAGATTCGGTAAGTATCGGTTATTATGGATCAATTAGAGAATTTTGAGTTGAGCTGCGTTTAAGTTGTCGCAATATGTTGTCTGGTTCGCCTGCCATCAAGGTTCGATTACGACAAGTGACCGGATTTCAAAACGCGAAACTTCCAATAACCGCGCTTTCCAGATGTAAATTACCGTTGGTTTATAGATGAATACGTTACCCGGATTACCTAGAATCATTTTGAACCGGAAGTTCAACAATAAAATGTTATCAAATTTTTTGCGAAAATCCCTGATGGTTAGCCTTACTGATTTTTATCGGATAAAATTTATTGTCACAGATTCGGTAAGTATCGGTTATTATGGATCAATTAGAGAATTTTGAGTTGAGCTGCGTTTAAGTTGTCGCAATATGTTGTCTGGTTCGCCTGCCATCAAGGTTCGATTACGACAAGTGACCGGATTTCAAAACGCGAAACTTCCAATAACCGCGCTTTCCAGATGTAAATTACCGTTGGTTTATAGATGAATACGTTACCCGGATTACCTAGTATCATTTTGAACCGGAAGTTCAACAATAAAATGTTATCAATTTTTTTGCGAAAATCCCTGATGGTTAGCCTTACTGATTTTTATCGGATAAAATTTATTGTGACAGATTCGGTAAGTATCGGTTATTATGGATCAATTAGAGAATTTTGAGTTGAGCTGCGTTTAAGTTGTCGCAATATGTTGTCTGGTTCGCCTGCCATCAAGGTTCGATTACGACAAGTGACCGGATTTCAAAACGCGAAACTTCCAATAACCGCGCTTTCCAGATGTAAATTACCGTTGGTTTATAGATGAATACGTTACCCGGATTACCTAGAATCATTTTGAACCGGAAGTTCAACAATAAAATGCTATAAATTTTTTTGCGAAAATCCCTGATGGTTAGCCTTACTGATTTTTATCGGATAAAATTTATTGTCACAGATTCGGTAAGTATCGGTTATTATGGATCAATTAGAGAATTTTGAGTTGAGCTGCGTTTAAGTTGTCGCAATATGTTGTCTGGTTCGCCTGCCATCAAGGTTCGATTACGACAAGTGACCGGATTTCAAAACGCGAAAGTTCCAATAACCGTGATTTCCAGATGTAAATTACCGTTGGTTTATAGATGAATACGTTACCCGGATTACCTAGAATCATTTTGAACCGGAAGTTCAACAACAAAATGTTATCAATTTTTTGCGAAAATCCCTGATGGTTAGCCTTACTGATTTTTATCGGATAAAATTTATTGTCACAGATTCGGTAAGTATCGGTTATTATGGATCAATTAGAGAATTTTGAGTTGAGCTGCGTTTAAGTTGTCGCAATATGTTGTCTGGTTCGCCTGCCATCAAGGTTCGAATACGACAAGTGACCGGATTTCAAAACGCAAAACTTCCAATAACCGCGCTTTCCAGATGTAAATTACCGTTGGTTTATAGATGAATACGTTACCCGGATTACCTAGAATCATTTTGAACCGGAAGTTCAACAATAAAATGTTATCAATTTTTTTGCGAAAATCCCTGATGGTTAGCCTTACTGATTTTTATCGGATAAAATTTATTGTCACAGATTCGGTAAGTATCGGTTATTATGGATCAATTGGGAAGTTTTGAGTAGAGCTGCGTTTAAGTTATCGCAATATGTTGTCTGGTTCGCCTGCCGTCAAGGTTCGATTACTTCATGTGACCGGATTTCAAAACGCGAAACTTCCAATAAACGCGCTTTCCAGATGTAAATTACCGTTGGTTTATAGATGAATACGTTACCCGGATTACCTAGAATCATTTTGAACCGGAAGTTCAACAATAAAATGTTATAAATTTTTTGCGAAAATCCCTGATGGTTAGCCTTACTGATTTTTATCGGATAAAATTTATTGTCACAGATTCTGTAAGTATCGGTTATTATGGATCAATTAGGAAGTTTTGAGTAGAGCTGCGTTTAAGTTATCGCAATATGTTGTCTGGTTCGCCTGCCGTCAAGGTTCGATTACTTCATGTGACCGGATTTCAAAACGCGAAACTTCCAATAAACGCGCTTTCCAGACGTAAATTACCGTTGGTTTATAGATGAATACGTTACCCGGATTACCTAGAATCATTTTGAACCGGAAGTTCAACAATAAAATGTTATAAATTTTTTGCGAAAATCCCTGATGGTTAGCCTTACTGATTTTTATCGGATAAAATTTATTGTCACAGATTCGGTAAGTATCGGTTATTATGGATCAATTAGAGAATTTTGAGTTGAGCTGCGTTTAAGTTGTCGCAATATGTTGTCTGGTTCGCCTGCCATCAAGGTTCGATTACGACAAGTGACCGGATTTCAAAACGCGAAACTTCCAATAACCGCGCTTTCCAGATGTAAATTACCGTTGGTTTATAGATGAATACGTTACCCGAATTACCTAGAATCATTTTGAACCGGAAGTTTAACAATAAAATGTTATCAATTTTTTTGCGAAAATCCCTGATGGTTAGCCTTACTGATTTTTATCGGATAAAATTTATTGTCACAGATTCGGTAAGTATCGGTTATTATGGATCAATTAGAGAATTTTGAGTTGAGCTGCGTTTAAGTTGTCGCAATATGTTGTCTGGTTCGCCTGCCATCAAGGTTCGATTACGACAAGTGACCGGATTTCAAAACGCGAAACTTCCAATAACCGCGCTTTCCAGATGTAAATTACCGTTGGTTTATAGATGAATACGTTACCCGGATTACCTAGAATCATTTTGAACCGGAAGTTCAACAATAAAATGTTATCAATTTTTTTGCGAAAATCCCTGATGGTTAGCCTTACTGATTTTTATCGGATAAAATTTATTGTCACAGATTCTGTAAGTATCGGTTATTATGGATCAATTAGGAAGTTTAGAGTAGAGCTGCGTTTAAGTTATCGCAATATGTTGTCTGGTTCGCCTGCCGTCAAGGTACGATTACGACAAGTGACCGGATTTCAAAACGCGAAACTTCCAATAACCGCGCTTTCCAGATGTAAATTACCGTTGGTTTATAGATGAATACGTTACCCGAATTACCTAGAATCATTTTGAACCGGAAGTTCAACAATAAAATGTTATCAATTTTTTTGCGAAAATCCCTGATGGTTAGCCTTACTGATTTTTATCGGATAAAATTTATTGTCACAGATTCGGTAAGTATCGGTTATTATGGATCAATTAGAGAATTTTGAGTTGAGCTGCGTTTAAGTTGTCGCAATATGTTGTCTGGTTCGCCTGCCATCAAGGTTCGATTACGACAAGTGACCGGATTTCAAAACGCGAAACTTCCAATAACCGCGCTTTCCAGATGTAAATTACCGTTGGTTTATAGATGAATACGTTACCCGAATTACCTAGAATCATTTTGAACCGGAAGTTCAACAATAAAATGTTATCAATTTTTTTGCGAAAATCCCTGATGGTTAGCCTTACTGATTTTTATCGGATAAAATTTATTGTCACAGATTCGGTAAGTATCGGTTATTATGGATCAATTAGAGAATTTTGAGTTGAGCTGCGTTTAAGTTGTCGCAATATGTTGTCTGGTTCGCCTGCCATCAAGGTTCGATTACGACAAGTGACCGGATTTCAAAACGCGAAACTTCCAATAACCGCGCTTTCCAGATGTAAATTACCGTTGGTTTATAGATGAATACGTTACCCGAATTACCTAGAATCATTTTGAACCGGAAGTTCAACAATAAAATGTTATCAATTTTTTTGCGAAAATCCCTGATGGTTAGCCTTACTGATTTTTATCGGATAAAATTTATTGTCACAGATTCGGTAAGTATCGGTTATTATGGATCAATTAGAGAATTTTGAGTTGAGCTGCGTTTAAGTTGTCGCAATATGTTGTCTGGTTCGCCTGCCATCAAGGTTCGATTACAATAAGTGACCGGATTTCAAAACGCGAAAGTTCCAATAACCGTGATTTCCAGATGTAAATTACCGTTGGTTTATAGATGAATACGTTACCCGGATTACCTAGAATCATTTTGAACCGGAAGTTCTACAACAAAATGTTATCAATTTTTTGCGAAAATCCCTGATGGTTAGCCTTACTGATTTTTATCGGATAAAATTTATTGTCACAGATTCGGTAAGTATCGGTTATTATGGATCAATTAGAGAATTTTGAGTTGAGCTGCGTTTAAGTTGTCGCAATATGTTGTCTGGTTCGCCTGCCATCAAGGTTCGATTACGACAAGTGACCGGATTTCAAAACGCGAAAGTTCCAATAACCGTGATTTCCAGATGTAAATTACCGTTGGTTTATAGATGAATACGTTACCCGGATTACCTAGAATCATTTTGAACCGGAAGTTCAACAATAAAATGTTATCAATTTTTTGCGAAAATCCCTGATGGTTAGCCTTACTGATTTTTATCGGATAAAATTTATTGTCACAGATTCGGTAAGTATCGGTTATTATGGATCAATTATAGAATTTTGAGTTGAGCTGCGTTTAAGTTGTCGCAATATGTTGTCTGGTTCGCCTGCCATCAAGGTTCGATTACGACAAGTGACCGGATTTCAAAACGCGAAACTTCCAATAACCGCGCTTTCCAGATGTAAATTACCGTTGGTTTATAGATGAATACGTTACCCGGATTACCTAGAATCATTTTGAACCGGAAGTTCAACAATAAAATGTTATAAATTTTTTGCGAAAATCCCTGATGGTTAGCCTTACTGATTTTTATCGGATAAAATTTATTGTCACAGATTCGGTAAGTATCGGTTATTATGGATCAATTAGAGAATTTTGAGTTGAGCTGCGTTTAAGTTGTCGCAATATGTTGTCTGGTTCGCCTGCCATCAAGGTTCGATTACGACAAGTGACCGGATTTCAAAACGCGAAAGTTCCAATAACCGCGCTTTCCAGATGTAAATTACCGTTGGTTTATAGATGAATACGTTACCCGGATTACCTAGAATCATTTTGAACCGGAAGTTCAACAATAAAATGTTATCAATTTTTTTGCGAAAATTCCTGATGGTTAGCCTTACTGATTTTTATCGGATAAAATTTATTGTCACAGATTCGGTAAGTATCGGTTATTATGGATCAATTAGAGAATTTTGAGATGAGCTGCGTTTAAGTTGTCGCAATATGTTGTCTGGTTCGCCTGCCATCAAGGTTCGATTACGACAAGTGACCGGATTTCAAAACGCGAAAGTTCCAATAACCGTGATTTCCAGATGTAAATTACCGTTGGTTTATAGATGAATACGTTACCCGGATTACCTAGAATCATTTTGAACCGGAAGTTCAACAACAAAATGTTATCAATTTTTTGCGAAAATCCCTGATGGTTAGCCTTACTGATTTTTATCGGATAAAATTTATTGTCACAGATTCGGTAAGTATCGGTTATTATGGATCAATTAGGAAGTTTTGAGTAGAGCTGCGTTTAAGTTATCGCAATATGTTGTCTGGTTCGCCTGCCGTCAAGGTTCGATTACTTCATGTGACCGGATTTCAAAACGCGAAACTTCCAATAAACGCGCTTTCCAGACGTAAATTACCGTTGGTTTATAGATGAATACGTTACCCGGATTACCTAGAATCATTTTGAACCGGAAGTTCAACAATAAAATGTTATCAATTTTTTTGCGAAAATCCCTGATGGTTAGCCTTACTGATTTTTATCGGATAAAATTTATTGTCACAGATTCGGTAAGTATCGGTTATTATGGATCAATTAGAGAATTTTGAGTTGAGCTGCGTTTAAGTTGTCGCAATATGTTGTCTGGTTCGCCTGCCATCAAGGTTCGATTACGACAAGTGACCGGATTTCAAAACGCGAAACTTCCAATAACCGCGCTTTCCAGATGTAAATTACCGTTGGTTTATAGATGAATACGTTACCCGGATTACCTAGAATCATTTTGAACCGGAAGTTCAACAATAAAATGTTATCAATTTTTTTGCGAAAACCCCTGATGGTTAGCCTTACTGATTTTTATCGGATAAAATTTATTGTCACAGATTCTGTAAGTATCGGTTATTATGGATCAATTAGAGAATTTTGAGTTGAGCTGCGTTTAAGTTGTCGCAATATGTTGTCTGGTTCGCCTGCCATCAAGGTTCGATTACGACAAGTGACCGGATTTCAAAACGCGAAAGTTCCAATAACCGTGATTTCCAGATGTAAATTACCGTTGGTTTATAGATGAATACGTTACCCGGATTACCTAGAATCATTTTGAACCGGAAGTTCAACAACAAAATGTTATCAATTTTTTGCGAAAATCCCTGATGGTTAGCCTTACTGATTTTTATCGGATAAAATTTATTGTCACAGATTCGGTAAGTATCGGTTATTATGGATCAATTAGAGAATTTTGAGTTGAGCTGCGTTTAAGTTGTCGCAATATGTTGTCTGGTTCGCCTGCCATCAAGGTTCGATTACGACAAGTGACCGGATTTCAAAACGCGAAACTTCTAATAACCGCGCTTTCCAGATGTAAATTACCGTTGGTTTATAGATGAATACGTTACCCGGATTACCTAGCATCATTTTGAACCGGAAGTTCAACAATAAAATGTTATCAATTTTTTTGCGAAAATCCCTGATGGTTAGCCTTACTGATTTTTATCGGATAAAATTTATTGTCACAGATTCTGTAAGTATCGGTTATTATGGATCAATTAGAGAATTTTGAGTTGAGCTGCGTTTAAGTTGTCGCAATATGTTGTCTGGTTCGCCTGCCATCAAGGTTCGATTACGACAAGTGACCGGATTTCAAAACGCGAAACTTCCAATAACCGCGCTTTCCAGATGTAAATTACCGTTGGTTTATAGATGAATACGTTACCCGGATTACCTAGAATCATTTTGAACCGGAAGTTCAACAATAAAATGTTATCAATTTTTTTGCGAAAATCCCTGATGGTTAGCCTTACTGATTTTTATCGGATAAAATTTATTGTCACAGATTCGGTAAGTATCGGTTATTATGGATCAATTAGAGAATTTTGAGTTGAGCTGCGTTTAAGTTGTCGCAATATGTTGTCTGGTTCGCCTGCCATCAAGGTTCGATTACGACAAGTGACCGGATTTCAAAACGCGAAACTTCCAATAACCGCGCTTTCCAGATGTAAATTACCGTTGGTTTATAGATGAATACGTTACCCGGATTACCTAGAATCATTTTGAACCGGAAGTTCAACAATAAAATGTTATCAATTTTTTGCGAAAATCCCTGATGGTTAGCCTTACTGATTTTTATCGGATAAAATTTATTGTCACAGATTCGGTAAGTATCGGTTATTATGGATCAATTAGAGAATTTTGAGTTGAGCTGCGTTTAAGTTGTCGCAATATGTTGTCTGGTTCGCCTGCCATCAAGGTTCGATTACGACAAGTGACCGGATTTCAAAACGCGAAACTTCCAATAACCGCGCTTTCCAGATGTAAATTACCGTTGGTTTATAGATGAATACGTTACCCGGATTACCTAGAATCATTTTGAACCGGAAGTTCAACAATAAAATGCTATAAATTTTTTTGCGAAAATCCCTGATGGTTAGCCTTACTGATTTTTATCGGATAAAATTTATTGTCACAGATTCGGTAAGTATCGGTTATTATGGATCAATTAGAGAATTTTGAGTTGAGCTGCGTTTAAGTTGTCGCAATATGTTGTCTGGTTCGCCTGCCATCAAGGTTCGATTACGACAAGTGACCGGATTTCAAAACGCGAAAGTTCCAATAACCGCGCTTTCCAGATGTAAATTACCGTTGGTTTATAGATGAATAAGTTACCCGGATTACCTAGAATCATTTTGAACCGGAAGTTCAACAATAAAATGTTATCAATTTTTTTGCGAAAATCCCTGATGGTCAGCCTTACTGATTTTTATCGGATAAAATTTATTGTCACAGATTCTGTAAGTATCGGTTATTATGGATCAATTAAAGAATTTTGAGTTGAGCTGCGTTTAAGTTGTCGCAATATGTTGTCTGGTTCGCCTGCCATCAAGGTTCGATTACGACAAGTGACCGGATTTCAAAACGCGAAACTTCCAATAACCGCGCTTTCCAGATGTAAATTACCGTTGGTTTATAGATGAATACGTTACCCGGATTACCTAGAATCATTTTGAACCGGAAGTTCAACAATAAAATGCTATAAATTTTTTTGCGAAAATCCCTGATGGTTAGCCTTACTGATTTTTATCGGATAAAATTTATTGTCACAGATTCGGTAAGTATCGGTTATTATGGATCAATTAGAGAATTTTGAGTTGAGCTGCGTTTAAGTTGTCGCAATATGTTGTCTGGTTCGCCTGCCATCAAGGTTCGATTACGACAAGTGACCGGATTTCAAAACGCGAAACTTCCAATAACCGCGCTTTCCAGATGTAAATTACCGTTGGTTTATAGATGAATACGTTACCCGGATTACCTAGTATCATTTTGAACCGGAAGTTCAACAATAAAATGTTATCAATTTTTTTGCGAAAATCCCTGATGGTTAGCCTTACTGATTTTTATCGGATAAAATTTATTGTGACAGATTCGGTAAGTATCGGTTATTATGGATCAATTAGAGAATTTTGAGTTGAGCTGCGTTTAAGTTGTCGCAATATGTTGTCTGGTTCGCCTGCCATCAAGGTTCGATTACGACAAGTGACCGGATTTCAAAACGCGAAACTTCCAATAACCGCGCTTTCCAGATGTAAATTACCGTTGGTTTATAGATGAATACGTTACCCGGATTACCTAGAATCATTTTGAACCGGAAGTTCAACAATAAAATGCTATAAATTTTTTTGCGAAAATCCCTGATGTTAGCCTTACTGATTTTTATCGGATAAAATTTATTGTCACAGATTCGGTAAGTATCGGTTATTATGGATCAATTAGAGAATTTTGAGTTGAGCTGCGTTTAAGTTGTCGCAATATGTTGTCTGGTTCGCCTGCCATCAAGGTTCGATTACGACAAGTGACCGGATTTCAAAACGCGAAACTTCCAATAACCGCGCTTTCCAGATGTAAATTACCGTTGGTTTATAGATGAATACGTTACCCGGATTACCTAGAATCATTTTGAACCGGAAGTTCAACAATAAAATGCTATAAATTTTTTTGCGAAAATCCCTGATGGTTAGCCTTACTGATTTTTATCGGATAAAATTTATTGTCACAGATTCGGTAAGTATCGGTTATTATGGATCAATTAGAGAATTTTGAGTTGAGCTGCGTTTAAGTTGTCGCAATTGGTTCGCCTGCCATCAAGGTTCGATTACGACAAGTGACCGGATTTCAAAACGCGAAACTTCCAATAACCGCGCTTTCCAGATGTAAATTACAGTTGGTTTATAGATGAATACGTTACCCGGATTACCTAGCATCATTTTGAACCGGAAGTTCAACAATATAATGTTATCAATTTTTTTGCGAAAATCCCTGATGGTTAGCCTTACTGATTTTTATCGGATAAAATTTATTGTCACAGATTCGGTAAGTATCGGTTATTATGGATCAATTAGAGAATTTTGAGTTGAGCTTCGTTTAAGTTGTCGCAATATGTTGTCTGGTTCGCCTGCCATCAAGGTTCGATTACGACAAGTGACCGGATTTCAAAACGCGAAACTTCCAATAAACGCGCTTTCCAGATGTAAATTACCGTTGGTTTATAGATGAATACGTTACCCGGATTACCTAGAATCATTTTGAACCGGAAGTTCAACAATAAAATGTTATCAATTTTTTTGCGAAAATCCCTGATGGTTAGCCTTACTGATTTTTATCGGATAAAATTTATTGTCACAGATTCTGTAAGTATCGGTTATTATGGATCAATTAGAGAATTTTGAGTTGAGCTGCGTTTAAGTTGTCGCAATATGTTGTCTGGTTCGCCTGCCATCAAGGTTCGATTACGACAAGTGACCGGATTTCAAAACGCGAAACTTCCAATAACCGCGCTTTCCAGATGTAAATTACCGTTGGTTTATAGATGAATACGTTACCCGGATTACCTAGAATCATTTTGAACCGGAAGTTCAACAATAAAATGCTATAAATTTTTTTGCGAAAATCCCTGATGGTTAGCCTTACTGATTTTTATCGGATAAAATTTATTGTCACAGATTCGATAAGTATCGGTTATTATGGATCAATTAGAGAATTTTGAGTTGAGCTGCGTTTAAGTTGTCGCAATATGTTGTCTGGTTCGCCTGCCATCAAGGTTCGATTACGACAAGTGACCGGATTTCAAAACGCGAAACTTCCAATAACCGCGCTTTCCAGATGTAAATTACCGTTGGTTTATAGATGAATACGTTACCCGGATTACCTAGCATCATTTTGAACCGGAAGTTCAACAATAAAATGTTATCAATTTTTTTGCGAAAATCCCTGATGGTTAGCCTTACTGATTTTTATCGGATAAAATTTATTGTCACAGATTCTGTAAGTATCGGTTATTATGGATCAATTAGAGAATTTTGAGTTGAGCTGCGTTTAAGTTGTCGCAATATGTTGTCTGGTTCGCCTGCCATCAAGGTTCGATTACGACAAGTGACCGGATTTCAAAACGCAAAACTTCCAATAACCGCGCTTTCCAGATGTAAATTACCGTTGGTTTATAGATGAATACGTTACCCGGATTACCTAGAATCATTTTGAACCGGAAGTTCAACAATAAAATGCTATAAATTTTTTTGCGAAAATCCCTGATGATTACCTAGCATCATTTTGAACCGGAAGTTCAACAATAAAATGTTATCAATTTTTTTGCGAAAATCCCTGATGGTTAGCCTTACTGATTTTTATCGGATAAAATTTATTGTCACAGATTCGGTAAGTATCGGTTATTATGGATCAATTAGAGAATTTTGAGTTGAGCTGCGTTTAAGTTGTCGCAATATGTTGTCTGGTTCGCCTGCCATCAAGGTTCGATTACGACAAGTGACCGGATTTCAAAACGCGAAACTTCCAATAACCGCGCTTTCCAGATGTAAATTACCGTTGGTTTATAGATGAATACGTTACCCGGATTACGTAGAATCATTTTGAACCGGAAGTTCAACAATAAAATGTTATTAATTTTTTGCGAAAATCCCTGATGGTTAGCCTTACTGATTTTTATCGGATAAAATTTATTGTCACAGATTCGGTAAGTATCGGTTATTATGGATCAATTAGAGAATTTTGAGTTGAGCTGCGTTTAAGTTGTCGCAATATGTTGTCTGGTTCGCCTGCCATCAAGGTTCGATTACGACAAGTGACCGGATTTCAAAACGCGAAACTTCCAATAACCGCGCTTTCCAGATGTAAATTACCGTTGGTTTATAGATGAATACGTTACCCGGATTACCTAGAATCATTTTGAACCGGAAGTTCAACAATAAAATGTTATCAATTTTTTTGCGAAAATCCCTGATGGTTAGCCTTACTGATTTTTATCGGATAAAATTTATTGTCACAGATTCGGTAAGTATCGGTTATTATGGATCAATTAGAGAATTTTGAGTTGAGCTGCGTTTAAGTTGTCGCAATATGTTGTCTGGTTCGCCTGCCATCAAGGTTCGATTACGACAAGTGACCGGATTTCAAAACGCGAAACTTCCAATAACCACGCTTTCCAGATGTAAATTACCGTTGGTTTATAGATGAATACGTTACCCGGATTACCTAGAATCATTTTGAACCGGAAGTTCAACAATAAAATGTTATCAATTTTTTTGCGAAAATCCCTGATGGTTAGCCTTACTGATTTTTATCGGATAAAATTTATTGTCACAGATTCGGTAAGTATCGGTTATTATGGATCAATTAGAGAATTTTGAGTTGAGCTGCGTTTAAGTTGTCGCAATATGTTGTCTGGTTCGCCTGCCATCAAGGTTCGATTACGACAAGTGACCGGATTTCAAAACGCGAAACTTCCAATAACCGCGCTTTCCAGATGTAAATTACCGTTGGTTTATAGATGAATACGTTACCCGGATTACCTAGAATCATTTTGAACCGGAAGTTCAACAATAAAATGTTATAAATTTTTTGCGAAAATCCCTGATGGTTAGCCTTACTGATTTTTATCGGATAAAATTTATTGTCACAGATTCGGTAAGTATCGGTTATTATGGATCAATTAGAGAATTTTGAGTTGAGCTGCGTTTAAGTTGTCGCAATATGTTGTCTGGTTCGCCTGCCATCAAGGTTCGATTACGACAAGTGACCGGATTTCAAAACGCGAAACTTCCAATAACCGCGCTTTCCAGATGTAAATTACCGTTGGTTTATAGATGAATACGTTACCCGAATTACCTAGAATCATTTTGAACCGGAAGTTCAACAATAAAATGTTATCAATTTTTTTGCGAAAATCCCTGATGGTTAGCCTTACTGATTTTTATCGGATAAAATTTATTGTCACAGATTCGGTAAGTATCGGTTATTATGGATCAATTAGAGAATTTTGAGTTGAGCTGCGTTTAAGTTGTCGCAATATGTTGTCTGGTTTGCCTGCCATCAAGGTTCGATTACGACAAGTGACCGGATTTCAAAACGCGAAACTTCCAATAACCGCGCTTTCCAGATGTAAATTACCGTTGGTTTATAGATGAATACGTTACCCGGATTACCTAGAATCATTTTGAATCGGAAGTTCAACAATAAAATGTTATCAATTTTTTTGCGAAAATCCCTGATGGTTAGCCTTACTGATTTTTATCGGATAAAATTTATTGTCACAGATTCTGTAAGTATCGGTTATTATGGATCAATTAGGAAGTTTTGAGTTGAGCTGCGTTTAAGTTGTCGCAATATGTTGTCTGGTTCGCCTGCCATTAAGGTTCGATTACGACAAGTGACCGGATTTCAAAACGCGAAAGTTCCAATAACCGCGCTTTCCAGATGTAAATTACCGTTGGTTTATAGATGAATACGTTACCCGGATTACCTAGAATCATTTTGAACCGGAAGTTCAACAATAAAATGTTATAAATTTTTTGCGAAAATCCCTGATGGTTAGCCTTACTGATTTTTATCGGATAAAATTTATTGTCACAGATTCGGTAAGTATCGGTTATTATGGATCAATTAGAGAATTTTGAGTTGAGCTGCGTTTAAGTTGTCGCAATATGTTGTCTGGTTCGCCTGCCATTAAGGTTCGATTACGACAAGTGACCGGATTTCAAAACGCGAAACTTCCAATAACCGCGCTTTCCAGATGTAAATTACCGTTGGTTTATAGATGAATACGTTACCCGGATTACCTAGAATCATTTTGAACCGGAAGTTCAACAATAAAATGTTATCAATTTTTTTGCGAAAATCCCTGATGGTTAGTTAGCCTTACTGATTTTTATCGGATAAAATTTATTGTCACAGATTCGGTAAGTATCGGTTATTATGGATCAATTAGAGAATTTTGAGTTGAGCTGCGTTTAAGTTGTCGCAATATGTTGTCTGGTTCGCCTGCCATCAAGGTTCGATTACGACAAGTGACCGGATTTCAAAACGCGAAACTTCCAATAACCGCGCTTTCCAGATGTAAATTACCGTTGGTTTATAGATGAATACGTTACCCGGATTACCTAGAATCATTTTGAACCGGAAGTTCAACAATAAAATGTTATCAATTTTTTGCGAAAATCCCTGATGTTGTCACAGATTCTGTAAGTATCGGTTATTATGGATCAATTAGAGAATTTTGAGTTGAGCTGCGTTTAAGTTGTCGCAATATGTTATCTGGTTCGCCTGCCATCAAGGTTCGATTCGAAACGCGAAACTCATCAAACATCTGAATATTACACCCAACATCGATAAATTGCATCAAATTTCCAGAAAATTACTTTCAATTACTTCAAGATAATTACGGAGAACGTCTTTGGTATCCAATTACAAAATACGGATAACCCAGAGAACAGTAGAAGATCAATCAAAATGAATGCGACCATCATGCCAATAAACCGCAACTCCGGGAAACGTCATTTCCATCGTAACCGGTGGAAATTTTGTACATCAACCTGATCGACATAAAAGGAGGGGGAATTTATAACATGCATAGATAAATTTTCTAAACTCGTGACATTATTTCGTGTCAAGGACAGAACAGCAGTACACATAAAACTCTATATTATTTCACAACACCCAGGATAATGGTAATGGACAAACAGTCTATTGTAGTAGACTTAGAACACTAGGAATCCAAATTTACTTAACGCCTTCACCTAAAAGCGAAGTAAACGGGCAGCGGAAAGGGTTTACTCTGAATACAAGGATTTCACGATTAAAGAATTGGTCATTAGAGCAGTCGACAGATACAACAACACTATACACTCTTTTATTGGAAGGAAGTTATATTTTAAAGAAAAAGTAAATGAGGTTACAACAACGAATCAGCAATAACCAAATGCCTAAATTACAAAGGAAGACCTAGAAAAAGAACAAATTCAAGCCAAACCAAAACTTCGCAAGAAATCGTTGCGAACGATAATAGGGTTATCGTGGCAACAATCTATGGCGGTCCCTGCTAGAGACTTGAAAAAATTTATTTTAAATTTATTCGGTTTGAATTCAAATTTGATAAAGTTTGAACGAGTATAAGGAAATAGATAGTTTTGAAACATCTGCGGTCAAAATTAAAATAACAAATAACAATTTTTTTATAGAAAACTAATTTTAAATCAAAATGCACAAAATGTTATAATTTTTCAACCATACATAAAGGATCAACAGCATATTAGAATCAGGAAGCCACCAAAAAAAAGGAAGAAAAATCTGTGCAGCAGTCGAGAAGAAACCAAAAATTACTACCATAACATGTTGAGCTCTATACTCATACATGAATACCAGAACTTCTATTTTACAGTAAAAAAAATTTTGAACCATGTAATATTCCGACACACAACCAAAAAGAAGCAAAACCAAAAATTAGGATTTCATTCTTTCAACAGAATCCTCTGCTTTGTATACTATACAACACATCTATACACGTATAAATCAAGATAAATGATATTTTAATAACAGATGGGAAAACCAATAAATGTAAATCGAAAAATCTGTTGTTTTCCATCTGGGTGTGTGTGTGTTTTGGCTCGGTGGTGATATACACCATGTACATACACATAGGATAAAGAACCAAACGAAGGAAAAACATTATTTTTTGGCAAGCATTCAAGAACAATAATTTGAGGTGATTTTTTTGGGATTATACTATGTGTGCTGTTCTGGTGCGCCATCCCATCATGTTCACACAAAAACCATCCGGCAACAAAACAAAAAACTAAAATCACCATAATAATGTAAATGAACGATAGAAATTTGTGTTTCGGGTATTTAAACCAATCTCTTAATCTCGCAGACTTGTGTTCGATTACGTCTCCGCATGTTTAATTTAGCCATTACCGGATTTAGACAAATCAATTGATGTAATTAGTGTGGAAGGCTATATTCGTTTATACGTATTGGGAGGCGCGGTTACTCGCGTGCTATCAAAAATAATTTATAGTTTTGATTTCATGACTAGACGACTGACCATTTCGATTTCGATTTTAATTCAATTCTTAGGAAAAATGAAAAACATATTTTATGTGTTTGATGTGTGTGTGTGGACGACGACAATGTATTTTGTAATGCAAGCATATGCGGTCGATTCAAATGCACGAATTAAAAATTAATTATTATTTGATTGTACCTGGATATGTATTTGAATTAAAATGTTTAATCAGAAATCATATCCGTTTGATGTTTTAATAAAGCAAAAACAACAATACCATAAGGATCTAAATTGAAAATTATAATTAGAAATTTATACCTAAAAGGATTAATTAAACAAATGTTTCGTTTCCTTTCAATTAATGGATGGTTCTGAATGTATATTTAGGATACGGCAGATGAATTATTAGGTTACCATTTAAATGAGTTTCCAACCCTTGACCAGAGGGTTAAAATTTAATTGCTAATTGGAGAATATCATTTACAACATGTAAAAGCTTGATTAATATCGTACCGAAATTGTGAAGCCCCAACAGTAATAAATTTGGAAATGATGGAAAATTCTATGTTGAAAGCAATACCATAAATCTACAGT
Source organism: Nephrotoma guestfalica (assembly GCA_963691935.1). Taxonomy (NCBI): domain Eukaryota; kingdom Metazoa; phylum Arthropoda; class Insecta; order Diptera; family Tipulidae; genus Nephrotoma; species Nephrotoma guestfalica. The sequence continues at coordinate 288,767,413 of OY829913.1, read as the reverse complement.
TGTTATTGTTTTGAGACATGATAGCATTGTTTGCGCCATGACGTATGTTTATCGAATGTCTAGACAAAAGAAAAACTTTTTTTTACAATATAATGAACTGTCGAACTCAGGTAATTTATGATTGATTTCAATGCCACGGGAAAATGCATATTGGGAGTAAAAATATTGACCTTACCGAGGGTTTTATTCAAATGCTTCTTTTTTTATTTTACATAGCAAAATTAAGTAGGGTAATCATGAAAAGTTCTGACCTCGAGATTTTTGCACATTTGCCATTCGCTATCCGAGGAAAAAATTTTATTTTAATTTTTAAATAGGTACCAATTTTATGGAAATTTACCCAAGCTTTCATAGCTAGTTAGAGTCAAAAATACAGATCTAACGTGAAATTTTGTTTAATTTTTTAATTGTATTGGGTGTACAAATGTATTTCCGACCTTTTCTGGTGAAATAAAAGACATTAGTTTGTGTAGGAAATGAAAGAATGTTTTATTCAAAGTATGCTCCTTCAGAAGCTATAACCTTTGCCCATCGTTCAGGCAATAAACGGATTCCCCGAAGGAAGAAGTCTGGTTGTTTCAAGGCAATCCAGTCATCGACCCATTTTCTGACGTTTTCATAAGAAGTGAAGTGCTGCTGTGCCAAGGCTGATTGCATCGGCCGGAACAAGTGACAATCAGAGGGAGCAATGTCTGGTGAGTACGGCGGGTGGGGTAGAATTCCCTAGTTCTGCCTGTTGAATTAGTTTTTGACAGGTATAGCAACATGTGGCCTAGCGTTGTGATGTTGCAAAATAATCTATCGTGTCTTTTGTCCTCCATTCCGGTCGTTTTGCATCAGTTGTCGTCGATAAACTTGTCCCATAATGCTTTCACGCTCGTTCAGCAGCTCATAATAAAAGGCACCATTCATATCCCACCAAATACAAAGCATCACCTACGAACCATGGATATTTGCTTTTGGCGCTGACGGGCCTGGTTCACCTGGCTTGACTCACGCTGGTTTGCGCTTTGGATTGTCATAATGGTTCCACTTTTCATACCCATAGTGATGATCCGATGCAAAAAACCCTTCCTTTGTTGTTGTTGCAGCAACAATTCGCACTTGGTTTTCCGACGTTCCATGTCCCATTCTTTCAATTTGTGTGGCCCTCAATTTTCTAGCTTCTGAACCAATCCCATTGCCAATTATTTTTAGGTCTGACAGGTCCACATCAAGTAATTCTTCCAATTCTGTATCTTCAAATTTTCTTGGTCCGCCTTCACGTTCTTTGTCTCTTCCGTCAAAATCACTAACTTTGAATCGTTGAAACCACTCTTTGCATATTGTATTCGATGAAGCATGTTCACCGTAAATTTCCACAAGCAAACGATTTGTTTCCGCTGCACTTTTCTCCAACATAAAATAATGTAGTAAAAATTCCTGAAAATGATGTTTTTTGGCAAAAAAATTCGACATTTTCATTTACGTAAAAATAATTGTTGTTTACGCTTTGAACAAATGTCACTAGTAATTAAAGCTTGACATCTAACCTCCAAAAAACATGTATCGCCCGATTGAATAATATGCAAGTAGTGACAATAATTTATTTTTTTTATTTAATATTTGCAAGCTGTTCTGGGGCCGAAGTGCTCCGAGCTCTTTCGCCTGCCAAATCGAGGATGTAGGCTATAGGTCCGATTTTATCACTATCTGCACATTGCATAGCTCCAAGCCAGCCTATACTGGCATGGAAGATAAGTCGGCCATCAAAATTCCATTTTGTATCCTGTCCCTATTGGGATTCGAACCCGGTATTTCCCGATCCAATCGCGCAAGCTTTAACCACTGTACCATTTGGTTCCAAGCGTTTCTCATAAATTGGGAAATCTCAATATTTCGTGGGTGGAATCCTGAAGCTTTCTCGTTTTTTGCAATATTTTGAAAAGTGCATCATTTACAAAAAAATGACAATGGACAAAAATTTTCTAAATTAAATTTGCAACAGTACCGGTTCAGATTATTTTTCCAAAATTTTAGCGGAAGTGATGTTTTTTGATAAAATAAAACTGTTTTTCGGATTGATTGAGTGGAATGGAAATTCATTTTTAAACTTTTCCACAAATAGAAAACGCCAGTGAAATTTGACCGATATCGGTCCACCGGCAGTGACAGCTTCCAATGAAGCTTTTTTGTTATTTACAAATATTTTTAAAAGTACCGGTTATCAAATTAGTATAAACATTAAAACGTTCATTTTTTCTGAGTCCCTTCTAAATTGAGAATTGAGTTCAGTGTTGGGTGATAAATCACCATGGAAAGATAGGAAGTTGCATAGCGTTTAGATGTTAAAATTAATTGCTAAAATTTATTACAAAGTTGCGTGAAACTTATGATCAACCTAATCGACCTATACAGAGCTTACTATTCGTAATGTCATTAAAATATTGGAAATAATTGGTAATGTTTGTGATGTTAACAATCTAACCACTCTTCAAAAAAGTAATCATACTGCTGGAATTGTCGATGCTGTGGACCAAAGAATGGATGAAAATCGGAAACATTCAACTAGACGTCTTTCTCAAGAACTTGAGTGCTTTTATGGCAGCACATGGAATATTATTTTCAATGTACATACAATTCAGTTGACTAAAGAACTAAAACCAAATGACCATTTGGGCTTTAGAGGAACATAAAACAGATCTATTATTTCATGGAAAGCTAATTTCTGGTTAAATGACTTCCAAAATAAGCACAATTGTTGAAGAAACACATTTATATCCACAAAAATGAACAGTTTGGTGTGGTTTATGGCCTGGATGTGTAATTGGACCATATTTGACCAACGAAAACACTTGGCATCTTGCCATCTTCTAGGAAGATATAATACAGATTTAGCATTGCATGGCGAAATAATCTCGTCTGTCACGTACTTCCGGAAATGGTGCAGAAATAATGAAGAAAAGTTCTTCATTTCTTGTGAAAATGTAAGGGCAGTGAGAAAAAGTCCATCAGTTTTAAAAAAGTTATATTTAGCTTTCTATTTTACGTTTGTGAAAAAAAAAACAATAGCTGTCTCTTTCGAATTACCAGTTTCTCCACATAAAAAATTTACTTTAAAAATACCTCGGAAGAAGAACTTCTAAACTACTTCCGATTGAGTACTTTAGCAGTAGTTCTTAATTATACGTCTTGTATGTCCTAAAACTAGTGAACTTACACCCATCCAACATACCCAATCCTATCATAATCGGTTAAGAAATGGCCCAGTTCCGTCCCAGGTGGCCATATTCCAGAACTTATTTGAAAACTAATTTTAGAATCCCATTAATACCCAATATACCAAATCTCATCTTAATCGATTAAGACATGGTCGAGTTTAATAAAATTTCACAAACCAAAATCACTTTAATATTTTATTTAAAACAGTTTTTGAAAAAATGACGTCACTCGGACCAATGGGGAACAATTCCGCAATCAGTAAATTTTTATCTTCATTTTTGATTTTTTTCAATTTTTCTCCCGTCACCGAGATGGTCATCGCCGAGTTGTCTATCGCCGAGTTGACCGTCACCGAGTTAACCGTCGTCTAGTTTGTCGTTGCTGAGTTTGTTTCGCCGAATTAACTGTCGCCGGGCTTACCGTCGCCGAGTTGAGCGTCGCCGAGTTGACCTGTTTCGTGATCATACCCCCATAAGGTAGATTTTAAGAAATCTTTAAAATTATTAAGGCAGCGAAGATTAATCAAACCCAGTTGGAAGTTGTCTTAAAAGTCTATTTTAAGAAATTTATAAATTTTTTAAAATTGTTTTTTAAAGTTGAGATTTATCCTAAAACAAAAAATTTATTGCGTATAAATATTGCGTATTTAAGCCATTTTGTGATTGATGATGGTGTAAAAACGGCAACACTAATTCGAAATACGGTGGGTTTCAAAGAAATCCACTATAAAAAAAAATTCAACGGGTGTACAAATTTGCCAAATTATTTGCGTTAATCAATTTAGCAGAATAAAAATATTATCATGTCGCTAAATATCCCTCATCCCATTTAGCCGTTCCATCAGATTTAACTCCCAGGTTTAAATCCAATAAAATTTATTTTTGAAATTCGCGAACATTTTTATGTTCATTTTCAGATCAATTAAATTTAAATTAATAATTAAATTATGTCAGTAAAAAAAATATTATTTTTTGGCAGAGCGATCCGAAAATGTGATTAATTTCAATTCGGAATTCATTGTACCGTACAGTACGAGTACCGATATAAATCTGAAATCCCATTTGAATTTCATTTTTATATGTCCCATTGAATATAATTACGATATATATGTTACGGTAAAAGTCCGAAATCGATAAATGTCCGAATAAAAATTGGAAAAAACTGTTTTAAATCTATCAAATAAGAGTCCTATATGATCGGAATGGTTTACCTTTCGTCAAATATATTTTATGGTATTAGTGCAAAATGGAATTTGGAATAGTAGGGACTAATAGCTTTACTCTCACACGGGCTCGCGGGAGCTAATTGTACCCTCATGATGCTTAGCCCTCTGATGGAAAATAAATGAAATTACGGGGAGCGGTTCAAACATTTTAATTTAGACCATATACCGATTTCGGACTTTAACCGTAACATATACACTTAAAAATAACCGAACTTAATGAATGATAACAAAACAAAAATGATTTCCCTTCAAATTTCCCGCGTAAAACGAAAAATCTAATTTATTTTGTGTTCATTTTGTGTGTATGACAAAAAAAAATTCTATACACAGTCGAGAGGCGCAAAAAATTATATTAAATTAATAAATTGATTGATGAATTAAAATGATTTGTATTAAGAGGATAGATAAGAGCTTTTAATCTGAGCGTTATTTTTTGTGACGGTATCCGAATTTGTATGCGGAATAATGTGAAACAACTTTTTTATATTATTTAAGCGCTTATAACAAATCATTAAATTTCAAACAAGTTGAGTTTGATAAATTAATTATTCGTCATTGGCAGTTATAAACACTTAAAAGAATATTTTTGGGAAAATTGAATAATTACGACGGAGTCGTTATTTAATTGTGTCCTTAGCTGATAGCAACATATATTGGTTGGGGGGAATATAAATCACAAGCTAAGGATCAATTATCTACAAATTATTTATTTTGATTATGTAGAGCCGAAATAAATATTACTTTCCTTGAAGTGCTATTTAGGTTACAATTATGAGCACCAATATATTTTGAAGTTTGTGGCAACGTGGAAAATTAATTATCTCAATCTGTTGTGCATACACCGGGTATCGACAGAAGTAGGCAAACAAAACCATAAAATATACATGAAAATTTTAACCGCAGGCTAACATCTTCTTATCACATCAAGTGCAAAATTACCAGGATTTGGTAATATCGGAAATAAGGTAAATATGTCAAAAATAACAGTTTACCGATAAATTACCGCTAAAAAGATTTTTCGAATATACATGTACTCAGGGCCCGCCGGCTTCAATCCGAACCTGTATTAATGTCAGAATAATTATCATAAAAAATTACAATTCATTGATATTATTGGAACCAAGGAAGTTCATATTTCTCGCTATGTGTTAGCATTTTTCTGACTTTGCGTGTATAAATAGGTGTCGGTCAGGGTTGTGCCATGTTGTCTGCATCGCGTAGATAATTAGTATTCTACATGTGTAGAATACAATGTATGTAGACAATTAAAAAATGACGTATAAACAATGTCGAAAATTATTGTTTCTGTTAGAAATCAGCAAAATTGTATGATTTCTTTGTTAATGGAGCTATTTATACTCCATGGCGTACTGCTTTGTACTCGTATACTCGTATAATATGTGTTGTTATCAGTGATGGAAAACGTTTCGTGTAACGTAACGCAAAAACGGAATAACGTAATCAATATTTAAAAATAGTGTTATAAACGTTACCAATTTAAAAGTCTGTTACATAACGAAATTCGTAACGTTATGGCTGTTTTTTATTTCCGGTATTTCGTTACGCGCCCTTAAGTAAAATTCTAAAAGAAAAATATAAATTAAAGTAAAAAAAAAATTGGTACGTAATAAATATATTGTTTGTTCATCGATAATTTTTTACTGTGTGAATACACCTCTATTTCACGACTCGACTATTTTTTGATATGCGAGTGAATATACCTTTATTGTTTTAATTGACATTTCTGTAATTTACAAGAAACTACAGAATGATTTGTTTTGGTTTAAAAATAAATTAAAGTTGTGTATTTTTCTTTGGGTCACAAGTCAAATTGGGTCACATATTAAATCAAATGTAATTAAATTTGTTTCAAACACAATTACAGCTATGGGACGGGATATTGTTGCAGAAAATAAAAGCATACATGAGCAGTTTGTGAAAGAACAGGGTAACAGTAAATGTTTGCATTGCAAGAAGGAAACGGTTATTCCCGGGGCACACACAGGAAATCTGAAGGCCCATTTAAAACGTAAACATCCAGATGTTCTGCAAAGTGTTTCAGTAAAGAAGTTTAGACGAAATTTGTGCAATCGAAATTACAAAAAACCGTTAGTTTCAACATAAGTTCAGCTGAAATGATCGATCATTGCATTGAACTAGTTACTGTGAATGGAATGCCACTCAACGCGGTAGAATGTAGCGGATTGAAACATTTCTTTGATCCTATTTGTCAAAAATTAGGTATTACAATTAACAGGCATAATATTCGTGAACACATTATGGCAAAGTCGAATAATTATAGAATGCTAATTGCGAAAGAAATTCAAAATAAAGTCTTGTCAATTAAAGTGGATAGTGCCGCGAGGTTGGACCGATCTGTTCTTGGAATCAATATTCAGTTCGAGAAAAGTTGTGACATTTGTGTTCGGACTTTGGCAGTTAAAGAGCTGCGAGAAAAACATACCGCCGTATATTTATGTCAGCAAATCAGAGGCGTGCTCAATAAATATAACATAAAATTGAATCAGATGTACACTTTCACTTCTGATAATGGCAGAAATATGGTGAAAGGCGCAGAACTGCTTGGAATATCCCAAGAAGAAAATGAAAGCGTGAATGAAATAGAAGACGACCTTATTTGTGATGATGTTGATTCGGAATTGGACTCATTATTTATTAACTGCAATAAAACTAATGAGATTTTTAAATTTTTATCCTCTGTAAAATGTATGACACACACTCTGCAGTTAGCCGTTAACGATGTCATAAATACAATCGATGTTTATAAAACAATAATTGCAATCTCTATCTCTTGTGATAACGTTAAGGACACCCACTATTCTTGCGCTAATAAAAGCTAAGGGATTAAAAAAAACAATCAGAAATGTTATCACCAGATGGAATTCAACATATACCATGATTACTAGACTTATTGAGCTTCGAGAATTCTGTGAGGAAATGAAACTAGTCTACCCGTCACTTTCTACATGTGACAGAGATTGGACTAGAATGGAAGGGATTATCAAGACACTTAAATATCCTTATGGGACAACAATTCGTCGACTGTCTGAGCAGCTTGTTATGAGCGAAGCTTATGCAGCGTGGTATAAATGCAAATTAGAGCTTACAAAAATAGACGATTCATTTTCAAGAAAAGTAAGTCTTCACTTTGTACTAGATCCAATCCATCTAGAAAACATGAGTTTTCTGGAAAAAATTAGGAGAACACTGGGCTGAATATTCAAAAGTTGTAGAGGTACAAATCGAAGTAAAACCCCTCTGTCCTAAGCTACTTCTAAGATGTTAAAACTCCTGGGATAGGTGTTTTCACTTTGTACTAAACCCAATTCAACTAGAAAGCATGAGTACCTATCGCAAGAGTTTTAACCTCTTAGAAGTAGCTTACGACAGAGGGTTTTACTTTGATTTTTACCTCTAAAATTTTTGAATATTCAGTCCAGTGTTCCCCTAATTTTCCGGAAAGCACATGTTTTTTAGATGGAGAGGATTAGGATTTATTTAGGAATTATTTCATTCCGTTATATAGGGGTGTGAAATATTTCCTAAACCTTTCCTAAATTTAGGTTAAAGTTATGAAATATTTCTCGCGCATGGCACGAGTGCATGGGTGAATTTCTATGGCACGTATCTGACCCTCTTGAGAAAGAGATCCTATTAAAAAAGCTTTTCAATTCGCCGAATTAGAAATAAAAGAAGATTGGTGAAAAACAATTGAAACGCATAAGCCTCTCTTGAGACATGATCGGTACAGAACTCCAGATATTCAGACGGACAAACAAACTTTTCAAAAGAGACCGTCACAACTACGAGAAAAGTGTTACTGGACCATGGACATTTTGCATAATTTTTATCACGATTTCAATAACTTGGTCTTACTTGGTCCGAAATTAAAACAACAAAAAACTTAATAATTTACATTGTTTATAAATATTCTACGTACTCTACCCATTGTCGATATTGTATACGCCAAAATGTATTGTTTATAGTTTTTCAATTTAAGGTGAATACTTAACCGTACAAAGTTTACCTTCTAGACAACTTACTGTGGACACCATTTATCGTATAGACAATTTATCGTATGCCAATTTATCGTAGTTTGTCTTGGTTTATTAAATTTTATGGAACCGATGGAATTTTACAGAACCGATTATGATGGCAGTAGGTATGGTGGATCAGAATAGGATTTTAAATGATTTTTGGAAAGAGTTCTGGGATTGGATATTTATTATTATTAAAGTTGGCTTGAACCCAAACAATTCCCGCACTCAATGGCACACTGGGCCCATGGTGCAAACCGAGAATTCTATCTCCATTCGCAAATACGCCCGGCTGCTCTAACAAAACTGCATACGCTTGAACCAGTGCAGGAAAGACAACTGGCCTACATTTAAAGATTTTTTCTCGAAGGAAGGTCGATAACTGCAAACAAAGTGAAGCTGTCATCATCCTGTTCAAAGCAGTCGACACATAAAGAATCTTGAAAAAGCGAACCATTCATTATAAATGGAGTTTGAAATAGCCGTGACCGGTTATAATAGCTACCAAAACTCTTAACTGGTCTTACTTTAAAGAGTAGTTTCCTTTTCAGCTGGTAGAGGAAGCAAGCGAATTAAGCTTAGCTTGGTAAAGAATGTGGTTTTTAAGTTTCAGCAGTGAACCTGCTTTAACTAAAGCTTCAGCTGGCACATTACCCTCAATATCACACAATGCCACCCAGATAGCTTTGAGTGCTGGGTTTCTGAACCAATTATGATGGGATTGGGTGTGCTGAAGGGAAATGAGAAATCTTGTGAGGAATTATTCTTCACTATTGGTGCAAAGTTAACATATAGTTGTGTGTAAGTCCACACGTTCATCACGTCATTTGGATTGAAAACCGTTCAAAGATTCCGAAAGAATCGCCAAAACCAATCATGCTGCGCCATACAAATTGTCTTCTGATGAAACATTTATCCGTAATCCCGTTGAGAAGTGTCAACGCGATCGACTCGCGATCATCACGCAATAAGGGAGCAACAACACCTTGTGTCGCTCTCGATTTTCACGACCAGTTACAGAATAAACAAAAATCATTGCAGATAACTCTAAATAATTAATTCGAAGAGGATTTCTGTTTTTACGAGTTAAAGCGAAATGAATACGACAGTTTCATCAAATACAAGGCAGAATATTAGGTCCATTAGAAAAGCAACTAAGCAAAAATGTTCAAAATCATCATGCGACTTCAAAAACTGTCAGTCTGTGATTCTACTTATTTGACTGTGCCATCTGAAGAAGCAAGATAGCAAGATCAGTAATGTTTTCTGTATCACACGCAAAGAATAGAACAGAAATTGACTCTTAAAATTCGATAAGAACAACAGGGCCAATAGAAAAGTCACAAACATATTCGACAGATATCAAGCGATACCAATGGAACATATTACGGAATTCGTAACCTTCTTTGACAGTATTACAAAAATATAACGATAAACAAGTTGAAGATGCAAATGCTAACATTAATATGAACCTACAGCAAAGACAAGGAACTCGCCTGATTCAACTTTTGAATAACACAAAAAAAAAATCGCAACAAACCAGCAATATTGTGAGTTCCACGACTCAATTTTGACTTAAATGCTGTAAGCTACTACTACAGTTTACTGTTTCAATACAACCCTTACCGGAGTGCGAATTGTTACAAGTGTTCAAACCAGCGTTCCGAAAAGTTGACAGTGATCTAGAAAATTTTCTGACAAAATATCACGCAGTGTTATTTGAAGACTGTGACCGGGAATTATGAATGGGCAATACCTGACAAATAATGAACAAATTATCACAAGATCAATGCATTAAATTTGAAGCTAAGGGAACTCCATTAATTGATTACTGAAAATGTCTGAGCGCAATTACTAGGCTCAAGGCAGTGCAAGAACAAGTCTTATTATAGTTACACTTATTACAGTTGAAACTGTCAAAAAAGCAACACTACATAGCATGCTTCGTCGTCCAGTACAAAATGATGGATGAATCACTGGATTTTTGCGACTGACAGAAGCAGTGTTGAAACAGAAAAGACTTACAACTAATGCTGATAATGACTGAGCTTACGAAAGTCCAAATTAAACAAGGGAGATGAACTCTTCAATGCGATGATTCATTGCAACTACCACCAGTCAAAGGACAATAAATCTTCTAAGTTCTAAGTTCTTCAAAGGGAACCAAATGTTCACCAACATAAGAGATCTTTAACGTCAAAAGAAAATCATTTTGGTCCAGTAAGAACACAAATCAACCGGAATTAGTTTTAATAATTCCAGGCTATTGTTGACTGCAAAAATAAAGGTGAGTTTTTGCAGTGATATATGACATTTCTACTGAATGTGTTGGACACTTTATGGCTAAGTTGATGCTCTCAAGGTACTGCGAAGTTGGTACACATAATTTTTTGTTTATATTCACGAAAATAGATAATTACAGCCGTGTTCTCTGTATCAGTTTTCCAAAAAGTTCGTTGTTTACGAAAATTTTGTCCGTAATGCTTTTAACAGTCTAAATTTCAGTGTTGCTGTTTATTTTTGCATGTTTGTCTCTCTGGATTTCATTGATAATTCGGGTGAAGACTTCATCGTGAATAATTAGTCCAATTTAAGAATAGCGTTCTTAATTTCGAGCAAACCATGCAATATTCAACCAGTGCAAGTTCCATGCATTGAGCGTTTAAATTAAATCAATTCACTGAATTAATGAGGGGGGAGTTGAGACAGGCGAAATCAACATGAGTCGAGAGTTTGATGTACGAAAATCATTGTGCATCTATTATACGAATAAGCAAGTTGATGAACAGAGCTTTGCAAAATTCAAGGTGGAAGACAAAAAAATGTTCACAATCAAAACACAAAGAACATGATCAAATCCTCAGTACAGACTTCAAATTCACGGAAGCGCAAGCAAAGTTTAACAAAATTCGAAGGCTAAAAAGTCACGCTTCGTTAAAATATTGACGTACGAGTATGAAATAAATTGGTTAATGGATCTCATGCAGTTTGTTCGATAACCAAGTAATTTTACGCTAACTGTATAATGCAGCAGCTAAACACTTATTGTTCCTTCACGTCTTGACATGAACATCGTCTGGATTTAAAATGCAAGGAACCTAACAATCAAGTTGCATGGCTTTCAAACTTATTCTATCCAGGATTGGTCATAGTTGCGTAGAATTATTGGACAAACTTCGAATTTAATAGATTGATACAGCTCACCTAGTTGGAATAAAAAATTTCATTCAAAACACAGAGAAAGGATGGATAACTGCTCATCGTAATAAGTCGAGCAAGACATAGGCATTTTCACATTTCAAAAATATATTGGCCTAAGAAGACCAACCTATTACTTCATGTTCATTGAATTTACCAAGATTTGAAAAATCGTGGTAGTTAAAATACTTTTCAGATAGTTTTTTGGATATTTTAGGCTATGTTCTAGGGCTAAGAATCAATTGCTGAGTTAGAGAAAATTCGTGGGTAGGGTGCCTCCTCGTTGACCCCGATTTCTACTTTCTGCTCTAAAGAACTTCGTAAAAATTGGTGGTCAGTTTTTGAGTACTGATTTCCGGAACATTATGATTATTAAGAAATCCGTTCTACCACATAGCCCTGGAGCAAATCAATATTCAGAATCGAAGTTACGGCTACTCAAAAAAAGATGGGCTCGCTAATTTATCCAATATGATACATCGATTTTAAGAAAGTATGGAGGATAATTTTGGGTGTTTTACACAACTAACCTATTGCAAATTAGATAAAATTGCAACAAAAATTTTCGCCGAGATCAAAAAAAAAACCAAAAAAAGAGGGATGAGATTAAGTGTCGAGTTGTCAACGGCCAAATGAATTGATCAATAATTACGATGGAAAATACGAGAAAAAACCTGAAAGAGAAGCGCACCTTGTTCGAGGTTTCCACCCCACTAAAAATAGCTGAAATGCAGCTCGGTTCTCTTTAGAGGCATAAATATTTTATTGTGCATAAATGTTTTAAATATGCGAGAAAAATATACGACGACGTGTAGACTTGATTTTTATCGGTTTCCCCCTTAACTTGTGAATTGGTGAACTAAAGGCAGATCAATTAAATATTTTTCTAGTCAAAATGGACAAACACCACTCCAGCGGGTTCGCGGCTGGTAAAGCTTCCAAATACTTTTCCCGAAAAGGAAAATAAGACGCTGTTTGGCTAAGCAATGGTTTAATAAAACATCGACATCAACAAGGTCTCTTGAATGTCGGCGCAGTGAACGAGGATGTAGAAATAATTTGGCCACTCTTTCATCGGGCTCAATTGTACACTGAAAATTTCCTCAATTTAAAAACAATTTTTTTAAGATCCATGAATATGTCACAGAGATTTCCTGTAAAATTCTTAGGTGTATAACGTAGAGTGGTTCCCTAATCATTTGCCGGACTTTGACAGGGCACAACTTAGACTCAGCTTGATAAAACTACAGTAGCTTCGTTATATATAGTACACGAATTTATTTAAATTTGTACGGAATTTTTCAGGCAGAAAAGCACCAACAGTTTTTCGAGCAAAATGTGAAGTACCGAACATAAGATATTTTTTCACAGAAAACCATTTGTCATTTACTTAACGGCAAAAAATATAATTCCTATTAATCATCACCCTCCTATCCTAAATGTGTGCCAAATTAATTAATCGATAAAATTAGAAAACGAGCATTTTTATAGTAGCCTAACAACCCCTAAATTTATGCAATACTTTTTGTTTTAGAATACTAAAAAAAATTACAATTAAGTATGTAACGTATATTACCGGTAATTATGTTGTATTCATCATTATGTCCGAAACACAAAATGTAAAAATTTATCATTTCCACGTATACGGAGGTAACTTTTGTACTCTCGTTACCTGCTCGTCCCGTATTTAATTCATTACCCAGTTCATGTGCCTAGTTCACCGTATACGTACGTATATACGGGTATGAGATAGATCACATAAGTAGATATCTACAATATGCTTTTACCTTATTACTGGCGTCGTGCTGCAACAATAACAACAACAACTACTACAATGAATTAACTAACATTAAACCGTTTAATTTTTCATTTACTTGAATTATACACGGATGTTTTTCATTTTCCGTTTCTTATTTCTCGTACTTTTTGTATAATTTTTCCATTGTTTATTAATGATATCACACAGTTGAAAGAAAAACCAGAGGGAAAAACTCAAAAAGTAAAGTAAGAAGACGTACACACACACACACACAAATAGGAAAATTGTTGGTGGAAACATTGTTTTTTGTTTCTTATGAAAGGAAAGTTTATTTGTTATGTGCTTTTCATTGAGGTATATTGGCGGTGTGTTGTGTGGGTATATACGGAGCGAAGAGCTCCTCGTTTGTTTTGTTTCAGACTTTTTTTTTTGCGAAAAGGTGAAAATAAACATCCATTCTGGAAAACGTAATATAGAAAAGTATAAAACAATAATTTATATTATTTTCTATTTGTTGTTATTTTTGTTTGTTGCGGAAAACTGGTATATATTTGACTTTTTATTATGTTGGGATAACAGCAACAAAAAAGCAAAACAAAAAATAAAAAATTGAAAAATCTCGAGTAGATTTCCACCGTGGATATACTCGTACACTGTACTAACAATTTTTTATATACATTTTCCCCCAAATATTTGTGTTTGCTTTTTTACTTCATAAATCCATCCGCGTATAAAGCAATATTTTTTGGTTTATTTATTTATAACTAAATATGATGGGTTTGTGTGTAACCCTGTTAAACGGAAAATTGTGTTGTTCTGGTTAAAATTATTGATGATAAATATTTTATTGCCATAATGTTCAGAACTGGCAACAAGTTTTATTGAACAATATTGAATTTTTTGTTTCAATTTTAAATTGAGCTTCTAATAAAGCTTTAGGTTGCTGTAAATAATGAAAGCATGCAACGGGATGGAAAATCTCGAAATCATTAGACTGAACATTTAAGTATTAATTTTAAACGAATGGTTAATTCACAAAGTTGTATAACAAAGAAGGACGAAAAGGAACAATCACGTTTTTACACAGGACAATCAACTATACATAACAAACAGAAGGATTGGATATGTTAATTAGGTGGGACAGAATCGGCCCGGTTACAGACACTTAGGTATAGCCGATAATTAGCAACACAATGCCAACACAATTCTAATCTACTTAATCAAGGATTAATAATCTACCTCCTTCTATAACTGACACCCTAGCTTTAGTAATAAAATTTAAAATTAGAATTTATAGTTATTGGTCTCACCGCAAATATTAGTATTCTAAGCAAAAGGGAAGGTTCTAATCGAATAAAATGGCATTTTATATAAAATGGAATTATTCTTTCCCAATAAAAAAAAATTCCAAACGCCAGAAAAATTTTCTATTGCTAGAAAATGTTACTAATTTACAATTCCCTATCCCCGGGGAAAACCTGGGCCACTGGTCGGACAGAAATAACATTGCCAATAGTTATATGAACTAAATGGGAATCCTTAACACCAATCATCTGGAAATAATAAATTGAACGGCGAGCTTATTAGCTCCAACTACTTTCAGTAGTCATATGAATATTCAAATTTAGATAACAAAACAAATTATACCAATTCTCGTTCCAATTAGCCTCTCACCAGGGTTTCGCGAGAATTACCTCAAACTTAAGTCTTCACAATTGGAACGAATCATCACAGTGCCAACCAACAAACCCATCACAAACAAAACAATACAAATTTAACATTCAACCTAAAAATTGACCCGACGAGCCATAATTTCTGCGGTTTTACGTGTCCTGAACAAAACTTCCAATCATTATAAACGTTACGTATGTCCACATCCACATTCAGAAGGCAAAACCTCAGCATCGTCGGAAACAGAAAAATCCAGAAAGAATCTCCACCCTCACCGAAGATGGTCTTCCGCTTTCATAAACTCCGTGCTTCTATCAAACCCAAGAACAGCATAAACAACTGTGTTGTGCGTCTACGAGTATTTCCGAATTATCTACATGTTGGTGTCGAAAATAGCGCAGACAATCGATTTTTGGGCAGACAATGTCAAGAATCGGTAGAATATGTAGAAAATTCGTAGACAATGTAGATTTTACTTTTTCGTTTTTTTTTAATTGTTTTTCTGTGCGAAGTCGTCATCTTCAAGTTTTCCAGTTTAAATTTGGTTTTACCTACATTTTGGCAGTTAAAATTCAATTTTTATTAAACAACGTCTTCAATATTGGTACAACCAATGGTACGCTGTGTCACATGTGCCGTCTGTCATGAACAGTTTCCAAAGAAATATTTCATTTCTGATTTTAACGTCAGATTCTTAGCAAAGTAGTTGTGGCTACAACAAAACTTATAACGGAAACGAATTTTGTTTATTGTTTACTGTTTTTGGTTGTATTTTGATCAAGCTTAAATACAAAAAAAAGATGTTTTGGACAGATAATGTGGTTTCTAGACAAAAATTGTCTGATAGCTGGGACGATGATCTTGTCTTGAATAAGAATACAGGTGGGGATTTTTTGATGTAAGCGATATCCATTTTGCTCAGGTTAGCTCAAGATTACACTCGTCGCTGAGATTCACCCATTGATTATCAATAGACGTTTGTGTTTCTTGATCCTTTTTCACTGGAGCTAATTTTCTTGAAATTGAAGCGCAACTTCAACACCATCATCAAGCAACCAAGGTTGGGTGACTGCTGTTTCCTCATCATAGAAAAAGTGAATAATGAATAAAATGAACCCCTTCCCCCTTTGCCAGTATACCTTAGTCAGAGGACCTGGAAGCTGCCTAGGATTCAATGGACTAATCATTCAAATAGTGATATAAATAAAGAGTTATCCAATTCGAGGTTGATAAAGTAGAAATCTGTATACCGACATCTGTCAAAGATAAACGTCAAGTACGCTGTCATTTATTTAGTTGACATTCTGCCATTTAAGAATATGGAGCATTTAACAATCGACCAACGCGTTAAAATTGGGTGTTGGAAAAACAGGCCGTCGATGCTGATTTTTCGAACAAAATTTTCTTCAGTGATGAAGCTCATTTTTCGCTTGGTGGATACGTTGATCCTGTGATTTAACGCCTTTGGATTTCTTTTTGTGGGGCTACGCGAAAGATCGTGTTTACGCAAACAATCCTCAAACTCTTGACGAATTGAAAACTAATATTCGTAAGGTAATGGCCGAGATACCGCCCGAAATGTGCCGAAAAGTCATTGAAAATTACCGCAAAAGAATCAAGGCCTGTAAGAAGTCCCGTGGAGGACATTTGAATGATATCTTGTTTAACTAAAAATGGCAAGGATCAATCTGTAAAATGAAATAAAAATTACAATACATTCCGAATATTTTGTGTGTTTTTTTTAAGTTTACTTTATCAAGCTTGAATTGGATAACCCATTACAACTCATGGAAACAATTAGAACAATCAGAGATAGAAGAGAAACGAAATTCTAGGCCTCAGTGCAGTGAGATAAACAGTAATGGAAAAAACGCAAGCGAAATTACTTAATATATTCTCTGGATGCGATAACAGGATTCCGTCCAAAAATATAAACCACAACCTTTAGTATTCAGTAATACGATCCAACAAAAGATGCAGATGAAACTAACAAGGATGATTTCTATGAACAAGCCACAATAGCAAGGACCCACAAGAAAATAATCCAAATAATATTACAGGAAGGCGAGATTTCAATCCAAAAATTTGAACATATAAAACCGACTTGATAAACCATCATATGGGTGGTAAACAATCAATATAGACTGTGAAAATAATAATAATGGACAAGGCAAATCGACTACTGTATCACAAACCAGATGATTCATAGAAGGCAGTAAATTTACACACAAAAATATACACATATCGACATCATCTGAAGAAGAATAACAAAACAAATGTGATGACGAAACATGACATAGACATTTGCAGTGACTACCTGCTGGTAAAATAGCATAATTCAAAATTAAACCTATCGCTGTAAACCGCATCAAGACAAATCGGAAAAACTAAACACCGACAGATTAAAAAATGCTGGGTACAAGAAACATATTCTGCGAAACCAATGAAAACCCAGCCAGCCATCAGTATAGACCAACAGTAGAAACAAATCTAAGAAATCTATATCGAAACAGCTATCAACACACTCGGGTCAGGTACCAAGAATTAAGACGCAACCCCCCTGAATCAAAACGATTCTCAATACGATTCTTCAATAAACAATAACGATTCTCAAGAAAGAGGACCTAAGAGAATGTATAAATTGGCAGGATATATATATATATATATATATATATATATATATATATATATATATATATATATATATATATATATATATATATATATATGTATATATATATATATATATATATATATATATATATATATATATCGTCAACATAACCTTAAAGATATATGCAATGGCCATCTTCTAAGCAATTTCACTGAGAGTCAACACGGAATTGAGAAAGGAACATGCTGACTTCAGACCAGGGTGAAGTTACACCAATGTTATAATATTAAAATGCACCTATTCAAATCTAGCAAAAAAGTCGGCCTCAAAATAAACATTAGGAAAGCCAGACGATGAGGCTAAAAACACCAATGAAATCGTATACGTTGGTTGTACTTTAGCGAAAACGGGTGACACAGATGAAGTTATAAAGAAACAAATCAACAAAGCCAGAGCAACGTTGAACATGTTACACAAAGTCTGAAACACGTCTGTCCTATCCCGCAAACATCAAACCAAAAATGTTTAATTCGTATGTGAAATCAGTGTTGCTGTATGGTTGCGAAATCTGGAAGCGCACACATACGATCAACAATAAGCCACAGGTGTTTGTAAATAAATGTCTTAGGAGAATACTAAGGTGCTTCTGACTCAACAAAATATTAAATATTGAGCTCCTTGAGATGGGTTGCCCACATTGAGAAAGTCGCAGAATTAAATGACAAGCAGGTCTTTGAAGTGGAACCCCTCGGACGACCAAAATATCAAGTGAGACTTCAGACATATTTAGCAATTATTCGGATTATGAACTCCAGGAACTTGTACTTGTACTCGTATGGTCATTAATAACTTTAATTTTTTTCTATGCTTTACCATTTTATTTCGTGATAATGATGTTGGACATTGTAAATAATCGGTTACTAGGAACGCTCGAAATTTAGGTTATAGCAGCCAAGTTGTTAGATGTTGTCAAATCTGTTGTGAATTGTTCAGTAGTGTGGCAGTATGTCCAGTAGTGGCAAATTACCATGGAAGGTTATAGCATTGTCGAGTCAACAGGAATGCATGTGCATGCTGCACGAGCATGCGGCAACATAGGCCTTATTTACAACCGAATTTTTATAAAAAAATTTAACTTTGCACGTTTAACGAGTTTGCACTTTAACTGTAAAATACACATGAATGTACCTCATTTCCATACAAAAGCTTTGGCTCAAATTTGTCAATGTGGAGAGAGAATGAATTCCATTTTGAAATGGTTTGAATTACAAAGAAACAATAGAATTTTGATAAATGCTAACAGAAATAATAATTTTCGACATTGTCTACATTTTCTACATTATCTACGCCATTTTTTTTAATTTTCTACATTCATTGTCTACACGTGTAAAACATTAATTATCTAGGCGGTGTAGACAATAAGGCACAACAATGATAAACAATCCAATCACAATTTTCAACAATTGCGATTTGTGATCTAACACTCGACTTCAAATTAAACAGCATATAAATAGGAACATTTTCACAAACCTATCCCATCCACTTATATACACAAAAATCCCCCAAAATAAACACTCTATCAGAAACAAATCTCAATTTATACCCCACGTTGCAAACCTCTGAAAATAATTTTAATGGCCACGAATCTGATTTTATTTGAAAGATAATTTTACGTCATTAATGTTTGAATGTGATTTTAGATATGTTTCCCCGCGGCTCGCGCGTGCATGTCGTAATCTAGAAGTAAAATTTTCGAGGCTCATTCCTCGATATTAATCGTTCATCAGGCAGGTGGCCCCGTCTCCAATTGAAACACAAAAAATTAGTAATCGTGTATCTATACCAATCTCCATTAACTGTTTTAACCAGCATCATTTTTGTAAAAAGTTTTACCAACTTAAAGTTCTATACCTCGAATTGAAATAGCTTCTAATTCATGCATTACATTCACATCAACGGCAACAACAAAAAACATTGAAAACCTATATGAAAATTTTTGAACTACGAACGTTTCTTTCATTTCAATTTAATCAAAGTGCTTTGTAAAAGTGAATAAATGAGAAATCAATATTAACTAACCAGTTATGATTAGATAGATGTACATACAAAGTTGTACATACATGTTAACTACACAGCCAAAAGAAAATTAAATGTAATGAATTGAAAATAATTATAGATTAAGAAATGACTAAAATTTATTAATAAACGAAAAGAACTTAGCCAAAAGAAAGATGTATCCATTAATTCAGCATGTAGCCATCCAAAACTCTCCCTTAAAGAGGATTTTGTTTGACCTTTTAGACATGCGTTCTTAAATTGTCCACACTTAATGATGAGTGGTATTATCACCCGATGTCGGTTCCGTTATATCAATAGAACGAATGTGGCCGAATCTCCAAACCGCAAAAAAACTAAATACCGGAACGCAGATTTCTCCACAGTTGTTTCGAGTAATTTATCCAGAATACACTAAGTTATCGGCGTCTTGTTAGCGAAAGACAGCCCGCTAAATCGCACAGTACTTTCACTTCATCTCATTTTACAACTAACTTATTGGTGCAGTCTTTACCAATAACCAATATGTATAACTTTTTAACTTAAAAACAAAACAATTTTTAAGATAACAAAACTTCAGTTATAACCAACTGACGACTACGAATATCAATCACAAAATGCATTTTCCACTACATCAAATTATTTCTGTTTTTGAATTTTTCCCGCATAAAAAATCAAGAAAAAAAGCCATTACCATTTGTTCGAAAACTGAGACTAGAGGCCTTTTTCGTTCATTCATTCAATCACAATTTTTTCGTCCAATCATATTGCTTCAAAATGACGATTGTTTTCTTCTGCATTTCTTCACAAGAGATTATTGGTCGAAAAAATTGTTTGAATGAATGAACGAAGAAGTATGAATCCGGCGTGAGAGTTGGAGTTTTCCTGCTGTTTTACTAGCCTACTGGGTGCACAAAACTACTATTATTGTTGATCGATGTAAATAATAATTAAATTTTATATTCACATCTAGGGTGCTGATAAAACAACAGAAAAATTCTAACTCTCAAGTCGCCGTTCTCAAACAAAATTCGTATACACGAAAATACAAAACAATCGCCTAACTGCAATTGTACGCAAATCTTGCATACATTCCAGCGCTTGCATAATATATTGACGATAATGCACTGTATCATACAGCTGGCATCTGTACAACGCAATCCAACCATAATACAGGCCGACATCGTAAACAACCAAAAACATGACACGCACGGTAAATGCTTTGGGACGTATCCATCTATCACTGAAAGTCTTATAAAAGATTCGGAATGCGGTCTCTAAAAGGGTAAAAGTGTTTGGTGTATACATACAGATTTCTATTGCTTCTTAAATACTAAATACTTTAATTCGTAACGGTCGCTTTTAACAGTTTCGGAGGTAAGTTTACTGAGCAGTTCCTTGATGCATCACTTAAGCCAACACTTCTCACGTATAACGTTGGACCGACTGATAAGTTCTGATTTCGACTACGTAGTTGTAAACATGACGTTGTTGCACGACTTCTTGCTGGCTAACGCTCAATATAACAACTTTACTGTGCGTGGCCTTTTCTCTCTGGGCAATACGATTTAGCTCTCTTAGTAGTGTGTACTCATTTCTTTGAGATTACCAATAAGATTCCAATGAAGTGGTGACTAAATACTAGGTAATGTGGAAATAATTTTGTGGAATAGTGGAGAACATTCTGCAAAACAGAAGAAATTGCATGAATGGAGCAAATGACTCTCTCGTGGACATTGCACTGCGGAGAATATTTCGGAACGAGCATGTATTTAATCCCGAATTTGTTTAATACGTGTTGGGTTTGTCTCATCTAAAAGAATGAACAGGTAAGAAGTTCCATTCGAAGACGCGATGATAAAGCCCCAGGAAGTCGAGAGATTTAATTTCCCATTAGCGTTGTTTACATATTTCACAATGGCTCGTATGGTTTTTAACATTGTTCGCTATGGCATGGTAAGCCAGAAAGAATATCGCTGTTATAATGAGGAAGGGAGTCATTAGCCATTCTAAAAACATTTTGATTTAACTCAGTCGTCGCACATACAGTTGCCAATACTGTACATCTGTCGGATTTTCGCAATGACAATTATAATGATTATTAGAGAATTTTTGTTTCTCGACTCGCAAATTAACTTATTCGGATGGGTTTTCTTCGATTTTCTTGATAAGCTGAACGTGTTTGTTGTGATTAAATACATTGTGAGCAACTTTACAATGTTACTAGAAAAAGGCTGCAATTTCAACAAAGTTCTTGTCGTTCGCAGAGTATGACCGTTAACTAGTCCAGTTCGGTAATAGCATAGTTACGCTGGGCATCATTCAGCTCTTGCGACATGTATGGAATTGAATGCTCGTCAACATCATCACTGATATGAAATAATTTACTACCAACGACTGTGCTACTGGCGTCGTACTAAACATAATACGGTTTAGAGAAATATGGGTTTGTTAAAACCAGAGCAGTAAATAAAGCCTCTTTAAAATGTCGAATGTCTGCTGATCTTTAGAATCCAATTCTAACTGTTTCTGTTTCTTGTGCTAGGAAGAGATTAAGGCAGCAGGGGTGGGATAGAGATATCTCTAACAAATCCCCTTAAATTACCCTCAATTACTATTATTACCCTCAAATCCCCAAGAGATTTTCATGAAACAGTTCACATAGCTTAAACTGACTAATATTTATCTAAAGATTCGCTTATTGACGCCTTCGAATTGAAAGGTAGTTTTGGAAAGCAAAATTATGAATGCAGAACGATTCAGTTGAACTTCAATTCAATTCTTGGGGTTTTGATCAAATCTTACCCCCAAATCGCCAAGAGGTTATTACATTTTTTTCTTATTCGTAGTAATTGCGTTTGCAGTAAATAAAAGTAAAAGTGAATTCACCCATAAAGCCCCAACCGCAAAGTGCAAAATTGTATTATGTTGCTAATAATACACCATCCCTCTCTTTTATCAGATATTTCCATTATTATGTCATTTATGAAATAAATGTCAAATAAAAGTGAAACACTTCATAATTTTCTCAGTTCCTCCCTTTTACGTACATCCATACTTATGTACATAAATACATATGCAATTTTATTTCTACATGAACTTTTTTATTACTTTACACATTCACCCCAAAGGCACTATACAACTCGTATACATTTGATATCATTACAGTAACGATGTAATATATAACACCCAAGGGTAAATCTATGAAACCACCATAAACACAAAGAGGCTGGGAAATGTTTTGTACTGCACATTATACCATTTTTACGCGCATGTACTCGAATTGCACAATATCCATTAAATTGCAATTTTATACGAAAATAAGATTTTCGATTGCGTTTAAGTTGAATATATTTGCTAATTGGACTATTTAGGGGCGTTAATTAGCAGTTAGATAAATCAAATGAAGTATTCTTAAATCAACATTCAATCTAAAAATTTCTTCGTGGAAGACGTCTGTGTCGGAAAAGTCTTACAATTGGAAATATTACGATTTTAGAAAATCGAATAATGCTGATCACAACGTTATTGATTAAATAATTCAATGTAGCGCTCAACATTTTGAAAAATCATAGCCAATTATGTGCTTCTTTATTATTCCTCACAGGCAAAATTATCTACAATTCATGCCAAATTTATATTCAATTCATACTAAATTTATATTCAATTCATATTCAATTCATATTCAATTCATATTCAATTCATATTCAATTCATATTCAATTCATATTCAGTTCATATTCAATTCATATCCAATTCATATTCAATTCATATTCAATTTAATATCGATATTCAATTCACATTCAATTCATATTCAATTCATATTCAATTCAATAATCATATTCAATTCATATTCATTCGATTCATATTCAATTCACATTCAATTTATAGTCACTTAATATTTAATTCATATTCAATTCATATTCAGTTCATATTCAATTCATATTCAATTCATATTCAATTCATATTCAATTCATATTCAATTCATATTCAATTCATATTCAATTCAAATTCAATTCATATTCAATTGATATTCAATTGATATTCAATTCATATTCAATTCATATTCAATTGATATTCAATTCATATTAAATTTATATTCAATCCATATTCAATTCAATAATCATATTCAATTCATATTCAATTCAATATCCAATTCATATTCAATCCATATTCAGTTCATATTCAATTCATATTCAATTTATATACAATTTATATTCAATTTATATTCAATTTATATTCAATTAATATTCAATTCAATAATCATATTCAATTCATAGTCAATTCAATATCCAATTCATATTCAATTCATATTCAATTCATATTCAATTCATAGTCAATTCATATTCAATTCATATTCAGTTCATATTCAATTCATATCCAATTCAAATTCAATTCATATTCAATTTAATAATCATATTCAATTCATATTCATTCGATTCATATTCAATTCATATTCAATTTATATTCAATTAATATTTAATTCATATTCAATTCATATTCAGTTCATATTCAATTCATATTCAATTCATATTCAATTCATATTCAATTCATATTCAATTCATATTCAATTCATATTCAATTCAAATTCAATTCATATTCAATTCATATTCAATTCATATTCAGTTCATATTTAATTTATATTAAATTTATATTCAATCCATATTCAATTCAATAATCATATTCAATTCGTAGTCAATTCAATATCCAATTCATATTCAATTCATATTCAATTCATATTCAATTCATAGTCA
Source organism: Nephrotoma guestfalica (assembly GCA_963691935.1). Taxonomy (NCBI): domain Eukaryota; kingdom Metazoa; phylum Arthropoda; class Insecta; order Diptera; family Tipulidae; genus Nephrotoma; species Nephrotoma guestfalica. The sequence goes on along the minus strand of OY829913.1, from coordinate 288,742,879 downwards.
ATTCATATTCAATTCATATTTAATTCATATTCAATTCATATTCAATTCATATTCAATTCATATTCAATTCATATTCAATTCATATTCAATTCATATTCAATTCATATTCAATTCATATTCAATTCATATTCAATTCATATTCAATTCATATTCAATTCATATTCAATTCATATTCAATTCATATTCAATTCATATTCAATTCATATTCAATTCATATTCAATTCATATTCAATTCATATTCAATTCATATTCAATTCATATTCAATTCATATTCAATTCATATTCAATTCATATTCAATTCATGTTCAATTCATGTTCTCATACAAATTAGAGTACAGGAGACATGGGAATTGTGTTTTATCAGCGGGGTTTGTTTTGAAATTGTTGGATTCTTTTATACGTCCAATGATTCCACCTTTAAGAAGTTTGTCTTCTACTACGACAAAGCATCTTGAATCGTATGAGTTATCAAAAATTCAAAAACTATCGACGCACAATGTTTATGAATAGATTGAAAGAGAAAATCTAGTCTTTCAATTAGTTTCAAATAAATCTAAGCATCGAATAGTGAGATCAATGCATCATAGAAAGGATTTTTTGTAGGCCAGTCTCTCCTAGAATGAACCCTTGGAATTCAATCTCTTTTACTGTGCGTTGCGATTGAGAAAAAAATTCTGCAGTATCGTACTTAATGTATTAAAACAACAACAATGATAAAAATATTTCAACTCGAGTGTGGAACGAGTAGGCGGGGCATAAAGTATTTCACGAAATTTGATTGGTTTAGAGTGCGGAAGCGAGTGCGTCATCGTCGAGGTTAATAAGTTAAATTTATTCGAACGTTGACCTACCTCTGTCAGTAGTTGCGCATGTTCTGCAAACGTCTGATTCATCATAATTAAGTTGTTATTACGTTGCTGCGCGATGCGCAGCACAGGGATTGATGGATTATGAACTGTGATAAAATTTATCTAAAATTGAAAACATAGGGTAGTCCACGGAAAGCAAAACGATGGAATCTAAGCTATACTGCATCAATGCGATTTATGTGGACTTTGTATCTGACTGGCATACTCAACCACAGATCGAGCTACGGTAATGTAGAGCGCTAAAGTTTAGTTTCCTATCATAATTAACATCTGTGTTAATGAAATAATCTCTAGGTTGAGAGGACAAGCGCTTCCGTGAATAAGGTGTGGATAGGAAGTTTAGGTCGGTTTGTAAAATATAGGTATCAGAGTTTGTTGAAATATTAGTTTAATGGTATATTTCATGGGCGTATACGACAACTGAGTTTTGAATGAATAACATTTGCCCCAATTCAATTCACTCTGAGAGTTCCTGCAGATCAGGAACGCAACTGTAAAATAAACGCTTTTTGTTTGAGAATATTGGTGTTGTAAAAAGCCTATCGAAAGCTTAACTGAAATCTGTTGCGACGACATCTACATCTACTCTCTTGCCCACCTCCACGGTTTTCAAGGTGATGGAAATGTATTCGACTAAGTTTGTTGTGGTGGATCGACCTCTTATAAAACCGTGCTAAACGGCAGAGAGCAGAGGCATGCACTGAAAACACAGTGTATCATATACGATACTCTCAAACAGCCTGGAAATGCAGAACAACTTCGGCCTATAATTAGTAAAATCAAATTTGCAGTATTTCCTTCCAAATGTTAGATAATATTCAGATGAGGGTGAATTTTTAAAGGGTGTTGGAAGTGTTTATGCAAATGTTCAGCACCTACTTTACAACTGCCGACAAACCACCTGGGCCGAATGAAAAATCTTTAATAAGTTAATTTATTTCTCTAATAACTGGTTTAGAATCGAAGTCAATGGATACCAGCCACATTTGAAAAAAAACTTCTAAATATTTAAAATAATCTCCATCAGACTCAAAAATACTGCTAAAAGAGCAGTTTAAAAAATTGTGCAAACATATTCGCAATAATTGTTGGGTTCTAAGAACAACGATCGTCAAATTTTAAAGTTGACGGGCACCCACTTGATTTCTTCTTAGAATTAACAAATTACCAAAATAGTTTAGGATTTGCAATCGGCTTGCATCAAACTAATGTAATCAATGTAAAGCTCATTGGATAACCTGCAAAATTCATTGAAGGCCATCAAGTAATTAGAATAGTCACCTCCAGGCTGAGTTTTTAATGATTTCTGCGTTCTTTTGTTTCGGATATTTTGGAGTACGCGGAGGTTACTTTCGCACAACACTCAAATATTGCAAAGTAAAAGCGAGCTGTTACACTATCTTAATGCCGCTGCTACTACGAAGGTTGCCTGAAATGTTTCCGACCACATATCAAGAAGGCAGCACTCGTCAACAAAAGTGGGGGAATGTGTTTGCACATCGTTTGAGTGCTTTTGTGAAAATTGACAAAAGCGAGTATCGAGCTGACATTAAATATTTATTTTTGAAAGGCAAAATGCCTTCGTAAATCAAAGACGAATTGAACACTGTGTACAAGTAGTTTGCACCATCATTTACAACCGTGAAATTTTGGGCAGTTGAATTTAAACGCGGCCGTACCAGCTTAGTGGACAATTAGCGTTCGCGACATCCAAAAACTGCAACCATTGACGATAACATCGCTCAAATTCACCAAATGGCGCTAGACAACCGTTGAAATAAAATTAGAGAGATAGAAGCGGCTATGAATATGCTCAAAGAACTTCGTGTGCTCGAATGAACATTTCTAACTGTCTGTTGGAGCAGTTTAGGCGCAATAAAACAGAGTTTTAATGAAAGCTAATAACTGTTGATGACACTTAGATTCACAATTACACTCCAGAATCAAATATACAGTCAAAATATTGGACTGCCAATGGGAAATCGGCTCGAAAAACGACAACGGCTGTTCCTTCGACTAAGAGATTCTTCCTGTTTTCTGGATCAGTCATGGAGTTATCTTAATCCTTCACTAAGCTAAGTTGTACTTGTTTGACAGATATTTTTGTTTATTTTGCAGAGAAACACACCGAGTACATTTTGGACGGCTTGGAAAAATGGAAGCATCGTTAGGACAAGTGTAGAGACATACATGGAGGCTATGTAGAGGAATAAAAATAAATTTGAAGAAAAAGTGTCTTGTATCTTTGTTAGGTCGGAAACTTTTCAGACAACAATCGTATTTAAGAAGGAGTTAAACACAATATTATCCAGTAAATAGGTGAGTATGGCCAAGTCTAGCTTGTGAAAGTTGAAAAGGTTCAATATTTGAGATTCCATCCAAGCGTGGCCATCCTGTAATTCTTCGGGTAATTACTAGCACCAAATAAAACAACAGATCGGTTTATCTATACAAACTGCTCTTAAAATCGAGGTTCAACGTATTATCAAAAAGGCATCTACGTATGTAGTTAAGTTGAGCAATCGATCGAATGTAACCATATCAAATTAGGATGACTAAAGACCACTAGTGCCAGAAGTTCATCTTCGATGTGCATATTATAAGACAAAAAACCAATGATTAGCAGGCAGGCCTCAATCGGACTACGTGGGCGCAGGTCTTTTACCGTATTTCTTATTGCCAATTTTCACAAAAAGCAGTTCGATTTTGTTAGGAGGGATGGGGTTCTAGGAATGAATAATTTCGAATAGTCGAAGTTAGTACGAAGTGCTATGCGTGAACTTTTGATTTAAATTAGTTTCCGTTAAAACAAAAACATGAAAGGAAAGTATTTGGGATTTTCGAAATATATCACAAGATTTAATGTGGAAGCCCCTTACATTTTGGTAATAAAGGGACAAACTGCTTATTTTAACACAGCGACAAAGAGATTGACATGCGCTGCAAAAGTCAACAGTTTTTTTTAAAGAACCACAAACATGCAGGTTGAGTATCTAATCGATCGTTGAACGGTGGTGGCAGAACTTTTAACATTACCTCTTTCAGTTTACATCCCGATAAAGTTGGAGTTTATCCGAGACTTTGAAAAACACGAATTTGATTATTTAGTATCAGTAACGACTTCTAGTAATTAATCAAACTACCTACTGCCACAATAACTAAAGTATTCCAGGTATGCATTCCTAAAATTAAATACTTGAGTTTGAAAAAAATATTAAAGTGCGAACCACCCAGAAATGGAGGCCGAAAACATATAATGGAGTACTTGTGAGCGATTTGAAGTATTATCCACAAACAATTAACTCAGTTTAAATGTTAAATTCCTAACCGAAGGATGGATGTGTGAGTATTTGAAGCGAATGCCAAATGAAACTTTTTCTATTCCGAAATCTTTCCTGAATTTTGGACATCATAAAATATCTTTACCAAGGGTTCGAGTTATTAAGTTAAAAGCTATCAAAATTATTCCTCAAAATAACGGCCGCCCTAAACAGAGAAATGAACGCGAGATAGATACTAGATCCGCAATGTTAGGTTGGAAGATTCAGCGTAATTAAAACTATCAACATCTCTAATCAACAAACTAGTTGAATAGTTGAAATAGGCAGAGGCTGCTAAATTAGCCCAACAGAAGACGTGCTGTTCATTTAGGCATTAAAACTAAGTTCCTTCCAAAAATGAGGCACATTGACCTAAATGTGTGTTTCTTTAAGATTTAAATGGTTCAATATATCTCTTACCAACTGATAATAGAAATCATTGGGGTGATGTCGGACAAAGTATACTTTCGTTCAAATGGTATAAAGCAAAATTGCCATTTCTGGGAGCCGTAGAAAACGAAAATTAATGCAATTCGGTTCGCTATACTCACATAAAGTTACATTGACGTTCATCTTCCTTTACAGTAAAACATGTCTAAGAAACACCTTCATCGTACACCAATTACGACGTAATTGGTTGTGTCTTGACTTAACTAAAAATTTGACGTCATTAAGTTGTAATTATTTACCATTTAATGTATTCATGGGGTTTAATTAAAAATCATTTATGTGTAGTTCGCTGCTACTAACAAATTTCGGGCTTGTGTTGAATTCTGCCTGCTTTACTCATTTATTAAAAGTCAAATATTTTATAATTATTAAAAAACGTTATGTAGAATTATGAAAAATCCCTACAGTAAATTAAAGTTGTTTATACACCAATTAACCCTAATTGTACCTTAATAACCCTAATGTGAGTTTAGTGCCGCATATAAATATCATTTATGTGAATATCTAATCACACAATCTGTGTAGAAAAAATTTTAAGTTTTCATAACTCAAATTTGAAAAAACAAATTAAATTCAAAAACTTTAAATTGTAAATCTAAATATTATTCTCTTTAATTTATTTATATACGGCAACCGGAAACTTTTCCCAAAAACAAAAAAAAAATTAACTGGGAAACATAAAGTTTTTCAGCAAACGAGCACAGCCCAAAAAAAGTATATCAAAAAATGTATACAAAATTAATTGGGATAAAGATGAACGATAACATCCATTAATTTTAATAAACATTTTATTGTATATTATTATCCTTCTATACACCAGCAGGATGGCAGTGTGTGGCAACAAAAAATTTCTCTGTATCCTCGTACCCAAAATGATACGAGCATAAATGACAATAACCTAACATGGGAATTCGCAACCTTAACGCAGCGACAACACAATTTGTAAATAAAATATAAGAATTAGATCCTTTTTATATGTAGATTTGTTGTTTATCCTTTGTTTTAGGATATAGGGTTCATCGTATCTATGTCGTCGGGAACAAAACACATTTTCATCCATCAGAATTTTCTTCTCCTTACACACTCCTTTCATATTATTCCTGGTCCTTGTAAAATATTTCAGAACGAGGATTCAATTTAGGGCACAAAAAACCAATCTTCCGCCCCTTCGTAATATGGGCCCAGTCTGAATGAAAATTTTAAAATGTCTGGCATTTTTCATTTTTATCTCGTGCTTATAATATTTGGATGAAATGATGATGTCAACTAAAATTGTTAAGAAGATGAGTTTTAATATCGTTGCATAATTGTTTTGTAGTAGTATAGTGTTTATTCGCTTGTAAAGTATGTTCTTGCTCATGACATAAATTTTAATTATTATATCTTATCAAAAAAAGGATATTCGTATAGCTAGCCTGAAATTTTAATTTCCCAGAAAGACAAAAGACGCTTGGAAAAAGGTTTTCTTTTGTTCAAGAAAAAAATTTATGTTATCATTTTTGGAAAAAAAATTTTGTTGCTAAATCACGAAAGGATTATTTATAAACGATAACCGTTTTGGTCCAATAAACAGTAAATCAAGCTCGTCCTGCAAAACGCCTCTGAAAATAATGTTGTTGTTGACAACCACTCCGACGCAAAAACAGTGTAAATACTTATTTTTTATGAGGCACAGTATGTGTAGTACATACATTAGGCAGTATATAGACCTCAGAAGCTTATAACTGATCTCTGGAATCGAGGTCTTTCAAAAGAAAGAGATTTTAGACAGGTGAGAGATACGAGAGCGTAGTGAGAAGTCTGGTAAAATTGCAACAGAGGGCGCCACAATCGCAAATCCCAGATGTGATGTGTCAATACCATCTGTCACTAGACCAAATTAAAATTTTCAGATCAGATCTGTCATTTAGTTCAGTATTGACAGCCATTGAAAACAGATAACCCATTGTTTTTTTGAAAAACCATTACGCAAACCAAAACAAAGCTCGATAAAAATTATGGGGGCTCTTCACCATCGATTAAAATGATTCACAAGTGGTTTACTGATTTTCGTTGTGGTCGTACAATCACAACTGATATCGAACGTTCAGTACTGCAAGACCGCACAGTGAAAGTGAGCGAGATAGCTGAGATAGTAGGCATCTCAGATGAACGTGTGCGTAATTTATTACACGAACATTTGAATATGAAAAGCTATCCGCGCGTTGGGTGCCGCGTTTGCTTACAATCGACCAAAAACGCACACGTGTAACAATTTCAGAGGCAGGTTTGGTGATATTCAAGCTAAATAAAAAGGAGTTTTCCGTCGTTTCATAACTGTGAATGAAACATGGATCCATCACTATACACCGGAAACCAAAAAACAGTCAAAAACAGTGGATTTCTACTAGCGATTTATATCTGCGCCGAAGAAGGCTAAGCCGGTTTTATCGGCCAACAAGGTTATGGCTACAGTTTTTTGTGATGCCAAAAGGGAGAACAGTCAACGGCGAATATTACTGCAACTTATTGGACCGTTTCATAGACGTTTTGAAAGAAAAACGATTTGGCGAAGAAAAAGTTGTCTTCCACCAAGACAATGCACGGGTGCACACGTGTGTCGTTGCCATGACCAAAATCCATGAACTACGCTTCGAATAGCTTCCTCATCCGCCATATTCTCCAGACAATTTCTCGTAGTTAAATATAATAGACAAGAAAGAGCTATCTAAAATAACCTGAAAGCATCGTTAACCAGGTAAACAGCACGAGATCCAACCAACCTAGAAAAATATACAACAAGAAGGACAGTAATAACACGAGAGTTAATTGTATCAAGGGTTCCGAAAACGCCTCGAGCGATTTTCATGAAAATTGTTAAAAGGAGAATTTTGAGTAATATAAATCAATTCCGATGAGTCTTGAATTCAGGAAAATTTATTTAGGTGATCGTCGAGTGAGACCCAGGTTCCATTTAAATTTTGTTTTCTAAGCGCATACGACTTTAATGGGAATTGCCATTCGGTGGGGCCTGGGTCCCGTTTTGATTTTATTTTTTTAGCCCGCACTATTTTAATAAAAAACTGGTGAAGGGAGGGTTTTAAATTGTCATGGATCGATTGCAGTTGGTCCAAATTTCGGAAAAATGTTTGAGTGGGGTTATTTTATACAAGGATTCGTTTGTGATGGGTGGTTATTTCAGAAAAATTCCGATTTTTATAAAAATTATTGAGGAGTAATTGAGATGGGTCCTCATTTTGGAAAAATTCACTTTAATAATGGAATGTGGCGCCAACCGAATAACTGGGGTAATTCAGCGGGGCCGAGTTCTATAATGTATTTCTAATCGCACCAGAGTTTCAATTGCCAATCCAAAATACACCTGCATTAGGGAATTCGTTTAACACAGCTGAGACTCGTTTAGTTTCTATATGGAGAGAAAATTTCAACGAGACGAATTCCTAAAAACGGTATATTCAGATTTCATGGCAGAATATTTTGGATTTGACAACATGGAAAATGTTTCAGAATTTGAGATCAACATAAAACGGAACTTGAAATGAACTACCAAATAAAGGGCTGTATTCTACGGCTCAATTCTAGTCAGTCTATTTCAAAGTATGGCTGAGTGACTGACTGACCAGCGAAGTGATTATCCATTACCTGCACCTGTACTAAGCCAAAGATTTGTATGGATGATTTTTGATGATCTCAGTTTTACTTATTTATATTTTTTTAATACTTTGACAAAATTGTCAATTGTTCTAAGTGGAGAAGTATTTAAAGTGTAATGTCGTAGTGTTGTGGTAAAAAATATTGCTGATCGTCAAATTTGTTACTTGTTGTTTTAAACTGCAAAACAACCTGTATATTAATAATGTCGGTCCAAATCAAGTGCATTGACTTTGACTTTATAATTGTCGATGAACGGGTTTTCTCATGCAGCGGACATTAGATTACAAATTAGAGGAGACGAAAATCGATATTGTTCTCAATAGACTGGATAAACTAGAAGAGGCAATAAAAATAGTGGTTCATGCCTTGTCTCACTCTTCTGTTAAATCAGCAGAAAGTGGATAAAGTGATTAAAAGCCATATCATTACTAACATCACCATCAGCTATCCGACAGCGACGAATATTTGATCATCAAAAGATAGCGAGTACTCCATTTGGGTGGTGCATCTTAGAAAGGGGCTTTTCGTAACCTGTATATACAATTCAGTAAGATCGCGAACCTCAATGATTTTCTTCCCCATAGCATGGTGCCGAAACCAAGGTTTGGATTGAAATAAGATTAAGTGTCGACTAAAATCAATATATGTACATTGCAGTTTTTCTCAAGGAATTTTATTAGGACAAAAACGGCATTTTTTCAGTCACCCAGTACGCTTAGGTCCGCGTCCAATATCAAGTTTTACTCACGTGGAGCATTCGAATAACTCCTTTCAATCACTAAATCGAACAGCATCAACAGCTTGCATAAAAAAATCTCCGTCATCTTATTGTGAAAGCTGGGCTACACATCCGTAATGCAATCATGGCGTCCCAACCTTGTCGCATCCACAAAAGATAAGAAATAGAAATTTTACTTTCAAAATGCAAATAAAATGTCTTCGAAGGCAGCTCAATTTGATAATTTTGTTGAATCGAGCAATTGAGTGTTAAAACATCATTCAATAATAAATCAATACAAATTTGCTTGGCGTATACTTCACCTGATTCGTAACACAATTACGGAAATTACCAAGGCGGCTAATCCATCGCGTAACGAGTACCTGTTCTTTGACATCATATTTGGCTCAAATCTTCGAGATAAAAACTGGACTACCGGACCTGGAACACCGTTCGTTATTAATGACATTCACCTCAAAACAATCGAAATAATATTGGAAAATATTGTGAATGACAGATCCCGAAAGTACCACAGCCGTAAACCTTATTACAACTTCCAAAAACCCAATGCAAATAACATGCAATAATATTTTGCACAAATTAAATGGAATGCCGAGTTTAACAGCAATGCCTTAGATTTAAACGTATAAGCAAAATGTACACAGATCTTTTATCTTTTCAAAGGAACTGATTTATTCATTCCCGTGTTTATGATATGAGCAGCCCGAACAAATATCCTGCATGGTATGACCAACTTATCAGTTTTAAAAACAACAAAGCCAAGGCTCATAAAGAAAATCCCAAGGTAGCAAACAGAAATTTACTGTATGTAGCCTAAATTTTGGATCCTATTTTGAACTTTTGAAGCTTTTTTAATCAAACTAAAAATTGTTGGTTACCCAGCCTGGATCAGATTTAAAGATCAAAAGTCTTGTGATCTACAGATCGTAACCAACATGTTTGCTGAGTTCTTCCAATCTGTTTATAAAGCAGAAGGCATTGAAAATTACACAGATCCAATTGCTAATAGTAGATTCATATTTACTCGACATGTTGAGCCAGAAGATATTAAGCGAGCCCTGGTAGGATTAGGAAATTGATGTGTTGCAGATAGTATTCCTGCCTTTGTTTTGTAAAAATTCTTTACACTTGGCAATTCCTCCAAGAATCTCGTTTAATCAGCCATTAAAATCGACAACTGTAAAATACCTAGAGTGACGCCTATTTTCAAAACTGGATTTAGAAATGATGTTTCTTGCTAAAGAGGAGGTGAGTTATCTATATCTGCCATAACTAAGCTATTCGAACTGATAATATGCAACTTATTCAGAACAGTGCTCCCGCGGTATATGTCACAATACCAGCATGGTTTTATGTCCAATAGAATCAACCTATCGCATAGAATTTACCACCTACCCTGTTACAGAAATTGAGAAGCACAAACCGTTTGAAGTCATATACACCGACTTTGCAAAAGCCTTCGACTCCGCCAGTCACTGGAAAACTTTGAAACACATTTTCAACTTTAGACTTTCCAGACAGTTCGTCTCGGTTCAAATCTTAATTGAGTAATCGCATAGAGACAAAAGGTCGATTAATATACAAGCAACCTCCGATGTCATCGCATTTGCTCATGGATTTTCACAATATTCATTAAAGGGATAAATCTTTCCAAAATCCTAATGATCAAAGTTTATAACCTTAATCAACCTTTTTACATAATACTAGAAGTTTAATGGTGTACTTATTCAGATAGTACTTGAAACTAAAGACCCAGTAGTTTCGTTCAAGTACATTGAGCTGTGCATCTCTAGATCGAACTTCATGCTCGGTTTTATCAAACGTTAGACGGGTAAGATATTTGACTTTCAAACTATTAAAATCCTGTACTGTGATGGGATCGAACGTAATCCCAGCTGGAATGTGCTGTAAATTGTGTGCTACCCGTTCGGCGAAAGACATATCTAAAATATTGAGAAAATTCAAAAGAATTCTGTGGCCAGTTGAGCTGGAGAGATGGATGGATATATGGCCTTGATTTACCAATTAAATATGCAGCAATAACCGGTATTTTACCTGGATTTACGACTTGTAACTTGATAAGAAGCTTTTTTAATGGGAATCTCTCGATAGGCCTAATCGAGGCACTGGAAGGTTCTCAGTAGACTACTAAGAAACCATGGCTTATTACACTTAGATAGACATGGAAGGTGGTGTTTAAGAGTTTCAATAAAATTAACCGTTTGTTTGATTATTATTGAGTACACAAAGAGGTCTCCGCCGTTCGACAAAAGATGGTACCACCAGTAAGTAATGGTTAAAATTGCCCGATGTAAAACGTCATAACCTAGGATTGGACATCTGTCACCCACAAAATCATAAAATATTAGCGATTTTTGATCAGCATCATAATATTTTTCTTGGCAAAATGTCGAGTTTTAAGCCGAATAAGCGTCATTTGCGGGAACTTTTGATTTTCTTCCATAATTTGAAGAAATCTGCAGAAATCTGCGCGAAATGGTACATCCATTGTTTGTAAAAGTATATGGTGAGACTGCACTAAGTGAGAGAATTTATCGAGAGTGGTTTCAAAAGTTTAAGAACGGTAAATTTGATGTCGAAGACAAAGAACGTCACGGAAGGCCGAAAGTGTATGAAGACTCGGAACTGGAAGCAATATTGGATAAAAATACGTGCCAAACTCTAGAAGAACTTGCAGTTAAATTAAGTGCAGTTACACAAGAAATTTGGTTTCATATAAACTGAAGCCGAGGGATGTTGAACGCCGATTTTTTTTTTTCATGTGAAATGCTTCTTGCCAGGCATAAACAAAAGAGTTGTTTGCATTATGCGATTATTGCATAACCACTGATGATGAAAAATGGATCCACTACGATAACCAAAAATGAAAAAATCATGGGACCACCTGGTCATGCTTCAACACCGCCAACCAAGCCGAATATTCATGAAAAAAAACTCATGTAGTGTATTTGGTGGGATCAGCTTGGTGTCGTGTATTATAGGTTGCTAAATCCGCTCGAAATCATTACTGAGGCTGTCTACAACACAATTGATGAGAACCGGTGGGAAGAACTTAACAAAATTTGTTAATTTAAAATTTACGCGAGTGTACATTCAATATTTAAACAGTGTAATTCAACAAAAAGTTGAACAAAAATGATTGAATTCAATTTTTACAAATCACCTGACTAATAGGCTTTCAAAATATTATGGTAAAATTTAGGGCTAGTGAGATGTAAATACTATGAACTAACAAGCTTCCGAAGCAAGCAACCGAACCTGGCTCGATATTTATTATAGCTTTCTCAAATTTATAAAATGTACAGGTATGGCCCATGGAAATCATGATAATCACGGGTATGACACGATCATCCAATTGCAAGGGACAATTTTACATTCCACATCTTGCAATATTGAAGGAAAATTCGAAGGAAACAAAGTTTCGCGTTGTTTTTGGCGCGACAATGAAGTCAACGTCGGGTTAGAGTTTGAATGGTACTCTGTATGTCGGAGCGACCCCGCAAAATAATTAATGGTCACTTATTCTACGGTGAAGAAAACACAAAATAGTATTCGCAGCCGACATAATCAACATATATCGACAAATCAAATTAGCAAAGGAACACCAAGATTATCAAAAAATACTATGGAGGGAAAATCCAAACCAACCTTTACGGGAATACAATTTGACTACTGTTACATATGGCACATCAGCGTAACATCAGTTAGCAATGAATGAAGGAGAACACTGTTCAATGACCAGAAAAGTCTTAATAGAGGACTGTTATGTCGATGACATTCTAACCGGTGCTGATAACCTACACGATGCACTACTTCTACAAGAGCAGCTAATCACATTACTTCAAAAAGGTCTATTTCAACTGAGCAAGTGATCGAGCAGCCACCCAAAATTATTGCAGTTTATAGAAAAGTCAAATAAATTAATACGAAAGATGGAGTTGGCAGAAGATGAAACTATTAAAACTTTAGGAATCCACTAGAATCCGATCTCAGACTACTTTAGTTTCAAGGTAAACCAAACATCATCAAAAACTGAACTTACCAAGAGAGAACTAGCCTCAGAAGTTGCAAAACAATTTGATCCATTATAAAGAAACTACAGCAAAATGGGTAAAGCTGCAAGACGAATTAGTACAGCTTGAAATCCTATCAATTCCACGTTGGATAGGAACAATAACTTCATGCAAGCAAAACCTCTGTTTACACGGGTTTTGTGATGCGCCCGAAAGGGCATACGCAGCAAAACCAAGGTAGCACCTACTCGAGTTAAGCAAACTTTACCACGTTTGGAACGTTGCGGAACACTTCTTCTGTCACGTTTAATTAACCAAGTGGTCCAAACTCTAGCAGTGCAATCGACAAATATTTATGCATGGACGGACTCTACTATTGTGTTGGGTTGGCTACAAAAACCAGCAACAAAATGGAAAACATTCGTCTCTAATCGGGAATCAGAAATTCAAAACAACACTAAAATCGGGGAATGGAAAAACATAGCCTTAACACACAATCAAGGAACAAAGGTGGACCGGACCTGAAACAATGAGGTAACAGGTAATAAATAAAACAATGAAAAAGTTTGACACGAGAATCGATCTGAAACGGGTCACAACTGTTCTCCACGTGCTCAATAAGGACGCGACAGCTGAGAACACCATAATCAATCTGATCGATCGCCAATCAGATTATTTAAAACTCCTACGAATCACTGCTCATCTTCTCCAACTCATATCTAAGCTCAGTAAGAAACCAACGTGTGCCGATGAAATACGAACAATAGAACTACTGACAGCATTAACCACAATCGTAAGAGCAGTTCAAGGCGTTCTCTTTGCATATGAAATATCAACATTAAGGGATCAACAGTCAATTAAGAATAAGAGCACAATCGCCTCACTGAATCCGTTCCTAGACAACGACGGCCTCATAAGGGTAGGAGGCAGACTAAAAAATTCGGATCTCCCATTCGGAGAGAAACACCCGCTAATTCTACCAGCTAAATCACACCTAACCAGCCTAATTATTAAGTGAGCACATGCAACCACGCGGAAAAATTTCTGGATAATAAGGGGAGCTCAAGGAGTAAGGAATCACATTCAAAAATGTATTTTCTGTTTTCGATTTCAAAGTAAACGGAAGGAACAACTCATTGGCCACCTACCAAAAGGTCGTGTAATCCCGTCGCGGTCATTTACGCACAGGGGTGTCAATTATGCTGGTCCATTGAATATACGAATCTCAAAACGCAGAAGAAATAACGCCTATAAGGGATATATTGCTGTCTTTGTATGCCTTCCAACAAAGGCAGTTCATCTCGAAGTGGTCTCTGATTTAAAAGCAAACACCTTCTTGGCAGCATTCAAAAGATTTAGATCGCGCCGAGGAAATATTGCTCATATCTACAGTGATAACGATACAAACTTCGTGAAGGCAAACAAACTTCTAATCCAAAACCAACGGCCGTGGAAGAAGATTATTCAGGATTATTTTTCAACGCAGAGTATTACCGGGCACTTTATTCTCTCAAACGCTCCGCATTTCGGAGGATTATGGGAGGTGGCAGTGAAATCATTGAAACATCATCTATGCTGGGTCGTTGGAAATCAAACGTGTATATATAAGGAATTATCCACAACGCTATGCATGATCGAAGCATGTCTGAATTCACGACCTCTATGTCCTATATCCAACGATGCAGATAATATGGATCGTCTAACTTCCGGACATTTTTTAACTGGTGATGCTTTACTGGCTTCGCCGGAGAACGAGGTATTGGATAAAAATTCCGTCATATTAACCAGATGGGAGTTAGTAAATCAGAGCCACTAACAGTTCTGGGAAATTTGTCACCGAGAATATTTATACCAGCTTCAACACCGCACCAAGTGGAAGATCAAACACACAAACATAACTGTGGGTGACTTAGTACTGATAAAAGAAGACAACTTACCTCCTTTGATGTAGGCAAGGGGTCGAATCAGGGAAATTCTACTCTCAAAGGAGAAGTTAAACGTATTACTGCAAAATTGTGTCCTCTACCAGGGCCAGAAGTTGAAAGTGAGCACCCATCAAATGAAGATGAAAACAAACCAAATTCAAGAAGAAGATCATGCCGCGTACCAAAGGCCGCGGTAACACTGCTCACTGCATTATCCCTTTTAACTAATACGATATTTGATAAAAGTGACCCAACCAAGTTGCAGATGCATGAGCTAGAAGACGAAGGAGGCATATATTTCGATAATGTAGTAGAACTTTCTGCACGCTGGAATCTAATCATTCGATATAACTTGACGAGTTAAATGGATGAAGTCGCAAAAGCAGAAAAGAGCCTTCAGGTGCCTTCAAGAGCATGTAACAACATGTAATCAATACATTGTGATATCATTGTCCAAAAACTCCAACTACAGTTTGACAATATCAAAGAAGAAAACAAACTACTTTCAACCAGATCAAAGAGGCATCGCAAGCGAGGAGTTGAAGACACAATTGGGATTCTTTTTAGTGACACCTTTGGCATCTTGTCTCAACGAGAAGCGGAACATTACGAACAGCACTTTGACTTAATCGAGCAGAATGAGCAACATCTCCTACGTTTGGCACAGAACCAAACGTCCATTGTAGATAACACCGTACGTTTATTGGAAATTGGTTGTTTTCAAGTGGATTTGGAAGTGAAACATCTTCAGTAATACAATACAAGGATGAGTCAGAAGGATATAACTGGCATTCTTCAGCTGATGTAATATAACTATATGTAAAATTCACTGTCATGGGAAATGCCGATTCATTAAATTTGTAAAATTGAGTTGAATAAAGGCAGTATAAATTGGTACATAACCATAAAATACGTATTTAAACGATTCTAATTCACTGATATTCAAAAATAAAGAAAAAACGTTTGAGATTAAGATTCTTCGTTGCCGAATTAACAGCATTTTCCTACTAATAGAACTATAAGATGAGAGCTTGTCTTCCGTATTTGTAGCGACCAAACATACGAAAGTCCCCCGGAACAAGGTTTAAGAATCCCTGTTCCAAACAATAAAATAATTGTTAATAGAATTTTATTTATTAATGAAGTCAACAAAAAAAATTTAATATAAAATATTTTGCTCTATCACAAAATTTTTAATGAATTTTTGATTTGTATTTATTCAATTTGCTGGTTCATAAAATATTAAAACTCTGTACTAAAATAAATGTTCGGAAAAATTTTTGAGGTTTGCGCGTCGTTTCATCAAAACAAATATAAAATTCGATGGCATGATGGTGGAAAATGCGGTAGCATTTCCACAGTGAAATTTATATGTATGTATCTGGGGTAATATCTTACAGTGCAAATAAAATTAACTTGGTATAATGAGATGAATTTTTAGAAAGTAAATAGGATCATTCCGACCCCATTATCCAGATTTCCCCCCTTTAACACACACATACTTATTGTGAGTACGTATATCTGTTTAACCTTTAATCTAATAAAATACAGATTAAATAACCATATTCATACAAAATCAAGAATCGTCCAGACAGGCAATATAGAATTGGACAGACACAAATAGCAATGCAGCAACGTCAAAAACTGTATTTAATTCAATTTTCATCTGTTATTTAATATTGATATTGATATAATTGAAACAATTCGATTTTATTTCCCAAAAATTGATTCGTATAATAAAATAGATGAATGGAAACTCTCTGCGCTTTCTACTGAATATCTATCTATATAGCGATATAGAGCTGACGAAAATAATATTAAATCGTATCATTGTAACGTTACAACGACAATGCTCTCGAAATAATACAGAATCCAACAACAAGACAAAAAAATATTTCAATTTATTTTATTATTATTTTTAATGTTGTTATCTCAAATTGCCCATAAAAACTAAACAATACCGGCGTATATGTATATACGAGTGCCATATATGCCATAGAGCACATATATACTCGTATGGTATATGGAGTGAAACCAACTTAGTACTTTCAATACCAGCAGAACCAACAAAATTTTTATATCCAATTTTATATATTTCGTTTCTTCTTATATATATTTTCAGGATTCTCATATCCTGGAAGTACGAGTCCATATATACACTTAAAAATAAAATAAAAGTTTGACTCAAAAATATTATATTTATAAAAGCACAGTATAATATAGAAAAAAGCACACAATTTTATATCGTTAAGCTTTTAAAAATTATATCGATATATATATATATAT
The DNA here is from genome assembly GCA_963691935.1 of Nephrotoma guestfalica. Taxonomy (NCBI): domain Eukaryota; kingdom Metazoa; phylum Arthropoda; class Insecta; order Diptera; family Tipulidae; genus Nephrotoma; species Nephrotoma guestfalica. The sequence goes on along the minus strand of OY829913.1, from coordinate 288,725,602 downwards.
ATATATGAACCAAAAAGGCAAACCAAAGACAAGAAATTGTTTTTGAATTGACCAGAGCACACACGACATGATATAGAAAACAAGCTACTCGTCCCATCCTGTATTCTGTATGTGGTATCCGATTACCCCCAAAAAATTGTTGTCTCTGTATTTCGATGATTCAGTCAATTGAATTTTAAAAATTGGTATAACGAAACTGGATGTATGGTGGTCGACTATGGAAGTGGTGGGGAGACGTAGAGATATTTGATTCGTTAGTTTTCTCGAATCTTATAATACTTGGTTCAGTATATATATAGAAACTACCCTTGTTTAAATCCTTTTATAATTCTGTTTTTTTGTCCTTTTTTGGTTTGAAGTGTTTTACTGTATTATATCGTTGTTTGTTTTTTTTAATTCATTCCTGTTTTACATTTTATATTCTATTTCCTATGTTTTCTTTGTTACATACCAGAAAAAATAATTATTGAAAAAGGAAGTTCTACTGGAGCTTGCTGTTTTTGTACCCATTCGTATACCGGTAGATACGAGTCTATATATTGTTAATATAAATTAAACATGAAATATAGATTTCTATTAATAACAATAGGTTGTTGTTGCGTGAAACGGACTATCTCTAGAATATATATAAAGGGATAAAATAATGGACAATACCGGAAGAAACGTAATCCAGCGCAAATATGTAAGAGAGATGTTTTTCAATACTGATGCAGCAATTTTAATATCATTACTTAAATGCGTACGTGTATTTCTACTGTAATTTATTTGAAACGATAAACTTCTTAATGAACTACGTCTGTAGCAATCCATTCGATCGATGATTTCACGGTCTGTGAGGTTGCAATCAATTCCATGAGCGCTTCAAACGATGAATGAATGAAAACAAATACAGGGAAAAAGTATTTATTGTTTGAACAAGAAAGAATTATAAGCAGGTAGGCGGTCACACAAATTAGAATGTTACATGGAAAATGAGCCATATCTCAGATAATAAATTTCACCATAAATTTTTAACCGAAAAATGATGATAATGAAGATCAAGTGCAATAGCCAATCCATGAATGTCGGTAAAATTGTCAATAATGTAGAACAAAATTATCGGTAATGTCGATCATGTATGGTACATATGCTTGTGATGTTAGGCCAGAAATTTATCTCAGAAAAATAAATTGCAAAATTAGGGAAAACAAAATGGGTCTAATTCGGAATTAACACTTGTAGCCCACTACAATGAAACTGCGGTACTAGAATATTTTACAAATTGGTTATACAGTGAAACTTTTTACAATTAGTTCCCTTTAGGGTAGGTTAGAGTGGCTGCTATCGCACACTTAGGCCAATAGTAGCCCATTGTTATACCACAGGATCCTATCTCCCCTTTACTCTCGTTGAAATCATCTAGAGCTACTTAAATATGTAGTGTAAAATATCTCGGATTCCACAATCCGCGAGTTCCAAAAGGCTGTCCATACCGTACACATCTAAGTACTTATGCCTTCTGTCTGATAGACACAAGCATAGGAAGTGATCTAAAGTCTCTTCCTCTGCTTCGCCCATACAACTTCTACAAAAGTTATTCGTCTATAGTAGATCAGCTTTCTCGCACGTTCCCCAAAATGGATGTGTCCTGCCAGTATCCCTACCACCAATCCTACCTCTCGTTTTCCCAGGGATACTAGTGTCTTGGAGCACAGCAAGACCAGTTTTGGCCAAACCTGTTTTGCTACTCTGCACGTGAGAGTGTTGGTCCACCTCTCATTTGTCGAGCTGATTTCCTTTTTACTGAGCGCCAATTTGAGCGTTATTATAGGTCTCCCCAGACCTGCCCTTTCCGGCTGCATCTGGAGAATCGTACCGTACCTAGCTAGTTCGTCTGTCCTGTAGTTTCCTCCGAGTGACCAGGGATTCAGCATATCTGGATTCTGAAATACTCGCTCATCTCATTAAGGGATGATCGGCAATCCAGCGCCCTCCGTGACTGTCCACATAAATTGCGATATCCCTAACGGATACCAAGTTATGCTTCAACCATGTCACGATTTCCTCGATCGCCACCTCTTCAGACTGGTACAAGCTGCAGTAGTCAGGGAGACGAACAGATATATTAACTTTAAGCTTCTCACGGAAGACTCTGGCTCCTACCCTTCCGTCTAGCTCTGAGTCGTCCGTGAAAAATTGCACTGCCTCGTTTTCCAGTATTGGTCCGTTCCTCCAGGATTCCCTCGAAGGACAGATGATCAGGAAACCTTTATCGAAGCACAACATTGGTTTAGTATAATCTAGATTCGCCAGTTATTCCCTTAGCGATCTAACTATCGTCGAGTGCCCTGCCTGAAGACACTTCCATTGAGAGACAGTTGAGAGTCTCGCAGCCACATTGGCTGCCATCTGCTTACCAAAACTTCGATTGGAATAAGGTGGAACATAACCTCTAAAGCGCGTGTAGGTGTTGTTTTAAGCGCCCCGCCTATAAGCATGCTGGCCGTTCTTTACACCTTCTTCATCATCCCTATATATGTTACCTTATCCAGAACTGGCCACCACATGCCCAGCCCGTACATCAGCACATTTCTTACCACCTAACCTAACCTAGTTCCCTTTGTGTGTGGGCTAGTTTTTCATATTTCTGCTAATATTTTTGTCTTATCGTACTAGAACTTTTTATAAAATAATTACAATTATTGAAACTATAAAACTACCTCTTTAAGGTCAATCTTTTCAAAACCATATTTTCTTGTATAGGCTAATTAGTCCAGATAGTTTCCAGCCGAGAAAAATAAATTCGATAATGTAAATAGTGTCTTAAAATAAAATGTGTTATGTCTAAGCCGATATTTCTGCCGATTTTTTTTTTCAGTCGAAAGTATTTTTATACCAAAAGTATTTGTTTTCTACAACAAAAATAAAAATTTTTTAACTGAAACCGTTAAATTCAAAACACTAAACTGCATTTTTAACTAAGGGACCCTGTACGATTGCACAATTTTATTACTTGTTTGTTTGCTTGTTAGGTTCGTTTTGCGTAGACCACCTGCACCTTGTCTAGCTCCATCACCTATAGTACTGGCATGAATGGTGCGTCGGACAATTAATTCTGCACACCAACAAAGGTCATAGATGTGTTCCTCACCATCACCGATCCTAATCAGATGATCATAATTGTATATAAGCTTCTCTTCTCTATTGGGATTCGCTTCAACCACGGTGCCGTTTGGTCGGTAAATTTTATTATTTGTATGGAACAAAAATTAAATTACAATTTCATTTTCATTTTTTTTTATTTTCTTTTTAATTTTTTTTCTTGGGTATTTTCAACACTTCAACAAACACAAATTCTACTGGAACGCTTGTTACGGGATGGCACGAAGCCAACCCGCAGATTCATCTAAATATGCAGAGGCCTCTTTCATGGTGATTTTGCGAACTAGATACAGAGTTTTGAGTGAAGTTGCGGCTTGCACATTCTTGGAATACACCGTGGAACAGAACGCAAAAAATGACAATGAAATTAAATGCTGAAAATAAATGTAAATGACACCAAAATTATCTCGGCCGAAATTTGAGGAACATTGATAAATCTAATAATAACCGGTTGGGTTCATCCAGCAACGAACGGATCTTCCTAAATGACAAGTACAATGACTGCTGAAGAAACCCCCCGAATAACCCATCGAACCCTAGCGGCCGATGACCAGCCACAACGAAGCAGCATTAGAGGGTTGGGACGTCTCCGCAACAGACCAAGCTTCTCGTTACACGGAGAGGCCACTAGGCAATCTCCCATATTATAAACTCCGACAGCTTGAGACTGTCGGAGTGCCACGGGGAGACCGTGTAGATTTTACGATCGTCCTCGAATGGACGACACATATGCTGGACTTATCACTCCGACCCTACGGATGTCCTGCCACGCGGATGAAGGGGTGTGGCAAGCCCAGCCTGCAACTATGGAACCGACGCGAAATGAGATACCCTCCCATCATACCACCCCGAAACAAATTTAATAATTCATTTTATTATTTGCGAGAAAAAATAACAACAAAACAACATAGGTACAATAATCAGAAAATCAGAATAGTAACGGAACAATACTAAAGTCGATAAATAGAAAAGAAAAGAAAACCGAATGCCAAAAACATACGCAGCGCTGTTTTTTCATTTAAATACATTTTCACCAAACGATCAGAGGCGGATGGAAGGAGAAAGAAGAAAAATAAAAATGATAGCTGGACTTGAATAAACCGTGAAGCGACAAAAAAATCGAACAAAAAAAATGATCGCTAACCTTGAATAAATTGTGTAGCCAAACCAATATGCACTCTCTCGCGCGTGCCAATCAACCGCTATTCGGTGTCCGATAACACAATTAAAACTTGTAAATAGAAAATTAAAAAATGTAAATTGAATTTACTTTACGAAAATAAAAAAATTAAAAATAGAAAATCAAAGAAAAATTATGAACCAAAATAAAGAATTTAAAAAGAACAAACAAAAAAATCGTACCTTCTTGACCTTCAGAAAGGTTCCCTCAAAAGGGGTTGCGACGTCTCCTCACCGTTAAACCAAAAAAATTATAAACGACCACGTAGATATCGATGGGCGTCTTCCCGCCGTATTCCGTAGCTATTGTTGGGCGTCTTCCCGCCGTAAATAAATTTGCTTTGATAGGTCGCCGTAATAGTTGGGCATCCTCGCCAATTAAAAATAGTTGCGGCGTTCATTCACCGAAATTCGTAATTGCCAATGGCCACGTGGTTCTCCACCCGTAAAGAGTGGTGTCGTCCTCGCCGATTAAAATTAGTTGCGGCGTTCGCTCGCCGAAATTCGTAATTGCGAATGGCCACGTGCACGATGCGGCCCTACCACCGGTATACTACCAAATCAACCTTGAATGCCCTCAACTGACCACCCTTCTTCACTTGAAAAATATTTATTTTTCGTCACACAATTTTCACCCACTTTGAATTAAATATTCACGAAAACAAATATTGTCTCCAACTCATACAAAAAAAATATAAATAAAAACGCTAATATTTCAATATATAAATGCAAAATATCACGAACTGTTAACAATAAATCAGTAGAATTTATTTACAATCAAATAATGTATCTATCACTAAAGTCACTCGAACGACTTCTCAAAATCAAAACTAGACGCTAACTAAAAAAAAATTCTTGCATCCAAAAAACACCTAGAAGAATATTTTTCTGGCGGCGTTTTTTGGTTTTGATTTTTTCGTGCGCGTCATTTCCCCACTCCCACTTACCACGCATCAATTGCACACAACTACAAGAAAAACACAACAAAAATATTTCTCTATATCTCCGCTGGTCGCGATACTGTAGAATAGTGCAAAACGTTAACCAGAGTATAAAGGCCAATTCACACTCACCAAAAAAAACCTTATTGTCAATGCCAGAGAACAGATGGCAATGCCATCAGGAAACGGCAACAATTATTCGATGTCAACGAAATTAAACATTCAAAAACAAAATTACATAGAAAATAATGATATGATCCCTCAAGGTGTCGTAACACACTTCACTATAAACAACATTATCCGTCACAACTACCCCCGTCGATGTTTTTCTTTGTCTTGGGGCTTCCGAAACTTTAACTCGGAGTGCATCAGAATCAGTCACTCTGGAAACGCTGTATATAGTTTTCTATGAGTAAAACATGGCTGTGGAAGGAATAGGACGACTTTTTCAAAGTTTGACCTTGTGATTTATTTATAGTCATAGCATAAAAAAGGCGAACAGGAAACTGACGACGTTCAAAATTAAAGGGTACGGATAAATCATTAGCTGTGTTAATTGAAATTCTTGTGATAAAGTGAACAGTGCTAGAATGTGTCCCAGTAATAATTTCCGCTTTAATACATTTTTTATAGAAAGATTTCTTTAGGAGCATAACTATGCAACCAATTTAAAACATGGGAGAGTAAACCAGAAGTGTTCAAAGAATTTAAATATTCAACGGAGATATTTGCATCGCATGTCTCATCATCAGTTTTTACTGTGTCAATGGATGAGCAGGATGCTTTTTCGGAAACCAATTTTTCAAGAACCTCTTCATTGAGTTCTCGGACTTCATCATTTTCTGGACAAAATATAGCGTACTGCGACAATGAAGAAATATCATTGGTTGTGAACGATTCCCCATTAGCAATTGAATCCTGTGAGACGTATTTATTTGGCACTTCACACGAATATTGTGTTTTTATATTTAATTCGGCAGATATTTGATTACCATTGCCGACATTGAACAACCATTCACTGAATTCACGATCACTAATAGCTCTCATATTCCTTTTTAAATATAATGGATGGAAATGCCGGAGTAACCGTGATTTCTTAATTGTAGCGTTCGCTATTGAACTTCGATTTCCATTTCTTACTATTGGCACAACTTGTCGAAAATCACCTCCTAAGACAACTACCTTTCCACGAAACGCAAATCGCTGTTCATTAAATCTCTAAAAAGCATATCTACAATTTCAAGTGCGATACATGATGCCATCGATGCTTCATCCCATACAAGCCAGTCAATTGATGATAAGAATTATCTTGAATAGCACCAATTCCATCGGGGAGCAGACTCGCAGCAATCCCAGTCCAAGCGACATACATTACTTTTTTATTACTATTCTGCTTTAATGCCAGATACAAAAAATGTTTTTCCACTACCGCCGGGACCATCGACTTAAAAATATTTATGTGGATTAACTTCTAATATGGATGAAAAAACTGACCGAAAGATGATCAGTATTTAGAGCTTCCCATAAATTATTTTCGGCAATATTGTTAGATGACAAAATAACCTACTTTTTCAAATTGAGTTTTTATGTCTATACAACTACTAAAAACTGGACTGTCGTTCATGCCTTGATGAACAAAATCTTCCATCATACTACATTTGAATTCATTAAAAAGTTTTAACGGGTCAGCTCGACCTACAATGGGTCAGGATAGTAACAAATAAGGATCTCAAAGATATAGATAACATATGCTCACGAGCCTCAGATAAACAGTTATCCCACTCACATATCATTAATTAATCTCCTTGTTCTTGCTGCTTCTTTATAGGGTAGGTATATTACATTATTAAAGGTATTGCGTGCTTCAAATGATGTAGATTCAGAATCCTGTACTGATCGACCGCTATTCGGTGTTCATTTACACAATTAAAAATAAAAATAAACAAAATGGAAAAGGAAATTTGAAAATATAAATTGAAACTGAATTTACTTTACGAAAATAAAAACACGAAAATTAAAAAAAATTTGAACTAAAATAAAGAATTAAAAAAAAACAAACAAAAAAATCGTACCTTCTTGATCTTCAGAAAGATCCTGCCTAAAAGGGGTTGTGGCGTCTCCACACCGTTAATCCAAATAAAATTACAAATCGCCACCCGTAAACCGTAGATATCAGTGGGCGTCTTCCCGCCGTAATCCGTAACAATCGTTGAGCGTCTTCCCGCAATAAATGAGTTTGTTGCGATAGGCCGCCGTAATAGTTGGGCGTCTTCCCGCCGGTATAAAATACGGATGGCCACGTTGTTGGCGTAATTTTCGGCACCCATTGATTAAACGTACCCGTTGAATACTTGCATATTTTTATGCTTGGACCAATTTGGATAACGTTCTTCCATCTAAATTTACCAAATCTCCATACATTAGAAAAAACAATTTTTCACTAACTCTTCACACAAAAAATGATTTTTATTAAAGTAGATATTTGGTCTCGTATGTAAAACAATTTTGATTTTTATTATTTAAACGTTAATTAATACTTAATTTTATTTAAACCCTTGTAAATTCACAAAACTTTGTTCATTATCCAAAAAAAACTACCAAGATAATCCCAAACTTAACTATCTGATATCTCAAAAAATTCTCATACCAAAAAAAAATCTATCAGAATATTTTCCTGTTGGAGGTTTTTTGGTTTCGTTTTTTCGTGTGCGTCACTTCCTCGCTCATTCTTACTACGCATCAATTGCACACAACAAAACGAGAAAAACACAACAAGTTCAAGTGACGTGGTTGGAAAGTAATTTAAGTTAAAGGTTTTAATGATCGCTGCCTCTGGAAAAATTTCAGATCATATTTCATGTGGAAAGCCTGGAAAACTCGTTTCACAATATCAAACATAAAAAATTGGAAAATTTCTAGAGATTCAACGGTTTTAGTCTCATGGTTGGAAGGTACATGAAATGAAAGATTTTAGTGACGGTTATTTATGTACAAAATTTCAGTTCACTTTGCATGTGAAAATCCTGGAAATGATATAAACTGTTGAGTTGTGTTATGCAATGTGGCTATTTGCAACCGCTTAATCTGTAGTGTACTCGTACAAAAAATTATGAATTTGGTGAAAATTATGTGATCGTGGTAAAATTAAAATCTAAAGAACTGTGACTATATTATTAATAAATTATAATAATTATAAATGTGAAATAAAATTCACTATTAATAAACAATTTAATAAACACAACAATAAATAAATTAATAAGTAATAAAAATAATTATAAAGCTTAGTGTATAGCGCTACGTTCAAAATGGTAGCGAATTACATAATAAACAAAAACGACATCATCCCATTGATAAATCAGTTAGCCGCTAATGTATATGTAGGTCATTTAAATTTTACTCTACGAGTACAAATAATCCCGTTCCAGAAAACAAGTTGTGTATTTGTTTTTTAATTACGTACACATCGACACCAAAACACAGTTTGTTTTTATATTTTACTGGGTCATTTAAATTTTAAAAGGAGAAAACGAATAGAAAACAAAACAAAAACACGAAATACACACGTACCCACATAATCCATATTATTCTTCGGCTATGAATTTACGATTTCATAGTACAACAAAATGGGGAAAATATTCGAGCACCCGAACATAAGGTATCAATGAATGCGAAATCCACTCTACTATTCAAATACAGTTTGTAGTTAGAGGTATAGTACTGCAAGGGTGGTTTTCTCTTTCAATCAACATATAAATCGGGCAATTGAATTGTTGTTATTTTTCATATAAAAATTACATTTGTTTGTATATAAACATTTCATTTCATTAAAGAATATTTTTCTGAAATCTGACGACTGCTGTTTCACTCACTCTTACATACAAATGTACCATCAATATATAAAAAATTAGAAACAGAAAATGGAAGGAGAAGCGTACGAATGATCAAAAGGCGTCGGAAAAAAATAATCAAATTAAGAAATTATTGCTGCAAGCATTTATAAAACGCCGCTGTTTTATAATGGACGCCATAATATGGAATAAGAAAAAGAAAACTTGGGCAAATGGCAAATGAGGTGTGTTATGTGATCGGATGATTTTGACAACCATCTTTTATAATTAAAACTAATCTGGCATTCACCCTTATAAAATAAATAATTTAAAATCAATTTTAATAAAAAATACAACATATATTTACATAATACTACATAATAATAGTATTTTTGTTTTGATTTGTTTATGTTGTTTTATGTAATGGAAAAAGACAGAATGGTTGCGATTGTTCAAGAGTAAGAGAGATAAATATTAAATTAAGAATAAGATCATTGACCCGCAAAATAAATAATTTAGTATTTTTAGATTGCATACTGAAATTTTATTTTTCAAAGAATGAAATTTTAGGAGCCACACCATGTTATTTCGGAAATCAATTTATTGAGACACCCCCGTATATAAAGGTTGTAATGCAGAAATTAGATTTATTGTACATTTGATTTATATACATGGTATACCGAAGGCTGTTTCTATACTTCTAATTTTTAATTTTTATAAAATTTAAATTTATATAGAGCCTGAGTTCCTAGGAAGCACTTTTGACATTTCCATTCAAACTGTATTACTGGTATCACTTTACTAACTATTGACTACTTAGTTGCCTGACCGGGTGAAGTCTATCATATTTAACCATCTTCCCTATCTCTCAATCTTGTTATGCGTAAAAGGGTGTACGGTAGGAGTTTATACCTTTTGAGTTACCCACTATACTTGCCGTGACCTCTGCCTGGGTTTACTTAGGATTGTAACCGATTTGCTGGCGATAGTGTGTTCGATGGGCAAGTGTGTAGCTCAAAAGTTACCAAACATTTTATTAATTTAGTTTCAAAAACTTTTAAATTTATTGTGATTATTGTGATTTACATTTCATTAGAAATGAAATGTAAATCACTCGTTCGTTTATTTATTGTGATTTACATTTCATTAGATTTGGACAAATCTAGTAAAACTATATAGCTCCTAACAGATTTCTGGTGAAGTCTGATTATTTGGAGGTGACCTCTAATGAATGTAGACCGTTATCTACTATTCAAGGGGCCATCTTCAAACCAACTTATCAGAGGCGAGTTGAGTGCTAAAGCAATCGGTCGAGATGGATAGCGGACAACATTATAGGTGGTAAAATCCTTTCATAAGATGTAAAACCTAGACTGAACAGAAACAAACAAAACCTGTCCACAACAGTCGGATCCACTAAACCAAATTCTATATAATTTAGAACGCTTGGCACTCGAACGATTCTCACGTAAATTTTTTATCAAAATCGATTATATCAGTACAAAGCCGAGTCATTTGACATTTTTTATGAGAATTGTCGTGCTGCTAAAATTTCTGGTTCAACGCTGGTTGCGATTGTACTCCTGGGCCAAACAAAATCACCTATAATAAAGTTTCTTTAAACTCGAGTGATGTATAGAACAAATTATGCTGAAGTAAGGATCTCCGTATTTTAAGTATTTTTTTCTTCAAATTGGAAAGTATCTCAATATTAAAAATAATTACATCTAGGTGAGCTTACCGAGACGCTGGAAATTTGATTTCGAACTAATAAAACTTGAATTATTTAAATTAAAAAATTCAGTCGTCTCGTCAGACTGCAATAACCAAATTACAAAAATATTGCAAATACTTTGCATACTTTGTATGTAAATACAAAGTATAATCACAATACCTTAGCGAATTATTATGTTTCGCTACGCAATTGTCAACCCCTTCGTAACCTCGAATTTTACTGTACTTGACGCAATTTCTACATTAAATTTTTAATCTGGGTGATAGCCAGATATTATTTTTACATCTAGGTGAGGTTACCAAAACGTAACCTCTAAAGACGACCTTTAAAGAATTCAAGTATATAGTTCGAAACCAAACTTATACAACCTCACCTAGATGTAAAAACAATATTTGGCTATCACCCAGAATAACCAAAAATTTCATTAAAAGAATTATTTTTAATAATAATTTTGATTCAAATTTCGAAGTGAAAAGTAACCCGGGCGCTATCGTAACACCCCTAAACCATCTCCCACTCTATCTTTCATACTACATGAAGAAATGTTGCCACCAGCACGGTGGTTCTCCAACTGTCTCCGTTTATCGCACGCTCTCACCAGTTCCGACATCCTATTATACGAAGATCTTGGTCGGTTCATCGCGCCAGCTAGTCTAGGTCTTCCTCTTCGCCATACGCCAACTGGCTGTTGATAAAACGAATCCGGTAATATCGCAGTGCCCAAGGAGACATTTTGTTTCATGATTCATTCGAATCCGGTATTCGTTTTTGCAACTTTAAAGGGACCATAAATAGATCAAATGACCTTTATTACGACCTCCGGCTGCTATGCGGACTTTTACAGATGCTTGCTTTTATATGCTATTCGTTGATATAATTGACCGAGGTATTTAAAATCTTCTATGTTGTCAAAGTTGTGGTCATTTGTTCTGAGATTGGCCGTTAGAATGTCCGTGGTGTTGATAACAATTTGGTTATACTGTTATTGATTTTCAAATAAGTCGTTTCGCGTTACGGTCAAGCAGTATTTTACTATCTTGGATATCATTTAGCCTCCGGCCAATCTCCCTGTCGCACACGATATGTTACTTCAAAGGAGTCAGATACTGTCCTTTTAACTAAACGATTCTATTTATCATATATGCATATATTGAAATTCTATGTAGAGTTGGTGAAAGGTCACCTTCTACGTGAAACTCTGATCAGTAACCAATTATGTTTTCGGCTAGAGCAATGATTCTAACGAGTACAAGCTATGCCATGGTAATTTTCATACTTGAGACTGTCACATTTCTTATATAGCGGGCAAATTAGTATCGTCTACCATTCCTCTGGTAGCTCCTCCTGGATTATCACAATGAGATCATAAAAGTAAGATCCAAGAGTAGTTTGTCCGCGTTTTTATAATTATGCAGGGATTCCGTTGAGATCGGGTGCTTTTCATTTTTCATTTACTAATACCTGGGTCAATTTCCTCTATTGCGTGGAAATAGGACAATACTTCCTCGCTTGGTGGAGCAAAAGTGCAGTCATTCCGGTTTAGTAAATTTTGAAAGGAGGTTTGCCGAACATCAACCAGGTTTTTCCCCGTTGGGTGGATGGATGGATGTCTTTATAGTAAGGTTTCTAGCGTTTGCAAAAAGTATCTCGAGTTTCCGTTTTCTACTTGCAAGCTGATGCTTTCGATGTATTCCCTCATAAATTCGCGATTCTTGTGTCGGAGGAATTTGGATGTTGTTTTCTTGGCGCAGAGAGCAGAAAGCTGCTAATGTTGTGAGCCTTTTTCGCTGGGCTTTTGTTTATTTTCGACGAGTTGACGGCACTAATCGTCGAACCAATCATTATGTAATCTAGGTGGCCTTCTTCCTATTATATTTTTCGCTGCTGCAATTATAGTAGCTAACTGGATAGCTTATCACTGTTCCTGGATGTTTGATTGAAGCTCATGGTTTTCATTGGATCAGTTTAATTTTTCAGTTAGTGTCCTGCACGGAGTCCTGTTTTAGTGCATCGGCACTCCAGCGGACGTATTTGAAAATAACGAGCAGATGATATGGTCTATATGGTCGCTATGCCCGCTATATGGTCTAGCGTCAGTTATACTAGTAGAATGCACCCTTTGGAATCATGACGCGATCAATTCGATTTTTCGTTCTTCCATCATTCGGAAGCCAAGTAACCCTGTAACCTTGGATTTTTTTATGTTGAAAGAACGTACTCGATACGACTAAGTTACACATTATAGCAAGTTCTGCGAAGCGTTGACCATTGCTGTTACTGAGGTGATGCAGGCTGTGCTGACGAATATGTAATGTGGTTTCTTTGTTCTAACTGAGTTTTGCATTAAAGTAGCTCACAATGATGCCATGGTGCGGGATGATTTTTCTCTATGCTGATGGTCGTGTGCACGTCTAATGTGTAAATTGCCGCCTGGTTAGAAAAGTTCAGGAGATTTCCAGCACATTTCATGTATATATTTCCCGTTGATTTGGTATTAGTTTTAGGGCGCCAATGTCTCCGTGGCATGTGGTGTCCATGATTTTAAATAGAAGTTGCTCTGCTCGTTTCCACTACATTGCCAGAGAATCTAGAATATTTACCCTATCGATGGATATATTATTGTTGTTTAAATAGAGGTACAGTCTGGTGTGTCGGTACTGTTACGGCATATTTTGTCTCAGGTAGATGATTTTTTCTTCTCGAAAGTGTTAATATTTTGAGGCTAATATTTGATAATAAAATAATTTAACAGCGGTTTTTTTCACTTTATTTCTCTTTACCGATCTTTATGTTTATTGTTTTGCTTGATTTACATATTCGAGGTACTCCTTTAGGATCTTCTTGCGACTGACAATGTTTGCTATTTCTGCTTAGTCCTTTGGTTGCAAATATGTATTGTAAATAAAACTAGTAATTCGGTTTCTTTAATTCGAATCTTTAGGATCGAGATCGGTGTAGAGGAAATTGAATGTGTTTTCTGTGTGTCGGTGAACCACTTCGTTGTAGTATATTAATCCTTTTCCGATGGACACAACTGGTTTATTATTTTCGTTTTTGATTATTTTGCAAGCCGTTCAACTGTTTTTTTATATATGCGATTTACTCATATCTATAAACCCCACCATCTTTTAGCCGACTATTTATAACTGCACAGACCTCTGCCGTGCCTGTTAATGGACCCTTCGGGCAATCCGAAGGATTGAAACTGGTAATTGTTTTAAAAAGATCTCTCACCTTTTATTTTTCAATCATTCGAGCCAAAAAAATTTTTAAAAGAAACCCATTCCTCACCGAATTATCCTCTAAATGAATTTTCCCTAAATCAATGCTAGTGCTGTTTACAAAGGGAATTCTAAAACTTTTTCATTTCACAAAAACTCTGCACGTTCTAATATGGTTTTAATGTGCTCTAAAACCTCTTGACAATAATAAATTTCATAAATTTATAAATAATATATCTTTTTGTGTATTTTGAATATTATAGAAGGGGTTCGAATTTCATAAATTTTTACGTTCCAAAATATTTTCAAATTTTCCCTTACCACGATATTGTAACAATTTGTGTTGTTGTCAATCTATTGTTGTTCTTGCTGTGTTTGTGTAGTAATAAACTCGGTATCGTAAATTTTTTCGTTAAAGCAAACAGTATTGAGCTACACTTGATTTTTACCAGCATGGCAGAAAACAACATAAAATCAAAAATTAATTGAATGAATATTTAATTATGTTGTTTTTGGGAAAAATTATAATGAGAATTATAAATTAGGTGTAACGATGTAATGGAACAAAAACAACAAGCTTGTTTTACCTTTACCAGCCTTGTATGCATAATTGTGTACACTCGTATTCATCACTCGTGTGTATACATGGCTGCAGCAGGGTAATTAATATTTCCGTAGGCAAATTTAATTATCGCCTACATACTGCTCGTAGATGTGGGTAAAATTTGATTGCATTGTTCATTTCTAAATCGAAATTGGTATGCACAATTGCACTCTAATAATAATTCCCATATCATGATGTTTAGAAACTAAATATGGTTAACACATATACTAATTGGTATTTATGTAAAATGTACATAAATTTAAATAGAAATTCTTCCATATTCGAGTATCTATATACCAGAAGGCAATACGTATTGTTTTCCTACAGTTAGTTAGTTGGGATACCGGATTACAACCTCCTAGGCGTGGAGAAATACTATAATTTATTGATTATTTTCAATACAGAGTCGCAAATAAATAAAAATTATTTAATCCGATAAAATTGCTACAAAAGTTCTTACTTACTATAACACAATGTATACAGAGAAAAGCACTTTTCATTAGAAACATAAAAATAGGAAAAATACTACGTCTAATAATACATCGGGAGGAAAAACAAGAAAATCCCAAATTATTATTTATTTCCTTTTATTTTTACTGTTGTTACGATATATAACATTTTACTATTAGAGATGTTATTGTTAGGTCCTTAGAGAATTACATGACTTGACAAAACATATTTTCAAATCGGAAAAATGAAATATCTATAGTTATTTACTGAACAACATGTATAATAGAATACGAGTATCCTGCCCGAATAAATTTTTTTTTTTTTTGTTTCAGGCAGTATTTTTTGTGAATATCCTATATACTCGTACGTGTACTATGTATGTGTGTACCTTAAAAATTTAGAATATTTTAGTTTTAAATATTTATCTAGGATTTTATTATTATTTGCGTAAAGCTTTTCTATGTGCATCAACAACATTATTTTGTTGTTCTTTTCCCATTTCGAATGTCATAAACACAAAGTTCTAATCCCTCATTGTGGTTTACTGAAACTGGGCGTTTCGAGTAAATGATTTAGAAAATTAGAAAGTCACATACAGTACAATCTACCTTCTCTACATTTCGATGTCAACAATAGAGTAACCAATTGTTTCTGGCATAAACAATGTCAACAATTAGATCTATACTCGTATATTATTACAAAGAGGAAACGTTTGATGATCTCGACATTTGTTTTGTTTAACCTTTTCTCTGTATATATACAGTAAAGTGAAACATTATCTATGTGCGTGGGGTAAAAATACCATTAAAATAATTCATTAAATTTTGATTATTAAAATTATTAAAAAGAAGAGTCATCAACTTCTTCATGTTGTTCAATTTCATCATCAACTATTTCTAAATTAATGCAATCATCACACACGGTTTGATGATGCCTTTTGCATGCTGGCTTATCGCAGAAGTGGCAAATTACGTTTGTTTTCACGTCAGCACGACTTTTGGTTTGTTGGATTTGAGTGGTTGGTGCTAATCTCAATTCTACAGCATTGTACTCTTTTCGTTCTGAAGAAACCGATGAGTTATAGAGATGCTGGTTTGCTAATTTATGCAAATTATACGCGGCAAATCCCACCGCATCTAACATGTTGAAGAAGAATACCATTGGCCATCTTTTAATTTTTCGCTTGCAGATATAAGTTCTAACCAATCTATCAAAAGTATCCACACCGCCTTTACTCTGGTTAAAATGGATTATGATGATCGGTTTACCAGTGGTTTCATACGGGTGTGAAGTACTCCAGACTTTCCATGTATGCGTGAGTATTACACTGTTACTTCAAATTCAAATACGAAAAAAATGAATCGTATTGGAAATTTTAGTACAATCATATAAGTATGAGTTTTTTTAGAAAATGACTCGAAATTATCGAGATTTTTATTATAACAGATTAGAATAAATATTTTAATAAAACAAGAAAAGGGTTTAAATTCAAACTCTCGAAGTCAAGCATTGTAAACACCAAACGGTTTATTTAGGTGACTCAATGACCAACTTCATATACTATCGGCCGGATTGACCGATAAACCGGTGTGAAGTTTCAACATTCATCAAAAGTGTAGCTACACAAATTAACAAAAAACAAAAATGTAGATACACAATTTAACAAAAAGCGTATAACTACATAAAAAAATTGTGGAAGGGTTGAAATTGTTATAAAATGGAAATAATAATATAAAAAGTGTAAACCGGGTCTTGTGTGTTTTTAAGGGCCATCAACACTAAATTCTAGAGATGACACCACAAATCTGAGAATACTGGCATTTCGGGGACACTCCCTTCAATCTTTAGTGACAATCTTTAGTTTACCACACCGAGTGCAACGCAACATGTGTACTCTTCACGTCACTTCGGAATGATCGAAGATCCCTATGAACGAGCTCTCCAGTTTGAATTGGATCTCTATAAACGAGCTCTCTGTGAGTGAAATGGACCCCCTTGATACGGGCTCTCCCTATGAATGATAACTAAAGTATAAATGAGGATCCCTATGAGCGGGCTCTCCAGTGTGAATTGGATCTCTATAAACGAGCTCTTTGTTGAGTGAAATGGACCCCGTTGGAAACGGGCTCTCCATATGAAAGACGCATGTTGTGGGAAAATTATGCTAGTGACGTGAAGGTGAGTTGGAACGGTATGCGTTACTACGTAATTAATAATTATTAATTATTAACCCGTGAGGGGAACTTGTTACCCCCCTCCGGCGCGTCTCCAGGTGGCGGATAGGGGAAAGCTCATCGGCTAGAACCGAAGAGTAGGAGTAAAGTAAAATAACTCCCGCGGACCAACAAGTACACATTTCTTTCTGGTAGCATAAGTTACTCAACGCACAGCTACAGGGTGTCCCTAAAGTTGTAGAGGTTGTAAGGAGAGGTTAGGTAGAGGTTGTAGATAAGGTACAAGAACAGGAAAGGTTGTAGAGAGTGTCCCCGAAATGCCAGTATAATCCCCGAAGGTTGCAGAGATATGCAGCATATCACTAAAGATTGAAGGGAGTGTCCCCGAAATGCCAGTATACTCAGATTTGTGGTATCATCTCTAGAATTTAGTGTTGATGGCCCTTAAACACCCACAAGACACGGTTTACACTTGTTATCTTATTATTTTCATTTACACTAACCAAAAAAAATTCCCCGAAGGTCGCAGAGATATGCCGCGGATTAGATTAGATTATACTTAGTGAAAATTATAACAATTTCAACCCTGCCACAATTTTTTTATGTAGTTATACACTTTTTGTTAAATTGTGTATCTACATTTTTGTTTTTTGTTAATTTGTGTAGCTACACTTTTGATAAATGTTGAAAACTTCACACCGGTATAAAGGCCATCCAAATTTGAGTCAAAATGTCATAAGTACTTTGAGAATATCAAAATTCGTAGCAATAAACCCGAAGTCGTGCATTATTAGCAGTAGGTGGTTTTAGTTAGGTGACTCGATGACCAACTTCATAGACTAGCCAGACCTGAATCACGATCACTGGAAATGACCGATAATGGCCATCCAAATTTGAGTAAAAATGACATCAGTATACATCGAGAATATGAAAATTCGTTGCAATAAACCCAGAGTCGTGCATTATTAATGGTACTGACCATTATCGGCCATTCCCAGAGATTGTGAATCAGGTCTGGCTAGTACATGAAGTTGGTCATTGAGTCACCTAATCAAAACCACCTAGTGCTAATAATGCACGACTTCGAGTTTATTGCTACAAATTTTCATACTCTAGGTGTATTGATATCATTTTTATTCAAATTTGGATGGCCATTGATGATTCAGGTATGGCTAATACATGAAGTTGGTCATTAAGTCATCTAATAAAAACCATCTAGTGCTAATAATGCAAGACTTCCGGTTTATTGCTACGAATTTTGATATTCTAGATACTGATGTCATCTTTCTTTAAATTTGGACGATCATTTTTGGCCGTTCCCAAAGATCGTGATTCAGTACATGAAGTGGATGATTCAGTCACCTAACCAAAACACCTAGTGCTAATAACGTGTGCCTTCTGGTTTATTGCTACGAATTTAAATATTTTAGATGTACAGATGTCATTTTTACTCATATTTGGATGGTCATTATCGAATATTCCCAGAGATCGTGATTCAAGCCTGGCTAATACACGAAGTTTATTATTGAGCCACCTAACTAAAACCACCTAGCGCTAATAGTGCACGATTTCATTTTTACTCAAATTTAGATGGCGAACATTAGCCATTTCAGAAGTTTGTTCAGTCAGGAGAATTTTTGGTTTGTATACTAACTTTTGATGGCCATTGACGACCATATTTGGAGATTGTGATTCAATTCTCGCTTATTCGTGAAGTATTTGATTAAGCACCTACCTAAACCCATCTAGTTTTAATAATGCACTGCTTCAGGTTTATTGCTACGAATTTGTTATCGTATAAGTTTTACTGCTGTAAAACATTCTTATTTGCTTCTAAAAGTAGAAAATTCTTAAGTTGATTCGACGTGGGTAACTGCAGCAGGGAAACTTTCGAATTTCAAAATGACACTTTGCATACCGATTAAGCCCAATTTGTGCTAATTAGTGCTCACGGGAAAAAATTAGTGCTAGTCCAGGAGCCGAAAAAACGGGAAAAGAAAATTTCAAATTTCGAAATAATTTAAGCCTAATTTTAAAACTTTGTAAAGGCCGCTAAACTGATAAAATTTGTGCTTATCATAGAAATATAATTTTCATAAATTTTCATTCATAAATCGAGGAAAACCAAACCAGCCCCTGAAAGATACTATATTAAAAAAACGGAGATATATCGTTCAATAATATTTGTGTTGAACAACACAAGAATATTATTTTTATAGAAATAAAATGTTCTAAAATCCAAGGCATAAGCAATTCAGATAGAATATTCCTGTCAGGTATGTTCATTGAAATCCGAAAAATATAGTGGCTGAATTTATGCTGATCCAGAATTGACCCAATTCCATCGAACAACATCAACCGTTGAATGAACAATTTTCTAACAAAAAATGTTCTAGAAACCAATGAAGTTATCACTTATGATCGCATATTCCGATCAGATATGTTCATTGTCATCCGAAAAATATAGTGGCTGAATTTGTGCTAATCCAGAATTGGCCCAATTCCATCCCAATTCCGTCCCGCTTTGGGAATATAACTAACTAGGTGAAGACCAAATATCTCTTTCTTTTACTTCATCGAATTTTGTGAATCGATTTTGTACAGATTTTTATATAGAAATGAGGGTAATTTTTGACCCTCGATTGATTTGAAATCAATCGATAATCGACTTTACACGGCTATATCTAAAATTTAACTCATAGAATCGATTACCCAATTTGGCAATTGAAAGGTGGATTCTTCCACTACAAATTTCATACCAACTTTGCTCTGATTGCCTGATAATGACATTTGACTGATAGACTCGATTGATATTTGTTATAATTGTATATGACTATTAAAAATTTAGCTTAGCATTTTCAGCCGGTTGTTCAACCTTGCCAGTAAATTGTTTTATTATTAAATTAATTTTTCGTGATATAAATTTTTGCGTTTCAATATTTTTATTGGTTTTGCCCTGTCGCGACTTTCGTTTGCTGAAATTTGCTATTTTGGATTTTGGGATAACAAAAAAAAAGTGTCACTATAGTAAAAATGTCATGATAGTGAAAAAAATTCGGGATGGCATTCAAAACTAGCGTAACATAGTAAATTTGTCTGAATGACACTGAAAAATGTCGCGATGTTCGTTTTGTAATGTTTTTCGGGCTAACTCTACAGATATGAATCTGGCTATGTATGTTAAGTGCTAGCGGATCTCCTGTTAGGCGGGATTCAATCGACTGTAGTTTGATAATTCCAAATAGAATATATCTGTAAATCTTTCAGTTTGTAGTTAAAATTTTTATTAAATTTATATTTGGGTTCAAATAAGTTTTGAGGGACTTACAAAAGATGGCGCAACTAGTATTAAATCACATCAGGCTATCTTGTAACTATATTCATGTTAAAGCGTCATCATTTCCCTCTAAAAATTTGTATGTGTCAATTCACTGAAGTGTAAAAAACACATTTTGTGTGCTCTAGCCATGTCACCTTTGTGCCAACAAACACAATTGCTGTGTGAAGCATGTAGGGAACATGCTACATCAAAAAAACATTTGAGAACTGGTTCCACCGTTTTAAAAGTGGTGATTTTGATAGCGAAAGAGAACGCGAAGGGAGACCAGTAAAGTTTGATGACGCTAAATTGGAGGCGTTATTGGATCACGGTTCATGCCAAATTCAAGAAAAGCTCGCTGAGACTTTGGGATTGACTCAAAGAGCCCATAGGTATGAAATTGGGTTCCGTATGAATTCAAACCAAGAAACGTCGAAAGGCGTTTTTTCACGTGCGAACAACTGTTCCAAAGACAAAATCTGAAGGGTTTTTTGCATCGAATCGTGACGGGGGACGAAAAGTAGATCCACTACGAAAACCCAAAGCACAAAAATCGTGGTGTAAGACAGTGGGATCAGTTCGAAGTGATCTACTATGAGCTACTCCAGCCTAATGAAACCATCAGTTGAGAACGTTATCAACGACAATTAATGCAATTAAACCAAGTATTAAAGCTCAAACATGGCAAAGTGATCTTTCAGCACGACAACGCTAGCCTACATATTGAAAGAGTCGCCAAGGAAACGCGAAAATCCGTGTACTGCCTGAAAGATGGGAAAAAATCGTAGCTAACGATGGACAATAAGTTGAATAAAATACATTGTGCCAATTTATCTGAATAAAGCTTCGACGTTATAAAAAAAAACTGAAAACTTATTTACACCCACAATACATGTAAGAGAAAAATTTTGAGAATTATAAATTGCCCTTAAATATAAGCAATTTGAGTGGCAAGTATAGCATTAACACAAGTTCGTAAGATTTAGTAAAAAGTTCAATTGCGCGTTCTAACAAAGCTGCTGTTTATTAAAAATACACTTCACAAAGAACTTCTCCAGTGCTAACGGGAAGTACTTTGTTAAGTGTATTTTTTAATAAACACGACTCACTTTGGAAATAAATTGATAAAATCATTCTGTTTTGAATACCCGGATGCCTGATAGTTGATCAACTTTCTACTGACATTTGATTTGCATCGGTCCAGCTGTACACTTTAATAGGAGATTTTTCGGTTATTGAAAATATTTTCATTTATTAAATCAGTAAAAATTGGAAAATTGTATACGTTCTAAAAATTTTCAGTACAAGTCACGGTTTTGGTCCAATTTGTTTTTTGTGCAAACAACCCTGTATCTTAAAAATATTTATACGATAATTGAACAACCGCAGAAATAGCAGTAGTTATAATTAAGAAGCATATAAAAAATGTATGGAACAAGGGTCGTCCCCAATAGATGTGTTGGTTAAAAGCATGTGAAAATTTAAAATAAATTACCTGCCGTACTGCCACTGATACACCAAAATCGAAACTTCATAAAACAAATATCACAGCTTTAATAACCGTGCAACTTTTCGGTGAACGCGATGACGTTGACAGCTTTGTTTTTGAAGTATACCGGCATATATAAAATATTCTAAATAAAGTCCCCCAATTTCAACTTCGATTTACGTTGTAACGAGTAACCTAATCCCATTTATACCTCGTTATGCAGTTTATATCGTTTCTATGTAGCGAGCTCGTTAAAAATTGTTCTCAATCGTTTTTGAAAAGTTAAATAAAAACGGTTAAAACTGAAATAACGACCCCAAAAAGTAAAACGCCACCTTTAACACATATAATAGTGCTCATCGCACATATAAACATAACCTTATTTATGTACACAAAACATAAAGCTCACGTTACCTATATACACCTAGAACGAGGTGTATATTCCACATCCACTCAACCGGAATAATACATTTCGGTATGTTGTGCATGGCACTACACCAACAACAGAATGTCGTATATGTACAAGACGAGTGATACTTTTTTATAAATTTCGTTGAAAAATGCAAGCTTTATTGTATTATAAAGGAATATATTCACAGCCAGCAGATTCTATATATGATGCTGTTAGCTGTGCACCATTATAATGTCATTTAGCTAGAAAAACGAAAAGCGAAACAAAATAGCTGCTCTCGACTAAGTGCATATAGGTGCGATACGGGTAAGTCATAATCTCGTATAAGGTGAAATCTTTTATATGATAAAATGTCATGTGATATCCATGTAATGAGATGATCCGAATTATATTTTATGATAGACAGGATTGGAAAACATTATATGATATCCACTTAGTCGTAAAAGTATGAGTCGGAAATGGAACTATAGAAATATGAAAGCAAATGGAAATTTAATTATAAAATAGGTTTAGAGCATCATGCATGAGTTTGTTCACATGCAGTTTTGCATCGTTGTTTGAGGTGTAAAATGTCTCACGTTTCACGCGCAGAGCACACAAAATTGCTGTCTAAAATTTTATTATGAACCTAATGATCGAAAAAAAGTTTAAATTACGTCACAAATTCCTTTAACCAGAGTTTGAAACCTTCTTTGCTTAAATTAGTATCAAACTTGTAATGAGAGTGGCCATTTTGCGAAACCCATCACTAAAGTTAACCATGAGTATACTTATAGGTGTTTGCAGTAGGTCAACAGAGATAACCAGTTCGATCCTAGTGAGTGTACTCTAACCAAATTTCTGCATGCTAAGCTGGTAATAAAATCGAATATGGTAACTTACAACATCAAAAACTAAGTTAATGCGACATTTACGAGTACAGAAGAAAGAACTAACTTGATAGTGTGGAGATGTGAATCACGTAGTAGAAAGCAGAATTATTAAGGCAAGTCCAATATACTAAACGATAAGGTTTGAAATGCTAATTAGGATACACGATATAGAAAATCGAGAGCTCTCTAAGTACCAGCTGTTACCTAGCCACTAACAGTAAAACCCTGTAACAGAAATGAACGGAAAATGCAATCTGTTCACGTCCGACCTCTACTTATCCGAAAGGCAATTGTTATATATTTATGAGATAATTTATTATTTTTTACATGCCTGGCAGGCATGAAATAGGCTGATATTTTCAAATTATACATTTCGACAGTAAATCTGATCAAATCGTTAAAATTTACTGCCTGCCTAGAATGGAAAAATAATTTGAACAGGGAAAACTGTAACAATGGCAACCTTAACATTTTACTCAATCTCGCATTGGATGTTTAAAATAATACTAAAAATAATTAAGGGGTAAATATGTTGTGGCCAACACCCAACTTTCTTTTACCACGAATAAATAGCGAAAAATTAAACTTACCGAACTTATGGTAAAACTGTCTTGTGTAGTCAAAAAACTTTACATTTCTGCTTAAATTTCAGAAAAGCAACAAGATCAACCTTTGCCGATTGAAAATTTAATCACTAAATTTATTTAAATCTTTTAATTCTTTGATATTTTCTGAAAATGCAAAACATTTAAGATCATGGCAAAAATTTAAAAACCTCCAATTGAAGCCTACGTCCCAATTTATGAAAAAAGCTTTAGTACGAAGTTTGATTCCAAATAGCCAAATCGCAGGATGCCGAATTGCAGATATGCCGAATTTCAGTGAAATTATCAAAGCTTGTGATTTCCGGTAAAATTGAAAAAGTTGTCCGAACTAATTTTGTTTGCTATTTGATTTAAAATCTTTCATATTTAATCGTTTTTTCCGTAAGTGTTGAATGCTTTTCAAAACATTTGCAAAAACCGTAAAAGCAGTCAAAAATCACTGGGATCTGCCTATTTGGAAAAAAACTTAAGTATGGAATTTCATCCCGATTAATCAATTCGTCTGGACTGTACAAGGCCGAAAAACAGTTTTTTGCCAAAAATCATCATATCCAGTTAAATTTTTTAAAACAGACATGGGCCAATATAGTAGTAAACTTAATTTGGAATCTTTCAGCTCGCAGTCCTTTATGCTATATTTTACAAAACATTTACAAAGCACAAAGCTGATATTGAAGCTGCCACTTCCGGTAGACCGACATCAGCCAAAAATCCTTTGGTCTCTCAAATTATGAAAAAAGTTTCACTTCGATCAATCAATTCGTCTGGGCTATGTAGAGGCCACAGATATTTAGCACAAAACACATTGTCAGGAACCCACACATAAACACACGCACAGAGATATTTAAAAACTACTCGTTTTTACTTCAGCGATATTGCGATAATAACTGGTAAAACCAGTTTTGGATTATTTTTTTATTTATTCTGGGCGAAGAAAATTAAAAACGGAAATCAGTCTATTCAATGTTGGATTTTGCTTCAGCTATACAGTTCACCAATCAAACCAACCAAAAATTATTATTTTTTAAATGAAAATCGTCGCTGATAGTGGGGTGGTTGACATTAATTGATAATTAATTATTGATAATTTTGCTGGGTAAACAATCTTAGTCTTTATTGAAATCTGTACGAGGTTGCCACCTCACAGTTTTCCAGTTAAAATAAACAAACTCATCTCGAATTCGACGAACTTTTGCGAAATGAGTCAGCTGAAGGCATTAAATGACGACCACTGCTTCATCCAAATTATGAAAGGACTAAATACGAAATGTGACTACCAATTCATTAGGAATCAAATCCTCGAAACCGTAATTATATGACAATATAATTTTCATAAGCAACTTTAATGGAAACATCTCTGGAAAGCAAACACTTGGAGGGTCTAATTACTTGGTTAAATATCATAACGAGACAATAAAGGTAGGTGAATTAACTTTAACGAATAAAGAAATCAAAGCATCCCAAATACTGTCACTGGTGCATAGAATAAATATTTCGTAAAAAAGCATCAAAATTGATCAAGGATACATAACTTACTGCTATGACAAAAAAGTAACGGGGATTGGTCATAAAACATAAAACATTTATTATTAATTCAAATTTATTGTATCGCCTTCAAAGTAAGTGTCGCTCCTTCCGAAATAATACACTTATGCCAACGAATAATCCAATCATCAAAACATTTTCCGAAATTGACTTCTGTTCTCGCTGCGAATTCTCTTGTATGTCTTCTATCGACTGAAAACGGGTGACTCAAAATAGAAATTTGAGTCTTGGAAAGAGAAAAAAATCGGCCGGAGCCATATCAGGTGAATACGGTGGTGGCACGATGAGATATGTTGAGTTTTGGTCAGAAATCCGAGTGCACAGCACTGCGATAATCAAAGAAAAGAATCAAAATTACCTTGACCGAAGCTTGTTGACTGGTTCGCATATCAAAGTCGTAAACCCATGTCTCATCACCAGTTATAATGCGATTTATGAATATGGCGTCGGAATTGACTCGTTCGTTCTAGCATGTCATCAGCGACCTTAACGCGATTCAGTTTTTGAAGGAAATTCAAGTATTTCGTAACTATAGTCGACGGCAACGCGCATGTCCAAACAATCGTGTACAATGCTACGAATTGATTCGTGAGACACAAAAAGTTCAGTGGCTATCTCTCTCAAACCAAAATGAGGATTTTCCGTTTTCATTTACTTCACTTTATTGATGGTACCTTCAGTTGAAGACGTTGATGGCCGACAAGAGCGAATCAAATCTTCCACCACATCCCGACTTATTTTGATTGCACTGTACCACTCACATGCATGTGTTCTTGATAAAGTCACACGAAATTCCATTTGCAATACAAAATTTGAGACAAATTCTTTGTTTGATATTTTTATTCATTATAAAAATCGCAAAAACACAGTTGATTGAGATGAACTGGCAAAATAGAACACTGTAAACAAACTAAATGACAGATCGCACATAAACTTCAGGTCAAGATAGAGGAAAGTTGTGCCAACTAAGCGACAAAAAAAATTTACAATCCTTTTAAGCGAGCTTTTCAAATGTGTAAGGTGAGATTCATAGATTTTTTCGACATATTTCTCAGTTTATAATCAAAACTTCAACGAATTCGGCGGCATTTCTCAAGTGCTCGTGAATCACCTGTGAGGCGAGTTTTAATGGATTTTTGAAAATTTTGATCTATTAAGTTTTTTCGAAATTTAAGGGGGATTCAGTGTTGCGTTCGTTTGTTCATTCATTCATTCAAACAATTTTTTTTGCGACCAATCATATTGCTCCAAATTGATGATTTATTTCTTCTTCATTTTTTCAGAAGAAATTGTTGGTTGAAAAAAATTGTTTGAACGAATGAATGAGCGAACGAATGCAACACTGAATCCGCCTTTAGTAAGCCACGATTAATTCGATAGCCATTTGTCATCACAGAATTAGCTTCATGGAGGTAACAACTACAGCTTATTTGAAAAAAGGGTTTACTCAAACATTTTTACAAACGAAATTTATGGGAAAACAAAATGTTTACATTTTTAAATTGTGCCATAATATGTATAAAATGTCCAGTATATGCTGAGGATAAACAATTTTGAGCTTCATTCGTTCTTGACCAAGCTTAGGCCATTTAATTTCAAGCTAGCAGAACAAAACTCAAAATTTGGGACAAAATCAAAATTAGCACGCAAAACAAGATCTACTCGTATTGGCATACAAATAGTTTTAGGCTCATTATAAACTAAATGACAAAGCTTGGTCAAAAACGAATGGAACCTAAAAATGTTTAATGAGACATTTGATTAGGCAATATACCTTGTTTTGTGTTCTGGTTTTGATCCGACTTTTGACTTGGGTTCTGCAAGCATTAAATGACCTAAAGCTCGAGTGGAGGCCAACATTTTTTATTATAAAACATTCCATTAGGCTATAAAGAGCCTAAAACTATATGAATGTCAATAGATCTTCGACTTCGGTTCCGCTAGCTTTGATTTGGAAATTCTAAAGCTTTTTCTAGAACGAACGTACCAAAAAAAATTATTAAAGGGGCATTTAATTAGCTCAAATTTTACTTTAAATTTTCTAATTTTTTAAAATCATGTTAAGATAACGGTTCCGATCACTCTTTTTAGAGCTAGTAAAATCGTCAGTTTTAGTTGGAAGGAATGTTGGAAGATACAGGGACAAAAATTCCGTTCTTCTTAAATCTATTAAACCTTGTACTAAGAATTTGATTTCGAAAGGACGATTTTGTTGAATGATCCCAATAATATATTTTCCGATATATTTGATATATGACTTCTGTTAGCGAACCAAGTTCTGTTAGCGAACCTGCGCTTATAATTTTAATGTAGCCAACTATTACCACGATGAATGCTTCTAAGAAACGAACTTCGCAACAAATTCAACTTTAGATCAATCAAACAAAACCAAATATATCCAATCATACATGCTAATGAAGTTTATCCAAAATTACCCCTAAATTATAAAAATGGCGGTTAGTACTATTTTAGGAAAAAATTCAAACTTCTTCTGAGAAATATGAAGTTTATACTAAAATCAAAATAAAACAAGATATATTAGTAATTTGCGAACATTTAGGCGATTTTACACCATTGCTAGGTTTACAAATAATTTTATTTCGCAATGTTTATATTAGGCTCAATTTGATTTAAATACATTACTCTATTAACCGCAAAATTGTGGAGAAATTATGTTGCGCTAGAAGCAACTAAACATCGTTCACAGATTTTATCAAAAAAATTAAAAGTAGGATCAAATAAGAGTGAATTAACGGAAAACAATAATCGTTAAGTTCTAATGCATTTTATTCCTAATAAATACGGTAGCGTGAGGTTTTCGACAAATTGACAAAAAACCTTACAAAAGCTTAAAAGTGTATATACACAAATATTCTGATTAAATTTTACCTTCACTATTCATGTCCAGTAAGGAACAATAGTTAATGACAAGGCATCGTAGAGATGTCTACGCTTAACGGTATATGAAATCATGTTAATTAGACAATTTTTAATGTTTTCTAGAAGCCAACATATTTATGCGGTGGGGCAGTCATAGATGTTTTTCAATTTTAAAATTAGAATTAACAATTATTTGAATTCAATTTATTTTTTAACAAATCCAGTTTTGGTAAAACAACTGTAATTCAGCAAATTTACCATCGGTCTCACTCTATTTTTATGTTAGCAAATTAGTAAAACCATCAAAATGTTCAAAACAATCCGTTGATTTTTACTACCCCTGTTCTCTGAATGAATTAAAAAAGCAATAATTTATTAAATATCAGTGCAGACCCACCTAATACAAGCATCCTTGATCAAGAACTTTTACTCAATATATATCGTTAAGCGTGGACATCTCTACGATGTCTTGTCATTGACCTTCGAACCGCCACTCCAATTTTTAGTATAGAAAAATTTTTATAGAAAAAAATCTAGAGTTGCCCATCGCATAAATATGTTGGTTTTTTGAAAATATATTGAAAAGTTATGGCTTATTGTTGTGGCTAAATTAGCTTGCCATTGTAAATTTGTTTTTATTAGCATTTTATTTCGATTTACAAAACAAGTATTTTTGAAAAAGTGTAGATTTACACTTTGTGGGCTGTTGTAAGGTTTTTTGTCATTTTTAGTTTGTCGGAAATTTCACTATAGTATAAATACTCAAAATTAAAGAAAGATAGTTTCAGAAATACTAAATGATTTAAATTCCTCGACAAGTGCGAACCAAATTAAAATTCTAACGAATCTTGCAATACCTAAAACGACATTCTTCTGAAACGCGTATTTTCAAGAAATTTTGATTCTTAAAAATTTCATATCTCAAAATTTTAACCAGTCGGCAAACTTGCCACTATAATATTTTGGTAGGCCCTTATGTACACAACCTTATTGTACCAACCCGTTTAAAATGACATTATTGTGAAGAACGAAATTTTTTAAAAAATTTGACTTTAAGAAAATTCGTATCTCAATATGCAAACTTACCACTAAAATATTTTGGTAGACCCATATGTGTACTCTATTAGTGCCAACCCGATTAAAAATCTACTGAAGCTCGCATACCTAAAACGGAATTAATTTGATGAACGGAATTGTTTAAAAAATTTGACTTTAAGAAAATTCATATCTCAAAACTTGCACCGATCGGTAATCGTGCCACTATAATATTTTGATAGACCCATATTCGCACTCTACTTGTGCCAACCTGATTAAAATTCTAATGGAGCTCGAATATCTAAAATGACATTCTTGTGAAAATCAAAAATTCATAGAATTGATTATTGTAAGAAAAATCATATCTCAAAATTTTCACCGATCGGTAAACTTGCCACTGTAATATTTAGTAGGCCCATATATGCACTCTGCTCGTGCTAACCCGTTTAAAATTTTAATGGAACTCGCATACCTAAAATGACATAATTGTGAAGAACGAAATTTCTTAGAAATGTTTATTCTAAGAAACTTCATATCTCAAAATTTTCACCGATCGGCAATCTTACCACTATAATATTTTGGTGGACCCATATGTGTACTCTACTTGTGCCAACTCGTTTAAAATGCTAATAAAGTTCTCATACTAAAACGACATTCTGGTGATGAACGGAATAATTCAGTAAACTTGACTTTAAGTTTGACTTTGTCAAATTTTCTTAGAAATTCCGGTCATCACAAGAATTCCGCTTATGGTGCTCGCATACATAAAACGGAATTAATTTGATGAACGGAAATTTTTAGAAAATTTGACTTTAGAAAATTCATATCTCAAAATTTGCACCGATCGGCAAGCTTGCCACTATAACATTTTAGTAGACCCATATGTGCAATCTGCTTGTGCCAACCCGTTTAAAATTCTAATGAAGTTCTCATATCTAAAACGACATTCTGATGATGAACGGAAAAATTCAGTAAATTTGACTTTACGTTTGACTTTGTCAAATTTTCTAAAAAATTCCGGTAATCACAGGATTTCCGCTTTAGGTATGCGAGCACCATTAGAATTTTAAACGGGTTGGCACAAGCAGAGTGCACATATGGGTCTACCAAAATATTATAGTGGTAAGTTTTGATTTTGATAATATTTCAGCGTTTTTATATAAAAACTCTAATTAAATAAATAAACAATTATTTATATAATTATTTTAATAGAAATATTTGTCGCGTTCTGAAATCTGATTTATTTTTGTTTTTGTTGGTTTAGGATTAATTTAGGATGAACTTCAATTGGGTAAACATACCGCAAGAAAGTAAACGCCTTGAATCATCATTTCAGGCGACTCATAATTCGAAATAACTATACTACATATAAGCTAATGAAGCAATTTAGAAAATGTCAGAGACGGTTTAAAATGGAGGCTTCAAATGCAGCTAAATTGTTAATAAATTGTATCTTCGTCAACATATTTTGAACAAATATGATACCGCATTTCGATGATTCACTGCCACAAAAATCTACACATGCCATCTTCACATCAACCATAAATACAAATATTTGTGTTAAATGGCCAACAACACAATTATGCTAGGATTGTAAACAGTGAGCATATATACGGTTTTGTGTATGTCCGGTTTAACAATATAATCGGCAAATATAAATTAAATATTGTCAGCATAAACTTTTATTGTTTATATGACAACATATTTCGTTTCATCTTACAAACACACCCCTATGGTATACACAGCAGATCTAAGTAAGTAAACACTTTTATGTTGATTGAAATATGATCTTGTTTTCTTACACATTATTAAACAATTTTCCTTTTGCTGCATATTGGAAAATATAAGAAAATATTCTCCCGTTACTACTATAATCGGGTTATAACTTTACATCATTATTTCGTATTTGTATTCGACTATCCAATCAACGTTGAAAAATAAGGAATAGCTCGTTACATTTTATAAACAAGTAAATGGATTATGGCGGGTCGTAATTAATTTGAAATATAAATTTTAAATATTCATGATCAATGGAATGTTAAACATAGTAAGTTTATATGAGTGGTAGAACATGAGTATTGCGTAGGATAAAGCGGGGTTCACACATAGCATCGTGCAATTTGATATACTTTTAACTTTGCAGCGAAATTTTGTCATTAAATTAACACCATTATGTACTTGAGTTTCTTACACGGCAATATAAACATAACAACCCTTCTTTATGCACTTACAACCGTACGTGTATACAAAGGAAATAAAAGAAATATATTTCATCGCGTTATTACCGCTGACGGGTTTTGAAAGTTGACTCAGAGTACTTAGTGCCTTACGAATATATAACATGACACCGCACAATATTCAAATTTATCGTCTCTTGATGTTTATCCATATCAATCGAAAAAAGGGTAAAAAAAATTGTTGTGCATGATGATTTCGATTTAATAAAAAAATATAACATTACACATTTGAAAATTATTGCAAAAACCAAATGAGCAGAAATGAAAACGTGAATTTGATTTAAAATACCAGAGGGGTGATTGTGGATTTGCCAAAAATATTTTTTTTTATGTCGAATAAATATTCCCTTTTTATTATTCCGCAACAGAGTTATGCCCATCTGGTTTATGTTTTACAAAGCTATGGGTAGGCAAGGATTTTTATTTTCGTCCGAATTGGGGTTAAGATATTGGAGTAATTTATTGCGGGATATATGTTGGCATGGTCCCTATATCCGTTCGTTTTATTTTGCCTTTCCACAGTTATGGTTGAATAAAATCATTATACATTTTATTTTTTATTATAGCAAACCATGAAATGACTGAATGGTGAGCTGGTGACCGAATCTTTATGAAAAATCTTAATTATCGAGGGGTTACCGTATAGCGAGTTCATACGTGAACTCAAATTAATCAGTTGCCGATATGATTTTATCATAAATTCTTAGTTTGATATAGACACAACGTCTTGTGGAGAATGAATTACTCAAAGTAAAGCAATGTTTGAGTATGATGAAGGCACTACAAATTATCACCCGTTACGGAAATGCAACTTAACTTATTTCGAAACTTTCAAAAAATAGACTCCATATCGTTCCACAGAGTTTGATGCTTGGAGCTACACTTTTCGATATTTTTACTAACGAAATTATTTGTACAAAACTTGAGGGGAGAATCCAACTCGATGCAGATGACGCTGCCGTTACTTTGGAATTCATGATTTAAAAATATTTAAAGAATGATCTGATCATAATCACCTTTTGCTCAGCCACGAAAAATAAAAATGTTCAATTTTTGAAAAAAGGAATTGGGAGATAAGTGTTTTGAATGTGAACTCAATTACAGCTTATAATGTGGGTGCTCTTAATTCTCATTAAGCATAGGCTTGACCAATATATCTGGAAGACAAAATTATATGAAACGAAAAGAAAGTCTATCTTTGTCACAGAGTCATTTAGTCCACCATTTTGACGGAGGCACGTTTAACTCCCTGAGGATGCCAATTTGATGGGGGATGTCAGATATTATAATGTCCAGCGTCTTCAAAATCCATACTAATCTGTATCATCTGCTATCTGCTTAAACGACTAAGCTTGATGTGATACAGGTTTGGCTGGGGAAGCTTCGGCTGGCCAATCAGGAAATGTCCGGACGTCAGGGGGTTATAAACTTTGTCATGGAGGTCTCCAAAGGACCGGGAACTTAAGAGGGCCTCAATTTGTTTAATTATGACCAGGAACTTTTATAGGTGTATTTGGGCTTTCCAATCATGCGATTTAGGTGATACTTTGTGGAGTTTATTGCGGATTCCCACAAACCACCAAATCTAGAGACAGCCGGAGGGATGATATTCGATAGCTGCTTTATTGGTTAGGGAACGGTGTTGATCGTAGAATTCGCAAAGTTGCTTCTGTACTCCAACTGGATTGGATCCATTATCGCAATATCGGTTGGGATGCCTCGCGTAGCACAGAATTATTTCAACGCTACCTGGAACGGTACTTATAGGCCATATCAAAGCTAATGCGGTTGCCTTGGTCGCCATGTAAACGTATATCACCAGGTTTGATTAAACATTTTGGCAAAACGGTGACCATTCCGATTCGTCAAATGAGATTTCTTGCTCGTAGAATCATGACTCGTTATTTTAGCATGGTCAGCAGTAATTTTGGCTCGGCATGTAACTGTTTCATATGCCTCTCGCACCATTCTTTCAGTTAAAATGTCTCTGGAGGGTAATTAATAGGAATGTTTAAAGGGATGTTTATCTTCTTCATTCTCAGCAATCCGTGTGCATATATATGTAATGTAAATTAGATGATGTATTTAACGGTAATAATTTCTTTAAGGACACAATTTCACTTGCATATGTTGTTTTTTGGATACGTCAAAATGAAAATCTCGACTTCGCGTATTTCTGGTGTTCTTATGGAGTTCAGGGTTCTTTGGTGAGGTTTTAATCTCAGATTTCTAACAAATCTGATTGCTAACGCTACTATTCTGATTAATTTTCGGTAACTTGACAAGCGCTCACCTAACTCGTCGACGATAGAGGATGTCACCGGAGACGTGGTTAGATGAAGCTCTGGAATCGGTTCATTGTCGCACGAATTTCACTCAGGTATCGATATAACTGATTCTAAAGTTGATAGGTGTGTTTCAGGAGGAAATCGAGATCATTGAACCAAAGCTTATTTATTTTGTATGAATTTTTGTGGTAAAATATCGCGTGTCGCACAATCGGCCGGATTTTCGAAACCTTTGCTGGTTCCGAATGGCTGGTTTGCTGGTTATCTTACTGGTTTACTAGTTATCTACAGTAAAAATCGCGTTTTAACATTTTGGAACCAATCAGGAACTTGATGGTGAATTTATGGGCAATATAATGGAGTGATAAAAATGGAACTGGAGCGGTATCATATGTGATGGTACTAAGCCGGTAATGCTTTATGGTTGATGTTGGGTTTACCCGCCCGTTAATCCTTTGGTAATCTCAGCCCTTTGGGTTGATTAGAATCTGCCTAAACATCTTCTCGATATCGGCAGAAATTACATATTGGTATTGTCGGAATCAACTAAGTACATTAATCATGTTTTGCTGAATAGGTAGACCTACTAGCAGGTTATCATTTAAAGACTCTCCAGATGTCGTGCGGTTTGGATCTAAACTTAGTTTTGTCCTCGCTGCGGCTATTGGAATTAAAGATCCCCTCAATCTCCCAAAAGCGCTGGAGGGAATGTTCGATACTTGATTTTTCTGGTTGTTCGTGGTTTATTTGGATATACCTGGTGGATGATGTGCTAGGTATATCACATTTGAATCGTTTGGAGTAAAATTTCCACCAATATCCCGACCAACTCTGCTGTTGTGCGCGATGAGCGTACCTTCCTCTTGTACTGTTTTACCATCAGTGGTGGCAGAAATGTTCACAACTGAGTAAAATATCTATTCACTCTGGTTGATAAAATTCAGGATCAGCCAGCGGGTTAAGAGAATTACATTGTGAGTTGCTTACGTCAAATAATTGTAAAAGAAACCCCAATAGATTTGACTAACTGTCGACGATCAGTTTATGCTATGACTTAGGAATTGTTTACAGCTATACAATTTGGAATTCGTTGTAGTTTTACATCCAACACAAGACAGCGTTGTACCGCCATATAATACCTTTACTACATTTCAAACGAAAATTTATGATTGGCCCTCGGTTCTGCCTTGACACCTTGAAACGAATCCATACGGATAATAAGAAAATCAAAAAATCCTTAAAGCTTGTGAAACTCCTTTTCCGCAGTTTTGATCAGCCACAACTGCTGGGTTTTGAAATCTAATTTTTGGAGGAATAAGTAAAGAGTGCCCCATTAGGACCACCTATTTAGAATTTAACACCATTTTTTTTATTTTCCGTTTTTTTTTTGCAGACGTTGAGGTTTAATGAAATTTTTGTTGAGGCGGTTTGAAAATGTCGTGCATTTTACGGTCACTATAATGAGCCTTCTCGCCGTACATTGATCCGATTAATCGAGAAGGCGATTGAGCCAGATCAAGCCCTGAAGCGGCCTGTCCATGTTCGTGCAGCTCGGTCTAATGAAAACAATGCAGCAGTTAGTGAGAGTGTTGACCAGAATCCTTACACCTCGATTTGCCATCGTTCTTCCCAATTAAAATTTTCACAAAGCAGTTTACAGCGAATTTTGACTAAAGATTCAGATGACACAACATTTGAACCCAGCAAACCATGTGCAGCGCCGAACGTTCACAGAATGGATCTTAAAGCAACAACAAGAGTGAATGGTGATTTTGTGAAGAAAATATTTTTCTCCGATAAGACGCATTTCGAACTTGATGGGAATGCCAACCAATAGAATAGTCGTATTTGGGGAGCTCAAAATCCAAGAATTATCGTTTAACGTCCCATACACCACGAACAACTGTTTGCTCGATATATTGGGCTGGCGGAGTGATTAAACCGTTCTTCTTACTGACTGCGATTAGCAATGTGGCCACCGTCAACGGCATTCTTTACCGTACACCAAAAACAATAACTGAATTTAAAAAGTGTTTTATGCATTCTAATACTTTTTCATTATTGTAACAAGAAAGTACGTAAAATGAAAATCTGTGGGGCGTATACTGGAGATTTTGGCACATGGTGCAATAGAGGAAAGCTATTCAATTTGGAAAAATACAACAACAATGCTATGTGGATCGTCAGGGTGCCCCGTTTGAGCCCGTTCATTTTTCATGATTTTAACGAAAAAGGTCGAAAATGGAAATATTTTGTGAAACGCATCCTGAAGGTTTTGGCACATAGCCACCAACATATTATAATAGAATCAAGCAATCCAATTTTGAAAAGTTACGCCTCATGTCTGTGTGGATCGCCAGAAAACCCAATTTCAGCTCGTTCAATTTTAGAATTAACGAAAAAGTGCGTAAATGGAAAATCTGTGGAAAGTATCATAGAAATGTTGGCACAGTCACCTACATAGTGCAACAGATGAAAGCAGTTCAGTTTCAAAAAAGTACACCACATTTTTATGGAGATCGTCAGGGTGCCCCATTTTGGCGCGTTCATTTTTTCATAGGAAAAACCCAAAATTTTGAAAATTGAAATATTTTGCACATAGTCATCTACATAGTGCAAAACGTTAAAGTTGTCCAACTTCGAAAAAACGGCACATCTCTATGTGGATCGTCAGGGACCCCATTTCAGCCCGTTAAATTTTCATAATTATAACGTTAAACTTATCATAAATAGAAATTCTGTGGAGCAAATTCAGCAGATTTTCGCAATAGTGCATAAAGTGAAAGTTGTCCAACTTCGAGAAAATACGCTACATGTCTATGCGGATCGTCAGGTTGCCTTACCTTGGTTCGTTCACTTCATCATACTTATAATGATAAAGTCCGTAAAGGAAAATTCTATAGAGCGAATCCAGGAGATTTTAGCACACAGCCACCTATTGCACTATAGTAGATGAAAACAGTCCAATTTTTTTGAAAAAATTGCGCCACAGGACTGTGCGGTTCATCGGAGTGCCTCATTTTGACCCGTCCATGTTTTCCAAAATTTCGTAAATTGTATTTCTATGGAGCGAATGCTAGAAATTTTGCCACATACCCACTTGCAAAATGCAATAGATTAAGGCTGTCTTACTTCGCAAAAATACGCCACATGCTTAGGCGGATCTTAAGGGTGCCGTATTTGGGCCCATAAATTTTTCATGATCATAACGAAAAAGACCGCAAGTGGAAATTATGTTGAGCGAATAATAGAGATTTTGGAACATAGCCAACCACAAAGTACAATAGAAATAATGTATTTTTTTAAATAACGCCTCATGTATGTGCGAATCGTCCGAGTGCCCCATTTTAGCGCGTTCATTTTGCATAATTTTAACAAAAAGTTTCGAAATGCGAAATCTGTGGAAAGTAGACTAGAGATTTTGGCACATGGCCTCCAACATAGTGCGATAGATGAAAGCACTCTAGTTTCAAAAAATACTCCACATGTATAGGGTGTCACAATAACCGGTTCAGATTTGACATATCGGTTATTTTAGCTCTGGCAACACTAATGTCATTCTTTCTTTGACAGAAACTCGGTATATTATTTCTAGTTGACAAAATGAGTTGCTTAACGCTTCAACAAAAGTGGGAAATGTTGGAAATTTACCTCCACAACAAAACAATTGGTTCGAAATCACAAGAAAATGTCGTACAAAATTTGCTGAAAACACGGGACTCACACCGAACGGTATCACGAAGTTTGTGCATAAAGTACATGATACGGGCACCTAGTCGACAATCCAACGCGTACCCGTGCTCGTCGTATTCGTTCAGCCGAAAATATTGCCGCGGTGGCCGAAAATGGCGCAAACGGCCGAGAACATCAATTCATCATCGTGCATCGGTGCAGCCGGTCTTCCATGCAACGAATTCTGCGTAAAGATTTTGGTTTGTGGCAATATAAAGTTCAATTGGTCTAGCAATTGAAGCCCCGTGACCATCCGCTTCGATTTCGATTCGCTGTGTGGGCCTGCAACAAACTCAAAATTAATGAGGATTTTGCTCAAAAAATCATCTATTCGGACGAGGCGCATTTCCATCTCGGTGGGTTCGTAAACAAACAAAATTGTCGCATTTGGGGATCGGAAAATCCACAAGGATATATGGAGAAGCCAAAGCATCCATTGCGTGTTACTGTTTGGTGCGGCTTGTGGCGTGGCGGCATTATTGGGCCGTATTTCTTCGAATATGAGGCCAGCGCGACCTTTACGGTCAACGGAATCAACTACAGCCACATGTTAACATCTTTTTGTGGCCATATCTTGAAGATATTGGTTTGGACGACCTTTGGTTCCAGCAAGATGGTGCGATATCAGTCGAAATGGTGACGTGAATTGGCCAGCAAGGAGCCGTGATTTGACGCTTTTGAATCTTTATTTGTAAGGTGTCGTGAAGGACAAGTGTTATACGGACAATCCACAGACAAAGGGCCAAAATGGGGCACAAGACGATTCACATAGGCACGTGGCGTATTTTCTCGAATTGCACGGCTTTTACCTATTGCACTATTTCATTATAATTATGCATAAGTGAACATACTAAAGTGAAGTATTCTAGTGATCTGCGTAGAAATCGCATCGATTCGCTTCACTGAATTACTAGTTTAACTGAGTTTCCGTCTTATACAGGTAATGACGATAACATCCATGTCTTTGCACTTTATTACAATAAAAACATCAGAACTTTTCAAATTAATACTGCGGTTTTTCAAACTTCAACATAGGTTGCCTTAATGGATCACGTTCTTACAACTCTAGAAACACAAGAATCCAAATCCAAGAAAGTTTTATGCTGTTTAAATGGCACAGTAAATATGCACCCCGTTCATATACTTGGTAAAAAAATTTCCAAGCTATCCTTAAATTTGTTCAACAACCTGTAAACATTTGGTAGACATTGTAAAGTTGTGATATGCAATTCACAATTATCTACTTCCTTTATTACGAACTATTTGTTGGTTTCACAATCTCTCTTTTGTCTGTAAAGAGTGATCGGTTATCAAAATATATGTGTTTGGTGTTTAGCTATTTAAACAAATTGAACTGCATTTTTACGAATCGCTGAAAATTTGAAATTAAATTCGGATTAAATTTCGATAATGTGCATCAAAGTAAAGTTCGCTGAACTTAAAATATGCTTTTGAACCATTTTACAGTTTAATAAATTCCATAAATTTGTATCATATTAGAGATTACATCCATGATTCTATTAGCTAAATAAACATAAAAATATGCTGTATACGCAGACATAAAACTCCCTACTGACTTATATAAATTCTTTTTGTTGAATGCATCCCAAAAATATATAATCAAGTTCGACACAAAAGAAGAAAAATCCATCACTCAAAATGATTCCTTCATCTCAAACAAAACCTCATG
The DNA here is from genome assembly GCA_963691935.1 of Nephrotoma guestfalica. Lineage (NCBI taxonomy): Eukaryota > Metazoa > Arthropoda > Insecta > Diptera > Tipulidae > Nephrotoma > Nephrotoma guestfalica. The sequence continues at coordinate 288,686,226 of OY829913.1, read as the reverse complement.
TTATTACGATAACCTCCCCCCAAAAAATGAAAAATAATATACAAGTATTGATTTAAATTAAATTAAAACGAAGAAAAAAGGAAATATATTGATATTTATATTTCCTTTCTCGTCAAATTTTCTTCTTAAATGAAAACATTTTCATGAAAATCATCCACATAACACTCTCCACATCTCCAACTCCGAAATTCGTGCAGTAACAAATATATACGAAGAGCACGGGGGCCACCCTTAGTAAGTAAACAACAAAAGAATAAAAATTGGTATTAAACGTTTTAAACACCAACCCCCCACGTCCGTTATGTATACGAAAATGCCTTGTATATTTTCATCTCGGGCGCGAGTTACTGTATATTTGTACTGATAGAAAGAAAATGAAAAAAACCGAATAAACGAAAATGATGAAAATTTGAAGAAGTAAAACCACTGTTGTGTTATTATTATTATTATTCCTTTTATGTCTGTTGTTAAATATAAAGTTGTGCGTTATTTTTTAAAAGATTTTGGTAAGCTAAAATTTTTTGCAATTTTCACCGTCATACATACGTAAATGCGTTCATCTCTCGGCATATAACAAAAACATCAATTTTACATTAGTGTATGTAAGAAGTGTACACTTACGTCTTTATATTATTTTGTGTAACTGGATAAATTGGAAAATTATGTTGTTGTTGTTGTTGTTATAAACGGAAAATTAAAAATATAAATTTTCATTAAGAACCCAAAATAATTTTCTTTTGTGTGTACGAAATACGTATATACCACAAGAAGTTTTGGTAAAAATGAAAATTGACATTTTACAAATTTTCCGATTAAGTGTTAATGATAGTTCCGGGTATCGGATTTTGGGGGAGTGAGAAAAACACTATCTACATCTTTGCGGATGATCCCTTTGGTAAAAATTAATTTTCATCTGTGTTACTTATATAGGATTAAAGATATTATGACTCGGCATATTGTTTTTGTTTGCTTCTTGCTAGTTTCTTAGAAATCTCTCTATATACTCGTATATACATTTTATGTAATTTGTAAATTTTTTTTTGTAACGAATAAGCTTACATAACGTATAGATACATTGTTTAATTTACCCCAAACCCACATCGCACTATCTCCACCCGACTAATCATTAATAGTGGCGCCCTATATTATTATTTTCTTCTAGACTGTTTAAACAACCATTATTTGCTTTGTGTGGAACTCCTTCCAATTATAAGACGTATTTGTATGTACATTCAGTTCGTTTGTTGCTTTTATATTTAATTTAGTTTTGTTTCTATAAATTATCGATTTTCTTTTTGTTGGTCTTGAAGAATTTTTACTTTACTTTTTAGAAAACTCCCTCCTTACTTGCGGGTTTTCGTTTCTTCGAAAATTATATGTGTCGAGAAATTCTGTTCGATGGAATATCGTATCGGAATATTCATGCGGTGGTGAGTTTCAATCAAGCTTACATAATAAATTTTATCGGAAAGGTTCATGAAATTTATTTTTATTTATATTGATTTTCCGGCTGTAGGAAGGGGGGGAGGCCTTATTTTAAGATTTAGGGATGATTTTATGCGCGCATTTCTCTATAAAAAAATTCAAAGAGAAATATTTTGCGAATATTTTATCTATTTGTAGCTGTATTATTAAGCACTGTACACCCGCGGCGTTTGTCTAAGAACGTGAAGTTCGCCCTAAAAATGCGGTAATGAATTCTCATTTATTAAACAGCGGATTTATGATAAAAATTGTCTTGTATCACCAAAAATCACTATTCCTGCTCAAATTTCAGAAAACGGACAAGGTCAACCCTTGTTGAAAATAAATCTACATCGCAAAATTTGAAAAAGCTCTTACGGAAGATGCTGTATAGGGTGGCAAATAATTTCCAGCAGTGTTTTTGCTATTCATCGCTAGAGGCGGCACTATCACAAAAAAGAAATATGTTTAGAAACCAGCAGAAGTTTATAAAAATCAAAGAATTTATGAAACATAAAAGAACTTTAAATGTTTATGACGACCTTAATACAGAAAGGTAACTCCATACCAGAGTTCTGCCAGCACTAAATAAACTAGCATCAATGGACATGAGCCAAGAAGAAATGAATGTGACCCAATCATATAGGGACAAGGCACTCGATACATTTGTAAGGGTTCTCAAAGTAGACCTACCTAGACTATTGAGTATGAGAGGACCAACGAACTTGGCCGTAGCTCTTTCCTTATGCCTAAAACTAGAGAACGTACAATACCGCGTTCAGCATGGTCATTGAGATATCAATATCCCTGACCGTGCTGAACGCGGTCTATGAACTCAATTCTCTCAACCTCTTCTAATCCCACCAATCAGAACTTTACCGAAAACAGCATTCTCCCAAACAGATACGAAAGGTCTACCTTCATTGCTGCATAACCCTGAAACAGCACAAAATTGTCCAAACAATTTCAGAATAACTAATAATACCCCTCAACCTCTAGACAGCAACAATATAATCAACAACCTCCATGTATACCCAATAAGGATCAATTTTTCAAACCACTACTAACGGAAATGGAACAATCCATGCAATCCCGACAGGTTAATTACCAAAATAGACCAAGAATGGTTCAATTCGAGAACAAAAGACTCCATTCGGGGTGAATGAATCCAACAGTTACCATCCAGCCAAGAATATTATCACTCCTAGGAAAACCCGATCAAAGCATCAAAATTGGCGATACTGGCTATGGAGAAGAACCGATAGCAACTTCGCTTCTTTATCTAGAAGCTCTATGGAAGAGCGGTAAAATTTTTAAATTTCTTATCGACACTGGGTCGAATAAGAATTACATTCACTCACAATACGTAAGATATCCTATTCCCAACGAAAACCCTTCATTGTTAACTCAGTTGCAGGGAGCGTAAAAGTCCCGCGGCATGCCTTAATAGATACTTTCAACTCTGAAAAAAGCTAAAATTCTTATTTTACCCCAGTTAAAGTCTTTCGAAGGAATAATCAGTAACAAAAGTCTAAAGCAACTTCAAGTTACAATCCATGTAAATAAGGGATTCATGGTAATATATCCAAATGTTAAAATACCAATCAAACAGCACTTGTCAAACCACGTTAACAAAATAACCCTTGGGACATCTCATCTCAGTCCAGAACAAAAACCTAAGCTAGAAAAACGGTTGCCAACTATCCTAATCTTTTCTCCGATCCAGCAGATAAGCTAACTTATACAACAAAGGTAAAGGGTAAAATACACACTCTTAACAAGTATCCGGTTTATTCCGGACCGTATCTTTACCCTATATGTCTAAAGAAGGAAGGTCAAAGTCTCAGTATATTTCCTCCCGTTTGGATTGACCCAAAGAAGCTTGTGGGGAAAAGAAATGCAGGTTAGAAATTGCAAGTCGAATTTATCAGATTTATAATGTCTAGAGACGGTATAAAGACCAACAAAATAGAAGGTGGAATCCATAAATAATTCCCCAATACCGAGAGATTATTCGTGAAAATGGCTGGTTCTGTAAAAGATTCATAAGGGACTATGCGAAACTAGTAAATCTCAAGACTTTGCTTTTGAGAGGGAAGGATGAACGAAAGACAAAACAAACTAAGTTTACAGGCATAGAAAGATCGGTTTCAACAAAATCCAGAAATCGTTATCTTATGCTCGCGTTATCTTACGATTTAACCTACGATCTGAGTAATAAAAACAACAATTCGAAAATAAATAGATGGAAGACTATCTTAGAATAATATAGACGCGCTTTCCGGAACACTTATCCCACCCAGTTTAATGCTTTATCTACCCAACATAGTGATGACAGTTCATCACACGACCTTATCCCAACAATTGAAACCCAGATTAATGTCTTTCGAAGTGCAGGATATTACAGACGAAACACAGCAAGAGGAAAAAATATTATCTGTTATCAACAAACGAGCTCATCGAAATGCGCAACAAAATAAGAACCAGGTAAATGAACAGTACCACTTTCCTAAAATGGCCAGGAAGATCATTCTACTGGTAAAACGATGTAAAATATGTCAAGAGAATAGACCAGCAACCCAATAATCAAATGTCGACACCTACACGTCTCCCAAATTATCCAGAACACACACTTCATATTGTTATTTATTCAACCCAAAATAAGTTGATTTTAGCCGTCATAGATAAACAAGCAAAACTTACATTCTGCAAAATAATAAAATTAAAAGCAATAGAAGACATCAAACAACCCCTAAGAGACATAATCTTCGTATTCAGTGTTCCAGAAGTTGTAATAATGGAGAAAAATTTGAACAACAAAGTCTTCAGTTTAATCGTTTACCTAAAAACTGACGAAGTTGAGAGAACAATCGAGGATACAATCATTCCATACATTCCACCACTGGGGAAAGGGATGTATAATTGTATTACGGTAGAATTCCTAATGCAGATCCACAGCAACTCGAACAACTCCAACTCAATAGCATCGAGATGTTGAAGCAAAATCAGAATAAAGACACACCATACCATTCTCTTCTGTTTCAAAAAAAATATTTTTTGTCAAAGTGCTGCCTCTAGCGGTGAAAAGCAAAAAGCTGTTGTTTTATACAGCATCTACGAAAGTTGTTACTTCTGGAATATAGATGCCCACCACATTTAGCATGGATTTCTCAATTTATGGCCTGGTATGTAGAGACGCCGAATTTGGCCCAAATAAAGTTTTTTTTATCAAAACTCGTCTTTCTGGCAAAATTTCTAAAATATTCTGAACCAATTGTGCTTGATATTTATTTTACAATTTCTTTATTTCAATAAAGAAATCAAAATAGATTCCTGACATTTGATACATTGGCATTCCCTTCACCAATTTTTATTCAAGCCGAGCGAGTTGAAAAAAACGATGACATCAAAACCGTTTGAGGTGGAAGAAAATGTGATAAGTTGAACAATTTTAAAATGTTATTAAAATAGCAAACGCTACAAATCAATATTATAATCCATAACAACCAACTAAAATTTTCGATTAGTGCAACCATACAAAGTCACCGAAACGCAAAAACATAACATGGTGCAACATTCCGCAATATTATGTAACATAACACCAAATATCTAATTTAAGGAACACGAGACCCAACACGAAGCAACATGACGCAACATGGTAAATCATCATGCAACATGGTTTAACATGCAACATTCTATAATATGACGACACATAGTGGAACACGGACCATAGTGAAATATCCCAAAGCATTATTATGACATCACAACATGTTGCAACATCATGAAACGGCTCATCCAGAGGATTTGTAAGTGAATTATCCAGAAATCAGAACTTTTTGTAATCGTTTCCTTACATTCAAAAACCCAGTCCCGTCAAATGTTACCAAATTTGTTCAAGACAAATAAAATGATAAAAAAACGCCCCCAAGCGAATACGATACAACATAACGCAACATGTACCAACACGTCAGCTCAGTCTGAAAACTTCTAAATAAATTATCCAGAAATCAGAACTGGTTTTGGGTTTTGAACAAAATTTTGGGCAAAAATAAGTTTAAAAGAACATCCGATGGGGCCTGAGTTTCGCTTTTAAATGATTTCTAAAGAGTTTTTGATTTCCAAGAATTAATTAGTTTAGATTTTGGGAAAACTCATTCAGAGGATCATCCGGTGGTCTCTGAGTCCCTTCCTTTAATTTTTTTAATCGGTTCTGATTTCGGAAAAATTCATTTTGGGGGTCATCCAGGGAGGACCGGGTTCCATTATTTAATTGTTTATGGTTTCGCGCGATTTTGATAACATTTTATAAAGAGGGGATTTCAAACACTAAGAATCGCTTCGATGAGTTCTGATTTCGGGAAAATTCTTTTACCGGTTTATTTCTGGTTTATTTTTGTTTTTTTAGTTTTATTTCGGCATCGATTTTGATAAAAAAAACTGCGATAATAATAGTTGTTTAATGGGAGGAATGGATTTTGATGAGTTCAAATTTTAGAAAAATCGTTTAGGAAGTCATTTGGTGAGGACCGGGTCCCAAAGCTGGCTTTAACGATTTCGTTAAATATTAGTGAAGGGGTGTTTTCGAGCCCCGATTACAAGGAGTTCCGATTTCTTGATAATTCGTTTATGCGCCCTCCGGATGGATTATCCTGTTGCACAATGTTGCGTGCTGTTGCACCATGTTGCATCATGTATAAAGCATGATGTTGCGACAAATTGCACTTGATGAGAGATGGTGTGTGATGTTCCACTATGTTGCGTCATGTTGCCTTGAGACCAACTACACATTTTATTTGCCTTCAACAATTTCGATAAAAGTTTGCGTGGCATGGTTTTCGAATGCAAGGGAACGATTACAATGAATTCCGATTTCTGAATAATTTATTTAGGAGTTCTCCAGATGCACCATGTTGTAGGATGTTGAACTATATTTTGGTGCTTCATTTGCTTCATATTGCGTTATGTTTCATTATGTTGCTTGACGTTGCATCTGTTGAGGGATGTTGCGCGATTTCTTACTATGTTAAGTCATGTTGTTTCGAGTTAGGTTTTAGGATACGAATGAAACGATTTTTATAAAAATTGGTGAGACATTTTTTGAATGCTTAGAAACGATTGTGATGAGTTCTAAATTCGAGAAACTTTGTTTAAAGGGTTCTCAAAAAATAATTGGCTCGAACGAATTTAATCAAAAATGTGAGGGATGCTATTATGTTCGCGTGTAAAGAAACGACTACAATAGATCATGAAAATGAATTTGGAAAGTTTGTTAAGAGGTGCTCCAGTTTACCGGTTATGTTGCGTCTGGCTCCATAATAGAACTACGGATTTTTCTCAATCAAAGAAGATGGAACTTCAATTAATGACGAAAATGGGAATCTAATATAAATTTTACCTATGAAAAATTGCCAATTTAAAGGAACCTAAGCCATTTCTTGACCGAGAGTTGTATACAACACTCTTTGTAATTTAGGCATAAGAACGAATAGTATGGAACTCAGTTGGTACTATGAAAATTTCCAATTTGATTGCAACAAAACCGCGGGTTCATTATATTAAATAAAACGAAGCCGTAGCTTAACCAAGTGTAGCGTAATTATCAATTATGTCTTTTTCAAAGTAAAAGAAAAGATATTAATTTAATTATTTAATTAACACCTTTTTGCAAGCCCATAGATCCTTTCGTTTTGAAAACCATAATTAAATAACATTTGAACCTATTAAGCTTCTAATTCTACAAGACCTCAGTTTCGAAATTTTTGTTTAATATACAAAAATCATTAGTCACCACATTTCTATTATTTGTATATTTCATTTTAAATATAACACAAGTGGTTACCAAGAATTTCTAATGTATATAGGTACCGATAAACAAAGGAATGATTTTAAATTAACACAATCCATCATCTAACAAGTAAACGACTTTTAAATGGTGCACGGGAAAACATTAAATAATGTTACAATCCACCTGACACCCGCCCGCCACATAAAGCTCACACGTGCCTCTCATATATTATACGGATCCCCAAAAATATAAAAGTCGTATACACATTTTTTAATGCCTACACCACAAAAAATTGTATAATCCCATATTCACTTTAATCATCATTCATAATGGCTTTATTTTATGCAAAATATAAAACGTTATCAAGATTTATTTTTGAATAAATCACGAGCCACCCACAAATCAATCGAATCCGTATCAAAATAGCACAACAAAATAATTACAATTATTTATAATTTTATTTTACAATTCATCACCCCCGCATTACACATAATACATATTTACGATAAAATATCGCTAAATCATTTAAATTGTTGCACTCTAATGCTAACTTGCGATATAATCAACTCAGCACAATTTCTATTATGATGTTTATTATTGCATTCAATTTACCAAAATCCAAAACATTTTTACAACTGCGCTCTGTCTGCGACTAAATTGGAAAAAAAATTCTAAATTCTCTTATCCCCTCCAAAATTTATGGTAATATCCCTACTCTTGTCGCTGGATTTGCGTACTAAATAAAATTCTCACCGCTCTTTTCATTTCGCCACTGTATAAGGAACGAAAGGATGGTATAAAAATTTAGTCCTCGCACAGACATCACCGGATTTAGCCGCAACATAGCGAATTGTCTGCTATAAAATACTAGTAAAGACCGTGTATATTTTTATATTGCAAGTGTGTATAAGGTGAAAATAATAAGTGTGTATTGTGTGCAATTTGTATATGAAATAATAGTAAAATGTCGGAATATTATTTCAGTTGTGCAAAGTTGTTGTGCAACACAACAAGTGTTTTGTGTATGGTGAAAAATAATAAATAAAATAATTTCGTTTATATTCGTAATGAAACAAAGGAAAAGTGTTGTGATATAAATGAGAATTGTGGAATGGAATAACATTCAGGCTTTATAAAATGGATAATGTTAGAATAAATTTAGGCGCAAAAATGAAATTTCAAATTTTTTGTTTATTTAGCCTGCTACTCTATTTGGATATAGTCGCGTGTAATTCTACAGCGCAAAGTGAAAATATATGCAAATTAAAAGCCAACTCATTATCATGTCAATTAAACAATAATAATGATATTTATAATAATTTATATAATAATACGAGTATTGTGAACATAAATAAATTTCAAATCAAATGTTATAAACTATTTCATATTGATAAGAATTTATTTAAAATCGCGTTTCATAATCTAAACGATTTGACAATCGATAATTGCATAATTAATTTAAACTATTTGGTTAATTTAAATTTGCAATCGCTTAAAATTATTAATTCTATAATTGATAATTTACAAATAAATAATAGTAGTATAACAACAAATAGTAATTTACTGAATTTAGTCAATCTCGATTTATCGATTAATAATTTGAAATATATACCAAAAAATTTGTTTTGCTATCTAAAAACGATCCGGAAACTAAATTTGACCAAGAACAATATAAATGAAATAAATTATGCGGTCACAGCGCCAAATGGACCGGAATGCTTTAATAATATCGAAATTCTAAATTTGAATAATAATAAAATTGATAAAATTAATGATCGGGAATTTTATTACTTTAACAAATTGACACAATTATTGCTGTCGTACAATAAAATCGTTGAATTAAACGAAAATTCGTTCACAAATCTGATTAATTTGAACGAGCTAAATCTATCGAATAATTTAATAAAATTTGTACCAAATTTAATATTTAAAAATTTGCTTAAATTACGAAAATTATATTTGAATAATAATTTTCTGAAAAATTTACCGGCCCAACTATTTCTAAACCTCTTCAATTTGGAGTATTTAAATTTGAGCAACAATCATATCGAGCTGGCCCAGAATGATAATATGTTTCTGAATCTAAATAATTTGCTAACGCTAAATTTGGGATATAATCTGCTGAAAAAATTCCAGCAGAGTGGTATGAAAAATTTAAAAAATTTAATACTCGAATACAATAAAATAAATTTTATCGATTTGCACGATTTGGAAAATCTAAAGAACCTAATCCTAACCAACAATCATATAAAGTATGTAAATCGAAATTTTTTCGTAAAAAATTTTAACTTGGAGCTACTCTTTCTCGACTCGAATTTCATCGATAATATTGATAACGGTACATTTAAAAGTTTATATAAATTAAACGAGCTGAGTTTAAATAACAATAAGCTAAAATTTATTCCAAATTGTATAAATGAATTACATGGTTTGAAATCACTCGATTTGGGAAATAATTTGCTGAATCGACTCAGTAACAGTTTTTTCTATAATCTAAATGAATTACTTGGATTACGATTGGCTGGCAATTTTATAAAAATTATCGAGAAAAATACGTTTATATATTTGAAAAAGCTGCAAGTGTTAAACTTGGCATCGAATCAGATAAACTATATCGAGCGGGAATTATTTCATCCGCTCAAATCGTTACAAGCGTTGCGACTGGACAACAATCAAATCACCGATATATCAAACGGTTTACTAACCGAATTAAACTCGCTCGTCTGGCTAAATATATCGGACAATAAAATAGCAAATTTTGATTACACGTTTATACCGACGAATTTAGAGTGGCTCGAAATTTATAAAAATTACATCACCCGAATAAACAACACGGTGAATAAATCACAAACTATTAAATTAACATACCTTAATATAAATCATAACGAGATAAATCATTTCGATAAAATGACGTTACCGAATTCGGTTAAAACGATAAATTTGAGCTGGAACCGAATTGTTGAAATTCCGATCGGCGTCTTTTTAAATAAAATGAATTTGGAGAAAATCGATTTAACGCACAATTCGATCAAATCGTTAAATTCACAGGCCCTTCTATACAACAAAAATAAAAACAGTCAACTAATTCCGAATATACTGCTGGCCGATAATCCGGTACACTGTGATTGCACGATCGAGTGGATTCAAAAAATAAATAATATACTGGGCTATCTAAATATTCAGGATATAAATGCAATGAAGTGTACGTCTATGGAAATGAAACGGGATCGTAATTTTAAAAATGTTATGATGCTCAAGTCCAATGAATTTTTGTGCGGATATACGACCCACTGTTTTGCACTGTGCCATTGCTGTGATTTTGATGCGTGCGATTGTAAAATGATGTGCCCCGATGGATGTTCCTGTTATTACGATCATGTTTGGTCAACCAATATCGTCAATTGTGGCAGTTCAATGTATACGCATATACCGGATCGAATACCGATGGATTCGACTACGATTTATTTGGACGGGAATAATTTTCACGAGCTTATTAATCATTCGTTTATCGGGAAGAAAAAGTTGGAAATTGTGTTTTTAAATAATAGTCAAATATCGATCCTTCAAAATAGGACGTTTTACGGACTCTCTAATTTAAAAATAATCCATCTCGAAAATAACTATCTTAAAAAAATCTACCAATTACATTTTGATCAACTGACCGAGCTATCCGAAATTTATCTGGATGGAAATCATATTACGTATGTCGAGGACACCACATTTACTTTACTCAAAAAGCTCCAAATCGTATCCTTAAATTACAACAAGTTAAAATCTATAGATTTTATCACCACCACTAATAACAATAATATAAACTATAACATCTTCGATGGCAACTATTACGAATGCAATTGTTTCAGTTTTGTAAAAACTATAAATTCGCTAAAAGCTAACAATAACTACGAATTGATATTTTGTGACAATCAAAATAATTTAAAATTATTTATAAAAAATAATTGTAACAATATTAATTATGATTACGCGGACAATAATTTTGCGAATCCGAATAGTTACGACATACAACAATTAATGACGAGTGCCAATAACGATTTGATCGGGGGTGAATATATTTCAATAATTGCGGCCATCCTAATCGGAATTATTGGTACCGTCCTATTCATAATATTATTGTGCTTTTTACGTGACAAACTAAATTTCTATATACATTCCAAATACGGGTTCCGTTTAAATAAAGAACCGTTAGATGTCATTGAACCGTTAACAAATAGTGAAACGACCGAACAATTTGATGGTTATATTTTTTATAGTGAGCTAGATAAAAATTTTATAGTATCCGTTCTATCGACGGATATAAAACAATACGGTTATAAAATTGGGATAAATCTCAATGAAAATATGCTAGAAAATTTTATCACAATATCGAAGCGCTTAATAATATTTATATCGATAAATTTTTTAAAGAACTGGAATCATAATAGCCAATTTCGTACGCTGCTCAAAAAATTAATCGACAGTGTTAAACCACAAATGCGACGATATAAATTAATCGTAATAATTGCGGCACCACTAGAACTTATAATGAGCGAGAATTATCTAAATAATTTGGCACGATCGTCGTACGTTATATTTTTGGGTGATAAAAAATTCTGGGACAAGCTAAAGTATGCGATGCCCGATGTAAACGATACAAATTCGAGTGACACAAATAAACATAAAATACGGAAAAAATTATTTTTTAATTTATTTAATAAATCTAATAATAGTAGTAGTAGTGGTAATAGTAGTAATGCAGCGAGCAATAATCATAATAATAACAATAATTTAACAAATAGTCCGGATAAAACGAATATTGAATATTCGTATGTAACATTCACCACAACGGATAATCAGTACCAGCATAGCAGAATGTCTAAAACGAAAAATCATTTTTATTCAACTATCGGTGAAGTGAATAATGGACGAGCTTATTTTGTGTAAGTATAATACCAAATTATTTATAAATATTCAACAAGTACTTACCAAACCCCATTTATTTATATATGGCGCAGCTTTAATAACTTTAATCGAAAATCAATACACATGCTCTGTTATAATATTTTGTTTTATTGTTATACGAACTTGAAAGTTTTTTTTTTCTACTTTACGTTTCTATCCCTCGAAAGAAAAGTGATGATAAAAATAATACCAATTAAAAACGTTTTCCCGGTTTTGGTGAAAAGTTACCAAACTAAATAAAAATATGTATATATACTTAAATTGTATATATTAAAGTTGATGGTATCTCCATCCTCGCGTTTATTTATGGAAATTAGCGTTGGTGTTTTTACAAATAGCTGTAACACAAATGAGACTTTAATTTGTGAAAATTATATAAAATTACCTACCTTTAATCAAAGTATATATAAATAAAAAAAACACAAAACGGTATTTAAATAATTAAAACAGTTATATAAAGTTAGATTTATATTAATAAAATATATTAATTTACATACAATGTGATGTTTACATTAGTTTGTTTTAAATATACACATGCACGCACACATATTTTAACGTAAAACACGTCTATACAAGTCGAGTGCCGACTTATAACTGATCAAATCTAAAATCTTGTTTCAACATGCTTCACTTGTTTTTATATAATAAAACAAAATAAAAAATTTATAAACGGGTTTTTTGTTTTAATCGATTATAAAAAATAAATTGTAAAGCCTACTGCCAACAATCACAATTTATTGATTGGTAGATTATTATTTTTTATAATCTGGGGTATTCACCATTTGATTTAGGATAATCTCTTAATAAATGTTTACTTAATTTGTCAATTCAAAAAATTGTTGGTATTCGAAAAACTATGTACCAATAATCAATCTCTCCTGTCTGTCCCGCTCTGATTTATTAAGATTTTATAATTGGATTTTAGGAGCCAAATCTAAAGTATTAAAGATTTATAAATAGCAGTTTGGATAGAAGCTGATTTGATTGCCTATTTGATTTGGATACATTTTTTGCTTAAGAGTATTGAATTTATTTGATTGTAGTTAATATCGGAAAGCTATGCTATAATATACGTAGTATTACGTAGGTATGAGAGCTTTACGCTAAGATTTCTTAGAATTAGAAAAATATTTTAGAATAAAACTTTTAAATACTTTACGCTTCTAATTTAAATTTTTAATTAGATTTTATAAGCTAACAGATTTGATAAGTGAAAAGAGAATTAGATTTTAAGATACGAGTCTACGATTTTTAGAAGCTTTTAAGTGTTTAGTTTATTAAAGTTAAACGTTTAAAGCTCTGTTCCACAAATTATCATAAAGGTTATGACGTGATTATGTGTATTAGATTAATATTAGCGACAAAGGGCACAACGACTGCCATAACCACTATGACTGAAAATTAGAAATGAACGGACATATAAATAACTTTTACTGGTCACCACCAGGAATCGAGCCAAGGCTCCCGAATAACAGAGCACGGAATAGTCAACAAAAGTATCAAATACTCGTAACTACAAAAATTGTATGTAAACACAATAAATTTGCTGAACTTTCAACTAGGCCGATAGTTTGAAATAGGCTCGGTTTCTAAATGGGGTTCTTGAAGTGGGTGCTTTTTATAAGTATTTGAAGTAATCCCAGCATTCTATCCCAGAAAATAAAAAATTAAACCATGCCACACTAACATACAAATGCCCAATTTGCACTTGCGGAAGTTAGCTCAGCGCCGATTTTGATTAATTTCATTCAAATATATTATATTTGTGAAGTTAACCCAGCCCAGAAATTAAAAACTATCAATCTTAGTCATTTCGATTTGTGTCCAATCATAAAATTAAAAACCAACCATCTAATGGTAATCTAAATAAAACTGATCGAATAATATCTAAAGTATCAAAAAATTGTAAAATTCTAAAATGCATATAAAACTAAGAATGTAGCCTGGATCCGAAGGCTACATTATTTTGAGATGTATACACTAGTTAGCTAATTTTAAGCAAAATTAGAAGAAAATCGTTCCGTGGCAAGGTCCCGAAAATTATTTATTATTATTTATGTAATTATTAAAAATAGCGAATTTTGTGTCGAAAATCGACAGAAGTAATATCAACAGTTTCAAAATAGGCATTGTGTAACTTTAAGTAAAAAGGACTTCAAATAAATGCTCTGTCCAAACAAAGTGGTAACGCACCGCCAACGGTTGGTGTCAGTGGTGAACATCTATGCGTATTTCTGTATTGTCTACATGTTGGTGTCGAATATAGCGTAGACAATTGATTTTGGAGTATACAATGTCGAGAATTGGTAGAATATGTAGACAATTCGTAAACAATGTAGATTTTTGTTTTTTTGTTGTTATTTTCATTTTTTTCTGTACCAGGTCTCGTCATCTTATAGTCTTCCAGTGTAAATTGGGGTTTCCTATATTTTGGCAGTTAAAATTCAATTTTTGTAAAACAAATTGGTGAGATTGAAATATTTTGGTCAATAGTCACTAAACCAAAATTATCTTATTATCTTGGCCTTAGCAAAGTACTTGCAAGTACTTGTGAGTAGATGTTCAATGGAACGCAAATTTGTTAGTTAGAAGCAAAACATAAGAAAACAAAAATTTTGATCGGGTAGTTATGAGTAGCTAGAAGTACTTGCGAGTACTTTAGTAACGCCAATGAAACCTAGCTAATGTAAATAGTTGGCATTTCTTTAGCGTACACTGGTAGTTAGCTGCCCTAACTTTCATACAAGCCGTTTCGACGATTTTATCATATTTGCTGATTACAAATCGAATATCTATTGGCGGTGTTTTAATCCTTCGAAAAGGAATCCGAAAAATGGGAGAATAATTTTCATTCTGGTTCAAATCGAGTTAGTTTTGCAGCGATATCAAATAAAATGTTGGTTTACAAAGTACTTTCCTAAGCTTAATCGATTATCAAAACGCTGCACGATGCTAAATGTTGCTATGGTTTACAAGTAATTTGCTGTGCCAAATGTGCCGTCTGTCGTGAACTGAAACTTGTAGGATAAATGAGTTTTTTCTGATTGATTTTGCTATTTTTGGTTGTGTCAAAATCAAAAAAACTGTGGCGTGCAGATAATGTGATTTTCCAGACTAAATTTGTCCGATAACTGTGATTAATAGTATCTTGAACCAGAATACAGGTAGCGATTTGTCCGAGACATTCACTTGTCCTTTTTCACAGGAGTTTTCTTGCTTGAAATGAGGACGAATGGCGGAGGTAGATAAGACAACAACAGCTTCATCACTAACATCAAGCAACTATTGTTTGGGCTAGTACAAATTTGGATCACCTTTTGGGAAGTTTATAGAAGAAAGTAAATAATGCAATGGAACGAAACTTCCCTCCCCGATATGCCAGTATACCTTTCTCAGAAGTTTTTTTTAGGATTGGGCCAATCATTAATTAATCCGAATTCAAAATGATTACAAAAACGAATACTACAAAAAATAATGCAAATCGCAAATATCGACCCTTGGCTATCGAATACGACCTGGTAACCAGCCTGGGTAAACAACCATTAGACTCTGTGCGCAATAAATAATGGTAAATGACTCATCGACTTCTGCGTCACAAACCAACTATTCATAGGAGTCAGTAAATTTCCGCGCAAAAATATTCACAAATACACATGGACATCACATGATGGCAGAACAACGATCCAAATAGATCACGAAATTGCAAGAAGTTACTCATTGCCCAGTCGATATAGTAAAAGATGCCGACACAAGAAACCCGACACAAGAAACACATTTTGTGAAGCGCTCAAGCTCAGCCTTCAACCCAATAAAGAAGCAGTCATCAGTATAGAGCAACAGTGTAAACCAATCGAAGAAGCTTATATCAAAGCAGTTACCATCACTCTGGATCAGACATAAAATTAGGAAGAAAATTGAAGAACGCTAGCAACTTGAAAATATACAAAAAAAATACGTTAGAGCTGAAACATCAATACGAAGATACGGTACGAGAAATCAAGAAAATGGCAAGGAGTGGCTGAAAAATTCAATGAGCGCGACAGGCAACTAGAAAATTAATCAATATCCTAACAATAAGGTATACATCAATCTGTTCAGGAAAGAAGGAATATCTTGGAGATAACACCACCAACGATACATAAATCTTCGAATTAAAAACTGGCGTTAATAATGAACAATCCTCCACCGTTAACACCCATCCACCAATGGAGCGAAAAATAACAAGGCCTCTGGAACGGACCAAATTCAAGCTGAAATATGAAAGGAGGCAGATCGGAAACTGCAAAAGCTGTAACACTTATAATAACAGAATTCCCGGTTTAACGAATGGAATTCGCCAGTACACCTACTTACTTTTCGTGGAGTTCAAATGTTCATTCGGCACAGTACACAGCAGCGCAATATGGAAGGCACGTTGTAAAATTTGCATCCCTAAAGAAATTAAACGTAATAGCAAAGGAGTAAGACAAGGATGCGTACCCTGAGCACTTCTCTTCCGAATAACATAAGATAGTGGTGGGGATTAACAGAGAAACTCAAGATCTAGGTTACGCAGATGGCATATGCCTGCGCTAACACACAAATACGCCGACATGCAAGAAGCTATCAGATCGATCAAAAGAAGTTGGCCTCAAACTAAATATCAAGAAAACCAAGACGATGAAGCTAGACACTGATCACTGGAAAAATTTGGGGTCAAATTTTTAAATGTGACGAAAGAATGAACTCGATCTCGAAATGGCCTCATTAACAAAGAAATCATAGAATTTTGATAATTGCTAACAGAAATAATAATTTTCGATTTTGCCTACATTATCTACATTGCCGACGCCATTTTTTAATTTTCTTCATACATTGTTTACACGTGTCGAATATTAATTATCTACCCGGTGTAGGTAATACGGCACAATACTGGTTGGTGTAGGTCGTTGAAATCTTGGAATGTTACAATGAAATTAATGGTTGCCGCGAAAATGTATCGAAAATCGCTTCTCATTATTTGTGGGTCACTTCGATTAAAAAATGCCGTCTATACCTTATAGACATACAAGTGTTTTAACGGTTTAACCCCGGCGCGCCAATCCATATTCTAATTTAGCCAAAACTAATGAATGATAAGCAATTAAGACCAAGTGTCCAAGTGAACACCAAGCTATTTAAACGAGTCAATTAGTTCAATTTCAACACTCAGAGTGATGGCTCGCATCAAACTAGCCAAATTTATCTTACCAGACAATTTAAACAACATGAATTTAGTTTTCCGGCCTAAAATCAGGCGATGCTTGTCGAATCATGAGAGTGAAATATTTAGGTCAGAATTGATCACCGAAATAACGTTAATGGGTGAATTTCAACAATAAGCCAAGGCTATATGTCATCGGCAAACGCGATAGAATGGCCATGAAGATTCAACTTAAACACAGATATAGTATAACCAAGAAACAGCAATGGGCCTAATAATGGGTAACCCTAGGGAACACCAACGTCAACACATTTCGGATCGCTTAGCGTATCATTTATCTAAACTCTCATCGATCTACCATCTAAATACGACGCCAACCACTTATTTGAAACTCACCTAAACCCTATATCATACATAATAAAGTGCAGAAGCTTCTGATCAACCATATCGAGGGCTTTAGCTGCATCAATAAGTAAAGCCCCGCTTGGTTGTATTAAATACAATCAGTATTGGCTTGAAATCCAACAAAAGCGATTCGGTACTCATACCTCGACGAAAGCCATATTGATACTCAGTACACCCGCATTTGATCTAAAAAAAACTAGAAAGCCAATTGTCAACCGCCTTTTCAAGAACTTTTAAGATCACTGGCTGCAAGGGAATAGTTAACTTTATCGAGACAATTACCATTCTTGAAAAGTGGAATTATAGTTATCGATCGGGTGCAACCCCCACCTCGAAAAAAAGGTTGAAAATGTGTGCTAGAACTGGCCCATTACGCCCAGTTTGACTTTTAGTATATAATACTCAGGCTAACGTTATCAATTGAGTGTTTTGGTTCTAAAGCACAAATAATTGAAGAAACTTCATAACAGGAGTTGTAGTAGAACCAGAGCAAAATTATAACGATCAATGGGGCTCAATTACTGCATAACAGGCGATACATCCAAAACAATACCAAGTTCTTTAAAGCACTGAAAATGTAGAAATGAGTAATTTTTGCAAGACAGTTGGCAATCGATTGATAGTCCAGAGAAGACATCATGAGCAAAAGATCACTTAAGGCAATTTCAACAGCTAATATCTATCAGCGCGACTGTCAATACTCTAACTATTTATGTGTAAACTTCTTAAAGCGTGTTAATAGGAGCATACTCCTAATGAAACATCTTTCTACTTTGGAACATTTCATTATAATTCTGATGAAATAAATGGGCCAAGGTGGCCGAGGTGGAGGGCCGTGACGATTTGCATAATTTATGTGACGTGTTTCCTCGAAATTGAACAAGGCGCCAAGTGTTTCTATTTTTGGACATGTGGCGTATTTTTGTTGGACAGGATTCATTTATTGCACGAAACTATGAGCCAACCGACCAAATGGCACAGTGGTTAAAGCTTTGGCGTTTGGATTGGGAGGTACCGGGTTCGAATCCCGATAGAGGCAGAATGCAAAAGGGAATTTTCATCAACAGATCACGATCTGTGATGAAATGGAACACATCTATGACCCCCTGTTGGAGTGCAAAACTCATGGGCCGACCCATCTTCCATGCCAGTATAGGCTGGCATGGAGCTATGCAAGGTGCAGATGGTAACAAAATCGGACCTATGACCGTACGTCCTCGAATTGGCCTACACACTGGCGTAAAATGAAGACGGAAAAAGCTTAACCGTGAAAGAGTTGGAAGAGCCTTGGCCCCAGAACAGATTGCAGAGATAATAATAAAAAAAAGACTATGAGCCGAAATTTCGATAAGATGAATTGCGGTTCAATGAACAGCATGACCATTTGCGGAAACATGTGGCGTAGTTATTCAAAATATGACATCTTCCATCTATTTGTACAATGTAAAGGGTGGTTAAATTTTAAGGGCCGACGTTGAATGTGAACCACACCTAAACGTCAAGTTTTTTTCTGCATTTAATTTGACATTTCTCAATTTCAGACTAACTCAATTTGATGGAAAGATACACAATCGAGCAACGCGTTAACGTTATTCAGGCATATTATGAAAATGGGCGTTCAAATCAAAATGCATATCATGCACTTCGTGATTTTTTCGGTCAATTTAATCGTCCAAATGTGCGTACAATCGGAAAAATCGTGCAAAAATTTGAGCAAACCGGGCCTGGAGGAGATTTTAAAACACCAATGCATGCACGTACAGCTCGTACAGCAGAAAATATTGCTGCTGTTCGCGATAGTGTGGCTGAAGAGCCGTCCACCTCAACTCGTCGTCGTGCCCAACAATTGCACCTCTCACGCTCGTCGTTGTAGAACATTATGCATAAAGACTTGCATTTACACGCTTATAAGGTTCAATTGACTCAAGAACTAAAGCCTCTTGACCATTCCAAACGTCGTTAATGGTCAGAATGGTGGCAAGAAATGGCAACAGTGGATGATTAATTTTCGAAGAAAATCATTTTCAGTGATGAGGCACATTTTCACCTCAGTGGATTCGTCAATAAGCAGAATTGCCGCATTTGGGCGAATCATAATCCAAGAGTGATTGTCGAAAAACCAATGCACCCACAAATAGTGACAGTTTGGTGCGGTTTATGGGCTGGCGGCATCATCGGGCCGTATTTTTTCCAAAATGAGGCCGGTCAGGCAGTTACTGTGAATGGTGTTCGCTATCGTGAGATTATAACGAACTTTTTATGGCCCGAATTGGAAGATATGGATGTAAACGATATGTGGTTTCAACAGGACGGTGCCACTTGCCACACAGCTAACGAAACAATAGCTTTTTTGCGCGACAAATTCAATGGCCGTGTTATCTCACGTGGTGGCGATGTCAATTGGCCGCCAAGATCATGTGATTTGACACCGTTGGACTTCTTTCTTTGGAGTTATTTGAAAGAAAAGGTGTACGTCGATAAGCCAGCAACAATTCAAGAGCTAAAGGATGAGATAATTCGGAACATTATCGGCATAGAACCTCAATTATGCCTAAGCGTCATCGAAAATTTAGACCATCGGGTGGAGGTGTGCCGCCGAGGTCGCGGCAGCCATTTGGCCGATATTTTGTTTCATACATAATTGAACCATACCATATTATCATAATAAAAAGAATTGACAATAATTTCCTAAATAATTTGTGTTTTATTCAAAATCAACATCGGCCCTTAAAATTTAACATTTATATGGCTATGTGCCAAAATCTCCAGGTTTACGGTTGGCGGTGTTTCGATGAAATATGGTTTGTGTCGATTTATCGATACCGTTGATTCAACGTCTTTGGTTGTCGACCTTGTCTTGGCGAAGCCTTATTCAAGTTTTGGCGTAATGAAAATGTAATTCGCTTATGATCAAAGAATTGTTGAGATGTTTAGTAGCCAAATCAGTCGCAAATAATTTCCTATCGTACGCGCTATAACGGATTTCGGCGTCGTGTAATTTCCGCTAATGGAAAAACCAGGGTTGTCAATCTATTTCCGTTTGTTGTTGTAATACAGCTTATTCTGCTGTGTTTGATGCGTAGACATAGATTGCAAATTTAGCGTTCGGGATCGAATACGCTAGTTGAGTGCAGTTCACTAATTTACCTTTGCACAATTTGAATGCTTTGATTGTCTCAACATTTCATGGAATTAATAACTTATCTTCCTTCTTTCGATCTTTTAAAAATTCATACAATAGTGCTTGATGATGTGCTACATTGAGCAGAAAAATTCGATAATAATTTAACAATACTAAAAATTCGATCGAGAAGTCGATCAATGGTTGATGGTCTTGGAAAATTTTGGATGATTTCAATTCTTGGTGTATCCGATGACATACCATGTGTGGAGATTTAAAAACCAACTTCCAAAAGCACATCGATGTAAGGGGACCCGCCAAATCTCAAAACAATTAGTAAATTAACCGTTGGAATATTTGAGCCGCGTTTCGTAACCCGAACGTAATTCGAGGAAACTGAAGCAAACCAAACGGTGTTACCATTGGTACATAAACTTGGTACCTAATTCGAGTTTATGCGTAAAATCAGTAACAAACGATATTGGATAACGATCGGGTTTTGTTACTGCATTCAATGCCCGACAGTCATCACATAATCGTCAGCTATCGTGCTTTTTTAGCGCCATGTGGCGTGGACTGGCCCAATTACTTTTTTATGGCCTGCAAATTCCTTGTGCTAACCAAATTTTGATCTCTGACTTGGCGATGGCCATTTTATCTGTATTTAAGCGTCGAACTTTTGAGTGACATGGTCACATGGTAAATTTGATGATTCATGCATACCCGCTTTGAACTCATCTAATACCTATGTAATGTTGCTACCTCTTAACGGGCTTAGCTGTTGTCTTACGACATGATTGAGCTTATATTTTTCCCCGTTGTAATTAGATTGGTGTTTGGATCAATGAGTTTTTGAGCTTGTCGGCGACTACTAAACCAAAATGTGGTAAGAAGTCGGCACCTAATATGCATGGATCTACTTCGAAAAAAAAATATCTTTCTACCCTTATGTACCGATTGTTGAAGAATTTGCCACAAACAATTTAAAGGTCGATGGTTTGGCTCATTGGAGATTTATTGGTAGAGCCACCCGTAACCTCAGCACCGGTATCAACTGAAAATTGAAGTTTATTTTGTATTGAGTTGACTTCATCAAAAATGCCTGGATTTAAAAATATTTTTTGCTCGAGGTTCGTCTTTATAATGATACCAACACATCGGATGCTTGGTTACTTGATCGTTCGAACGAGATTGGCTACGGTATCGATTAATATTTTTTTAACTTGGTATTTGTGACTGACTACGGGCTGATTTTGAACTGAACTGACTGAAAGGTTCTTCAACTAGATGCGACAATAGCAGGTTTCTGCATATCAACCATGTTGTCGGCTGCTTTGGCTAATTGAGTTAAATTTAAATCATCCATACAAGGTAGTATTTCTTGTGCAAGTGTCGGAAGTCGTTGCAACCATCGGTTGTAGAACTGGTTCAGTAGCTTATCCGGTGGATAAAGTTTCGACCTCTCTTAAAAGTTGCGATGGTATTTTATCACCAAGTTGTAAATCCGATAAAAGTCGATCGAGTTTGATTTTGGCTGACTCGAACAAAGGCACGATAACTACCCGATGGTGATACCACCGATTGACGGTGATATCACCGATTTTAAATTGTGTCTTCCACTGAGTGCACCAAATCTCGCAAATTTGAATAAAATTTTATTTAATTTTAAATATTAAATTAAATGTGTGCGTGACAAATGTTAAATATTACAGCGGGAATTATTACGACACCAAAGGAAAAATGAAAAAAAAACGTGAGTATTCACTTACCATCTGCCAAATTCTGCTTTGGTTAAAAATCAGAACGGCTTACGTTGATCTGGATATCACATCGGTCATTCAACGTCCTGGTCTTCGATGAGGGCAATGTCCCCATTTGAATTGATTGTATCGCCTTATTTGAGGTTTAGGTCGGTCAATTCAAATCGGGCGTTTTCCGCTGGTGATGGCTATGACCTCGATTGAACTGACGGTGTTGATTTACATCAATTCAGACTGAGCACTTTCTACTAGTGAGGACTCTTGTTTGGACGTTGTTTGTAAGATAATGATGTTGCTGATGATTATTTCACGTTGTTGTTTTGTGGTGTTATGTTAAAATGATAGATAAATATTGTCGCAGGCTGTATTCAGTATTGTTGCGGATATGGTTACTGCGGGCTCGAAAGCCGCTAGCTTTAAATTCTGCTAATGATGAAACTGTCTTTTCTGCTTTTTAAAAATTCCGCTGTTTGTGTGGAAACATATACATCGCTGTAGACTTACGGTTGATCAAATGTCTCGGCGATCACGTCGTGGTCATCAAAATGTGAAGCTCAAATGTATCCCACTATTCAAATGTTAACACTTAATATTAATAAAATTCTAAGTTTAATTATTGATTTTAGTCATTCGTATGTGCCAAAATCTAAAGAATTTACACCACAGAATTTCCATTAACTGACTTTTTCGTTATTAATATGAACGAGCCAAAATGGGGCCCCTTGACGATCCGCGTATTCATGTAGCGTAGTTTTTCGAATTTTTACAGCTTTCATCATTTTGCACTATGTATGTGGGTATGTACCAAATTTTTCCAGGATTCTCTCCACTTAATACCCATTTTCGTGTTTGTGGTTTAAATAATTATATTATTTGGATAATAGTACTTGTCAAGATTTGAAATATCCGATTATTACGATGACAATGATTACCAAAAATTTTATAGATTTCGTGTTTAATACACGAGCAATTAAAAAAATGTCGTAAACGATTCATAAAACCTTCCAATACGTCAATCGAAAACTTAATTAAGTCTACACTCACACAATTGAATTACCCCTTGAAGCAGAGCTAATACAGCCATCATAAATCGTACTGACGGAAAGCAACAAATAAATTTTAATTAAATCAATCAAGTAATTCATTAATTTTAAGTGTACAAACATTAATATAAGAAGTATTCGTATTACAATAATAACAACTGAAGACTAGTAAAATATCTACCAACAACAACATTTAATTTTCGTGTGATTTGTTGACAGCTCTCGTTCTTCCCCGCCAGCAATTCAAACTTAATATAAATTACAATTTTATATTTTGATATTTAAATTAAATTAAATGCTTTTACCATTTTCCCAGTGACTTTTGATTAATGAAACAAATTGTTCGTGTTTTTTGTGTGACTTGAAATAAAACGAATGGGGGGGGGCCCTTCATCATATATGTATTTATTAAGCCAACAAAGTTGTTCTACCTATACGTATATGTTATGCGACATTTGTTGTGAAAAGAATTCTTGAAAACAGGTGAATGTAGGACGAGACATTGTTATGTAGGCGTTTATGTGCTCATTTTGAAATATAACTACAAAGGAAATAATTTTATTACGCGCCATATAAAATATGTAATACTGCGTACACGTCTTGTGTTGTGCAAAATTCCGATATGTACGAGCATCTTAAAGATATTCGTGATTCTGGTATTCCTCCAAAAACAAAATAGCAAACAGCGAAAATAAAATCATAACGAATTCTGAGTATCATAAAAAATGAAAACTGAAAATGTTCGAGTACATTCCATCTATGTATGTATATTTATAAAGGGTGTTCCATCTGTTAGTTTTCTTTTAATTATGCGGATTTTCATTTTTCTAGTCAGAGTTGTGAAAAATTTACTATTGCTAAATAGTTGAGCTTGTATTAGTGTAAAATACACAAACTCCATATTAAATCGAAATATTAATTTTTTTTATTCTGGAAATTTATGTTATTGTTTATTACGAAGGTCGCTTAAAATAAAAATGCATGAATTTGGGTTGAGGAGGCATATCAAGGTTAATTTTGCCATTTTTCTAAGAAGCTAACCTACTCAACAAATTTTGATGTTGTAATGTCTCCGATATTGCTGTAGGTTTGAGTAGGTTTACTGGTAGTTAGGATTAAGGATATTTGAACATGTAACCACGGTACATGACGAAAATTAGTTTCCCGATATTTGTGAATGGCGCTCACTCTAGCGCAAAATAAATTTGAGTACGCCTTAGTCTGACTAATGAAGAGTAAGGGTATTTGAACACATATGATCACGGTACATGACAAAATTGTTTTTCCTACTTTCCCGATATCTCAGCTCTGATGTTTCTGATCGCGCTTTGGTCCTCCGAGCGGGATCACAATAGCTAGTTGACAATCTTTCAATCTGCATGTGCTACATTTGAATATTAAATATGAACTACGTCATGAAAAACAAAAACAATTAAACATCATCAAACAGCAACAGCCATGAGACAACAAACGCAATTCAAGAACAATAGCAATTATTCATTGAGAATGAAAACTTCCCAGAAAAGAAAGCTCCACGAGGTGGAAATAAAAATTGAAGAATTCTTTTAAGAAAATTTTAGACGCAATCTAGATGGAAGATACACGCCAGACTATTACAGCACTACAGACAGTTTACAAAGGATGCATCACTCGTATAAACGTGTCGTCAGTTCATTCAGGAATACATCGGCCTCAAGCACATCCAAACAGAGCACAGAAATACCGAAGTGAATAGAAGCTATTATATATCGCAACACGGTGTGCTCGAAAAAGTGTTCAGCCAAACAATAATCGGCAAACAATGCGCTACACTACGTCAAAAACAAAAGAGACCAATCGACACAGAAAAATTAACAACAGACAAACAGAACAAGAATGAAACAAAACATTCTGCAACTAAACAAGCAGCTAAAGTCAAGTAGGCTAAGCTACAAATTAGAACTGCTACAGTAGATAATATTAAAATTCATCGTTGGATAAATTACACCAGCTGCATGCTTTAGCATAAAGTATGTTTATTATCAAGCATATGCTGCAGTGGCGTATTCTAACAACAAATATGTCATCATGTAAAGTCAAATGGGAATCCTGCAGACATAGAATCACATGAAACAACCTCTATGGCTCTCGCTGACAATAATTTATGATGAAAGGGTCCGGTTTGCAACCATGCAAGTCAATATTGTTCTGGTTCAACCATTACAATACAATGGATCAGAGAGGAGCCACGACTACTCAAAACGGTTATGGACAATAGAATATCTGCAACAAGGAATATTCTACCAATAACTGTATGGCCTCATATAAAGTTAAATGAGAATTACACAGGTATAGCGTCACGTGAAACAGCTCGCTATAACAATAATTAATGGTGGAAGGGTCCATATTTCCTTCACAGTGAATTAGTGTTGCACCGCGATGCATCCATGCCAGACCGCATTCTTCATGACCTGCAATTATTTGAGCGACATTCTAGCTTGAATAAACAAAAACGCATCGTCGCATATTGAAATCTTTGAATCCGGCCTTAGATTCCAATGGAACACTAAGAATGAATGGTCAGCTATAACATTCATTTCAACATTCTTACGTCTACCAGCCGAAATTCAATAAACTTGGACAAGCACAACATAGTAACGGTGCGAATCATTGAAGATGCACATCATAGCATGTTGCACAGTGACATTCAATTCATCTTAGCATAGTTAAGGAACAATTACTAAATTATTTATGGTAAGCAGGCACGAAACGATATTCAAAAATGTCTAAAATGTATGCGCCATAAACAAAATATGACGAACGCTGAGACGACCAAAGTAAGGGGATGAAATGCCTACAAAGGATACATAGCACTATTCGTAAGGTATCCAAAGCAATCCAAATAGAAACAGCTAAGCTGTCTTACACCGTAATCTTTCATTACTTGCGGATTTTGTACCGATATTTTCTCCGATAATAGAACTTACTTTAGAGCAGCAAACCGATCTCCGAGACAATAACCACAAGGAAAGTAAAACTCGTTTGGAGCTGTCCGGTTTAAAATGCAATGTTAAAGGTGCACAGCAGCTTCTATGGCAATATAAACGTTTAATAATGGACAACGAGCTATTAATCGAAAGCAAGAAGATCGTTAACGATCGATACGACGAAGTAGATAATATTAAAATTCATCGTTGGATAAATTACACCAGCTGCATGCTTTAGCATAAAGTATGTTTATTATCAAGCATATGCTGCAGTGGCGTATTCTAACAACAAATATGTCATCATGTAAAGTCAAATGGGAATCCTGCAGACATAGAATCACATGAAACAACCTCTATGGCTCTCGCTGACAATAATTTATGATGAAAGGGTCCGGTTTGCAACCATGCAAGTCAATATTGTTCTGGTTCAACCATTACAATACAATGGATCAGAGAGGAGCCACGACTACTCAAAACGGTTATGGACAATAGAATATCTGCAACAAGGAATATTCTACCAATAACTGTATGGCCTCATATAAAGTTAAATGAGAATTACACAGGTATAGCGTCACGTGAAACAGCTCGCTATAACAATAATTAATGGTGGAAGGGTCCATATTTCCTTCACAGTGAATTAGTGTTGCACCGCGATGCATCCATGCCAGACCGCATTCTTCATGACCTGCAATTATTTGAGCGACATTCTAGCTTGAATAAACAAAAACGCATCGTCGCATATTGAAATCTTTGAATCCGGCCTTAGATTCCAATGGAACACTAAGAATGAATGGTCAGCTATAACATTCATTTCAACATTCTTACGTCTACCAGCCGAAATTCAATAAACTTGGACAAGCACAACATAGTAACGGTGCGAATCATTGAAGATGCACATCATAGCATGTTGCACAGTGACATTCAATTCATCTTAGCATAGTTAAGGAACAATTACTAAATTATTTATGGTAAGCAGGCACGAAACGATATTCAAAAATGTCTAAAATGTATGCGCCATAAACAAAATATGACGAACGCTGAGACGACCAAAGTAAGGGGATGAAATGCCTACAAAGGATACATAGCACTATTCGTAAGGTATCCAAAGCAATCCAAATAGAAACAGCTAAGCTGTCTTACACCGTAATCTTTCATTACTTGCGGATTTTGTACCGATATTTTCTCCGATAATAGAACTTACTTTAGAGCAGCAAACCGATCTCCGAGACAATAACCACAAGGAAAGTAAAACTCGTTTGGAGCTGTCCGGTTTAAAATGCAATGTTAAAGGTGCACAGCAGCTTCTATGGCAATATAAACGTTTAATAATGGACAACGAGCTATTAATCGAAAGCAAGAAGATCGTTAACGAGTGAAACAGGGTTTAAGAGACTCAGTAGAACATGTGTTAGAGGACATGTTCGTAATCCTCACTCAACGGGATGAAGCAAAATACAAGTTCCGGTTTCAGGAAATGAACAATGATGAGAATCATCGTCTGCCTCTTATTTAAGTTCAAACAGGTATAATCGAAAATCAATCAATTTAGTAAAACTTAACACAAATCTTACCTCGACATTGATAAACATCATGATCAATAACAACAACGTTTCCGACAGGAAATACTGCAATTACAACATTATACAACATATGAAGGTAGTGCCTCTAGGATAATCAAAAAGGCTTACTTTTTGTGCTCTATCATGCTCAACACGAAATCCTACATCCATCCATACTCATACCAAGTTACCTAGAAGAAGAATTACAATTTATTCGGCCTATAACCATTACTACATATCTGGACATATCTATCTCATTTTCACGACCTCCACAGAGATGGGCGTCGACAACTACTTCACGTCAGTAGTGATTGACTGATCTCCATATGTTGAACTTCTTTCTCCCGAGGTTTCAGTTAATGTAAATTAATATTACTATAAAATATACAGAAAAGGTAAGTTAACCACAAAAAGCGAGGTGGTCAACTTAAGAAAGATTACGCGTAACACACCTAGCTTCAACATATTTGTTAATATGACCGGTTCTACTCTGAATAACTATATTCTACGGAATTAAATATTTGGTTGTCTATTCCGTAAACATACCATATACTTATTCGAGGTGGAATCGTTTTATTTTTGGGAAAAGAAAATGTTTCATTAGGAAATGAAAATTTTGAGAAAGCCGCAAATCAAACTTAAATCATCAATTTTGGCTAATTGGTCGGCATAATGTCATGTGGAGTGAGTGGTGTGAGAACTTTGAGAACGAATCTATTTGCGCTAAGTACAAGTCGGAACTAACACACTAAATGTTTTATAATCCCAGATTGCACATTTTTAGCACGGTATTCACGATATTTAAGCTTTCGTTGGTAAAGTATTTTTAAGCAATGTTCAGAAACAATCAGAAAGTATTAAAATTGTTCACTGTGATTGAAAAAGAAGAGAAATCGTCCATCGCGATAAATACGTATACTTGATAAAAGGTTTCGTGTAAATTAAATAATATATTTATCTACAGTACTGAATTTTTTTAGGAACAGAGTACTGAATCCAGCCTTACCAATGCATTAATTAAACTAAAAGTTTTAATTAATGCATTCGTAATTAAATTTATCGTAATTTTGGGTGATCTGGATTCTACGAGTTTTGTATCAATCTAAGCCATACACAACCAACAATTTTGACTGGTGAGTGTCCCTGTTCCAAGAAAAGCATTGAGTAATTACTACAATCTATTAATTGGATGTGTGTGCTGTTGTAGATCCGCTCATTTGATAATTAAACCATCTTATTGCCTTATGTTAAAGGTCTTATCGTAATCTCAGCAAGTATTATTACTAATCCTAGAACTTGGGACTGAAAAGAGTGACGTTAAGTAATTTTTAAGTAATTGTTGAATCGCTTTGGACACTCAATTCAACTGTAAGTATGATAATTTTTAAATCAAATGCATACTTCGAGACCTAATGGTTCTCTCTGAGCGGTTTACCTAGGAGTTAGTTATTTATTGCCAAATCATAAATCAATTGCGTCTTAATGGAATTCGTCTCTCTAAGATATCAATCCTGTTAAAATCGCTCTCCAAATTTTAGCACTTTACATTCAAAACTAATTAAGTATAAGGTTTAGGTCCGGCTATGATCTGTCTCTGAAATTTATTACTAATTGGAATTGAAAAATCTCGCGTCTCCTAAAATGTTTTGTTGTTTAGAACTTTCCAAAACATTTTAATTTGTCGTTAATCTAATAACTGAAAATATAAAAAATTTCTGTTTGTTCAGGCCAAAATTTGAATATAAATTCTTTAAATTGGAAGCTTAATATTGCTGATTTTTGCCACAATTTTTTATGAATTAAGCACTTTATTGTGCTATTTTGGTAAACATATGGTAAACAATATGGGTTCATATACTAACAAAAAATTTAAGCGATTTAGTATCAAAATGTAAAATTATTACTTGACCTCTAGGTAGAACTACTAGATAATTACCTAGAAAGCAACTTTACTAGAAGGGTTAATGTAAAATAAAATGAAAATAATGAGAAAATTAGGATCATAATTTCAATTCCTCGGTTGTCGACGTTGTCTACATTGTCGACATCGGCAATGTTAAAAATTGCTATCTAATCTACGTAATAGATTGCGGGTCGACAACCGCGTGAATTACATTGCGTAATTTACCACGCCCATCCCTGCCTCCATCAAGTGCATGAAACATAAATACACGACTTACTCGACTAACTCAGAAAAATGCAATAAATGGAAATTATTCTAAAACTCCGAAATATCACCAATTATCAATACTCCAATCAACCAAACGCAATGGGTGGTAGTGATCCTACAACGCAAGAATGGACTAGATACCGTAAACAGCACTAGGACAATGAAATCTTGTATAATCACTTGGGTTAAACTTCACAATAGGTGTAGGTATAGTTAAAATGGTGGCCGGCTGCGTGCTTACGGGTACAATAGGTACTACCCAACACAATATCAATAAATCTTCTCTCCATTAACTCATCTAAGGCATGGTGCCACCAATTTACGGGAATTAAGCGCTTACAAGAATAAAACGAACGAAAATAATGAATTGAACTTACTAACCACACCAGAAACACCTTATTAAAGTTAGCCGAAAGTTTCCAGCCGAAAGGTAATGCAGATAGTGTCTTCGCTATCCCAGCCGAAAGATGATAATGCAGATATTGTTTTTGCTATCCAAGCAATGCATCCATTGCTATCCAATTTGCATCCACTTAGCATCCATTTTGTTGAGAAATTCTGAAGGGGATGCAGGGGTGTAATTTAGTATCAATGACAAAGCACGTCAAAATTACACCCCCGCATCCGCTTCAGAATTTCTCCACGATTGGGCCGAAGTTGACCAACATTATGGCCTATCACATAACCATAGTGGCATCAATGACAAATCACGTTAATCTTGAGCGACAGGCCATTCAATGCATTTTCGATATATTGAAATAGCGATGAATTAGCGAAATTGTGCTAAATTATACCCCTGCATCCCCTTCAGAATTTCTAAACAAAATGGATGCTAAGGGGATGCAAATTGGATAGCAATGGATGCATTGCTTCGATACCAAAAACAATATCTGCATTATCATCTTTCGGCTGGGGTAGCGAAGGCACTATATGCATTACCTTTCGGCTGGGATAACAAAGACACTATCTGCATTACCTTTCGGGTGGAAACTTTCGGCTAACTTTAACAGTATACCACCAGAAACAACAAGATCGGATAAACAAATAGAGACATTTGAAGAATGACTAAGAAGAATCCTAACTACCAGTAAACCAAATTTTTGAAAATTGTGTATGATTTTCCGGTTAGTCAGATTGAAACCTACTCAAAACAATTGTCCGCTAATATTTTTAAGAAGGTTTACGTCCATTTAATCCTTAGCCAAAATATGAGAATATTATATTGGGGATGACGGGGATCAATATGACGGGCAAAACTAGACATTGAAAGTTTATTTATTTACTTAGGCGCGATCAATACTTCGATTTCACAAACATTTTCTTCAAAACGTTCAACAATCTTGTGAATTCCAGTCTCTGTAGGACCTTCGAAAAATTAACATTTCGTAAATTACGTGATGATCTAGGTCAACAAATCATCACGTAATTTACAAAATGTTTTTTTACAGAGCGACCTTTTTCGTAATAAGATTGGATAATCAAAACGCGTTGTTGTGTTGTAAAGGAACACATGACTAAAAATGGCATAGTTTTCGCACAACAAGCATTTTTTTTAGATGGAACATTGTTTATACAGGGCCTCACTTGAAAGGATTATATTTTACTTTTTGCTTTTTAAATTTGTTTAAATAAAAGAAACTAGATTTAATGTTTCAAAATCGTTAGTGTTTGGAATGTAGGAATGAAAAACAATGACGTTTACCTTACCATTGGTATGCAATTATGATCTACAAAAGGGTCCTGTCTTCCTTATCATCCCAATATAACGTTGGCCAGTGACTGTAACAGATAAACCATTCGGGTTTTCGTAAAAATATGGTCCAATAACCCTTCCAGCCCAAATTGCACACCATACCATCACTTTCGAGGGATGGTGATTGATGAATTATTTGCGGATTCTCTACTGGCCAGAACCGGTTTTGTTGTTTATATGTCCACTTAAGTGAGTTGGAGTTTCGCCACTCATAATTAATTGTTTCCAAAAAAATCAGGTTAGTCATTGTCAAGCACCAGCATCTTATTTGCATTAGCAGCTCTTGGTTAGTGTTGATCTTCGAAGTCTACGTTCTTTCATACAGCAGCCACAGTTTCTGGTTGTCTGACTATATTTTGTTGCACACACTTTGGCTTATATGCCACAGTCTCTCTTTCTTCAAATTCTTTGATAATGGTGCGTTCCATCCCTAACTTTAACGTAATTTTCTTAACGTTAATATAATTGATGATTGACTTGTGTAAAAGGTTTTCACCATTAAAGCGCGTTGTTCAATCAAATATTTTTCCATGATTTTCCATTGCTGTCAAGTATGAACTGTCAATATGAATATTCGCCTAAATGGCGGTAAAAAAGTTGTAAACCTTTCGGATGGACACCCTGTATATATACACAAGTACAATGTATATACGCAAAAAAATTTTTACTTCAATGCAGAACAGGTATATGCGCCCAATACACCATCGAAGAAATGAACAATCTACTTTTACTTAATATAAAATTGAACCTGAATATTGTATGTACCTTCACCATCTCCACATTAAGGTATATACGTAAAAAACATCAATCGAACATTTTTGTTGTAATTATCCTTTTCGGATTTTATATTCCTTATACCTCTATACCTGAAATTTTCAATTATTGTTAATATGTCATAAAGTGAAATGAATTTGATATATTTGACATGTGACACACAAAATATAAATTTTCCCTTTTTTCTGTATATAACCAACAAAAATCTGACAACTGTACCGAACAAAAATATTATATATAACTCAATATTAAATGAACGGAATGACAGAAAACTGACAAAAATCAAATGGCAATATTCACTATATATACTCGTATAGCTCTGAGTATTATATTAGGGCATGTGTTTATGAATGGCTGTGTACGTCAATAAATATAAAAAAAGGAAATCGGAAATTGTGAACTCATGGCTCCTTCATATATAAATATAAAGTCGATAATGCGCCATAAATATATATAAAACTATTTCCTAACACTTTTTTTTGGTACAAAGACTGTATATAGTAAAATTGGATTGTTTTTCGTCGTAATAATCGGGGTCGGGGGAGTAAAATGAGCGAAAAAAAACTTGTGTTTAATCCATTTAGGATTTATTAGGGAATTTATATTTGATAGACTGGGATTAGGAAATTTAATCTAATTTTACGGCTTCATCTATAATACAAAAGTGTTATGTGAATATAGTTTAGCTAAAACTTTATTATATGAACCAATCGTACATAAATCCCCCATGAGGTTCCTGTACACCGGAAAACTTTCTTTTTTGTGTATAACTTTTGAATTTTCACTGTATCGTTTTATATATACATATCTATATACCTATCTCTCTAACTAACCCGCAAAAAAATTATATATTCTCAATTTACATAACAAACAAGCACAAAATATATTTTAAACGATACCATCGAGCTTAATTTGGTAAAATTTTCACAAAATATTTTTTTGTACATGTTTATCCACATTTCTATAGATATCTACAAAAAAAAGAAGGAAAATCGCTTAATTGGTACAAAAAAAAATATTATATTGTCTCCTTTTCTCTAGAGCTTTTTATTAAAAAAGTATTTCCATAACAAACTTTCAAGTTCAGAATAAAAAAACAGGAAAAAACGATAAAGATACATTTATTGATTTTCGATTAAAGTTTTATTTTTGGTGTGAAGTGTAGTGGAACCCTGTAATATGAAAGCATATTTTTTAAAGTTATATATTTCGTTGTTAATAAGTTTCAAGAGCTTTCGACAGTCCTTTATTAGTGCTTAGTTTATTTGTATAACGATAATAAAGATCAGGTTTGTTAAAATACATGGGCTTGTATTGGTTACACACCTGTTGAATGTGTTGCGGCAATACTTGTGAAATCACACAATTAGTAAGATTTATGTTTTATTAAGAAATTTGGGAGGATCAGCCGATACCCACTTCTTTAATATTAAACCAATCATGACAATAAAACCATTTTACGTCGATAAACTTGTGACAACAACATTTTTAAGATGACAACAACAACATTTTACGTGTTTTTATAACCAACATTAAGGGGTACATATTTCCAATATTACTTGTAGAAATCATGATTGATTAAGGTTTTGTTCGTATGCTTTAATACATCTAGGAGCTTTATGAAACCGAGAACACGGAAAGGAAGTACGAAGTTATTTTCTACTTTTTTTATTGAACCCGTGCAAAAATGCCAGGGTCGTACGTAAGTCTCCTAAACGACTGGCATAGACACAATCAGGTTCGTAGCCCTGCCAATTGTTTTTGATCCTACTTGACGTTCATTTTAATGAAGGTGATGATCCGGTTTTTCATTCCACACAATATTAAAATGTCCTGGCATCCACATCAGGTGGATGTTAAACTGATATGCAATAGTTGTTAAGAGATGAGAGACAATTCTGGGCTACTACTTTCGGCGAAAGGATAAATTGAGCGTCTTAATTGAAGCCCAAGTGTCCATAAGGGTTCTCCAAATGAGACGCAGGAAAATAAACACAAACTAAAGCTACAAATATTTATTTTTGAATCAAGTTAGGTACTTTATGTAGCAGGTTTACCGATAGGGACGTTTCTATGGGATTTATCTCTATCTTTGCTTTTCAAAACTCCGCATAAAATGTATTCTAATAGCGTTAAATCGCATGATCTTGCAGACCAAATCACATTTCCGCGACTCGAAATTAAGCGATTTTCGAAGAAACTTTGCAATTTGGCGATATTCTCACGCGTAGTATGGCAAGTTATACCGCCTTGTAGAAAATAAACATCACTCAAGTCGATTCCATAAAGCTGGGGCAAAAAATAGTTCGTTATCATTGCATTGTATCGCATAGAATTGATGATAACCGCGTTTCCGTTCTCAAAAAAGATCATTTTCAAAAAAATAGCATCCAATTAACCACAAACCACACCAAAAGTCACTTTTTAAGGGTGCAACGGCTGCTCTTCATATTCACATGGATTCTCGTTGGCCCAAATGCGACAGTTTTGCTTATTTACTGTCCCATTCAACTTGAAATACGCCTCATCGCTGAAGATGGTTTTTAATGAAAATTGCTCATCAATTGCACGCGGTGCTCTAACAGCCAATCGGTGAACACACGACGTTTATGATTTTCTTTTAGCTTGATCTCTGGTGTTAACTGAATCTTGTATGTGTGTAAATTCAAGGCCTTGTGCATAATTCGCAACAAACTGGTCCTTGAAATGCCGAATTCAAGTCATCGACGCATTGTTGATTGTTTCGGATTACCTCTCAAACTTTGCCTGCGAACAGTTTTTGGTCTGCCAGGCTTTGGTACATCCACCAAAAAACCCTTATCCTCGAATTTACACACCGACCGATGGTTGTTTCATTTGGGCGGTTATGGCGACCAAAATATTCACGAATTGCGCGAAACGTGTTTTTTATGCTTTCACCATTTTTGTAGTGCTCTTGAACAAGAGTATTGAATTTCCAGCTGAATTTGCTGTCCAGAATGAGACCCAGATACTTCGTTTTATCAGTGGCAATCAAGCCAATACTATTTAAACTGGTGGGTCGATCTGGGGAAGATTTTATTTCCTGGAAAAAGTTATCAAATCAGTTTTGTGTGCGGATTAATTTTTGTGGTATAAGCAAGAGGCTAAACTTATAGGCATAAGATCTTTGGGACTGCTATGAGAGCTTTTTCCAGTCTAAAGTACAAATATTACACTTTCTTCAGTCCATTTACTAGGAATGTAACAGAGTTTTAGGCTGCCCTTGAAGCTAAGTTCTAGCAAGGACATGGTCATTTCAGTCGTTTACATCCACCAGTATAATACCATCAGGTCCCACGGACTTATAACACTTACACTTATTTATAGAGACCACAGGGTTTTTCTCTTGCTTAAAACCTGGCTTACAATACCTACGACTCTGTTGTCATCAGGCCTTTGTGGCACACATTCGCAGCTACCTGGAAAGTAAAATTTCTAGTAGTAGCTCCTAGGATTCTGCTCTAGTTACGATCCAAGAACGATCCGGTTGTTGGAGAAAACTCGGAGTAATGGGACTTGGAGATAGTACTTTATGCAACCTTGATATCTCAAAGGACTCTTGTATTTTACTACAGTATTGCCTCCAGGTATTTGTTTTAGCATTTTTTAATTCTTACTTGTATGATTTGAGGCCTTCCTTGTAGCTTTAGTCTTCTAAAGAGCCTCTAGCATTGCTTACGGGTGTTATGAAGTCCTTTAAGTTCAACCAGAGGTCTACTAGAAAGACATGTATCCAATATGGCCTTATTAAAGGCGGGATAGCTGGTTCACTAGGACATCACGCTCTTGTATTTAATCTGGGGGGTTGGGACCGGTACCGGAAATAAATTGCTTAGAATAGTTCTAAAACATCCCAGTCGGTTTTCCTCTTGTTTCTACAGCCAGGTTTGTGATGGGTTTTATCTCTATTGGAAATAACAGTGATCAGAAAATCACTCAGACAAGTTTCAATTAACTAAACTAACCATAATGGTATCTAAGACTAATGTAATGTCTATAACTTAGTACTAAGAATAAAATCAAGGAGGGACATTTCCTCATGTTATGGCAGGTAAGCTAATAATTTAATATTAGCCAGCGATTTTGACCATCCATATCAATGATTGTATGATATTCAGATTCTTTTTTGACAGAATGCAGATAAGAAGCTTACCCACTTTCTTTGCGTATAGCTTTTTATATTTAGAAGTCCTAAGCTACCCGGTCACCATTTACTCAAGGTTATTGCACTAGAACCATGTTTATTTCCTCTGCTATTAGTTAGAGCATGAGCGCAGCCAAAGTTGTCTTGGAGTGATGGAGGCTAATCTGCGGAACCTCAACATTAGGTTTCCTCTTTTACTTCGAGCTCCACCACAGTTGAATCAAAGTGTTCTTCTGACCAGGGATCCACAAAGTGGAAATTTCTTTTGGGTCGTTGAGTTCTGCTGAGATACAAACTCTCGCTCAAGGTCAGCTGAAGATATCCTTTCTAGCGGCTACTTTTAGTCTAGCACCAGACCAGGTTTCACTTAGGTTCTCTAGAATCTTTTTTTACTGGGTCAATGGGCGTTGGCATGCATAAGATGTCAACTTGACACGATTCCAGTGCCAGATTCCGCCCCAGTAAGCCTAAGCTTTGTCAGGGTGTTCCCTCATAATTAAGGCCTTCTATACATTCTTACAATTGCTGGACAATATATAACTATCTTCGTGGATTCTATATATGACAGCTACCATCCTCATTGAAAGGCCCAGTTACAGTTACATGCTCTATTGAGCTTTGCTAGGGCTTTCCAGACTTTTTTCCTGGTTTTGATATTTTATGCGAGGGAACCTTTCTTGCTTTTGTTCATGTCTCTAGAGAGGAACTAGCCTATTCGTGCTAGTGTCCTGTTTTGTCGGTACATCTTAATCAGGCCTAATGGCCAAAGTCTCACGTTGGTTATGTATGCCTCGAACACCAGTCCTAAAGTTCAAAATTCAACCAGCGTTATTTCTCGGGTTCTTCGAACGTTTCTTTTTTTGTGATATATGTTTCATCCATGGTTTGTTCCACCAGTAGAGGATAATGAAATGTATATATGTGCAGATGTACGCAGTACACAGATGAAGCAGTTTGATTCGAATAGTAACCTCGCCCAGTTCGCACCGTGTTTTAGTCTAACACTCCACAAATACCGTAATGGCTAGTTGCCCGGTGGTCACCGCGAAGAGGTAACAAGAACACTTGCGGAGGCTACAAGATACGGACCTGACACTATTGCCAAATTGATTCCCCAGACAGCTTCACTCGAAGCCCAGCGTCAGTCAAATAACAAGCTCAACATTCTTCATGCATTTTGGTTAGTCATGTGAATCGATTACGCTTGGTCTGCCATAACGGCACCAATTTCTAAAAGGAAATTTCAACTTTCATTTAGGTCTAAGTTCGGATTCACAGATATTTAGCAAACGCTGCTGAACTGAACAATTCCTAATTTATGATCTCATTATACACGATTAGTACAGATCTCTCTCAGTTTCTTCTGTCAAATTGTTCATCAGATCCATTGCACGTCATTACGTGGTTTGTTGCGAAGTGTGTTCTTAACCACCATCAGGTGTATGCTCACATTTGCAATTTGTTTAAATGCTTGACTGACCTTGTCTCAGCGGGTGAAACAAAGCAACAGATGTTGCAGCTGTGCTCGTTACTCTTGAATAAGCTAACCCATGCAAATTAATGATGGTAGAATCAGTGTACCTGCCTTAGGATTTGGTTTCACCTCCGCCTTGCGGAGGAATTAGTTAATCTTGTTTCGTGAAGCAGTTCTAACCAAGTACCTTTAGTGGTTGGTTGCGACTTTGCGAATCAATGCTCATCACGAGCTATGGAGTAACTTTAATATTAATAACAGGTGTTTATCTCTGCTTAACTATCTAAGCACATCTGAGCTTGAAGTTGAGTTTGTGCTTTATGTCGATTATCGATTTAACCATTAATAGAAAGATGACCAATGATATTCTCGCTCTGTAATAAGTAGCTTACCAACTATGGGAGTTATTCTCTTCTGAGCTTGTACCTCTGCTGGTATCCTTGGGCAAGATTTTTTGAACTGATGACATTGATTTGCTAACATCGTCTTTGATGGACGCAATCACATTGCTTTCGAAAAATCCTGTCCTTTTATTACCAAAAAAAGACTTGGAACAAGCCTTTTTGATGTTCTGATCTTAAAAAACTTATGAGAAGCCAACACTATTGATTCAAAAACCCGAATTTGTCGCTTCAGCATTAACTCAACCGAAGATACAGAGGTTCCAAGCTACATCAAATTTTATTGTGCGCTGCCAACAGCTATGGTCTTAAAAGCCAACAATTATGCCAGCTATAATTATAGTAAGCATGAAAGCAAGACTACAAAACCATAATGCTGAAATGATCGTCAACGCACTGGTTATACTGAGATTAGCAGCTAGGCTGCTATAATGAAGCTTGCAGATCTAGAATGCTACCATTCTAAAATCATCGAGATATAGTTGGGCTAACGTATTCTATCAAATCATAGATGAAGTTGGACACAATCTACCCAATAGCAACCTGGTTGTCAAAAACACAAAATTTGGGTAAATAGTTGGGGACAACAACAGCTCCCTTTGTCACTTCTACTGTTTTTCACAAGTTCATTAAGAGGCCGCTAAAGCCATATACAAAATATATGTTTATGTCCATGTTGTTCCTAACGTCATAGTTCAGTCGCAAAGCTAGTGACACTAATTGTAATTTGCAATTTGTATTCAAACACCCAGAACTGTATGATTCGTCACAAACAAACACAATCAAGGTTCATGGAATTCAATGGCATCCAATGAAGTAAATTTTCCATTCGCGGTACATCTTTTACACACAAGACAACCGATCCTTTCCCAAGCAGGCCAAGTGCTCGATACTTTTGGCTGAATTTCTTCACTTATAATCGGATGAAAAATCATCCTACAAGCTTTGAGGCATAGCAAGGTAGATTGGGATAACCCTCTCTAAAAGATGCGACAGGAATTCGACGTACGGGAATTACATATAGTTAGCTATTCTATAGTGAAATGGTCTACTCAGCAAAAGTTTTTCTACGTGTTATTTAAACCTATAGAACCTTAGAACTTGTGGAGTGCTTAACTTCTTGGCTAACCATACACAGTCGGTCATCAACGAGGGTAAGATTAAACCAACACGTAATACACTTTGAACTGACTCTATTGGATTTGACGATACTTGTTTGTCACCCTGCGTCTTTATTGCTAATGGCTACGATACAAAAATGGTACAAAATAATGAAAGTCTCACATCTCGACGCCCACGTATTCAGTAGCAAATTATGGAAACTTACAAATGGCATATATGAATATGTCAGCTCCGTTTAATGTGTTGGAATAGATGTTGCGGGCCCATTCAGAGTTCATACAACACGAGCCATTCGTTAGGAACTATGTCTGCAATTAACCACGAAACTCTTCTTGGCGGTACTGAAATGCTTTGCCAGTAGAGAGGGATTGTGTCACACCATATTTTATGATAACGACACCAATAGTGGGCTATACCAATTTTCAAAAATAAATGCAAACATTTTTTGAAAATATTCACATAATAATTGTTAGTAAATTGATGGACGTTACTGGTCGAAATTGAGTTAGCTTTGGCTATTCTTTTATAATTTTTAACATTCTCAACTTTAAAATATTTACTAACTACAAAGTAGTTTTAATTTGATTATTAACAAGATCGTCCACGTTGCTAATCTTTATGTATTGGACTTTGTCTTCCTTTCGGCTGCAGCACTTTTTGATAGCATACTACATACAAGTGCAAAAACCACGCAAAAATTTCTAATTTAGTATTTTATTCTCTTTTTCTAGGTGAAGACTATCAATCACACAGCAAATGCGGAAGACTATTTCCAACATCAATCTGCATCACATAACACACAACTTCAGACTATTTTTCGTTTTGGGGACCAATCGAATTTAAAAGCAACCAAACAGCAACAACAACAAATCTACTACTCCACGAACTGGAAGTTACGGATTTATACACTTTTAATTTCTGGTTGGGTCGCGAATGGAACGCAACAGATATTTTATGGCTAACGAAGCGCCCAAGTTTAAGGTTTACCATCGTTTAAGGTAGGGATCGGAACGTACAAATAAATCAAACGAAGTGAATGATTATGATAAATTTAAGGT
This sequence comes from Nephrotoma guestfalica, assembly GCA_963691935.1. Taxonomy (NCBI): domain Eukaryota; kingdom Metazoa; phylum Arthropoda; class Insecta; order Diptera; family Tipulidae; genus Nephrotoma; species Nephrotoma guestfalica. Next base: position 288,645,068 of record OY829913.1, on the reverse strand, counting down.
ACATTCATAGTTAAAATCAAACCGCTCAAAAAATATTTCATAAATGTATTGAACAATCAGATTGACACAATGTATAGGTTTAAACTCAATCAGTTTGGTTCCTGTAAACACAAACAAAATTCAAATCCCTCATAACAAAGCTTCTGGAAAACATAACCGAGAAAAGCTTTTATATATAATTTCTATTTTATTGCAATTTTATCAATTATAAGCATTTTTTTATATGTTATCACCATTAAATACTCCATTGACGAAATAAAAAGCGCTCTCGTAATAAACGAATAGCATAAAATAAAAATCTACATAAATAACAATTTACAAAGCAGTTAATACAACAACAAAAAAAGTTTCCATTTCCTATTTCCCTCGTTTTCCATTTCCTTGTTTTCATCAACAAAATACAATTTTCCTTTGCACACCCAACTTCGGCGCGCACATAGAAGAGCACATTCACATCATTTCATGTATAGACGTCCTTATAAATTTGAATCACATAATATACAATACTGTAATAAAAATTACAATGACTACGTTTACAGTGTGATCGAAAAATTGGGAAAGCTTGTCGCGTACCTCATATATACTAAATTATTAGTGAAACACTTTCTGGGCTGTGACATAGTTTTGGAACTAGGCAAAAAATAGCGCAAGTGAGTGGAATAAGCGCACTTCGCGAACTAGGAAAAAATTGCAATATTTTGTTCGGAAAACGCAAAGCTTTATTGGTTTTACTTGAACAAAGAGTGCGAAATGGATAAAAAACACGTTTTAACTTTCTTGAGCTAGAGACATCTTTTATTCAATAGCCAAACTTTTGAAATTTTTTTTTGTTTTTATATCTTAGTATGGAAACATAATTTTTAAAGTCACAATCCGTCCAGGTATACTTAAATACCAGCAAGTGCGGAGATAAAGCTTTAAATATTATAATATAAAGCATTTTGCACGAGTTCATTTGTCTGCGAGAATTAGATTTAGACTGCAAGATTTAATAAAAAGTATATAAACATCTATACATATGATTAAGTTTAGATTTCAATTTCAAAATAACTCGGTTCGACTACTCGGTACAATTGACGTTAACAAATTACCCATTTATTATCTTCATCAACCGAAAAACACCAAAAACGGCTTTGTGCAAAGCTTACCATTTTAATTTTGTTTTAATTTTCTTTCATTTGATTTGTACTGTCATCTCGAATTCAAAAGTAGTACTACTGTCGTGGCCCTGGTCCGTAATACTACCAGCCACTCAAATCTGTTCGTCCCTAACAGGATTCAAATTTCCTCCTTTGTAAAGCGCCAATCGCTACAAATGAACAACCGTTGGAAAAATGACCTTGTAGGACCCTTCCCATCCTGGTTGCAATTCTTTTTATAATCCCTCTTATATTTAGGGTTGTGAAGCCATACTCTTCTTCAAATTTTTTATTATTCGCTCGAATCTCATATCGAGCCGATGCTCGATTACTTGAAAGCTGTATATTATCCCTAACAAACCGGTGTATGTTGTTGATCACTTCTTTCAGATAGTATTACCCCCGTTGTGTCATGCACCACCGATCGGTATGCGATCAGAAGTAATGTGATATTAAAACGTTCAACGATGCCATCAGACTGTAAGTGATAGTCTGTTGCTCATGTTTTATTTGTTCCCAACAATTGACATGTTTCTTAGAAAGCTAATACTGATTGAAAGTTCCGCTCCTGATCAGAATGAGGTTCCACTGGTACTTCATAACGACCAATCCAATTGTATACCATGGCGTTTGCAATTGTTGTTGTTTCCTGATGTGATATTGGATAAACCTACGACCAATTAATGAAATAATTAATTAGTACAAATTTATTACCAGTTTCACTGGTTAAGAATGGTCCTGCAACATCCATAACAATCGTTTCAAATGGTACTCTCGCACGTTATATTGTTGCATAACACTTCTATGGAATTCTGAGTAGGTAAGCTTTAATTGTCGTTTCAATAAATTTCATTATGATTGATAATTCTGGGCCATCAAGATGTTTTTTCCTGATTTTATCCTTGATCCATTCCTCAGCTGGTGTCACTTGCATGAGTCTAACTTCAATTATACTCTCCTTGTTTTCTACTCGACCACAATGCTGCCAATCCTTGAATCAATCATGCCTATTTCTCTGGATTTTTAAACTGAAGCACCCCATTGAAATGTTGAACACATATCCACTATGGTCAATACTTCCCTCCGTGTTACACAGTAATTGTGTTCCGAATTCGACAAATCTTTCGAGTAATATGTGATTACATACTTTTGGTCATTGGTCTCTTGTGATAACAAACTTGTGGAAGTTGTGGAACCGGGTATGCAAGTATTGGTGCTGTATACAACCGCTTAATTCTTTAAACGCATCCTCTCGCTCCACATTCGATTGGAATGGCTTATTTTTCTGCGTTAATTCGTGCAAACTCTTTGCTACATAAGCAAATCCTGGTACGCCCCGACGAAACTTCTTCAGAATAATGGACACTTTTTCGGACTAAGTTTTAAGCCAACAGCTTCTATTTTCTCCAATACATCTTCCAAATTCCGTATGTGCTCATCGAAATCCTTACCCATGACGATTATGTCCTCCAAGGATACCAGGCACGTCTTCCAATACAGTCCTTTTAATACGTACTCCATTAGCCATTCAAAAGTTGCAAGAGCATTATATAACCCGAAATGCATACCTTTAAATTGCCATAACCTACGCTAAATACTGTTTTTACCGTTCCTTGTCCCCCAGTGTTGACAATAGTCGTGCATCTGACAATGGATCTAACGTGTCGTCGATCCTGGGTAGGGATTAGCTATCCTTTATAGTCACCAATTTTATCTTCCTGTAACAGACACAGAATCTTATGGGATGATAATTCTTTTCTACCAGTACCACCGGTGAACTCTATGGGTGTACGAGTAGCTGAATCATTCCTGTTGTTTGAATTTCGTTCACCATCTTACGCACTTCAGCTTGTTTTGCTAACGGTACCCACCTCGGCGCTTGACGAATTAGCATAGAAGTGCCTGTGCCGATCCGGTATTTAACCATGTCCGTTCTTCCATTATCTTCTGGCGTTCACTAAAGCTTACTCACTTATAATTTCCTTTAATGGTTTCTCCTCATCACTGGCTTTCACAACCCATAATATTTGTGATCAAGAACCACCGTCCACTCTTCCTCAGAAGATTGTTTCCGAGTTTGATGGCAGTTTTGTTCGATGATCTAATATAATACGCTTTGCAGTTGCTTCCTACAACTCATCTGGTCGTCACGAAGCCTATATACTTGAAACAAAATTATTTTCTTTAATAACCGCACTATATCACCGGTGGCCGTTTGCATTCTGAATCCGCTCATTGGTTAAATCCCATATTTTACTAAATCGGCTCGTACGATCGTCTCCGTTGCTACTGTATCTAAAGTTATTATACAAACGTTGCCATCTATTTCCAACCTAGATATTGGATGGAGATTATGAAACCTTTGGTTGTGGGAATCTGCATCCACTCCACGAACTAGACTCGTTTTAGTTTAACTTCTGCTGTTTGGAGAGCCCTTCTATTCTGTTCCCTTCTCTTCCTCCTCCGAGATAGCACTAGTACTCTTGTAGGATCCGGATCACATATTTTAATCCGTTCGGTATACTTCTTCCGAACCGTGCCATAATGTGTTAGACGCATCAACCGGTCGATGTCTGATACAAATTCTTGGTCTGTTGCTCCTCCTTTTGGCATCTGCTTTTTAGTTCGATACAATATAGCTCTCGTTTCGATCAGCTCCATACTTGCGTTCCAATGTCAACATAATTTTCTCGTATTTCCTTCAGTCGTACGGCGGTATGATTTGTAATGACAAAACTCATTTTCAAGACGCTGAATCTCTATCTGCAATTTTCGTCAGCCTTCTCAAAACGTTGCTCTCTGTTTTAAAGTTATAAGATAAAACATAAATAGATCAGTAATGGGCAACCAAAGCGTTTTCTCGGATCATTTTTGCGTTCCTAATTTTTTTCAAAGGTCCTTTGCGCTATCGTTTTGTAACATTTCCAACCACAATATTTGTTTGCGTTATGGCATATGTGGCACCAGCTCCTTAACAATATTCTCTATTTTTCAAAGTAGAGCCTTTCTCAAACAAAAAGAAAATTACTTTTAAGCAAATTAATTTCGTGGTAAGATATTTTGTAAACATTTCCTTCCTAGTGCAGACTTGTAAACGTTACGGTTTTGCATGTCGGCAGCGCACACGTTAAAATTTAGCTCCCAATTTCTGGTCTTCTTTTCGTCATACCATTTTCGTGATAATGTATAACTATTATAATGGTTCTTGTATTTTACCGAGATTTCGCAATTAAACTCATCGTAACTAGTCGATCGTTATAAAAGATTGTTATAGATTGTTATAAATATAACGAACAACATTGGCGGTAATCTACGAGAGAAGCCATGAAACCAATATTTTCTCGCTTCTATCACTGACTGAACACTTAGCACGTGTTAAGTAACGTCTGCTCCCCTTGTTCTTTCATTTAAAAAGCTCCTTAACGAAGCCACCGTGTTAAGCCGACCAAGTTATCTTGGAAACTTATTCTAGCATACTTTGAATGAAACTACATTATCAGCGGACGAAGTCTTATGACTTACATGCATGTATGTGGAACTATAATTACGAATTTAAGCATTTTCTTTTTGATTTCGAATTTTTACTTTAGTTTGTGTGATATATTTATCCAAAACTAATCGCAAGCGACTGAAAAATTCATGTTGATAAATGAATTATATAAACGCTCTCGAGTGCAGCTCGGAGTAACAAGGGGTATTTCTGCTTATAATGTAAAATTTTTGTGACGTGTGATCTCCCGGCTTTCTTTCGCAGTGGAGATTGGCGAATAGTAGTGGCGCAAATACCTCTGGAAAGTAGTCCGGATCAGAATTGGAGTCATCAAACGTTTCCTTGGACGAGTCCTCTGTCTCATTATCTGCAATGGTAGTTATGGTCGTGTGTTTTTTGTGAACCGTAACATAATCGTGTTTACGTGGTTTTCATATTGTACTCGTATACTTACACTTTTCACGCCATTTCAACCATTCTTATAACGCCTGAAGACATGTTTACTTGTTAAACGACTATATAGACTGATAAATGGGATGGCAAATTTGCTTCAATTTTTCTAAATAGATACATGTATATAAAGTTAGACCAGAATTCACCCCACAAAACGACGATGGCAACACTAAACTATCACGACGGTTTTTCATCCCAGGGTATTACTATCAACCCAGAAATATTTCATCCCAGGAAAACTATAATGAGAGGAAACTATCATCCCAGAAAATAAAGTTAGCCCAGCTATCACTATAGCGAAAGTTCACTATCCGATCAGTATCAACCCGAGAATTACACCCATTCCATGAAAACTATAGCAACTACATAATGTTAATACTTTATTAAAAAAATTAGCTTCATGCGGAATACTAACATCTTCATACAGGATCAGTTTCATGAAACTTCTATTTGTCCAAGCGGTGCAATTGAATTTTAAATTCTTAAATTCTTCGATTGAGCATCAAAAGATTTGAATTTTTTGACTTATACATGGAAAATTTGTAAGAAAATTTTATGTTTGCTGAATTGCAGCATTTACTTGAATAAGAAATTTTACTATATAAACTACCTGTTATATAAGACATCGCTTCTAATTTATTAAAATATATTGTTTTGAATTAGTGGACTAGCTCCGACCGACGGTAGGCGCACTATAATCTCATTTCGATACATGGTGCTTCGAAATAAAACCAACCAGCAACAAAACAAGTTAATTAAAAAGATTTTGAAAGCCAAACAACAACCGAACAAAATTAATTTAAACGCCAAACACCAACCGGCCAAACAGTTGAATTATCGTTCGCTCCAGTAACCAAAAAATCCATCGGAAACGAGGCTAAATAACAACCAGCGAAATTCTCAACAATAATCAAGCGCTGACAACATCCAGCAAAACCGAGTATTATCACTAAACAGTCACAAAACAACCGGCCATAAAGGATAACTTACTTGATCAACAAAAAATTGTTAGAGGAAAAATAGCTCAATTCGAGATCAGTTACAACAAAGACGGTACCATCTCGTAAGACGAGCAAATATTTGGAGACGAAGACAGACCAATTAAAAACTCTATGCACGGAGTTCGTAGAAACGGATGAACAAATATACAACTCTGTACCACCAATCCATAAAGATCATCCATACACCAAAGAGTTACAGTGGCGGCAAGCTACAAATAGATGAAGGCAGCTACTTGTAGAAGAAATGCGCCAGCGATGAAACAATACAACACCGCTATCACCAGTGTAGAGTACATAGCATCCGAGCCAAACGATTCTAATAAAAAGCTCGTACAACAAACCAACACACCGATAGATCAAAGCAACAACACCACACTCAACCAAATATTACGAAACCATGATTTTAAAATGAGGGAGTTCTACAGAGAAATAGCGAAGGCCAGAAACGTCTTGGATGAAAGACAAGACTAGCAAGCTATGCAATTCGCCATACTTCGAGCTTTGAATCGAAGCCTCAGATGATGACTATGAAAGGCTAGGATACTCCACAAGAGGAGACTATGAACCGCTGGAATAAACGTCGAATCCTAGAATTCATTTCTAACTTTCACGTTCTACAAGAAATTGAACAGTGAAACACAACGATTACATGAAAGTTCGCTCCAGCACACAACGGAATTTCAGAAAACCGACGAATTTCCGAAGTTTCTTGAACAACGCTTAAAGTCCTTGGAAACATCATATAGCCCAAAAAATCAATCACAACAGCCAAAGCCGCAAGTGGTAAGTCAAACGTTTGCCAGAACAACTCTACGCAAGATTTGCATCTATTGCTAGATGAACCATACATTAGACCATTGTTCACGGTTCAAGCAGCTGTCAGCAACAGATAAAAACCAAATAATGCAACTACACCAGCTATGCAGCATGCCTATCATCAGCACATCAAACGTACCATTGCGGCCGAAAGACAAAATGCGGGATCAGTAATGGTGTCATCATACTGTTTTACATACAGCAAAGCCCAAAATACAAACCACGAGCACAGGTGAAGTAAAAAATTTTAAACAAAAAACCAACGTAGATCACGATAAAGAACACGTATTGTTAGCGGTTAAATCCGCTAATAATAATGGAAGTCACGCAATTTTAAGAGTTCTGATTGACCCAGAATTTTGAGCAACTCTCATTTCCAAGGAAGCAGTTCAAAAATTGAAGCTGAAGGGGCAGAAAGTATATGCCAAAGTAGCTGGAGTCGGTGGTCGCAATATTGGGGAGGAAAAGAAAATGGTCAAGCCTCAAAATCCAATCTGTTAGAGCATCCGAATTTGAGAACAACGGATACAAGGGAAGCAACTAGGGAAGCATCTAAGCAACTTAGAGCATGCATATCCAAACTATAACACACCGGGTCTCATAGACATGTTGCTTGGAGCAGATTATTATCCAAATATCGCATTGAGTGACATTGTAAAAGGAAATCCTGGTTGTTCTGCATTGCACAAAAAACGGAATTAGGATGGATTGTGTTTGGAAAATTCTAAAGCGCAAGTATCCAACATCACCACATAAAATATATGATATCGTTTGGGAAACTGAAGAAGTTCGCGTAGAACTTTCAAAAGAACTACACAAGATTAGAAACTGGTGCATACCACGTCGCAATACCATTTAAAAGCGACGATTTCACATTAAGCGAATCCAGGAAAAAAGCTACAGCACGCCTTCTTCAAGTGGAAAAACAACTAAATAAACACTCACAGATGAGAAATGAATACTGAAGCTTCATTGATGAATACATCAATTTGGATCATATGGTAAAAATAAACCAACGTGATGATCCAGGTAGAAACTATTTTCTACCACACCATGCAGTACTCAAAGAAGATAGTTCATCAACAAAGCTCAAAGTAGTCTTTGACGCTTCAGCTAAAACCACCAATGGAATATCGTTAAATCGTTAAATGACCTGCTCCACACCCCACAAAACATCAACCACTCGTAGATATATTGTTACGCCGGAGGAAACATGTATGTGTTAAAAGCTGACATCAAAAAGACATCTTTAGACAAATAAAAATCAGCCCTCCAAATCAAACCTATCAGTTGTTACTATGGAGAAACGAAAAAGGCGCAATCAGCACGTACAAGCTGAAAACTGTTACGTATGGGACATCCTCGGCTACATATCTAGCCTACGTCAGCTAGCGCAAGATGAGGGCGATACATACTCAGCTGCTGTCACTGAAGATTTTTATGTCGATGACATATTATTAGGAGCGGATACCATCAGACAAACTAGGAGGATTACTGAAAAGGTTAATCACAAAAATCAGTCGTTTGCCAATTGAGGACGATGGACAATGCAAGAAGGTACCTTCGTCAGAGGAAACGCAGATAGACGCAGTCGAAACAACAACCAGAGTACAGAGCATTTAGCAGTAGATTGAAACTCTCATTCATGCCACGATTTAATTTGAGTGATCATATGGTGTTAGATCCTACCTGCGGAGCAAATCGAAACTCACAATTTAACTCAGATATTGAAGCCATTAAAGTGCCAATTCAAAATCAACAAAGGAATCTAAGGGCATCAGCTACCGAAGTAAACATGCAAGATGTTCATCACTGCCCAACATCTTACGTCATTATAGGAATGTTAGTGATCGCAGCAGTCATCATATATGTGTAGCACAGAAGAACAACTCAAGTTGCTACATAAAATGCTGACATATAGCGCTTACTTGAATTTGTGTTATTGACCAAGAATGTAAACATAAAATGCTGAAATGGAGCATTAAATTTCTTAAAATATATTGTTTTTAATTAGTGGACTAGCTCCGACCCATGGCAGGCGCACTAATTTCATTCCAACATCACAACAATCAGTTTCGAACGGATGAGATTATTGATTTGAAAAAATCAGTCTACTCATCAGGTCACGACGACTGATGTTGTATTACTTACATCAGCGGTCCAGCGATAAGGGACGAAAAAGTATGGGATGGTTGGGAAGTTGAATGTATATAAGTCGATTATCATAGCTGTTGTCACTCAGATTGACGCTAAATGGAGGAAATTCCTACGATTGCGTATTTAGTACTGGAAATAGACCAATGTACAGAACAATCACAATAAACCCATCACAATAGAAAAAAAAATATAAGGTAAAAAAATCAGAAGATTAAGTAATTTAATGAACATCCGCATGAACGTATAGAAGTTTCATGAAACTGATCCTGTATAAAGATGGATGAGCTGTAGGAGCGATTGAGCATCAAAAGATTGAGCAATTTAATGATTTTAAGAATTTAAAATTCAGTTGCACCAATTGGACGCATAGAAGTTTCATGAAACAGATCCTGTATGAAGTAGTTAGTGTGCCGCATCTAAAAGGTATTTGTCCTAACCCGACCCTTTTATAGAATGGGCTGAGGAAGCGATTGAGAATCAAAGGATTGAGCAATTTAACGATTTTAGTAATTAAAAATTCAATTGCACCACTTGGGCGAATAGAAGTTTCATGAAACTGATCCTGTATGAAAATGTTAGTGTTCCGCATCTAAAAAGCATTTGTTCTAACCCGACACTTTTATAGGATGAGCTGTGGGAGCGATTGAGCATCAAAAGATTGAGCAATTTAATGATTTTAGGAGTTTAAAATTCAGTTGTACCACTTGGACGAATAGAAATTTCATGAAACTGATCCTATATGGAGATGTTAGTGTTCCGCATCTAAAGAGCATTCGTCCTAATCCGACACTTCTATAGAATGGGCTGTGGGAGATTGAGCATCAAAGATTGAGTAATTTAATGATTTTAGTAATTAAAACTTCAATTACGCAGCTTGGACGCATAGACATTTCATGAAATAGATCATGTATGAAGTAGTTAGTGTGCCGCATCTAAAAGGCATTCGTCTTAATCCGACCCTTTTATAGAATGGGCTGAGGAAGCGATTGAGCATCAAAGGATTGAGCAATTTAAGGTTTTTAAGAATTTAAAATTCAGTTGCACCACTTGGACGCATAGAAGTTTCATGAAACTGATCCTGTATAAAGATGTTAGTGTTCCGCATCTAGAAAGCATTCGCCCTAACCCAACACTTTTATAGAATGGGCTGCGGAAGCGATTGCCCATCAAAAATTGAGCAATTTCATTTTAAGAATTTAAAATTAAATTGGGCCGCTTGGACGCATAGAAGTTTCATGAAACTGATCCTATAGGAAGAAGTTTGTGGTCCGCATCTAAAAGGCACTCGTTTATAGAATGGGCTGTGGCAGCGATTGAATATCAAAAGATTGAGTGATTTAATGATTTTCAGAACTTTATATGTAACTACGCCACTTAGGCTAACAAACTTTTGCTGAAATAATTATATTAAAATATTTCGTTTTACTTTAGATTTCTATTGTTATGTCGTGATAGTATGACATAATATCGTGATAGTTTTTGTAGTGTTGCCTGAAGCGTATATTTGATTTTTGTGGGATGAAAGTCTGGGATAAGTTTTTTTTACCTAATAGATACGATGAACACTCTCTCTTAGAATTTATGGTTCTCAGGTGATTCTCCGGATAAAAAACAATTGCTAATTTAAATATGAAAATGTCACGTGATTTTTTCTCTTTGAAATTGTATGCAAATAATTTTACAAAGGGCCTATTTTTTAATTTAACCCGAGCAAGCAGGCTTGCCCTAGGTATTGTACACCGAGCACAGGTTGTGCAGTACCAAATGATCCAGTGTGCATAGAGTAACAATTTGTTTTTTAATTTGCATACTCTTCGTACACTTCGTATTTGAAGAACCGAGTATGCACGGTGTAAGTACAGTTCACAAATAAAAACACAGTGTGCCGAGTAAAATTACTCAGGTTGAATAAAAAAACACAGAGTATTTTTTGACAGCACACTGCTTGCTCAGGTTGAATTAAAAAATAGGCCACAAGTAAAAGTGAGGCCCGTGAATTTTACGTGATTTCTGCATTGAAAATTCACATTGTAGAAGCGAAAAGTTGAACTGAAATTCATTTTGAAATTGAAAGAAATTTTTGCGAAACCTCTGATTAGGCCATCCATCGCATATCTATTCATTTTTCGACCACACTGTAATATTGAACACAAACAAAAACAAAACATATTTCAATAATAAAAATAATAATAATAATAATGATTACATAAAATAGAAAACATATTTCCAATGTACATACAAATCATAAAATAAAATAAAATAAAAAAATATTTTTATTGTAAATTATTTATTATGGTAATGATAAATAAGAAAATATAAAAGTTTCATGAGCTTTTTTTACATAAAACTTTTTGTTATTTTTTGCGCTCTCATTTGCAAAAGATTTTTATACATAACACACATACAAAGAGAGATTGTGAACTTATGATATCTGTATATCAATTTTTTTGTTCTGTAAATATAATTAAAATTGTACTTAAAGAAATTATTATATTTAAAAAAAAAATTGAAATAAATAAATAAATTGTTTTGCTTATTATATTCTTTGAATTTATATGTATAATAAATAAATTGTATTTTTTATTATTTTTCTGTTTTTTTTTAATACTTAAAGAAGATTTTATTAGATAGACATATTTTTTATTTAAAAATTATATAATGTATACATTATAAGACATTGTATATATAAATTACTTATAAGAAGGCATAAATAAAAAATTCTTATAATTTTAAAAAAATAAAGAAAAATTATTAAATAAATAGAAGAAAAATGTAAATTGAAAAACGTTTCTTATAATAACCCACCCGCACAGTGCAGCTTTTCGTTTGCGTCGTACACAAATTGAATTTTTTCAAACGTTCATTTTTCAAAAAAACTCCTTTATAACTGGTATAATCTGTGTTTGCTTTATATCGTCTCATCTTGTGATTTTTTATTCTTGGGAAATTTCATCATATTTTCTTAAATAATATATAAATAAAACTGGGGGATTTAAAAGGATTTCTATTAGTAACGAATTTTTTGCTGTCAATATTGTTGACTTAAGAATTTATTATTTATAACTTCAATATACTAAAAAATGTACACAGAAATTGAATTAAGTTATTATCAACAGCTAAAGTTGATTTAAATGAATATTCAACTCAAATATTGATACAGCAATGAAATAAATTGAGCGACTCTTATGAGTTCATTGGTGTTGGTACTAAAGTACTCATACGCAACGGATCTAGAAGAAGGGAATTCTTAACTTGTAAGAAAACAAAAATTTGTGATTCGAATGGATGGATATTGAGCAAAAGGTAAGTCCTGCGAATTGGATTTGAAATTTAGTGTACATAGTTGACTTTTAATTTAACGTGAATATTCAACTGTAGATTAAACTAGCATGTTTCCATTAAAATGAATGTCCAGCGGTTATCGCTTCAATTATTCTTAATTTTTGCCGTTCTAAGGAAATCAAAACATGGAAAATTTTACCCCAGGATATTACCCCGCCAAGGGGGACTCCGTTTCCGTCGGTAATTACCCCGCCTCATCATCCCCAGCATTTATTCCGCCTCGAGCATTACGCGCCTTTTAAAATGTGACTGCTTTTAAAACGATGAGATTTTTCGTTATATTGAGTGAGACGGATACCGGAAATGTAATTTTGAACGTGATTTATTTTATTTTTTTTTATTTATTTATTACAACTAATTTTTAATCATCTAGTAATTTATATTTGATAATTTATATTCTTGTTGGGAGGGTTGTAGCCCTTTGGCTTGTCACCTTTAAAATTTAATTATATTTTAGGCGATCCTGGATGGATCTAGTTGATCATATGGTTTCTTTCTTCGCAGCCGTCTTACTGGGTTTGGATCATCCAACATACGACGTATCTCAACATTTTGGTGTAGACTAATACGTTGCATTTGTTTTCTTGCGTGTTTGCTTAATTCTTCACTGACGAAATCCATCTTCAGATCTCTATGAAGGTTGTCATTTCTTATGTAGAGCTTTGCTTTGGAATGACTGATATTGATAGGTTTTAGGATTTACTAGTATATTAGCAATTTATTATGTAGAGTTAGCTCAGAATTTCTTCCAAAGAGCCAATCTACCTTTCTATATTTGATGTTTAACTCTTCTTTTTTCTTTTTCACATGCTCTTTCCGTTTTAGTTTCGCGGCTCGATTCATGCCAAGATATTTTGCCGTGTTTGCATAGGGAATTTGCTGAGAGTTCAGTTCAGGTTTTGCTTCATTAAGTTTTATTCGCCATGTCTTGGTCCAGGTACTGACAATATCAGTAGCTCTTTACAATTTGCTTGTGGATTCTTCTATGGCATTAGCAACTTATCAACGTATCATCCTTTATCTTTGGCAGGTTCGAGGTGTATAAAACATATAAAGTTGAACCCAGAACGCTATCTTGTGGAACTCCTGCTGATATTTCTGTTATTTCTGAGTATTCGCCATCTAATTTAACTCGAAAGTGTCGGTTAGATATGTAAGATTTTAGAATTTCATAAAACTGCTTTTGAAAGTCTCTTTGTAATTTATATAAGCCTCCAAGAAGACGCTTGAACATACTTTCTTATTTTCAAGTACATCTTCAATTATGTTTGTAATTCGGTGTACTTGTTGTATTTTTGAATGGTTCTCTCTGAAGCCAAATTAATGTGGAGGAAAAAGACTTATTTTTACTATTATTGGTTGAGTCTCGTTAGGTGTAGTTTCTCGAATAACTTTGAAATTATTGGAAGTAAGGAAATCGGCCTATACAAATTTAGTGATTTGTTGGGATTAGGTATCATAAATACTTCTGCTACTTTCCATTGATTTGGAACGTGTTTAAGTCAACAACGTTTACAAATTATTCAGTTTTATTAACCAAATAACCGTTCCCCAATTGCAACTTTTCGTGCACTTTTGCCATTTTATAGTCTTAATAATCGTCAAAGTGTGCTCGCTATTCGTCGATTTGTTGAAAATTTTGAGCGTACATTTTCTTAACATAATGTTGAAGTGCCAATAAGACAAGGATTCGCTCGAAATAATGCAAATATTGCTGCCGTTCAGGCAGGTGTTGCTGAGGACCGCAATTTGTCGATTCCAAGACGTTCTCAAGAATTGGGACTGTCTCAAACCACAACCTGGCGGATTTTAAAAAAGGATTTAGGTTTGCATCCATATAAAATTGTTCTCACTCAAGAACTGGAGTCACCGGACCACCGTAAACGTCGTGAATTTGCTGATTTTGCCTTGGAACAGCTTTAAAACGATAACGATTTTTTTAAGAAAATCATCTTCTCCGATGTGGCTCACTTTCATCTGAGTGGTGCGGTAAATAAAGAAAACTGTCGATTCTGGTGCGAAGAAAATCCACAAATTATTCATGAAAAACCATTACATTCACCTAAATTGACAGTTTGGTGTGGTTTTTGATCTGGTGGAATCATAGGTCCGAATTTTTTTCAAAATGAAGCTGGTAACACCGTTACTGCCAATGGAGATCGGTATAGATCGATGATAACCAACTTTTTATGTCCGAAATTGGAAGAAGTTGATCTTGGCAACATTTGGTTCCAACAAGACGGTGCTACGTACCACACAGCAAGTGCAACAATTTTTTTTAAAGAAATCATATCATTCTTATTGGAAAACCCTATAGCGTTGGTTTCCGATATATCTAGTCATATACCTATTTTTTCAGTATTTAGGAAAATTTCTAATTCTGAAATATGTTGCATTAGCCCATTTGCATTCTAGGTTACTATTCTTAATGTTGTATTTGTTGTTGTTTGCATCATTTTAATAGAGCAAGGATTTCGATTCATTCAGAGAGTCTTGCTTGCGAGAGACGAATGTTAAGAGCTTCCATGCTTCTTAGTATCTTTTGCAGCATTTCTGTACCTTCAGTAGTGCCCTCCAAAATAACTGGATTTGTCATGACTACTTGCGAGTATAGTTTTGGTTCTTCCGTTTTACTAGCATGAGGTTTATGTTCCTCTTTGGTGAAAGTTTGATAATTTTTTACCGATATTCCTCGACTTTGATTTCTCGTTTTATTCTTTGTAGCTCCGTAGCTATTTCACATATCCGGTAGTTTGCGGGATGTGACTTATTGCAATTAACACATTTTGCAGCAATATTTATACTAACCGTTCTATTTTAACTCTCATGTAACACATCTTCCACTTTTTGTTTGTTATTAAAAGTGAGCATACATAGTGGAAGCTCTCTTTTGTTAATTTGAACTCATTGTTCAGTTTCGAGTTTTCCTTTCTTAATGATGTTTACAGCACTTTCTATTTAATAACGCTTTCGCTTGAGATCCTCAACAATTTCCTCTTTTGCACAGGTTGGGTGAAGTCCTCTAGCCATAACTCGGAATTAAGCTTTGTAGCCAAAGCTCCATAGGTTTCAGAGACTATAACATTAATTTTACAGACGCCATTGTTTAGAGATTCGAGTTTGTACTCGGCTACCGTAATCGATTTCATGATCGATTGAATAGGGGAAAAATTTAATATCCCGACGACATTTATTGGTGGAGGTGATTTCTCTTTTGGTTTAGCTGGTTGTTGTTCTAGAGCTAGTTGTTTCTTGATGGTTAACTGATTTCTAGAAACCTCTTTTGGAGTTGAATGGATGAATGTCATCATCGGTTGCAGGACTAGGTTTCGTCCTATAAGTTCTGCACGTGTTTCAACTGCTTTTATAAGTTCTTCATTCTCTTTCTGTAAAATTGTAAATTCTTCTTTCAATTTAGTTGGAAATTCCTTTATTTCTTTTAGTTGTTCACGGAGTTCTGCATTTTCCTTCTCGTACTAACATATATTTCCAGTTGAACATCTTGATAATTTGGAACTTCATCCAAATGGGTTAAACAATGATTGGCCCACCCCAGAATCTATTGGGCCTACCTTCGAAGAGTATGTATTTGGTAGCGTATCTGCTGCCGTACTACTAGGGTAAAACATTCCGTATTTATTGTACTCATTGTTTGTTTTAGCCAACTTATACCACTGGCATTTGGCCCCCGGCCAAACCGAATAGGTTTGTTTCACATGGTTTGTTGGAATGGGTTCGTGATTCATTGTTCTATTCGTTCTGTGTTGGTTAGGATTCACTAGGTTTGTTTTCTGAGCATTAAAACTGTTTTATGCTAGTTTCTTGGACTATCCGAAATTAGTTTGTTAGAACTGAACTTACACAGAAATGCGTAGGCCTCGTCAGGATTAGCCGCCTGAGCATAACCAAAATATGGGCTTGTCAAGCCAAATATGAATGCAAACAGTACATCTTCCTCACTAAACGCACTGATCGCAGTTTATCCAATATGGATGTCAAAGGTGCACCTCTCTCTGGTCGACCAACCAATGGAAAGGTCGATGAAATCATGCAGAAAATTGAAGAAGATCGGCAGATAAGCAGCCATGCAATTGATAAAGAATTAAATATTGATCACAAAACAGTTTCAAACGATTTGAAAATGGCTGAAATTTAATGGACCGGATTTCTATCTGCGAAACGCTGCTGAAACGGAACAAAATCGAGCCATTTTGAAAGTGAATGATTACTGGTGATGAAAAGCGGATAAGATACGACAACGTTGTGCGAAAAAGATCATGGGCGAAATGAGATGAAGCTTCCCAAACAGTATCAATGCCAGGATTGACGCCAAAAAAGGTAATGTTCTGTGTTTGGTGGGATTGGAAAGGAATTGTGCATTATAGGATGCTGCCACCGGGCCAAACGATTGATTCTAATCTTTACTGTCAGCAACTAGCGTTGTGTTCCATCATGATAACGCTAGACCACACACATCATTGATGACCCGGCAGAAACTGAGAGAGCTTGGCTAGGAAGTTTTGATGCACCACCAAATAGTCCTGACCTTGCACCATCGGACTACCATTTATTCCGGTCCATGCAGAACCATTTTACTGGTTTTACATTAAATTTAAAAGAGGCCTGCGAAAATGAGTTGTCTCGATTTTTCGACTCTAGACTACAGAAGTTCTACTGTGATGAGAACAAGAAATAAGAAAATTCTTTGTTTCAATGTCCCCAAAAAAGGCCACGAACTTTTCCCCTAACCAGGATTTATTCAATTTGCAATTATGTATGTATGTCGATGAGTTGTTGATTGTCTACTATAAATTGTTTATTCCCAATTTAAAACTATTTTGTCCCAATTTGAAGTTGAAAAGGTATCCTCCTGCAGGAAGAGCCATTTGTATGAAAACGAAATATTTTAACAATGAGAGAAAATTACAAAGCTACTATCTACTCGTATGTTTGACAACCGACAATAATTGCCAACCTGAAAACTTATATTTCTAAAAGCTTCATTATAAAATCGATGTTTCATTATGAAAATAGAATGTTTAACTCTGTATTTGATTTTGAAACTTAAATTAATTACAGTTTTCTTCACTCAGCCGTGTTTATTGAGAAAACAAACGAATTTCGAATAAGCTAACAACCAACAGGTTTCATATGTATTTGAAAGTTATTATATTTCTTAGAAAGCTGGGAAGCTAAAAATAACCATAATAGAATTTGTTGTACCCTTGTGGTTTTTAGCTATTCGGATTTCGACAAAGGAGTGTGAACTTTGATCTTTTTCCTCAGACATTTAAAATTATCGGTATTATATGTTGCTATAACAGAGCTAATTCTCGCATTTTTTAGGATAAGGGATTTACTGCCTACCTATCCGTATTCTCAGAACTTGAATATATTCTATTTATAAAAATTTATCGCTTATATTATTGTTCGTCGTAATAATTTTTTGTGCCTGTTTTGTACACTCTGGTACTGGTACTCGTACAGGTAAAGCATATGAATTGTTGATGAACCATGCTTTTATGCTGTAACAACATTATTACGACTAATTATGACTTTTCGTTTACCCACTCATCCAAATAAATTTCTTAGAATCCTAAATACAGGGATTTTGTCTTTGTGTAAACAGAGAAATGTATTATCATTACGACATCATTACATAGAATTCCGCTTTGTGAGTTCAGTGGGTATTATACCTTTTTAATTAATCATTAGAGTTCCTAGAGTTCACATTCATATGTATATCTAAATTTGACGCTGCTAAATTAATAAAATATTATGTTTTTGTCAGTATACACAATATGATTTTATGCCTATTGAAATGTACAAAATAATAAAATAAAAATATCAGTTTGTGTTCATAAAGAAATTTCTGCTTAATTGAATGTGCTTCCTTTGAAAAAGAATTATAATTGTGTATGTACTCGTATGTTGTACCTCAGCATTATGCTTTCTTTCTTAGAACTCGAAACGTGAGCTTAAACAAAATTTTCATTCACTTTGCAGAGTGGTATACTAATGGAAGCCATCTTACATTACCTGTAGCAAGATCACCAGTGACTAAAAGTTTTAACGGTATTAAAATAATATTCGGCTCAACAGTTTAGCCGAATTTATTCGGATATTTCAAAAGCACTTTTCTATATATTTTGTAGTTCTTCCTTATAAAAGTGGGAAACCATCACAATTTTCCGTTTCATTCATTAAAAATTATACGTGTTATTGACCACAACAAAATTCAAAAGCCATGATAAGTCATTAAGGCGAATTATACACTATTAATTTGTGAGAGTTCAAAAGTATCGTCCGAGAAACAAAATATATTCACCTAAATGATTTAGCTCTTTAGTTGTTGTTACTTTCACGGTTAAAACTAAATTTTAGGTATTAATACACGATTATCAAGATTGGAATTGAAATGACGAATAATTGGATAATTTAGTTTAAAAATATTTTAAATTTCGATTCTGATCGATCAAAAAATTACGTGAAACGAAAAGTATTTTATTATTACGCCGCAATGGCGATTAAATATTAATATTTTTTATTGTCCCTAGATGGCAAATCAATAAATAATGAATGTGTCAAAGATTAGTCATATATTTCGAGAAAAAATTTAAATTAATTTTCTCGTTCTCCACTCATGTGAATAAACTAATCGAAAGTAGAATTTCGAACATAAAGATCGTCCAGAAACCCGCACATAAACTTGACGATTTCATGTACTCCAACGCTAAGATGTCCAGGATTGAAAACTTATACGAAAATTTTATTGTCTCGGATGTAATCACTACTACATTAGCCACACACGTTTAGAAGTCTGAAACAACGAATCCTGGATCATAAGAATAACTGCAGTCTAAGACCATACAACGGATCGGCCTCGTCAACTCACTCACTAGAGTTGCAATCCCCAAATTTTGGACATTCGTTCATAGAGGTCTTACTCATAAGAGCACATCCTAATGTTGTCAATTTTAAGGATGGCAGTACGATAATTTCTTATACCACCGTTTAAAATACTGTTCACTCTTCCTTTAGTACTAAACATCAAATGACAAGAAGGCAAAATGAATGATGATTCGATCGGAATGAAACTTCATAAATAATTTTTTTTGATAAATTGAGACAACAATGGTTTTTGGTTGAAATCGGTCCACCGGAAGAGGCACCTTCCATAGAAGCTTTTTCGTTTTTTGCAAATATGAATTTGGAAAGGTACATACAAAAATTCTGCTCCTGTATACAACCCATACGGATTGGTTGATCGAGATGAAATATCATACTTAAGGTTTTTTAAATTGGGAGATCCTTGCAAAATGTGATGGACATATGACTAATTACAACTGCTAAAATAAAATTTATGGCACTTCGAATATATTTTCCTGTATGAATAATTGCAAAAAGCTAATTCTAAACGAAAAGTTCAACTTTGTAGTTTTAATCCATTTTTACTGGTGCTATGGCTTCTATCTAATTACGGTTAGGTAGGAGTTCTATTTCATTCACTAGTCGACTGATTTCTTCCCTATCCAATAAATTTGAATTAATTATGCATCCCAACTGTGCTGGTTTTACTATTTCCTTCACTTCTGCGTTTAGTAACAGAAGACGGTTAAACATTGTTAGTTGGGATACTTCGTTTGTGGTACATCTAGGTGTAGCTGGATTTCGGTATGTTGTTCGAGAATTTTTTTGATACTTTTGGGTAATAGCTGTGTTTGTAAGTGTTAAAAAGTGGAATAACTTTTACACCATCATTGGAAATGAGCTCCCCTGTCACCCTGCCTCGTTTGATCGTTCAATTATGGGACACCCTGTATATTACTCGTTGTTGTTCTCTATTATCCTATTCTGACTGTTGATTATGGTATCCCAGTTATAGTTGCGTCTGGTGAACCAGCAATCCGTTTACATGCTGGGCCAATCCAATTGATCGAACGATTGGTCTTTTGTTTGTGGTTCTTAAGTTCTCCTAGTATTTTATTGATTTTGTTAATCTGATATGCTAACTGTGAGTTGAAGACGCTAGCAGAGCTGATGTTTTTTATTTCTGATTATATTTGGACAGGATATCTTCGTAACAGCTAAGTGAAATTTTCAGTGATTATGTTTATGTGTTTATATTTCCATTCCATGTCGAAAATATTGTCTATGATCCGTTCCACAAGGTATTTCTTTATTTTTTCTTTGTAGTCCTACAAGTTCTGGTAATTAGTGTGTTGTATTTTTCCGAGGAATATGTCGCACGGCTTTTTCCCGACAAGACTCGGTTATCGTAGTATATTGTGTTAATATACCTGTCAACTGCAATGTTGTCCATACCCCTTGTCGTAAAATTTTAATATTCAGATTGGATACATCTCAATACTTCTGTGTGTTCTGAGTGTTTTTACGTCGTTTGTTATCCATCACTAACATTTTTGGTGCCGTGAAGTAGTGTTGCAATATTTTAATTATTTTGTCTCGCAAGTGCTGAACGGGAAATTTATCCACACATTTAATGAATTTTTCGTCTTTGATGTCCATAATATCGATGTATTGTATTTCCTATATGGGTAAATCGATATTAGTGTTTTCTGTAGTTTAGGCTTGTTTGGCCGCTGATCGTATTTATTCTCGTTCCAAGTTTCGCATTCTTTTGTGTATTTTTTTTTATAAAACTCCCCATTTTGTGCTTTTCGAGCTCTTTATTTTCTTTCCAATTGCGATGAGTTCTTCTGTGTTTCTTCTCGATAATTCTGAATTTGTTTTTCTGTTTATGTCTTCTACTACTCTTTGTGTTAATCGTATCTTGCAGTTGGCGAAGCTTTGTTGCTAGCCTTCCTAAAGCATTTGAATATATTCTTCTGACATTTTTATTCCATTTAGCACTGTCGAGTGTAACTTTTTCTAATATTTTCCTTCATGTATCTTTGTTTATATCGGATAATGCGACGTATTGCTGACGGTAGTTTCTGTGAGGCTCTTTGTAGATGTACATATCGTCGCCTCTCGTTAATATTATTTGAGCTCCAAAAACGTTTATTGGCGATCAGAGTGTTGGTTTAACTGATTTCCTTCTACTTCCGCGCTTTATATTGTTTCACTACTTGATGATGAAAGGGTGTTCGCTTCCAGTTTTAACCTTAATAACGCATCTGCCACCTTGTTTGTGATAGTTTATGCACTAGTTCGTAATTATATTCCTCGATTCGAGCCTTCAATCTCGTCAGTTTGCTGTTATTATTTCAGTTATTCAAGGCACATGTCAGTGGAAGATGGCCGATGACTATCTTAATCTTCTTTGATCCTAAAGATTGTTTCGAAGACTGTCCCAGACGATTGCCAAAAATTCCTTCTCACTCCCTCTGCCCATCTCGCCTTGCGACATAAGCTCCATCCGTAGTTAATATGAAAGGGCTGTTGAAATCCCAAAATATAAAGCTTATAGTTCTTCGTTGCCTAGTTCGACTTTGAGTTTCTTAGAATTTTTAGCTTTTACTTGAGCATTTTCTTCTGTTGTGAGATTTGTGAGGAGTTTTGCGATTTTTTGTAAAATCCTAGTTGAACCGTTGGTAGTCTGAGGTTAATCCGAGGAATCCTTTCAATTCCTTGAGGTTCGCTGGTAGTTTGAGTTTCCTAATTTATGATATTTTCTTTGGGTTTGCCCTTAGGCTCGGATTGGTTATAACATATCCCAGAAACTCTGTCTCTTCTTTTGGGAATTATGTTTCGTCCAGGTTTACTCGAACATTGGCATCGCGCTATTTATTAAGTATTTTCTTGACATTATCAAGAGGTTCCTCCTACAATAAATTCTTTGAGCACATCGTCTATCATGCGTTGGAAGAGGGTAGGCCCGTTCTGCAGTCCAAATGGTAATCTCAGGAATTTGTATTATTCGGAAAATCTGCCAAAATCTCGAGGGCAAAATTTTTCATGATTTTGCTACGTAAAAGAAAGTAAAAGTAGTGGTTGCGGTTTTAACGCGAACCAAACAGGATGCGATTCAGCATATGACGTTCACTTTTCTGTGATTTTGAAATCGCGAAGAAGTTAATCAATAATTTATTCACAAATCACGAGGAAAAAAAATTTTATTTGATTTCTATAATTGAATTGATAATCGCTGGTTTATTGTTTGCTTAGAATAATTTCTCCAGTTTTAAAAACTTACAAATTTGACTTAAACTAGTTTGGCTATAACATGCCATTTTAGCCGAATTAGAGCGCGCATCTATTTAATTTAAGGTCTTTGATATAAGGAATGCAAATGGCGGTCTTTGTGACAAGCCAATTGTATAAGGATAAACGCGTATTTTGAAGGGAGCAAATATGGCCTAGAATGTTGAAATGTTCAATCGAAGTTATGACTATGGCATGCAATTAAATATTAATATTTTATTTGCAATGTGATTTAATTTTTCTACCCATACCATTCGGACACGATTAAAACTATCAATCTCATTGACTGACATGTATTCGAGCCACATTTAACTGACAAGAAGTTTATTCCATATTCATAATTATTTACGTACTGTTTAAATTCGCACAATAATTAAAATTTGACATAATGAACTATGGTGCAGGTAAACCTCACTGTCATTTCACCCGTAAGTTCTAATCTTTTAAGCAATTACAAAGTGGATGCATAAGCCAAATTACAAGCTAAGGAATACAACCATTGCGTATTATTCGTCTTCGTTCGAATATAGTTTCTTATAGTACCTTGCATGAGATACAATCAAATCACGATGGATAAATCTGGTAAAAAACCACCAACATAAGTTTCGATTTGTATGACAAGTTGATAAAATATACGGTGATTTTGGCCGAAATAGCCGGAGCAAACATGATAATACCCAATTACAAATTAAATGTTCGGACCTATCTTGTGATCGTCATTGTGAATTTTTTTACTTTTGCTTACGTATACGGATGTTTTAGTGGTACTCCATTAAAGGAACTTTTGGAAGGACTGACCACGATAACTGTGGGAGTACAAGGCATGACAAAGCTGTACGCACTTTTGTCAAATCAACCAACAGTTAAAACTCTGCATGATGAAATGCGATTCCTGCATGAGACAAGCATTAGCGATCCGCGAAGTCACAAACCGCTACTAAAGTGTGTCCAACGCTGTTTGATCTGTTATAAAATATTTATGGTGTCGTATTTTGGTTGTATTATCTGCTACGAACTTTTGCCATTGCTAATTTATTATTTGACTGGTGAACGCGTTCTTATAATTCCGGTACGCATTCCGGAAACAAACCCGGATACAACACCTGGCTATGTTATCAATATTTTTTTTCAACTGTGGTACATGACTTACGGTGGTACTGGAAGTTTGGCGGCCGATATGCTCTTTTTGATACTCGTTTTGCATACGACTGTTCTCGTGTCACATTTTGAGAATAGTTTTGATGATTTGAATGCAATGCTTAACGATTCCGATTCTAGAAATGATGTCGCCAAAATACGTAATCAACTAAAGGAAGTTTGGAGACACCATGTTGGAATTATTAATTATATTGAAGGGCTTGATCGGATTTATTCGTTGAACAGTTTATATGTACTCTTCACCTGCGCTTTAGTATTGACGTTATCTTTGTTCCTGGTTATGTGGGTAAGAGATAAACCACACTAACTACCAAAATTTACTTTGTATTTGATACGAGATTATGTTTTTTTACAGGCGCAATGGGGTGTTGGTCCACTCATAAGCATTGCAACAATATTCCAGCTAGAGGAGTACTGCATTCTTGGTACAATTGTTGAGATTCAAGTGATTTCTATATGTTCATGCCACAGCATTTTATACTAAATAATTTTTTAAATTTTAGAATGATAAAATCAACGCCATTATTTACGGCTCGCTGTGGTATAAATTACCAGTTAAAGAACAAAAATTTATTTTAATGATGTTAATGCGGGCTCAAAACCCGCCAGAAATAAAAATAGGCCGCTTTGCACAATTGAATGTTATGACATCCATGACCGTATTAAAAGGAGTCTATTCATATTTAATGATGATACGGGAATTTTTGGGTTAAATCGTTAAATCGATCACAATTCATCAAATCACTGTAGCATGTTGGAATTAATTTAGAACAAAATAGTAAAGGAAACACTGATGTTTACTAAGCACAGAACAATTAAAAACCTTAATTCTTCATTTAGAATAAGATTCTCTGCTAATTGTGGAAATAGGGGAGTACGCATACAGCGTCAATACAAAATTTTGAAAAGCCCATCAGTAACCATTAAAACTGTTTTTTAAAATTATTATCTGTTCTGGGACTGAACCACTTCCAACTCTTTCGCAGTTCGCTTTTCACGTCCTACCTTACGCAGTCACCTGTCAAACCGAGGACATACGACTATAGGTCTGATTTTATCACCATCTCACATTGGATAGCTCCATGTCAGCCTATACTGACATGTAAGATGGGTCGGCCCATGAGTTTTGCACCCGGACAGAGGGTCATAGTTGTGTTCCATTTTATCACAATCGTAATCTGTTGATGAAAAATTCCTTTTGTATCCTGGTACCTCCCAATCCAAACGCCAAAGCTTTAACAACTAATTGTGCCGTTTGGTCGGCACACAACAAACAATTTTGGCGAGACGCGAGATTTTTCAATCCCAATCCTTGCGATAGCCGAGTAATAATTTTCAGACACAGAGACTGACCGGCCTTAATTTTCAATGTAGAGAATTAACATTTGTGTAGCGGTTTTAACAGCGGGCATTTAGACAGTTGATTTATGATTTGTCATTAAATTGCTCACTCTAAGCTAAACCGCTCAGATAGAGCCAACATGGGTTCGTAGTATGCATTTGATTTTGAAACTACAATATACGCATAAATTATCGTAGTTAAAGTTGAATTGAGCGTTTAAAGCGATCTAATATATAATCACTTAGGACTGACCTAACGCCATTTTTTCAGTCGCAAGTACCTGGATTAGTAATAATAACTGCCGAATTAAAGCTGAGAATAAATACCTTATCAAAAGTTCAATTTCCAAACGAGCAATACGGGTCTGCAATAACACACACATCCAATTAAAAGACTACAGTAATTGCTAAGTTAAAATCGAGTGTTACGAAATGGCTTAGTTTCACTGCTTTTCTAGGAACTTTCTCAATAATAGCGCCAGCGGCATTCAACGGTTAACAAACCACTGCTTGTCAAACAAAAATGGCGGATCGTTAAATACTAGATAGATAGATTTACAATAACTTTTTTGAAAATTAAATTGCTTTGAAATCCGTTTGTAAAGTTGCTGATACATGGTGAAGTAGATAAAAGCAGAAAGTACTTTCGTGTTGGATTCAGTACTCTGTTTCTCAAAAAGTCAGAACTTTTGATTTCCTGCCAATATCCCTAATAAATATATATTAATATATTATTTGGTTTGCGCGCCATCTCTTATCAAATAGATTTATTTATCGCGATGGAAGATTTCTATCGACCATTGAGTTGTGTTTGTACAGTGTTTAAATAATCTTGCCAATGGAAATTTAAATACCGCGAATATCACACATCACATGATTTCAAATCACTAACAGTTTCATTTGTTGTTTTCTCAAGATATCAGCATGAAGCATTCTACTTTTCTAAAAATAAAACGATTCCATTACAAATAAGAATTGTTGTGTGCATTATTACGGAAAAGGCAGTAACTCCGTAAGTTGACCAAAAAACTCTTTTTTAGATTACTACGATTAGTCGACGTTGTCGAAGAGTAGTCGACGTTATCGTAAACGCCCATCTGTTATATTAGGCTCAATCCAACTAAAAACATGGATTTTCCTCGAAAAATCTTAGGCAGCACTGGATATAATATTCAATAGTTGTATACCTCAAAATCGTATTAAAGTGTTTTGTCCAATGCGTGTATTCACTTTGTACTAGATCCACACTACTGGTGCAGTGGTTGAAGCTTCAGCACTTGAACCGGGCGGTACTAGGTTCGAATCTCACCAGAATCTGGATGCAAAGCGAATTTTCGTCAACGATTACGGTGATGTTAATAAACACAACTAAGACCCTCTGTTGAACCGACCCACCGTCCATGTACAGGTTGACATGGAGTTTGCAATGTGCCGGTGGTATACTGCAATTATGTGAGTAGGTGAATGAGTAGTGTGTGCGTGAATGAAAAGGAACTATTATTTATCCTTCAAAGGACAAAACAAACAAGTTTTATACCTCAAAAAGCATTGAAAGTGTTTTGTGCTATGAGGTTAGAATGGCTGAAATTAGTGTTTTCACTTTGGACTATACCTAATCCAATTAAAAAACATGAATTTTCCGGAAAATTTAGAGAAACACTGGGTATGTTACACCAAGTGAACCCGAAAATTCATATTTTCCAATTGGATTGGGTCTAGTATAAATTGAAAGCATCCATTTCAGCTGTAGTAACCTCTTCGAAATATCTTAAGACAAAGCACTTTAATGCGATTTCGAAGTACATAAAATACACTGTCAAATTTAATTGTGAACGATGTACAGGTATTCCTCGACTTACGGCCGAGATAGGTTCTTAGACATCCGGCCGTAAGTAAGAAAGTAATAAAACTTAGCAATTATTAAATTTCTTTAGTTAAATTAAAAAATATAATTAAAATCCACAAAATTAAGAGTTACGACAAAATTACAAATTTAATAAGTATAATCCATTGAGCTGCCTCCAGCAACAGAACACGTAGTGCTAGTGTTTCGGACAAATTGATCTAATGTGGTTTGAATCGTTTTTGCTTACGTTCTCCGCTTAGTCTTTCTTTTGAAAACTTTTCTTCGTTTGCATCCATTTGTGCTAAGTTTTGCAGTCTCTTACGAATTTGGAGAAAAGCTGTAGCCATTTCTTTTGTCTTGATTTTTTTTTGTGGAATATCTATTTGAGCTACTTTCACTGCTTTCAATTTCCCTTTAAGTCTTAATAACAGCTCCGTCAACATTGAGTTTAGCTGCTGGCTCTACGATCTGATCTTTAATTTGATCAATTTCAATTACAGAACTAGTAGTTCAAATCGTTTTGTAGTTTTTTCCCATATTTTTTCCCCTCTTACAACAAGGCGCGATTTCTTGCCATTCACTGTAACTCGGCCAAAACTCTTTTAATGTTGTTGATTTTTCAAGAGCCTCAATTGCTTGGCTAAATGTAATGTTTAGGTCATGAGCCTTAAATGGGCTGTAAAATACTGCTGGTATTTGGAGGTAAGTAAATAATTTATATGTTGAGGTGTGAATCGCCTAGGTGAGGTTGATGTCCAAGTGCATTATCTAGTAGTAAAAGTATTTTAAATGGAATATTCTGTCGATTGGAATATCTTTTTACTTCAAGGGGAAACTCGTTCATAACGTCACTGGTAAAACGTATTAATATTTACTCCAAGCTCTTGGATTTTTCGAACGATGAACGATCAACGGTTTCAATTTCTAACCGGCAAGATTTCCACCTAATAAAATTGTTATTCTATCTCAGCCGTCGAACTTCACAACAAAATCTTCCGCAGCTTTATAATCAAGTAAAAATCTGATCATAGTCGTCGCCTTCCTTTAATTTTAACATTTCGAAAAGACTGAGTGCTTTTGTTTGGATGATTGCGAGGTTCATAGGAAATCAATAATAATTTTTCCATTTCTTATACATAGGTCCTTGACTGTTTTTGGTAATAATTGTTGACTTCAAAGATGCCGACTCCTTAACTGCTTCTAGAATTCGAACCTTTTTTGGGTGGTGGTTCCACAAAATGGCGGATATTGCCGAAAGAGACAATTTTAGATCACGCTATGTGTTTTACTTTTGTACCACTTTCATGAAATCATTTCTATTTTTGGTTTATTATGCGCTTTTTAGTTTTTCATATACTTTAGGGGATTCCCGCAATTGTTTGTTTCATTTATAAATTAAAGAGGAATGAAAAGTAATACAGAAGAAAACGGAGCAAAAAAATCGATCGTAAGTCCGAATGGTCGTAAGTCGAACGGCCGTAAGTAGCGGAATATCCGTTGGTATTAGGACAAGTTAGGACAAACTTCAAATCCGTGAGATGATTGATATTTTCTTAATCCAAGATCGTTGTTTCAGTGGAGAGTGAGTATTCCACTATGACTGTTCGACGATCAAACTTGGATTTAATTGAAATTTCATAGTATTATTTGGGAGGTCTAAAGAGTTAGAGGAGATGTAATTTCGAATGTAATTGATGGCCAATTTTATTAAATTTTTAACCCCAACCATATTAATTTTGGCAAATTCTACGGGCCAATACCAAAACTTAAAAGTTACAGGGTAGAAATTGACGGTTTAGCTTAATTGGGCCATTTATGGTCCCGAGAGCCTTGTTAGAATCGCACGCCCCGACGGAATGGTATAGATTAGGACTAGAACTAATAAAAAAATGTAATCGTTGAAGTTTTTGTTGGGTTATTTATGACCACGATGACCATGTTAGGTTGCTCAAATATGGTGTTGTGGACTATAGTTGTACCAGTACCAATGGAAAACTTGATGGCGTCTTTAGCTTATGCCTGAACTTTGAAATTACACAAATTTTTGCTTTGCTTTTAATTTGATTTATTATTTAACCTTTCATAATGCATTTTTGGGTTGAGAGTATTAGATATAACTAGCGAGACAGTTTTAACTTTTGTTATAGTAAATTTTGGGCTGACTATGAGAAACTATCACGACAGAAATATTTTTTTGGGCTGAGTTCTTATAAAATGTCGTGAAATACAAAATTTTGGGCTGATACTCGTAATATTATAGAAATCATAATTTTAGTGTTGCCACCGCATTTTTTGGGTTGAAATTTGGGCCAGCTTCAAATACATTGTTAAATGGCTCAATATTGTTTTCTGGGAGAAATAACGAGTTACAATTGATTATTTAATTTTTAATTGTTCTGTGCTTAGTAAACATCAGTGTTTCCTTTATTATTTTGTTCTAAATTAATTCCAACGTGCTACAGTGATTTGATGAATTGTGGTCGATTTAACGATTTAACCCAAAAATTCCCGTATCATCATTAAATATGAATAGACTCCTTTCAATACGGACATGGATGCCTGAACATTCAATTGTGCAAAACGGCCTATTTTGATTTCTGGCGGATTTTGAGCCCGCATTATCATCATTAAAATAAATTTTTGTTCTTTAACTGGTAGTTTATACCACAGCGAGCCGTAAATAATGGCGTTGATTTTATCATTCTAAAATTAAAAAAATTATTTAGTGTAAAATGCTGTGGCATGAACATATAAATTTCACTTGAATCTCAACAATTGTACCAAGAATGCAGTACTCTTCTAGCTGGAATATTGCTGCAATGCTTATGAAGGGACCAACACCCCATTGCGCCTGTAAAAAGCATAATATCAAATACACATGTAATTCATTTACCAAATCAACTTTTTGTAGTTAGTGTGGTTTATCTCTTACCCACATAACCAGGAACAAAGATAACGTCAATACTAAAGCGCAGGTGAAGAGCACATATAAACTGTTCAACGAATAAATCCTATCAAGCCCTTCAATATAATTAATAATTCCAACATGGTGTCTCCAAACTTCCTTTAGTTGATTACGTATTTTGGCCACATCATTTTTAGAATCGGAATCGTTAAGCATTGCATTCAAATCATCAAAACTATTCTCAAAATGTGACACAAGAACAGTCGTATGCAAAACGAGTATCAAAAAGAGCATATCGGCCGCCAAACTTCCAGTACCACCGTAAGTCATGTACCACAGTTGAAAAAACATATTGATAACATAGCCAGGTGTTGTATCCGGGTTTGTTTTCGGTATGCGTACCGGAATTATAAGAACGCGTTCACCAGTAAAATAATAAATTAGCAACGGCAAAAGTTCATAGCAGATAATAACACCAAAATATGACACCATAAATATTTTATAACAGATCAAACAGCGTTGGACACACTTTAGTAGCGGTTTGTGACTTCGCGGATCGCTAATGCTTGTCTCATGCAGGAATCGCATTTCATCATGCAGAGTTTTAACTGTTGGTTGATTTGACAAAAGTGCGTACAGCTTTGTCATGCCTTGTACTCCCACAGTTATCGTGGTCAGTCCTTCCAAAATTTCCTTTAATGGAGTACCACTAAAACATCCGTATGCGTAAGCAAAAGTAAAAAAATTCACAATGACGATCACAAGATAGGTCCGAATATTTAATTTGTAATTTGGTATTATCATGTTTGCTCCGGCTATATCGGCCAAAATCATTGTATATTTTATCAACTTGTCATACAAATCGAAACTTGTTGGTGGTTTTTTACCCGATTTTACCATCGTGATTTGGTTGTGTCTTATGCAAGGTACAATAAGAAACTATATTCGAACGAGAAGATTAATACGCAATGGTTATATTCAGTATTACGAACAATCCGATATGTCAAACTTTGATTATTGTGCGAATTTAAACAGTACGTCAATTATGAATAATTGAACAAGTTTCATGACAGTTAAATGTGGTTCGAATACATGTCAGTCATTGAGATTGATGGTTCAAAACGTGTCCGAATGGTGTGGGTAGAAAAATGAAATCCCATTGTAAATAAAATATCGGCCCACCGGAAGTGGCAGCTTCCACCCTCATATTTTGAAAAGTATATAGAGTTTACGAAAAATCGATTGAAACTAAATAGATGGTAAATTAAATTTCAATCGAAATTAGTTCAGATAATTTTTTTAATTTTACCGGAAACGTTTTGATAAAAACAAAGTTATTTCACCAAAATTTGATACACAGGACAGGCGGTTTGTATATTTGAAATAAAACTTCATTCTTAAACTTTTTTCATTAATTGCGAGATCCTTACGAAATTTAGGGAAAATCTGTGTACCTGAAGTGGCAGGATCAGTGAGAACTTTTTCAATTTTTGCGATGATGTTGAATAGTTTTAAATAATCCTGTTGATTTTCCGAAATCTAACAAGGATGTTGTTTTTGATTTTTTTGATTATTTTCTCGGTTTGAAAATCATGTCTGGTGTATTTGAGGCCTATGTATACGATTTTAAAAGAAAATTGGGTGTTGGTGACCAAAAAGATTAAAAAGTGGGAGGGCACTCCTCGGTCTTGACGGAATCCCAGTAGAATTATGAAAATACGGAGAAGCTACGCTTGCATCTTACCTATATGGGCGTGTCGTTGCGATCTGGGACGAGGAGGAGCTTTCTGAGGAATGGAAGACCATACTCTTATGTCCGCTGTATAAAGACGGTTAAAATTACCATGGCATAGCTCTGTTAAACACCGCCTACAAAGTCCTTGCTAATGTTGTACTTACCTGAATTATCCCCTTGGTTTTCGCACCAATCAATATCGACTTTTAACTATTGATTTTGTTTTTGCCTAAGTTAACACAAGAAACATAATCCGTTAATTATTTCTTGATCTTAATACGAAGTCCGTTCGATTTTTAGGCTGTACGGAAATTTTTGTGAGTGACTGTAGATGTAAATAAACATCATTTGTCTCTTTTACCATAATTTCACATAAAAGGACCAACTAACTTAGCCTTTAAATTTTTAATTAACACGGGCAGTTATAAATCTTTTATTAATCCAACTTTAATCAATCAAATTAAGACAGTGTTCAATACCGTCTATAGACAAGTAATCATGAAAGGCTTGGCTGAATTCAAAACAATTTTGTTATTTAAGTTCCATATCTATTTCGATGCAGTTTCGCAACGACTTTAGATTAAACTAGACTTTCAAAATTCAATTCTCGAAACAAAAAATGGTACAAGAATCCCCTTGATTTTTAAACCGAATTAGATGTCAAAACCCTACACAACTGATCCAGGAAGTAAAATAATCGCCCATTTGCATGCGGGACACATAGAATGGTCATATTTATATGAAACCCATAAAAATTGAAGAACAACTTATTATTCTCGAAGGTATATTCCATTGTAAAAATTGAATTCGAACCTTTCCGATATAACTCAAAATTTTATAATTGACTAACCGCTTAAAGTTCTGCTGTTTATGATAGCGGAAATTTTTCAGAGCAAAATAAAAGATCTCGCTACCCGCCGCAAGTGGCAGCACCATCACAAAAGAGAAGTAATTTTGTTCTATAATTACCAGCGAAAATTGTTTATTCATTTTGTATCTCTTTTTTCACTAAATAAAACATCCCAGCGGAATAAAATATTAAAAGTGATCCTTAAAATGACAAATTGATTGATATCCGAAGGAAAGGAACTCGGTAAATGAAATCTTGAAATTTAACAATATTCCGTCTTTCCGCCATTCAAAAAGAATGACGATGAAATTTGGATAATAGTATTGAGCAGGGATTTTAAAGTAAGTTTTGGACAAAATTCTAGGATCTGTTCTTGCTGAACTAAACTTGGTAACCAATACTTTCGGTTGTTTTGCTAATAGCTTAAGTCATATTGAGACTACGAGGAAAATTTGAAAAAAATTTGTGGATTAGAATTTTCAGTACAATTTTTTGATTTTCTGTGGAAGTTTTTGAGATATTGGCCAAAAGCTTAAAATAAATTAATAAACATTTTTAAAATTTCGAAAGGATTGGTTATGAAATGGCCAAGTTTAGTCCAGCATGAACAGATCCTAGAATTTTGTTCAAAACTTACTTTAAAACCCCTGATCAATACTACTAAAGTTTAGTCATTCTTTAAGAAATGGCGGAAAGACGGAATATTGTTAAAAATAAATAAAACGGAATAAAATTATATAACAAAAATTCTCTTTTGTGATGGTGCTGCCACTTGCGGCGAGTAGTGAAATCTCTTATTTTCCGCTATCTAATAAAGCATTTAAAGTCGAATCTTTTAAAAACAATTCATGTTCAGGCCATTATGTTGGTTTATCGCCATAGAGAGAAATTGACAGTTATTCTCGCGAGCTGCATTAATAACTCTTTTCCTTTAGAGGATCCCCAATAGGTATTCTTTGCATTAAAATCACCGCCTATGATAAAATTGGTCCTAGTGATTTAAAAAGTACACTGTAGTCTTCTTTTTTTAACTGATGCCCTGGGGGATAGTAAATAGAGGAGATTCTGAGAGCCCTATTATTGATTGCTTCAACTTTTATGATTTTAACTTGCATACTTTCTTCTTCAATACCAGGCACTTCATAATGTTTAATGTTTTATTTTTTAATAATTATTTATTTAAAAATGACTGTAAATCACTGTAGG
Organism: Nephrotoma guestfalica; assembly: GCA_963691935.1. Classification (NCBI taxonomy): domain Eukaryota; kingdom Metazoa; phylum Arthropoda; class Insecta; order Diptera; family Tipulidae; genus Nephrotoma; species Nephrotoma guestfalica. The sequence goes on along the minus strand of OY829913.1, from coordinate 288,611,462 downwards.
GACTACAATCAGCACAACAAAACAATTAATAAACAAAAAAGAAATTACGGCACATGAGCTCGACTACAAAAGATTATATAATTCTTGAATGAATTTCTCGACAAGTGATAATCGAAAGCTCCGTAGACCTTGTTGAACACCTACGATACCCTCGGAATTGGATCCAAAAGACCGTAGCTCGTTATCGCTCGGTCGATGAAAAAAGCTCCATAGCGTTGACGCATTCGACGTTCGGGGGCGTACAAGTTGATACGTCCTAGTAACTCGATACAATCGACACGGGAATTGATGATATCAAGCACAAACAGCGCGGAAGCTACGTCTCCACGATTGTGTAGACATCGATTCTGACCAACTCTGATTAGTTACGGTAGATCCCTCTCTAGCCTTTTCTCCTGGTGGCAGCGTGGTGGCATTCATATATATAGTCACGTATTTTAATAAATGAAGTTTCTGTTAAATGAGTTTGTTTTGCTAGGCGTGCATTTATTGTTTCAATAGTTCGGAATATCCTTTCCAAAGGATTTTCTTTAGTAGTATTTGTTAACTGCTGCATTATCTGCGAGTAGGATCTCCTGACTGCTTGTATGGGTTCTGGTTGTGCCGACGATTTAATTGTAGCTGGAATCCTTTCTCTTATAACGTTAGTGTTTTGAGTCTATTGGCGAGTTTCATTTCTTAATCTTTGTTGGCTGGGTGTTGTGCTTTACAGTTTATACATCTTGCAGGTTCGGTTCGGCTAACAGAACAGCCTTTCATGTTGTGTTGCATTGAGGTATTAATCTTAACCTTCTTTTTCAGTTGTTCTATTTTAACCCTCATATTGAGTATTGCTTTGATATTAAATATATTTTAAATATTTTCGCATTTCTTGAAGGTGAGCAGTAACAGCGGGAGCATTCTTTTAATGATCTTGGTTTCTTGGCTATTTTCAACTTTCTCTCGTTTAAGGATGTTTACTGCATCTTCAATTTGCAGTTCTTTCATTTTGAGGTCTTCTAATATATCCTCCTTCTTGCAGGTGGGATGAAGATCTCTGGCCATAACCTTAATTTCTCTGTTATTTTTTCCGTCATTGCTATACCATACTTTTTACCTTCTTCAGTGAGCTTGGCGGCTAAAGCTCTGTGTGTATCGGGGTCTGTTGTGTTTGTCTTTCAAAGATTATTGTTTAGTGTCACTGCTCTATATTCGTTTGTGGACACTGATTTCTCTAGAGTCACATTAATTGACCGTGGTGCCTTAGTCTTCTTTGCAACCTTGCGTTGTTCTCGTTGCTGGTGATGTTGAGGTACAGGTACTGGTTCTGTAGTTTCATTAGCTTTTGCTAATGAGTGCTCCCCAACTTCTGGCGAAAATTCCGCCCCTCGTTTTTTCCTTGGTGTTTTCCTTGGTTTGTGCAACCAAAGTATAGAACTCAGCGTTAGTACAGGAAAATGTGCTGATTTCATTATAGCTAGTAAGACGAGTTTTCAGAACTTCAGTCAGTCTGGTCCTCTTCAGCTCCTCATTTTCTTTCTTTAACTTAGCGATTTCATTGCTAACTTGTGATGTCACTTTTCAGTCGCAGTCGCGAACTGTGTTTGTCTTGGTGGTGTTATAGATATTTTTGAACTTCGATCGAGAGAGAGGGTTTCAATCTATCTAGTGAAATTGGTAGTATGTGGGTCAGTGGAGAGAACATCATTTGCTTAGTTCTCGGTATTCATATATACCGCCGTTTCTCGGTCGCCAGAGCCTCGTTGGTTAATTAGCAGGGAACACCGTTTGCAGGTGAGGTTGATATTTGGGCTGGTATATTGACTTTCTAGACCGATGCCCCTTACCCCCCAAATATGCAGTGATAATATTATTATTATTAATTTGTATAATATGCAGAAAAAATGTAACGAATGGCTTGGGTCGTATTGACGTCACATACCACACTTCATATTTCGGGTAGCTTTCAGTGGCTAACTATTAAAGCATTTTACCTACTAAATATACACAACGAGCATAATATACCCAAAATGCACAGCGTCGATGATCACCAAAAAATAAAACTTGTTTCGCTTAGTGTACGTAGTCCCAAAAATCATTGCGAGAAAAGCACGAACAAAATAAATAAAATAAACAAACCCAAAAAATAGGAACCATTCACTAAAATGCACGAGAAAAATCTTTCAATGTAATATGCTACTCTACTACTAGCATTTTGAAAACAAAATAAAATTAAAATTTAAAGAGCAAAATGTAAGCAATGACCAAATTTAAAGAGAGAAAATCTAATTGGGAAAAAAAATAAATTATTTAATAAATTAGGAGGTACGTCACCAATTCCTTTGGTGTTGTGATGAACGATGGTGTCCTTAGCGGTACGCGTGTTCGTTTATCTCGCCAATTTACCGGATTCGCAAGATTCTGCTGCAGATGTCCTTCGTCTTATATAACGTCTCTTGATGTAGCGTGGGAGTTTACATGTACTGGTTCGTGTTACAGCTGATATTATTGTACGCATTGAGTAAAATAACGATAATGGTACTTTTTCGGTATATACTTGTTGGTCTTGGGTGTAACCTATATGAGCGGCATAACCACCAAATTATACGGAATTCTTAATTTTTAGGTTCTGTGGTCAAGTTACACATACATTTACATTTTATTATTAATTATTGCATGTACACTTGTCTCAGTATTTATTATTATTATTATTATTATTATAGATAATGTTTTAAACTATTAATTTGGGTACCAATCATCAATATCAATTCCGTTTGCAAGTATCTTGAAAGTACATTGCATAAATGGACACCACTACATTATACTTGATTGATGACGCACGAGATAGTGCACGAGATATTAAAGAAATTATCGAGTGTTCCGTAGATAATCAATTTCTTACAGGGCAGATTTGAAGCTGTGAACAAACAAATGTTGATAAACTCAAAGCTGAAAAAAAATGTGATTATCTACAGGAACAGGCAAGTCTTTATGTCCATTACGTGATAGGTGCCGAGGATTTTCCCTTTTTCATCTTCAAATACATAGTTCACATCACCACGTTTATCGTTAAGCTTTCAGAAATGGATAGGCGAATTTCGCAAAGTATTTTTTTGATGCATCGCTACAGGATGTTGCCGAACATACACTTTTTGACCAATGGTCAACGTTCGATTTCTTGTGCGTAAATTGTAACGTTTTGAATAGTTGGCGTACGCCTGTCGCTCCGAACCTGTTCATGTATCAATCCCAAACGTTATGTTGTACTCATCCAGTTTATGGTTCCATCGCTTAATAAGTCTAGTTCTAATAGTAATTTATAATCGTTGGCATGCATAATTTGGTGATAACCAAAAAAAAAGGAAGTATGGGGAATAACCAGTGGACTCATGTACTGAGTTTCGTAGAGAACACGCTATTTGGGGAAGGAAGTTATCCCATGACGAATGTTTCTCTCCAATGTATGTTCGTATAGCTGCTACTACCGAATGAGTTACACGTTCAGATGAATTACTCTGCGAAGAGTAAAAGGCAGTTTTGACATGTTGGATGAATAACGTTTTAACCATACAACTAAACTCTTTTCCCACAAACTGTACTCAGTTATCAGTATGAATGGTTTGCGGAATATTAAAAAGTGGAAAAACTCATCTTGTAAGAAACTAACTATGGGTCCAGCTGTAGCTTTTGCCAAAGTTTTAAGATAAACAAATTTCGTAAGGTTATCTAACACAATCAGTATTACCGGTTTGCCTTTCACCGTTCGTGGATACGGACCTAACAGGTCGATGAAAATTTTTTGGAATGATCTTTGCGATATTATCTGCTTATCCAGAGGAGGGCGACCACACGCATTCATGGCCTTCGACTGTTTACAGGTATCACATTCTACGATGAAATTGTGGATTTCATTAGACATTTTTGGCCAGTAATACATACGTCGTAATCTTTAAATGGTCTTTTTAATACCACAATGCGCACCATCAGGAAGAGTATGTTCTCTTGTAATGAGCGATTTAGTCACATCGCTGGGGTTCCACAATTTCCATGTAGGGATGTCAGTAAGTGGTACGTGATTTTTAGGCTCTATACGAATAAAAACTTTGCTGTCCTGAATTTTTAGTTCGTACAATAACTGGAGTCTGCCTCTACCTTGTGCCTTATCCCAATGTATGCTGGAGATACGACCTTACTGCTATCAAACAAATCGCCATCTATCAAATCCAGGTCGATGTGCAATTCTCCAAGTGTCTCACAATGTGTCTGTTATAATTGTGAACCGGTATCCCTCAATGTACGGTCGGAATTTTTTTATGCTAACCACAGCTGCCAAGCACTTAAGTTCGGTTACCGTATAATTTCGTTGAGCCGAATTTAACTTTTGTGACATGTAAATAATCGGTTTTTCGTAACCGTCTTCGTCTTTTTGGGAAAGAACACTACCTGACCCTTGAGAACTTGCGTCACACCGGATAAAGAAATCTTTCGAGAAGTCGGGATTATGAAGAACGGAAGCACTACACAGCATATCCTTTAATGTCGGCATCATCAGTCCATCCAAATTTTGCACCTTTTCGCAGTAGAATTCGCCGTGTCTGCTTTACAGATGTAGGACAAGGAAAGTTGCGGATAGCTTCCACTTTCGATGGATCCGTGGGCTTAACATGCTCACCCACAATGAACCCCAAATACCTCGTTTCCTTGAGCGCAAAATGACTTTTTCGACGTTGATAGTTAGTCCAGCTTTCGATAATAAATCAGCAATTGTTTTCAACAGTTCCAGGTGATCGTCGTCGAATTCCGCAGAGATAACGAGTAGGTCGTCAAGATAGGCAAACACCCTATCTCGTAATCTGTGCGGAATAACTCGATCCATCAGTCTGCTCATGGTTTGGGGTGCATTACACAACCTTAACGGCATGACGCAGAACTCATAGAGAGAACGGCCTGGAACTGTGGATGCTGTAATCTCTTTTGAGCTCTCGGAAAGTGGTATTTGCCAAAACGTGTCTTTTAGATCTATGCTACTAATATATTTACTGTCTTGGAGTCGTCCTAAAAAACCGTCAATAATCGGTAACGGATACGCATCCTTCTTTGTGACTTGATTAATTTTTCTGGAATCAAGACACAGCCTCATTTTTCCACTTACGAACGAGCACTAATCGAACGAGCACTATAGGACTGCTCCAGGACTAGAATTCTGTTCAATAACTCCCAAGGAAATCATCCTATCAATTTCTTCATAAACTAAGGACTGTATTGCAGGCGACACTGCATAATGTCGTTGTTTGATAGGAGTGGTGTTTTTGACGTCGATTAAATGTTCTACCAAGTGGATTCTACCTAACCCTTTGACAGCGAACGATGGGAATTTTTCTAACATCCTCTGCTCTTAAATTTGTTTTGTAAAACTATTCTTAATAAAATCTTCTAATAGAAAACATCTAATTTTAGCTGCAAAAAAACTGTATTCAGAACGAGTTTGATTTCTATTGCCATATACGCTACAGATTCTACGCATCCTACAGATTATTCGAAATATACAGGGTGGCTGAGACCAAGTGTTACCAAATGAAAACGCTGTAATTTTTTTAATTTTGATTATTTTTTATTGAAATTTCGTGGAATATGTTGAAAACATATTACATTTTATGAAAACCATGTTACTGCTCGTTATGACCTCCTTTGGCTCTGATTATTTGATTCAGTCTTCCATAGAAAGCATTGCATGCTGACCGAACGTGAGCTTGAGGAATTTTATTCAATTCTCGAACAAGAGCTGACTTCAATGCATCAACACTTTCGTATTTTTTTAGTGGACACCTTACTCTCCAAAATGGACCATATGGAGAAATCCATGGGATTCAAGTCTGGTGAATATGGTGGCCATTCTTTCGACGAAATCAGCCGCGGAATGCAATTTTGTAAAAATTGCTGTGTCGCTCGACCTTTGTGTGACGTGCCGAGTCCTGTTGGAATGTCCAACGGTTCGTACCAAAGTGTTTACGTGCCCAAGAAAGCAAAGCATCGTTTAGGATCTTTTGGCGGTACACATCTTAGTTTACCTTGACTCCATGTTCGATGAAAACCAGAGGAGTGCGTCCATCTGCAGTCACTGCAGCCCAGACCATAACATAAGCTGGTGATTGCTTGCGCATGGCAACTCTTGTGTCCAAATTATTGTTGGACTTGTGCTCTAACCAAACACGATCATTTTGTTTATTCACATACTGTTGAATGGTGAAAATTTTCTCATCAGAAAAGACAATTTTTGGAATCTCATCACGTTCGGCCAAGGCCTTCAATGCTCGTGTTCTTTCAAGCCTAACTTTTTTTTGTGCCTCCATAAGATCTTGAACTTTTTGTATCTTGTAGGGCTTCAAGTGTAGTTAATTTTTCAATATGGTTTGAATCCTGTATCGTGAAACATGTAGACGTGCGGCTAATTGATTGGCACTTTGACGAGGATTTCGTTGCATTCGTTTCTTCACATTTCGTATGATTTCTTTTGATGTTGCTGTCTTTTTAGGACCGCCTCTGTTGCGTTTAGCGATGCTACCAGTTTCGTTGTATCGAGTATGGTTCGATATACAAACATTTTATTCATATTCAAATGCTGGAGCTGACGAACTATTGCTGTTTGTGAATTTCCACCCAAATACAGTGCAATTACACTATTACGTTTGAATTCCATTACGATTTTTTTATGAAGATATTAATTTAGAACTATTATTTGTTGACCACATGTAAACAACTAACCAAACTTCAATCTGTCAAAAAATTGACGCGCGAAAATAACAACTACACAAATGACAGCAGAGTGAAATCAGTAACATTTGGTCTCAGCCACCCTGTACTTACATTGGTGGTAAAAGAAAGTCGGCTGTTGGCCACAATATAATCACCACTCCATTTTCTTTTGTATGCTATATGAGAAAAATGAAAATTCTTAAAGATTTTCCATCCTATTAAATATTACAATTACGATTATGAGAATCCAAGTACCATTCCGAATACAAAAATTTTCGAGAAATCTATAAAATTCAGGTGAATTTCAGAAGTGTGGGGGTTCGACAATTTAATTTTAATTTTTATGCTATATTCTAATGTTCTGATTTCATCAAAACATAATCATCATCTTCATCTTATTATTATTATTATTATCATTTTTATCGTTTATTATAATCATTTTCTAAATACTTAATATAATATTTCCTGTTTTTCCAGATGGAAAAATATTTTCCCTCTCTCCTAACAAAAATATTATTATTATTATTTGTATATTAACATTTAAGTGAATAAACTCAATTAAAAAAAAAAAAATTTGATAAAAATCTTATTGGGAAATAAAATAAAATAATTTCTTAATTTAATTAATTTTTGATGAATGTTGTTTTATGGTTGGTTATGATTTTTTTTTGTCAACGATTTTTCCTTTCATGTATACCACAGTGTATTCTCGTGAGATACGCCACCCTACATAAAACACACACACACACACACACAACAAAAATCGAAAAGCTACAGATATTTTTATAAGCTTTTTTTAGGGAATATTCACATAAATAAATCTCGCTGGAATGAGGACAACGTTTGATATTTCACATTTTTATGTACGAGTATCATAAATAAATAGTGATTGACCCAGTAAACAACTCAATAAATAATCATAGTAATAAATTTGCCCGTCAAAAATCTTTCAAATTTATCAAGTATATTACAGATTTATTGAAGCTTGATTTACAGACAGATCCGGAATATTTATAATCTTTCGATAGATTCGTTCAGACATCGATTTTTTGTTTTGTATATTTGTAAATTCAATTTGATTTATTTAAATAATAATGACACACACAAAAAACAAATAAAAGTTTTATAAACAGAATAAAAAAGCAACAGCGATAGCATGGGAAATGCTTCAATAATTCAAACATTGAGCTCGAAACAAGGATTTGTTTCCGTTCCAAAGAAAATCGCAATAAATTTATTCTTTTCATTTATCTTTATGGATTTAAATAACAGATCTGTAGATTATATATCTTCCGCTGTATTTGGATATTCTGTACGGTACACAGTGTAGAGACCCTCATTGTTCATGAAGCAACATGCTGTTTTTCGAAAGTTGGCAAGTAGATTTTTCTGAAATTATAACGTTCGACTTTGATTTCATACAACTCAGTAAATATTTTATTGATGGTCATGTAGATATGAACCCAACAGATATTGATGATTTTCAATTTAACTCAGCTATAAGAAAACTACTATTACAAGAGGCGGTCGGAATAGTCCATGTCCTCCATCCATTGCGATCCATCGCTCGGGTCCTCCAATTTCGTCATCTTCTTATACCTCTCTGGGTCTTGATCGACGTCATCTCCCCGATGAGAACCGATGTGAAACTGGTTCGAAAAGAAACCCGATAAAAATTGTATCTTTGCATAATTTGTAATATTTTCGGGCAGGCCCGAAAAGTTTAGAAAAACTGTATTACCTATAATTCTTAACCCGAATTTTTTTTTTACATCAGCATACTACAACAAAATTTAATTTTACAAGCCCAACACTAGAAGAAAGCCAAAATAGAACAAAATTTAATAAATCAAATGAATTATGTATATGAAAAGCAAATTTACTGACAATTTGAAAAATGATTTTGCATTCACAATACGAGTATAATGATATTAGGTAAGATTCTGAAAAAAATACCAAAATTCCTATGAGGCGGTTTTCACTGTGATTGTCTGATGCTTCGACCACTGCCAAGAATTATTGTAGGCCATCTGGAATCCAAACAATGTAGCCTAATTTCTACAAGAGGTGGAGAGAAGGCTCGTACCAGTGTCATTATGTAACGATTTTCAACAGAAACTTTACTAAAAAATTTTCTTCTGTGGCGGTTGTCACAGAGATTGCCTGAGACTTTGGTTACCATCGAGAATTAGTGTAGGCCATCTGGAACCTAAATAATGTAGCCACATTTATGTACAAGGTGGAATGAAGGTTTGTGCAAGTCTCAGTATGTAACGACTTTCAACAGAATATTTACAAAGAAAGTTTCTTCTTTGACCATTGTAACAGGGATTGCCCGAGACTTTGGCTACCATCGAGAATTAGAGTATGCCATCTGGAATCCAAATAGTTTAGCTCCATTTCTGTACGAGGTGGAAAGAAGGTTCGTGAACCTCGGACAGAAATAGGACTAGATTATTTGGATTCCAGATTTCACTCCGATATTACTTTTCCGTAACCTTTTCCACCAAAGATGGAACGACTGGAGTCGTTAGAGATCTGGTTTCAGGTCTCGCTTCAGAAAGCAAGCACAGGTCTTCATTTTCTGTTTAAAGAGTGAGCTTCCATAACTTGAAAGAAGTTTAAATTGCAAAAACATTGTTAAAGAGAAGACAACTCGATGGCCGGCAGCAATTTAAACTTTTATTTCTGCCTGTATATCATTTGAAGTAGATCAGCAGATGCTATTTCGCAGGGATCTGACATTATCCTCAGGCTACATTTTCGGATTTTTCCAATAACCTAGGTAAATCTAATGACGTATTGATGAGAGTGCTAGCCAACATACAATTTCTCCATACCTGGTGATGAGGTTATATAATGTTCTCCTGACATCACTAGAAGGCCGAATAGGTTCACTGCAGGTCCTCGGACTACCGAAATTAGGTAGTACTGACTTTTCCTTACTATATCAACACTCGTATTGCATAAACTGTAGAAAGCTGTCCATTGCCTGTAGTCTCCATAAAATAGAAGAATTTTCCATGTTGCTAACTTTAGTTTTACGCTCTCCTTAATTTTGTCATGGTAAGCCAGGAACTTGTTGTAGTGGAAAAACGGAGAAAGTCATTGCTCCTTCAGACTGGCTACAGTCCTCAGGAAGGTAAGAGTTATCCTAGGGTATGACGCGAACGCGCACCATACCATCTGGTGTAGCTCGGACATCAATGACGGGGTGAGTTACTTTTCGATTTTCTTTCAAGAACTAGCCTCATTATTAGTAATATAGGTCGAGAACCCAGCCACCCACTATTACGATGTTACTCTGGTCTCCGATTTTATTTCACCTATGATCAGGGAATGTAGGGTGGCGAAAGAGCATTTATTTTCTGATGGTCGGTACCTATCGTTTAAGCTCAACCTCCAAATTACAAATCAGTGCGTGTCCAGAAATCCCCATAGGACAGTATGGCGCGTATATAGGGAAGTATTGGAGGGCAGAATTCCATCCAGAGTCCCAGCACTCCCCGACACGGGTAGTGGTCTGGATTCAATGGTGGACACTCTTACTATAGGGCTAGCAATACCTCTACGAGGAAAACTTGCCCATTAAAAAGCTGAGGGGAAAGCGAAAATCTGTTTGGTGGACCTCGGCACTTGCGGAATGCCGGAAAGTTTGTGGGTCTGCTTTCAATAGAGCGAGAAGATCAAGAGAAAGTCAAGACTGAGACTTCTATAAGGAATGCCTCAGAATATACAAAAGGGAAACAAGAAAGACACAAAGGAATTCGTGGAGGCGCTTCTGTGATAGAATAGAAGAGGTCTCGGAAATCTCGCGCTTAAGAAAGATTCTCTCTACTAGTCCAGCTATTCCAGGCTATCTGAAAAACCGGATGGCGAATGGACGGTTTCTAGTGAAGAGACTTTTGATATTTTGATGGAAACTCACTTCCCGAGTAGACTGCGGGTCTAGGAGTGACTGTGGCATCAAATTGTTGTGTACAGAGGATATTCTGAGTACACGGAAGATAAAATGGGCTATTAAAAGTGTTAAGCCCTTTAAATCAGCTGGTCCAGATGGAATTGTGCCAGCATAAATTCAGAAGAACTCGAAGGTATTATTTCCCTGGATGGGGGCTATCTTGAAAGGGTGTCTGAAACTGGGGTACATCCCAAAGAAATGGAGTGAGGCTAGGGTGATATTCATCCCGAAGGCGGGTAAAAGCTCGCACAGCAACCCTAAGGACCTAAGACCAATATCTCTGTCATCTTTTCTGCTGAAAACCATGGAAAGGTTGCTGGAAGTCCATATTCGTTCTAGAATTATACCCAGACGCTGAGCACAGTCTCAACATGCGTACCAAGAGGGTAAGTCCGTGGACACGGCGATACATACCTTGGTTCGAAAAATTGAAAAGTCACTAGGTTTTCAGGAATTCTCGTTGGTGGCGTTTCTCAATATCGAGGGCGCTTTCAATAACGTGAAGATGGAGACAATTAGGGAATGATTGTTGTCAGTTGAGATTGAATACTCTATATATAACCAGGCTAATTAATCACCTGCTAGGTAGCAGAAGGGTTATAGTGGAGATGGGGGAAGTCTCTGTTAGAAGGCGGGTTGTACAGGGAACACCCCAGGGAGGTGTCCTCTATCCTCTTCTTTGGAATGTAGCAATCAATGGACTACTATTGGAACTGGAGGGGAAAGGAATAGGCATGGTTGCTTATGCCGATGACGTAGCGATAGCTGTCTCGGGGAAGCACCCATGTACAATCAGAGATGTGATGCAGAATGCATTATCAATCACTGTGGGTTGGGCCAGAAGATGTGGATTGGGGATTAACCCCGGGGATTAAGTTTAAATGGTACTATGCTGAACCTTACTGATAGGGCGAGATTCTGGGGATCCTTCCCGACAGTAAGCTCAGTTGGAAACCAAACACGATAGAAAGACCGAAGAAGGCCACTGTGACACTCTGGCACTCTGAAATGGGGTCTGAAACCGGAGCTGGTACACTGGCTTTACACGGCAGTAATAAGGCCCGTACTACTGTATGGTGTGAGTGTATAGTGGCCAGCTCTCGATAAATTATCATACAGGAACATTTATTGATATGAAAACGACCCCCACTAGTGCCTTGGTGGTTATGCTGTACCTTCTCCCATTGGATATTATCGGTAAGCAAATTGCGGTCAATACGGCCGCCCGGCTATCAGCGATTTTGGGTTGGAAGTGCCTGCATAAAGGGCACTCAAGTATAGCCAATTCTGTGAGGGATGACTTGGTGAATTTGGATTATATAACACCCGTTTTGTGCTTTGGCAAGCGTTTTAAGGTGATTCTCCCCTCTATTTAGGATTGGAAGAATGGTCTCATTATGGAGTCCGGGAGAGTTAAATTCTTCGCCGACGGGTCCAAGCTCGATGGTAGAGTGGGAGCTGGTGTGTTCTGTGGGGAATTAAATGTAATCTTATCTTTTGTATACCTGATTACTGCAGCGTGAACCAGGCTGAAGTTATAGCGATTGAAGAGGTCATGAACTGTTTGAAGCACATTGTAATATCGTTGACTGATATCACTATCTGTGTGGATAGTCGGGCGGCCATTCTTTCGCTGAATTCAGTTTCCCTGTGAAAGCCACTCTGGTGCTAGGTGGCTCGTCATTTGGTTAGCAGGGTAGCGAAGCAAGTATGGCCTGAGCTGAGCATGAAGCGATCCAAGATCTTGATTACCCTAAGGAAGCGTGATTTAGGTCAAATTGTAACGGTACTTACCGGACACTGCCTTTTCAGAGATCATGCAAGAAGGCAGGGTCTGGATATGCAAATAACTTCTGCAGAAGCTGCAAGGACGAGGAGGAGGGGGAGGCTCCTGTTCACTTCTTATGCTCATGTCCTGCACTTGCTGACAGACAACATGATCACTTGGGCAAATACACGGTCAGCCTCTCTGATATCGAAAACTGTAATGTGCGAGATCCCGTACGCTATGTGAATAGCACTAGATGGCAGCAGAAACCACTGAAAGCTAACCTAACCTAATCTTAATTTTGTTATTACAAATGTTTGGGATGTTCAAACCGGTATCGATCTCTCCTTGTAATGCTCTCTTGTTTAAATGTTGTTGAAAATATTGGTCACGGAAATAGTCGCCATCCAATACCTCTTTTTGGGGTTCTGTAATATTGTCTCCGTGTTGATTGCAAAATGAGGTCCAAAGTTTCATCTTGTTTGGTTTTTGTTTTGAATTATTTATTTATCTGTGATGTTTTGATTTTGTTCCGACATCTCAGCTTTAGCTCTTTGAATCCAGTGCCGTTTATTCTGCTTTCCTTTTTAGGGTTGATATTCCATCAGAATGTGATCTTGATCTTCCTCAATTAAGTAGACATCGGCTACTTAGTTTTCTATAGATTTTTTTTTGTCTTCTGTATAGATGGGCCTCGGGTTATCTTATTCTTGATATCGAGAAGCATATCATCGATTAGGGTGATCAACAGAAAAGACGTGTAGTAGTTCTGCATCTACAGTCGTGTACTTGCGATAAATCGCTCTTCACAGTATTTTATTATTTATAGGGCCCCTTCCTCTTTATGTTTGTTTCGATCTGACTTACTAGCTCACCACCAGCCGTATGCATGCTCACTCGAAGTATCCATGTTTGCTGTACTTAAGCAGTTTTGGTTCTGGACTCTTGATTCTTCAAATTTTAAAGCAATCGAAAAGCAAATTTTTGTAAACTACTTTATCGAACTATACCAAAATAATTAAACTTCACAAACAAAACTTTTGATTATGATAATAACGATAATAAAACCCTTTTGCATACCTACAAAAGCACACAAAAATTTTCAATCTTCAAAATTATTTTGTAAAACGTACAAAAGCTACCAAAAATATTTGTGTATTTTAGTTTTAAATAACAAAAAGTAGTTTTCTTCTGTTTTTATTTGAATAAATTATATTATTTAATTTATGTAAAAACTAGCAAAATATAAAAACTATTATATAATATTATTATTGCAACCTACATAAAGTTTTTGTTATACAATGAATTAAAACTACTTTGTGTTGGTTGCACTTTTTTCCGTACTCTACCCATGGTACTCGTATAATGGCTCTGCTACGTTATTTAATTTAGCAGAGAAACTTTCACCGAGAATTGTAACATTGCTTTACCGCTGTAAAAGTTTATTGCATTAGATAAAACTAGAGGTCTAACTAAATTTGCATTAAAAACATAGTTTCAAGTTCTTGTCGGTTCTATATCGCAAATTATAGATGCAATCATGTATTTTGTGTACGTTTCCTAGGTTCACAACTTGGTGCCATATGATGCGATATAAAATCAATTTTCCTACTTGTGTTTTCAATTCTTGGAAAAAGTTTTTCCTATCTACATGAAAAGGTTTATGTAATATATTATTAGATGAGGTAAAAACGTGTGTAGTCTATACTCGTATGTCATTGTTGAAAAGACTGGCTGTTTACATTTTGTGTAAATCGAGAAACTATTCCATCCTGTAGTTATAAATGGTAACCAATGTTTACACGTATAAAGAGACATACCGGACGGACATAATTATAAAACCAATTTACATACACAATATTTATACATAGAGGCAGTCATACACACACACATACATATATTATTATCATTAATTTGTTGTTTCATCTATAAATTAAAAATAAATATCATTTCCAATTTTAGTTTTTTGTGCATAAAAAATTACTAAATAAATAGTTAAATGAAAATTGATTTTCCTCCCTCATCCTCCTCTTTTTTGTGTTATACAAATACATATATTATAGTGTAATGTGTGTTTGTATATTTAATTTACATATATGGGGTTCATGGGACGGCACCATACGTTGGTGTTGGTTAGTGCTGAACTTCAATTAATTGAAATTTGACGAGATAACAACAAAATTAATTTAACATGCTACTACGGTACTTTGCTAACATTAAGATGGCATACGCCAACTGCCTAGTAGTATAAAGTTTAAATCGGACCTTTAGAATGCAACAAAGAAATCCTTGGTAGAGCAACAGTAATTCAGTTAATGATTGAGGGAGCTTTAAATATGAAAAAATTGTGTTTTGTTGTCTGGAAAGTCGGACCAATTTTAAAAATATTCATAATACGAAAACAAAAACTATTGAATTTGAACATTCTAAGAATATTCCCGATCCACACTAAACTGGTCACAAGACCTTGGGAAATAGGGAAAATCGCGAATTTACACGAAATAAAAATTGTCATAAAATGAGTCAGGAAAATATGTTGATTGTCCTGAAAAAATCTGAGTAGCGTTGTCATGTTGAAAACTAACTAAGATAATTGGTTTTTACGTAAACAATGTCGAAAATCCGAGGACTATGTAGATAATTCGTAGAAAATGTAGAATACTGTTTTTCTTGTAGCTCTTCTCATTTTTTTTAGAATGAGGTTGCCATCTTATAGCTTCCTAGTTCAAATTTTGAAAGTAAACATTAAATTTTTACACAATATATGGGTGAGATAAGGAGGTGTAACATATTTCAAGATATTACAAATGTGTATATTCTTTTGTAAAATCTGTATTCTCAACGACATCAGTTTTAGTCATTAAAAAACTTTTTTTCGTAACGGAAAAATTACAATTCTTGCCATCACTATTTGGTAATTTCTTTTCGAAAACTAAACTAAACTAAGGGTCACCTGCCATTAGAAATAGAAATGCCGCCATATAAAAATACCTGCTCCAGTAATTTAAATTAAAAGTATCGAATGCAATTTTTTATGGTTGCGTATAAAATAGAATTTAGTAGAATGCAACAACTTGTGACTTTTTGAAGACATATGGACCACCGATTTAGCCGGCCCATAAATGCACCAAACAGTGATTTTCTCTGGATGTAATGGTGTTTCGGCAAAGGCTTGTGGATTATCTTCACTCCAAATTCGACAATTTTGTTTACTAACGTAAAATTCAGCCAAAAGTGAGCTTCATCGCTGAACAAAATTTTTTTTGGAAATCAACATCAATATCAATTTGTGCTTCAGCCCATTGGCCAAATTGGCGGCGTGTGCGATGGACGGATGGCTTTAATTCCTGCACAAGTTGAATTTTCTAAGCACGTGAGCCATGATCCTTAGATAAAATCTTCCATAAAGTGGATGGACACATCGCCAGTTGCTGAGAGCGGCGTCGAATTGATTGATTTGGTTCTTCCTCAATGCTACGCTATACAGCGTCTATCGCTTGTTCGGTACGCACTGTTTGACGTCTTACTGGATGCATATTATCATTTAGAGTATACGTGGTACGAAAATGATCCATAGTTAACCGAATTACCCGCTCTGACGGACGATTATAACTGATTAGTTTGGCGAACAGAACCATTATTTTGATAAAAAATATCAACAATTGAAACAAATGAATTGGCAAATCACACTAATGTCAAAGCAATTGTCAGCTGTCAAATCGGTTGTCAAACAAAACAGTGTTGCCAACTTAAAGATATGAACCTCTAAAAAACACCCTTTATAATTTTCCTCATCACAAAGTATTGCAATGGAAACTGTGCGTAGTATTCGACGCATCGCACACAACATCGACCGGCATATCACTTAAACTTCGTTTTTGCAAACATAAATTTGTTTTCGTTTCAGATATTAAGTAGATATATCGGCATATCTAGATGGCGCCCGACCAAAGAAATCAACAGCGGATCGTATAGCGACCTTCTCCAGGTGAGCCAGTTTGAGTCTATTGTTTGTGCACCATCCTTCAGCTAACACGACACGAATGGGAGAAATACCAAGTTGCAATTAAAGTCGCATCCAGAGATGCCCTAGTCGACTACCTGATGACCAGCTCAGACAAGATCGCAGGTTTAGTAGAGGCCCAATGTCAAGTGGTGCCGTTACACAATTAGGGCGGCATCGAATTGCGGAAGTGGTCCTTGAGCAGGCATCAGCTTCAGTCAAAACAGCAGATTCAGTCAAAACACTCCCCAAACATCATCGCGTCATCGGATGTTCGTGCACCAACCAAACGAATAATACAGTTGCAGGGTACAAAGGGATTCGATCTGCTCGGCTGGGTATGACAAAATCATACTACAAGAATTGTGAGTACTCACTTATCGAGAAAGTTTGAAATCATTGGGGGCTCTTAGAATCGATCGCCAGGTAAATCATTCGATAACTCGCATTCGTATTCAAGTTCACGGGTTGAGCAACGCCTCTGAGAAAGCATACGCAGCGGTAGTATATGCTCGTACGACATTAGCAGATGAATCGGCTAGGTCTGGAGGTTTGTTCCACTGTACTCCTCACCAAAATGAAGCACGCAATCGTTCAGTCACTCGACGTGCCACATGGCAAGTGGCGCAAGTGGTACTTGGTTGGCTATGCAGCTAGCCTAATCACTGAAAGACGTTTGTGTCCAGTCGGGTTTGACAAAACTTGGATTACACTCAACCTACCGATTGGAATTATGTCGACACCAAACGAAAAATAAACGACGAACGGAAAATAAAATCAATTATCGCAACGCACGCAGAAATCGTGGCGTTATACTATCTACTCGCTTGATATTCATCTCTAGTACTGGTGAAGCTGGTTCAAGAATCACATTCCACGAAGGAGATATCAAAGTACCAATCCGGAGAATATCTATTAGACAAGAGCCCATTTCGATCTCCGAACCTTTTCTTCGGCCGTACTGGTATACTACAGATCGGAGGCCGGCTCAACGAAACGAATTTGCCATACATATGGAAGCAACCGATCCTTTATCTCAAGGACAGCCAGTTTACAAATTAACTCATTTCGCAAGCACATTACACGGTGGTCCACAATTGATTTTTTAAGCATAAAAACCTTGGTGCGCTCACAAGTGCATAAATGAATTGTGTAATGTTGTCATTGCGCAACGATGAGCCAGCAACTGATGGTCAATCTTCCATTGCATAGTTTACTCCAACGAGATACATCTGTATTTTCGTCTGCCCATCGCACCTCGCGAAGAGGCTCTAAACGTCGTCAACTAGCATTCCTGCATCAGCAGAGCACCAGAGATGTCACTGTGAGAAAGCTGTGCCTGCTGCGCTTCCCGAACAACCACAGCTTTTAGAGGTTAGCTTTGTAGATCTTCCTCAGAATTTCTTCTGAATATAGGCGTGGGTTTTATTTAAACTAACTTTATTTTAATTTATTTCAATATCTTTATTAGTTTATTTTTATGTCACACAATACCGATTACTTTCTGACGATGGAAGTGGACCAATGATTTCCAGATAAATTTCATCGAAACGCTTACTTACAATCGTATATTTCCCTACCGAAGACTTAGCGTGTCTCGATACTTTTGATTTTTGACATGCTATGCACGATGGTCATATTTCTAACGTCCTTGTTAACTTCAGGCCAAACGTTCGATGCTCGAGCAAATGCCTGAAGTGTTTAATGGAACTATAGGCTGCTAATAGTTCGCGAACATATGCACTATATTTGCATTGTATATACCATTTAATTTGACCGAAAAAAGCCAAGTGGTGTCCAAGTCTCCGACAATCGCTGTTGTACCACAGCACTCATGGCTGTATTGGACGCATCTGTACCATTACTGCTAATTCAGCTTCCGGAGTTTCCCTTTATCGTAAGCAACTTTCCTTTTATCGGTTTTGCGACTTCCTTTGAGTTATTCGTTCAAGATTGCTTGATCTTCCGCAGCATTCGGAATACACTTCCTATAAAAGATTATCATTCCCAAGAAACCACGTTAAGCTTTAATCGTTCCAGGCTTAGGAATGCTACTTATAGCTTCAATTTTTGACTCGGATGGATTTATGCCAACGCACGATATTTTATGTCGCAGAAAAGTAACCTTAGGCGTAGCAAAGACACACTTGCTAACATTTATTACTAATTCTGCATCCTTTAACCGATCGTAAACAATTGTAAGAAGGAGTAAATGATCTTCCATAGAATGTATGGAAAACAGAAAGCAAATGTTTCTTAAAACTGCATGTATGCAACTTTGGAATAATTGCGCGGCATTTCGAAGTCCCAAAGTCATCCTTGTAAACTCAAAAAGTTCGAAGGGTGTACGTATGGCTGTCTTTGAGATATCATTTTCGTTAATGGGAATCTGATGGTAAGCTTTGGCTAGGTCTATTGTTGAAAATATTCCACATCCATTCAACTAATACGCAAAATCAGTTAGAAATGGAACGGGATAACGATCGGGTTTGGTTTCTGAATTCAGCATGAGTTGCAGAATGAGCTGTAATGGCCTGAACCACTTTGAGTATGATGGATGACAAATTCTTTGATTCAGGAGTACAGGGTGGGCCATGAGTCACTGAACATTGTATTTTTGATGTAATATTTTAATTTTTTATTGAAAATGATTAATGCTGCTCTTTGCTGTACCTGGTCCATAACTGAAGTCAAAACTGGTTGATCAATCACAATGATTTCATTTATTATGTTGTGTTGTAGTTGTTGCAGTGCTTGCGGTTATTTGCGTAAACACGATTTTTCAAAAACCCCTACAAAAATAAATCTGGTAGTGTAAAGTCGGGTGATCGTGATGGCCAATTAACATCTCCAAATCGTGAAACGATACGGTTACCAAAAACCCTTGCAGTATGGGACATAGCTCCGTCTTGTTGAAAACACATTTCTTGAGTATTATAAAGTTCAGGAAACAAGAAATTTTCTAACGTAGCTCTGTATCGCTCACCATTTACAGTCAATGCATTGCCATCTTCGTCTTGGAAGAAGTACGGGCCGTAGATCTTTTCTGCTGATATTCCGCACCAAACTGTGACTCTAAGTGGATGCGACGGACGCTGTTGAATCACTCTTGGGTTTTCAGTGCCCCAGGTTCTAAAATTTTGCTTATTAACATAACCACTTAAATGGAAATGCGCTTCATCGGTCATTATAACTTTTTTCATAAAAGCGGGTTGCATAGTCTTGTGGCAAAATTTCATGTAGTATTTGTATCTTGTACGGAAACAGCAATACATTTTTTTTCATTATTCTACGCAGTGAAGTTCTGGACATTTGAAGCTGAGTGGCACGTTTACAAGTCGATGTTTCAGGGTTCTCATTTAAGCTCTCCCAAACTCGTTTGATATTATCTTGGCTTCATGCTTCAAGCCGTATTCCACTCCGAGATAAGTCACTAACAGATCCCGATGACTAAAAATGAGCGACTAGATTGCGTACTTGATTTCATGATGGTGCATTTCTGGTGTTAAAAAAATTTCGAAATTTTCTTTGGGTTTGAATTATTGAATTTTGACTAGTAATAAAACTCAACAATTATTTCTCGGTGCTCAATCGTATACATGGCTATTGAATCTCCCAAACATTGTTTGTTTGTTGTCTAAGACATTTAGATGCGAATAATTTAAAATCACTTTTATTATTTCTTTCAAACATGTTAGGAGGAATAACAGACACGTCATCGACGAGAAATTGTCTTTTACTTGAAAAAACAATAAGACAACAATTATTGTGGCAAGCATCGCTGGTCGTCATCAACGACCAGCCAACTAGTTTTCCGGCTTATCAACAGAAATGTTTTGTGATTGAAAATGTCATGGTGATTAAATTTAAAATGATACCAACACATTAAACGTGCCGGTCTTTCGTTGTTATCACGTTCTGCGTGAGTGCTGCTGCATCGATAAGAATTGGACGCTCGAAATAACGAACGGCTTCTACTCCTAGAAATTGTATACACCTCCGCTACACTTTGTACTTCTAAAATCGTATCTGCTGTGGATGCTAGTTTCTTCAAGCTCATTTCTTCTAAGCTGGTTAATATTGACTGCGCTTGTGACGGTAAGCATAGAAGCCACAGATTTTGTAATACTTCATCTTGATTCTGCGGTCGAGCCAAGCCCAAGTAACTAAAGCCCCTTAAGTAATCAATCTAATCTAATTTTCGCCGAATCACTTAATCTCTCTATAATTGTTTGCTTAAGATCATTATTACTTGTCGTATCGTTATTTAGTGCTGCTAGCTGTATTTCGATTGATCGGTAACTATTCCCGAAATGTCGAATTGTGCCTCCAATTGATGAAATCCTCCCTTATAAATGGAGGAATTCTAACCGATACCCTAAAATTGGATTTTGTTATCTTCTCGTCGAGAGACATTTTATCACGACAAGTGAACAAACTTATCACACACGTGAAACTTAAAACTTTGCAAACAATCCGTATAAATTTGGAGCAATGTATGCTTGTATGAGTAACGCGATGCAATGTGTACGAATGAGTACAGCCCTAGTGAGATCACGTTACACTATATTTTAAGATGTCTAATATCAATTGCAATTTTAACAATAATGAACTAGAAACACTAATCTTATTTAAACAAAAACAATTTCCATACAAAAAAAAACGCTATTTAACGTGGATTGAAAATAACTAAACCCTACTCGTGACAATTTACAAAAAATGTGGACACTTACTTGAGCAATTGTGTCTTCGGTGTTACGGAAATCTTGTTTGATTTGGCCTCGTTTAATAATACCGTTATATCGCTGTTTGTATGTGTTGTATTTGCAATTTTTCAGTTCATTTAGTTTTGTAGATCTTTTTCAGAATTTTGGATTTTATTTATACTAACTTTATTTTAATTTATTTCAATGTCTTTATTAGTTTATTTTTATTACTGACTAATAAAGTTTATTCCAAAATTTATTTATTTTACTTTTCACATCTAGAACCAATCTCGGTCAACGTTATACTACTCGTCGTTTTTCGTTTTCCTTGTTCGATGATAAAATCGACTGTCGCTCGCTCACCTACCGATGGTGCACAAAAGTTCTTTTTTTAAGCCGTGGACAGAGCTGTGTATCTGGTTTCATCATTTGAGGGCTGAGAACATTTATTATTATTTTTGCTATGACAGCTGGCAATGATGCTGGAGATGGTACTAAACGTCTCAACGACAGTCGGAGGTGAAACCTATCGGTGTAAGTGCAACAATCAAACGTCGATCAACATGGTTTTAAATAAAACACCAATATCGGATAACACTTTTTCGCAGCTGTTAAAATCGTTATACCTTTGAGGGAAAGTTTCTTCTTACTTCAACCTCCGATCGGGCAACATTTTCTTGTATTAATCGCAATATAATCATCTGCCTTTATTGCGGTGTTACTGCAATTTTCATTATTGCTAGTACTTTTATTAATTTATTTATTAGTACTTTTTTTATTAATATTAATTTTGGTTGTCAACTTTCTTGGACACGTTTTGTAATTTCTTTCATCTGTAGGTGTGCGCATCACTTTTTTGTGTAATAAAATTTGCGGATTCATTAAAATTAAATTAGTGGTTTTCATTTATTAATTAAATAAGAGGTTCACAGACGCACTTTATTACTGGAACAAACATTTATATAATTTGTATGGTTACTTTTCCTTTTTTCTGTTTATGGCACGTTTTCCAGTTCGGATGGTAATTGTAAACACAAACATGATCCTTTACTGATAAACATACACATATAGACTTCGGGTGCTACTAATAATAATCCATCAATTTAATTTACAAATGTAATGCGGATATTCTCGACAAATCCGAAATATAAAAATTATTATGTACATAAAGTAGAAAAGCTCGGAAAATCCAAATACATTTTTCCTTCTATATTGCTTTGTTATTCATATAATCCCTTGTCATGTAAATTAATTTATTAATGTAAATTCAATTTGGTATATTAAAATTTAAAAAAATAATAAATTTTCGACATGAAAATAAAAACAAAAAAAAAGAAAATTTAAATTTTTTTTATTATTCCTTGTTTTGTTTGAAGAAAAGCTCAACATAAAATTTATTATCAGAATAAATTTTTTTTGAGCTTTTCTCTATTTATTTTATCTATTCTATATCATATTATGTTCTTTGTGTGTTTGTTGTAGTATAAAAGTAGAAATACAGTTAAATTTGAATATACGAGTACGACAGAAAAACGAAAAGTTTTAAAATAATTTTTAATCAGAAAAGTTTTTCGGTTTTGTTTGGGTTTTTTATTATGCCTGGGTTTTTTTATATTTTTGTGGGAATCAAAAGCTCGACAACTGAATGTATAAGGCGAGGGGAGGCCCAGTAAATAAAAAAGTACTAATTTCAAATTAAAATGACCTTTTATAAACACTTTTTGCTATGTACACTCGTATATGGTTTGATAGTATCGCACCGCATGAACTACATTTTTGTATTTGTTTGGAAACTTTTTTTTATGGTAGATTAAATCGAAATTATGAGTGTAGAAAAGTAAATAATGTTGACCCATCTATTTCCATATCCAAGTTGAAAGTTGGGTATGGTCAGTACAGTATTAAATCCTCTGGAGATATACCTTTTAATACACAATTTAATTGCATTTGAATTTTATTTTTATTGCGTGATAGTTCAGCACAAAAGGAACAGTTTTTAAAATGTTGAACTTTAAGTTTTGTAGATAATGTTAATATCGTGCCTGAATTTATACATAGCAGACATGGTTTATGGGTCAGGCACAAAATAATGGATCAAGACGAGCGCGGATGTTAAAAATTTTTGGAATCTTCTTCGCATATATAAAAAAACTTAATCAAAAACTTTCTTTCGTTCCTTAGCAGCAGAAAGATATAGGAACCGAAATCACACAATTCTTCTCGTATATTTATATGAATATTCTCTACACAATCAGGACGAAACGAGCAATAACAAAAATGAGTTTTTAAATTTCCCAACACGTATAGCACACACAAAAAAAAAATTCTGAACTGAAGATCTAAAATTCATGTAAATCATTGTGTATCTATAGATTTTACATTTTTAACGAAGAAAAGCAACGAATTATATACACAAGGATTATATTAGATTAGGTTTGTTGTGTAGAACATGTAAATTGACTTTTAAATACATCAATGGTAAATGTACGAGTAGATAGCTACCAGTATATTCTAATTTCAAAATTTCGAAGTATAGAGCGTGGGAATATTATTACAAGTAAAATTCGTTTAGTATTCCGATCGTTTAATTAGCATAATGGTTAACATTTTGTAAAGTCCCATGATTGACAACAAAATATTTGCATTTCCAGAAACAATATAGTTAATTTTATATAGATGGAAAGACAGTTTTAAAGCAGTTCAGTGTTTTATGCATGAAAAACACTAAAATTAACTCAAAAGAAAAAACTTGCACTATCGATTACGTTGTGTCAGCAGATCTTGTTACAACTGATGAATGGGCCGCAAGCTGATTCCTAAAAAAGATAAAAGAACAGAACACAAAGAATCAATTTTTTAATTTAATACGCCACATAATTATACTTATCTAATATCAACAGCTGATCTTGCGACCTTCAATCAACTTGTATTTTTAAAAGTTAACCGCACCTCTATATTGCTGCAAATGATCATTGTAACCTAAAATAATTTAGAATATTTAATAATTTTACATTATACAAAAAACATTAAAATTTCACTATTAATTTTAATTGATTAATTTACATTTAAATTTTGTTATACATATTTATTTACCTTAAATTGTACACTATTGAATTTTAACACTGTTCAATCACGGGTTTGAACATGGCATAATGTATTATATTTAATGACAACTTGCACTTTTTATTATATATATGCAACGACCGTGGCATTAATTGCATTAACTATATAAGCAATGTTTATATGTAATACGTATTCTTAACCGCTTACTATGCAATTTAGTTGTATAAAAGAAAAACATATTTGTATAATAAACCAGAAGTTAATTAACAACGTAAAACACTCTCATCATTACTATCTACTAGACCTCACCAGTGGTAATCTAGTAGGTAGCAAAAACATTAAATTATCCAAAGCCAAGTTTACGCCTTGGCCATACCTTGGAGATTTAACAAACATTATTATTTACGTGAGCTGATCTTTATTTACCAATGACAGTTATAGATATTATTTACAACAATTAGGCACAAGTCTTAATTATGGCATACATATAAATTTTTTGTGGTGAAATGCTAGATGTCATAAATTCTAATTTTTTTTATATAAACGATAACATATTTTTGAAAATCAAATTATATGTCAAGAAAAATTGTAATCATTAGAAAATACACAGTGATTTAGAGCACATCTAAAAAAAGCTTTCTGATTAAATAAATACAGTGATTAAAGTATACAGTCTTTTTGTGAATTACCGGACCGACATTGGATATTCGAGATACCGCTTTGATTAAATATCGACCCGCATTGTACTTGGCTTTGAGAAACATCACATCAACAAAAAGGATTTGACCCACGCATTTCAATTGGACACGGCAATCTGCACTCGAGAATTTTGGACCTCGCATAACTTTGGATACGACGCTATATATTGGAAACAAAATTTATTGTGATTACGCGTACTTTGGCGCAAACAGAAAACGACCGGCAATATTTTATCATCAGTAATTGAGCTGAGGCATTGGAATTACACTGCGACGCCACTAGCATCTGTGAATTTGCTAAATTATAATAATTCCCAACCAAGCTCATTGGCGTATTTTACATGGTCCTTCGAGCCGGATCGGCGCCAAATACCATTTTGATTAATTCGTTTAATAATCTGTGTATATAACTCGAAAATCTGTGTATATAACTGTGAAGAAATTACCGCGTTCTTTAGTGCTATTTGGTGAATCATTAAAATGGCGGAAACAAGAGCATTAAAGCGAATACTAAAAAGTTACGAATCAATCAAAGCGCAAGTGGTATCATTCACCGCGAATACTCGCATGAATGAAGTTAGAGCATGCTTAGCCATATTATCAGATAAATGGAAAGAATTCCAAACTCTTGAGAAAACGCTCAAAGGAAGATTCGATGACGCAAACTTGGAATCCGTAGACAAAATCGAAAGCAGTCATTTCGATTTAAGGCAGAGGCTTTTCCAATGGGAAAAATTAATTAAGGAAAACAATGCTCAAGGGAATACTACAATGGAGGAATTGTTATTAAACCAAAGTAATTTTATTCAAGAAATATCATCGATTAATAGAAGAGAAAGTGAAGTGCGTTTGCCGCGTGTAAATACTCCCGCATTCAGTGGTGAATATTCTGAATTTCCCTCGTTTCGAGATTTTTTTGAAGCATCAATTCATCATAATACGCATACTTCAAAAGTACATAAGCTCCAATATTTAAAAGGATTGCTAAAAGGAGAGGCATACGCATTGATAAATCATTTTACAATTACGGACGCTAATTATGATGAAGTATGGGAAAAGATAAAAGCAAGGTACGACAAACGTAAACACGTTGTGCACTTGTTATTGAAACAATTCATGGATCAACCAAACGTATTACAAAACTGCGCAAAATCACTTCGTCATTTGTCAGATGTTTCTGATGAAATAATGAGAGGACTAAAGGTGCTTGGGGATCAAGCTGAAGGGCGTGATCCGTGGCTAATTTATATTTTAACAAATAAATTAGATTTGGATACGAAAGAGGCGTGGGCCCACGAGACTGCTGAGATGGACTTTCCTACTCTCAATCAACTGTTCAAATTTCCTAATAAAAGAAGCGATGCTCTAGCAAGTTTAAATGCAGGCCAATTAATTTGGTGTCACAATCATACACAGTTGTTTGTCCGTTATGCTCAGGAGAGCATTACCTAGGTAGATGTGAGACATTTATGAAGTTACCAAGTTTAGAGCGAAAAAAGTTAGTAGTAGGCAAAAAACTATGTTTCAACTGTCTGTCGTCTACTCACCAATCAACGGTCTGCAAATCTAGATACAGTTGCAGAATTTGCAGACGAAGACATCATTTAACGTTACATCCTGAGCCTCCGGTGGTGAACCAAGAGAATAAGTCCGCGGTCTGTTCAACGGAACAACAAGAGTCCACAAACTGCAATGCGATGTTAAAAGCGAAAAGCTTACAGATTGGGCAACCTCAAGCGATTTTACCAACGGCAATTGTTTTAGTGAACGATAAATTTGGAAAACAGCATAAATGCCGAATCTTGCTGGATTCAGGGTCCCAGTGTTCGTTTATTTCGGAGAATTGCGTTCAAAGGTTACAAATAGAAAGACAAAGAGCCAATGTGAATATAACGAGAATTACACCTGGTTCTATGGTGTCGAGAGGAAAGGCGTGTATAGTGAAGAAATATATAATTCCAGTATACAAATAGAAGTAAACGCTTTAATAATCAGCCAGTTACCGTCTAATCTACCAAGATACCCTATTGATGTTCAGGATAAACGGTTTATTGAAAATATGGAACTGGCTGACATCGATTTCGACACACCACCTTTCTAATTGGAGCTGATCAATTTTTCACAATTCTTGAGAATGGGAAAAGGCAATTTAACTCCATTCTTCTACAGAAAACTGTGTTTGGCTGGATAGTATCTGGTCAACCGAAATCGGCGCCAGCTGAGAATGCTTTATGTTCCTACACGTCTCTAAATGTTCAAATTGATTCAAATATTGACGAAATTCTGCAACGATTTTGGAAAATAGAGGAGATACCAAATATTGACAACGTTTCTCCAGAGGAAGCTGAATGTGAAGAAATTTATGACCGTACACATAAAAGACAGAAGAATGGCAGATATATGGTTAAACTTCCATTTAAAACGAAATCGCCAGAACTGGGGAACTCATTAGTTGTCGCAACGCAACGTTTCCTATCACTGGAACGCAAGTTAATTCATGATTCAAAATTAAAGGAACAGTACGTCAATCAAATCAGAGAGTATATTGAAATCGGACATATGACGTATTATCTGCCGCATCATCATTCTGTGATCAAGGAAACCAGTGACACTACAAAGGTTCGAGTAGTTTTTGATGGTTCAAGCAAGAGTTCCACAGGTTTTTCTCTAAATGACAAATTGATTGTTGGTCCAACCATTCAACCAACATTATGGGCTACACTTATGAGGTTTAGACAACACAGAATCGCGATCACTGCCGACATCGAAAAAATGTATAGGCAAGTTTTAGTATTTCCGGACGATGCAGACTATCAACGGGTTTTGTGGCGTGAACATCCTAATGAAAAAATAAGACATTACAAGTTAAATCGAGTCACATTTGGACTAGCTTGTTCTGCATATTTAGCAATACGCACTCTTCAGCAGTTGGGTCAGGACATTGGAGAAGAGAGAATCACTCAGCATATTGTGAATGATTTTTACGTCGACGATTTCTTATCTGGCTCTTGTGATGTAGAAAACGCGGTTCGACTCAAAGAAATGATGATTAGAGTATTACGACAAGGAGGTTTTGTATTGAGAAAATGGGAATCTAACGCAAAATGTCTATCAGATGAAGGAGGAAAAGAAACCACAACAAAATTATGCAGTGATGGTGGTATTTCCGCATTGACAGTTCTGGGATTACAGTGGCATCCTACAACTGATTTATTAACCTTCAGGGTATGTTCCGAGAAAAATACAGAAGTAACGAAGCGAAAAGTAATATCCGAAGCTTCTCGGGTGTTTGATCCATTAGGATTTTTAGCTCCTTCAACTGTGATTTTAAAAATACTATTCCAAAGGCTCTGGCTTTTAAAATTAGATTGGGACGATTAGCTGCCAGAGTGTTATAACAAAATGTACAGAAAGGTCAGAGATGAATATGGATATTTTGAAAACATAAAAATAAAGAGATTCACGGAGCATTATGAAACCACGCAAATACATGGATTCTCAGATGCAAGCGAGGTGGCTTATTGTGCCGTTATTTACAGCAGAACTATAAATAAATTAGGGGAGATTTCAGTAAATATCTTGACCGCGAAAACAAAGGTTGCTCCTATAAAAAAGGTTTCTTTACCTAGACTGGAGCTGTGTGCAGCAAATTTATTAACGAAACGTGTTATGTTCTCGGTGAAAGAAACAATAGCACCCAACGCAATGTGCTATGCATGGACCGACTCATCCATCGTCCTAGCTTGGTTATCCACATACCCAGCGAGATGGAAGACATTTGTTGCGAATCGGACAAGCCAGATACTAGATAAATTGTCCCGAAAACATTGGGCTTATGTTAAATCCTCTGATAACCCAGCTGATCATGGTTCCCGAGGAGTATCTCCCTTAAAACTGGTCGACTTAGAACAATGGTGGCATGGACCCAGCTGGCTAAAACAACCCGAAACCTTGTGGCCGGCTACTCACTCAACAACCTTAGACGAAACCGCGATTCAAGCCGAACTTAGCAAAACCAAATCACCAATAACCACATTTCAAGCTGTAGTGCAGGACAACTGGTTGGGTGATCTATTTGAAAGGATATCGAAGTTACAAAAAATATTCCGAGTGGTAGCATACGTAAGGCGCTATACTATAAATTCGAGAACGAGAAACCCCGCGCAGCGACTTTCAGGTGAATTGAGATCAAAGGAGATTAACGTTGCTAAAAATATATGTTTCGTTTGGATGCAAGCTGCGGAATTTCGGGAGGATATCAACCATTTACGCAAAAATAAAATTGTGAGCAGCAAATCGAATTTATTATCTTTAGCCCCGATTATAGATCGTGAGTGTTGAGAGTGGGTGGTAGACTAGCCAATGCTGATTCTGACTATGATAGTAAACACCCAGTGATAGTTCCATCCAACCATATTTTTACCAGCAGACTGATATGGGAGACGCACTTCAAAAATTTGCACGCAGGTCCCACACTCACTAACAATATGATAAGACAAAAATATTGGATAGTTAAAGGACGCCCGAAGATAAGGTCAATTTTGAAAAATTGTGTGGTCTGCATCAAATATGCACGTAAAACCAGTTCACAGTTAATGGGAAATTTACCGGCGAAGAGAATAGTACCGTCAAAACCATTTACCAACTGTGGTATAGACTTCGCTGGCCCACTTTACTTCGCTGCAGAAAAGGGCAGAGGTGGAACTAACCCTATTTAAGGATATCTTTGTATATTTGTTTGTCTGTCAGTCAAGGCAGTTCACATAGAACCAGTAAGTGATCTTACTAGCGACGCTTTCCTAGCTGCTTTGAGGCGTTCTACTGCACGGCGCGGAGTTCCAAAAGAGATATACACGGATAATGGGTCCAACGTTATCGGAGCGAAGAGAATCTTAAACGATGCATACAAGCTAATTAAAAACATTAACCAAAATTATATAATTTCAGAATTTTTAAGCGACAATGGTATAGATTGGCATCTCATTCCACCAGCATCCCCTCATTTCGGTGGATTATGGGAATCTGCCGTGAAATCCGTGAAGACACATTTGTTAAAAGCGACGGGTAACGTGAACCTTACTTTCGAAGAAATGGCGACAATGTTATGTCAAATCGAGAATGTCTTGAATTCTCGTCCTTTATGCACTGCATCGACAGATGATGACTACGAAGTATTAACGCCTGCTCATTTTCTGATAGGGACATCTACCGGGTCCGTTCCGGAGTCACATATAACTGCAACAGATTCCACATTATCCAGATGGCAACGCATTCAATCTAGAATACAAATATTCTGGAATAAATATCGTACGGATTATAGTTATAAACAATCTTCAACAGAGGCGTAAATGGCAACAACCTAAGGAAAACATTAAAGTTGGCGACATAGTTATTATCAAAGAAGATAATATTCCAGTTTGTAAATGGCCCCTCGGGCGAATTCTGGAAACACATGCTGGTGACGACGATCTGATTCGAGTAGTAACCATCAAAACTTCAAGTTCAACGTTGCAGCGACCAATTGTAAAAATTTGCAAGCTACCTGTGGGTTAACGAAAGGATCGTTAACGGTGCCGGAGTATAATAAGCTCATTGGCGTATTTTACAGATCTTATTTGTAATTTTACAGAGTTTCTAGTCGTTCAAACAAGTGACATGAGTGTTAACAATATTTGTGTAAAATTAATAACATTTGTGGAGATTAGTGGTATCTAGGTTAATGTAGGTAGTTTTATGACACTTATGGGGCAATAGTCTAGAACAAAACCACCTTGAACATTACTTTTGTATCAATCAAAACACAACGGCAGCACTCCTGAATGACTCAGGAGAATATTAAGTTTATCTATGATAAAGTTTTAAAGTGTATCGTTTTTTGAAACGTACAAATCAATTTTCTCCATATTTTATCTCTAAACAGCTGAAATTTTTTTCATCAAGGTGTTAAGAAACATAAAACCTAGGTATTAATACATGATTATCAAGATTAGTCTTGAAATGTTAGTTATGAAACGATACGCTTTTGTTTTACGCCACAATGACGACGTTCATTTGGTATTTTTTTATTGTTCCTAGATGGCAAATCATTCGATAGTTGATGTGTCCAAGATAAGTGGCTATTAATTTATATTGATATGCAATGTTTAGATCAGAAATAATGAAAATTAGGTATTTATTTATTAACTTTACACATACAAATAATATAAATAAAGGTTTGTAAAAAATTATACAAAATTTTGATACTCAAATTTATTGAAGAAACAAA
Source organism: Nephrotoma guestfalica (assembly GCA_963691935.1). NCBI lineage: Eukaryota > Metazoa > Arthropoda > Insecta > Diptera > Tipulidae > Nephrotoma > Nephrotoma guestfalica. The sequence continues at coordinate 288,580,266 of OY829913.1, read as the reverse complement.
CCCGTTTGCATACATTATAGGGGCGTTTAAATATCAATACTAAAACATAAGCTTGTTTCCTCAGTACCATACAGCCTTAAGTGAAATAAAATTGTGTGGTTTATTGTAAATTGTGTAAAATGAATTATTAATATGTAATAGTGAAAATTATTTGTTGTTGTGTTGTTAAGCGATAAATAAGTAAAGTGTCTTACAATGTGTTGCGGATTTTGATCTAGCGGGATCATCGCTCCGTACTTTATCCAAAACGAAATTGGCAATGACATAACCGTTAACGGAAAGCGCTGCATATCAATGTTAAGCAACCTCTTGTGGCCTAAACTGTATGATCTGGATACCAACGAAATGTGGTTCCAACAGGATGTTGCTACGTACCACACAGCGTATTAACGCCTTTAGACATCTTGCTCTGGGGCTTCCTTAAATTGCAGATCTAAAACTGCAAACGATTGATGTGTTAATCCAAAATTGGACCTCCGGAATACGTGTCACCAAGCAAAGCTTCGGTGAACTTTTAAACAACTTTATATTTCATACATAATGCTACAAAATATTCTTCCAAATGAAAAAATTTGTAGTGGATTATCTCCCACACAACTTGTTTTATTTGCATTTAAAAATCGAGCGTACTTATTGAAAGAACCTTTATTCGGAACATTATTCAAAATTTATTTTCAGTATTTTCAGGAAGGAAGCGGTATAAATTACGACTATAGTGGTAAACCGCCAAATTTATAACGGCGTTAACTATCACCTTCGTACACATACAAATTTTGACAGCTCGGTGCAAAAATCCTTTTACATTTGATAAATAGTTATCTTAAGTGGTTTTGGGGTTTTATTAAGTTAAATAGTTTTATAGTGGTGTAAGAACCATTTTATAGTATTAAAAAAGGTGGTGGACGCAAATATATAGTGGTTTAAGTGAATTATTGTTTGGTGGCAAGTGTTTGTTTATATTTAAGCGACATGATTTTAGACAGCAAGCAAAGTCAGGTGTGGCAAAAGGAGGGCTTCGGCCCCAAAAAGGGGCGATGTTTGAAAGCCCAAATAGATTCGCACCGTTGAGGATGTTGGGAAATAATACCCAACCCTCCAAAAGATTAGGATTCGGTGCAGATATAATGGATTGCAACGGAGTGAATGAAAAATATCTAATAACCAAGCACGAGCAGGAGGGACAAACCTATCAAATTTTTCACCTTTTGGAATACAAAAAGCGCTGGATATGATAACCAAAGGTATCATTAAAACGCAACGCTCGAGAGCTGGAGAACTGCTGGTTCTGACAAAAAATCAGGTAGCGACAGATGCATTACTGACGGCCACATTTCTGGGGCAATTGGCCAAAATAATAGTGACGGAACAAACGTCCAATATTAAACAGTTCCAAAGGTATCATTTTCTGCCACGACCTAAAAAGATTAACTTAGGAGGAAATCAAAGAAGGGCTTAAGGACCAAGGCGTCATCGAGGTATATAAAATAAAGAAATGGGTGAAAAATAAGATAACGGACACAGCAACAATTATCCTGAATTTTAATTCACCAGTGTTACCGAAATATGTGAGGGCAGGCTTCCTACAACTAAGTATTCGGTTGTACATTCCAAATCCGTTGAAGTGCATCGAATGTCACAAATTTGGTCACACAAAAAAGAGATACACAAGCGATCCTAAGTGCTACAAATGTAGTGAAGCAACACCACACAACCAACCGTACACTACACTAAAATACATAAATTGTGAAGAGGCACACACCAGCAACAGTAAGGAATGTTGAGTATATAAACGAGAAGTAAAAATAGTGAAAATTAAAACTGTAGCTAGATTAACATTTCCCGAGGCGAAAGCCAAATATTTTAGATTATGTGCAAACAGCACACCAGCCAACCAGACAACATATGCAGATACACTAAAAACCGCCTTTAACCAACCAAACACACCACAAAAGCCGCAAAACAAAGAAAACCACAATCATATCAAACAACCATTTTAACTTCAAGGCAACAACAAACAAAATTAAACCAACAACAGCCGCAACAACCAAAACAACTACTAGAAACGAACAAACTACAACAACAAATACAACAAGAACGATTGTAACAACAACTGTAATCAAATCAACAAACAACTTGTAATACAGCAATGGACATAGAAACAATAAAAAAACGTGAAGCATGGCTAGCAATGAGATATTCTAATTAACTCCAAATGGATTAACACTAGTTGGAAGTAACCATGTAAGTATGATTGATGATGAATGAGGGAAGGAGGAGGGAGAACGCTTTGACGTTTATAAATGCCCTATCCCTTCTCGATTTCTTTGAATGGTAGAGCGAATGCTGAGATCCAATGAATGCGTAAAAATTGGCCAGATAAATATTCTCAGTATATATGCCAATGGCTATATGTTGCGGAATTATCTGACCAATAACGATGTGAATGTGATGATTTTGTGTGAAACTTGGGAGCGTGAGGGTAAGACGTTCCGTGTGAAACGATACAATTATCTGTCCAGACGGAGGGCTGATCGCTTTGGCGGGGTGGCGATATTGGCACGTGCAAATATCAGCCTGGTCCTGCGTCACATACCGCATTTCGAGCACATCGAAGTCATCGCAGCCAAAACAATCTGGACAGAAACTTGTTATTTGTTAGTATCTATGCGACTCCAGTGTTGTCTACGTCTGACAGAGAGAGAAGCCAACGAGATTTTCAAATTTTGTTTGAATGGGTGGAAGCCAAAAGTGACGTGATTATAAATAGCGGGTGATATGAATGCGCATTCGAGAATATGGGGGAGTGAAAGAACTGATGCGAGAAGTAACTGGTTGAACCGCGGCATTCTGGATTCCGATCTCGTAGTCCTGAATGATGGTAGGTTGACTAGAATGGCGAGAGTGGGGTCGACAGCCAGCGCGATAGATTTAACTTTAATATCTAGCGGGCTGGCGGGCCAAATCACTTGGAATGTCACAGATGAGAATTTGGGTAATGATCATTATTTGATCACGGCATGCTTAGGTGATATAAATGTTGACATAGACCGTAAGGTCATTATGAATGGTAAGAAATGGGTCGAACGTATGAATGAGACTCTCATAATGAAAGAAGGAAATGAGGTTAACCAACTTGAGGATGAAATAGAGAGGGTGAATGAAATGTGCACTATATATATCAGAGGGAATGAATACAAGGTGAATGGTTGGAGGAACAATGATATCCAATATTGGTATGAAAGGAAACGGGTAGCATTGAGAGAGTTCAATGTTGGCGGGACTATGTGTCAAAATGACATATACAACCACAACTAAGGATGTATGGGATAAATTGGATGGATGTAAGGCAGAAATGAAGTGTTAGATGACTGAGAAAATGGAGGTTTTTTGTACAAATGATTACGGACGTACGTAGTAATTTGAGCGATAGATATGAAGTTTACGAGGGGTTTTAGAAATATCCAAATCTACTACCTCCGGAACTAACAGAGTGAGTTAAAAAATGATTGGTAGATTAGTAATGGGTCCAAGGATCCAAAGATTGGTGATGGGTCCAAGGTTGGGTTTAAAAAGTTGATGCTTGTGGAGAATGCGAGTGTCAGAGTGGTATTGGGATCGATCAATTCAACACCAATACACACTCTGTGGTCTGAATTGGGTAATTCGCCTCTAATTTATAGAGAGAGTGTTTATTGAAAAATGTCAGGTGAAAGGTAAGAATGTTTGAAGAAACGCAATTTGGTTGTGGGTGAATTATGTGAAAGCTGTTTGGTTGTGGAGGGCAGCGAACATTTGATTCTGAAATGTTCTGCATTTAATCAGAGCAGACAAATGTGCGATGTTCTATTGAGTGCAAGTATAATTTGACTGAATTATTACGAATGGGAATGAACGTATATAAGAATGTGTATGAATTTATTAGAACAAATCAGATAGAAGTGTGAAAGGCAATCGATGTGTGCTAGGTGTATGAAAAGAAATTAAAATTGTAAATTTTGAAACGGGCCATATGGCTCCAAATTTTTGGAGCTAGTGCCAAAATAAACCAATCAAGTGATACGTACCAGATTTGAAAGGGCAAATTTCAAATGGTGAAAGTGGTTGGATAGTGAATATTAGAAAATGAGTGTTAAGGATATAACGGTCATGGAGTTAAAATTCTAATTAAAGCAGCGTAATTTAAAGCTACACGTAAAGCTTTCCTATTTACACTTTTCATTGCTACACATTTTAGAAGTTACACTTTTCATTGATAGCTACACAACTACACTTATCATTAATTTGTGTTATCTGTTCGTTCAAAAGTTCACTTCGGTGTCATCCTAAGGGAACTATTCGTTGAAATGCTAAAATTATGCGTACTGAAACAGTTTCTATTGTACATTTCATACAAACTATATACAAGGTTATCCAATTCAAGCTTGATAAAGTAAACTTAAAAAAAAACACACAAAATATTCGGAATGTATTGTAATTTTTATTTCATTTTACAGATTGATCCTTGCCATTTTTAGTTAAACAAGATATCATTCAAATTTCCTCCATGGGACTTCTTACAGGCCTTGATTCTTTTGCGGTAATTTTCAATGACTTTTCGGCACATTTCGGGCGGTATCTCGGCCATTACCTTACGAATATTAGTTTTCAATTCGTCAAGAGTTTGAGGATTGTTTGCGTAAACACGATCTTTCGCGTAGCCCCACAAAAAGAAATCCAAAGGCGTTAAATCACAGGATCTTGGAGGCCAATTGACATCAGCCAATCGCGAAATCAAACGTCCAGGAAATTTCTCTTGCAAAAGATCTCGATTTGCTCGTGTTACGTGACTGGTTGCTCCATCCTGCTGGAACCACATATCGTCAAGATCATAATCTTCGATTTTCGTAAAAAAATAATCGGTTAACATGCGGCCATAGCGCTCAGAATTGACGGTAACGGTTCGTCCATGGTTGTTCTCAAAAAAATACGGCCCAATCACACCACCAGACCACAATGCGCACCAAACAGTGACTTTTTCCGGGTGTAATGGCTTCTCTACAATCAATTGTGGATTTTCTGAGCCCCAAATTCTACAGTTTTGCTTATTAACGTATCCACCAAGCGAAAAATGAGCTTCATCACTGAAGAAAATTTTGTTCGAAAAATCAGCATCGACGGCCTGTTTTTCCATCACCCAATTTGCGTATGTTCTTCGTTGTCCATGGTCAGCAGGCTTTAGCTCTTGTGTCAAATGGACTTTATACGGATGAAGATGCAAATCCAGATGCAAAATGCGCCATAATGAGCCATAAGATAGGCCTAAATGTTGAGCTCGACGAGGAATTGACAAATTTGGATCTTCTTCCACACTTTCAGCTACAGAAGCGATATTTTCAGCATTGCGAATGTTTCGATGATGCACAGACCTTACAATATCAGTAACAGATCCAGTTTGTTCAAATTTATTCACTGTATTCAATATGGTTTGCTTTGTAGGATGATTATGACGACCATAATCTGCTCGTAAAGCGCGAAATGTGGATACGGCAGAATCACTATTTTTATAATAAGATTTAATAATTTTAACGCGTTGGTCGATTGTTAAATGCTCCATATTCTTAAATGGCAGAATGTCAACTAAATAAATGACAGCGTACTTGACGTTTATCTTTGACAGATGTCGGTATACAGATTTCTACTTTATCAACCTCGAATTGGATAACCCGTTATAACTGTGTTGTTGTATTAACAGTTGTAAAATATTTATCGTACTAACCTTTTACTAACTATTGACTACTTAGGTGTCTGTAACCGGGTTTACGTCTAGTTTATCATATTAAACAAACTTTCCTATTCTTTCATCTTGTTATATGAAAAGGAGGTACGGTAGGCCCAACGTATTCAGGATGCTTGCTTATTTTTGACTGTACACTCTATGTAATTAATCAATCAATTCATCAAAATAACTGGACATTCTTCTTTAACTTATAATGTGAGAATAGGGAGAAACATGTGATTACAGAATGGATACGAAATAAATGTAAAATACACGGCGGAATATTGATAAATTTAATACAAAATATCAGCCTAGCCAAGAATGAACCCGGTGGAAGTAACAGTGCTGTATCCATATTTTGAAGTTCGACAGAAAAACAATATACACAATGTTGTTTTACACTCCTATTTCCCTAGTCACATCACTTCATGCAATGTGACAACTCGTCGTTTGGTTTCTAGATTATTGATTCGAAACTTACAAAATTACTATTTACAAAACTCGTTGTGGCTATTTTTTAAATCTTAGTATATGCTGCTTTAGAAATATTTGCTTGCGCTTGCTATCACTTCAAACGTCAATTTCTATCACTTGAAATTTTGGCGCGACAAATAAATATAATTTTTTTCAAACTAAGGCAGCCAACTAAGATTTAAAAATATTCACTGTGATTTTTGTACAAAAGTATTTAATCAATTTTGATTTTAAATCTAGTAGCCAAGCAGAATTAATGCACATCATTCATATTTGTTTCCGCCGTATAATACAGATTAATTAAACACTAAATACACCTAATCTATTCATTCCTTGCTTACCGATGTAATCAATTAAAACCGCTATATCATTCCATTCATTAATTACAAGAAACTATAACAAATATTGAATAAGCAATAAGTCAAATAAATCTTACCAAGCGTAGCTATTCGAAAACTTTTTTTATAAAGGGTCTTTCCAAAGGCGCGCCTAAATGTTTTTTTTAATAAAACATGGAAATACTTAGATTTTTTCTGATGTTTTTTATTTTTTGTAAAAATATGGCTTTTAACAATTATATGTGAAAAATGACATCATTTAAATATCCACCACGGGCACGTCTACAGACTTCTATACGAAAATCAAAATTTTTAAGAACTCGCTCACACATTACGGCATTAACTTCATCAATTTCGGTCCGAATGTTGTTTTGTTGGTTTATTCACATAAACTTTACTTTTCGGGAAACCCCAAAGAAAGTAATCTAATGGCGTTAAATCGCAAGATCTAGATGGCCAGTTTATGTCACCATTACGTGAAATTAATCGAACTGGAAACTTAATAGCTGGATGTTTTCACGTGTTGTGTGAATGCAAATGCAAATCCAAACTTCCTGAGAACGTCGTGATATCGATGTTGAAGGTTCCTCTGCGACACTTTCAGCCACAACAGCAATGTCCTTATTGAATTGTTGACGCATTTGAACGATTATTTACACCTAAAAATCACGAATTTTCTTCTAGCACTTAAGTATCCATCGTTAAAATTATGCATCTGTCTACTTCACAAATGTCAAAGATGACATAAAAACAAGGTTGCATTTAGAAATTATTTACTACTGACATCTAGGCGTGACTTTTGAAAGACCCTTTATTTTGCCTAACTGTATTCAAAGTTGTTGTGTTGTTTGCGGTCGTTAAATGTCTAAACATAAATTAAACCCCCATAAAATTTTTATGATTAGCATTATTACTATTATTATTATGATTAGTATTATTGTATTATTGTAATCATAAAAATTACAACATAAACTATGTCTATGGAGCAATTAAAAATATTAGCATTTTGGAATTTTTCCGGGCATAAATTTTTGTTTGTTAATGTTGTGTTTTAAATTTTTATGTTTTTATTAAAAATAAACGCCACCCGAAAACCGAATTTAAATAAAAACAAAACTATTTTGGAAATTAAAAAATAAATTATAGTTTTTGACTACAAAAAAAAATCCATGGTACGAGTAAATAATAACACAATGAAAATTACATGTTTCAGCATTTTAATTATATAAATAAACAATTTGCTAAATAAATAAATTCTAAATATATTTTTTTTGTTTTGTTTATTTATTTTATTGTAAATGTTAAATGATAAACACGATTCGTTTTTTATTTTATGCTAATCCGAAATCCCCAGTGTAACGCAAACAAATTGATGAGATGAAGAGTTTTTTTGTCCTGGACTGGGCACATTATTATGATAACATGGCTTTTGCAATAAACAACCGAGGCAAAAATCGATTATAAGCAGATTAATTTTTATGTGTTCCATGGTGGTTGATAATATGATTAAATCTACCGTACAATTTTATTGATGTGACATTTTTTTCTGTTTAATTAAATGTTGGTTGATGACAGGCAATTAAATGTTGATGAACAATAATTTATAACGTTTGGGGGGAAAAATGTGAGCTGGCACAAGGTACGGTTAAATTAGTGGTCTGCTGAGTTTTGTTTTTTATAAATTTCTGTAAAATAAGTTTTCACTGGTTTTAAAAAAAACGTGTAAGGTTCGAGCTTCTAATCTCACTTAGAAACACATTTAGTGTTTCAGAAGCTGAAAGGGATATGTCCGATATCAGTAAACGCTTCAAATTGAAAACTCTGCTAAAAAATAAAAAGTGCAGTCAATTTCGACGCCTTCTATTGTGTTAAGTGCGAGAATTTATAATATTAAAAGTTTTATTGCAACTACACACAGCGGCACAATTACGGGAACACAAGTAGCACTCGATTTATTAAGAAAAAACAAAAGAACATACCATATGTTTAGGTTTTCTAATGTAGAATCTATAATGTTATGGCTGCGCTTTTCTATATTTTAATACCAAATATAAATTACTAACAATTAACAGTGTGAATATTAATTCATTTGAGATTAAAGTTTGAAGAAACAGAGTTATTAATTCAAAATGAGCAACATGGAACCCACTGATGTGGCCAGGGCTGTTACAGTGAACGAGAATGGCTACACTTACCGCCAAGTGGTCAGACGGTTTGGTGTATCAGCCTATACCATTAATCAGTCTGTTCTTACGATACAGGCAAACAGATTCTTGCTAGAGAAAATGAGGCCATGACCGAAAACGTTGTACTGGCTCCAGAGATGATCGTTTCATTGTCGTTGAAACTTTGGGAAACAGGCGTCAACCAGGAATTCAAACCTGTAATGCTTTAGAAGAGATTATGTTGCAATTTGCATATTGCACTTAGTTTCCACTTGTTTATAATTCAAAATTTATTTTAAATCTAGTTTTCGGTCAATCATTTTTTTTTAAATTTAGTTACCAAAGCTTTTTCGGTTTTTGCTTTTTTTTTTTGGAGGATTGAAAAAACTTTTGTTGAGTTCAGATGGAAAGTTTTCCGATGTCTGTGGAAAATGTAATTAGTGATTTTTTTTTTATTTGAAAAGATAGATTTGTGAAATATGTTTATGAGAAATAAAAGTGTATTGAGTTGTAGATGGTGATAAACATTGTTTGTAAATATTTGATTTTTAAATTTAAATTACATTAAATAAATTTGTGGTATTTTTTTTGTGTTACAGCTTATGAGAACATATGGATGTATATGGATTACGTGATACAATTTTCATATAAAAATGTATAAGTGTAAATAAATGTGCCAAGATTTTGGAGCACATCAAAAAAAAACTTGAATACAAAACTAAATTATATCTTAAATTATTAGTTTTGATAATGTAAATATATAAAGCAATTTAAAAATTTATAAAATAAAGAATTAATAAAATACACAAACAATTTTTCAAAATATAAAATAAACAAAAACATTTCTGTGGAAATTTTATTTGATTCAGATTGCTGATTTTGAGGAAGAGTGTTGTGTAGTTTATTATATTGGATGTTGGATCAACTGTTTAAGATTTTCGATTGCTGATTTTGAGGAGGCCTGCTGTACTATTTTAATTAAATTGGATATTCGATCAACTGTTCTACGATATCATTGTAAATAATCATTTCATTTATTTTATTATTATTTTCTTTATTTTATTAATTAATTTAATTTATTTGATTTTGTGAATATAGTTTTTTGTGTATTCATGTCGCGATACATGTAAATATTCCATAGTTATGTAGAATCGAGAATGGTGGTTATTCTTAGGTATTATTGTTGCCTTAAGGTAGTGTATAAAAAAACCCAGAAAAATCTCATCCATAAAGACTCTCGACAATGCATCCGGCACTACGTTCTGTGACCCACTACGATGCTGTATGGTAAAATCGAAACCCTGTAGTTTCAGGCTCCAACGCGCTAGTCGCCTGTGAGCTCTTTTTTGATCTATAAGCCATTTAAGACTTGCGTGGTCAGTGACAATGGTGAAATAACATCCCTCGATATATGCTCGAAACTTCTTTATGCTCAACACAGCAGCTAAACATTCTAACTCGGTAATCGAGTAGGTGCGCTGTGCTGCGTTCAGCTTCTGAGACATATATGCGATGAGATGTTCCTCACCATCGTCACGGTTTAGAAAAGTTAGGGTGTACCAACACTGGAGCATTTGTTAATGCCAATTTGACATCATCAAACGCTTGCTGGGCTTTTTCAGACCAAATAAATTTCGAGTTCTTTTTGGTGAGATCCGTGAGAGGTGCAAAACATGAGATAAAGCGCCTATACCATCCAGCCATTCCCAAGAAACGACGAAGTTTCTTGTGAGTGGTTGGTGTTGGGAAATCGGTTATGGCTTATACCTTATCTGGATTTGTTGAAAGGATTCCGTCCCCAACAACATAACCAAGGTAGTTAATGCGTTTGAGGAGGAAATAGCTTTTCTCCAAGTTTACCGTTAGACCAGCATCGCGCAGTTTCTTAGCTACAAGTGAAACAACTCGAGATGTTCTTCAAATGTTCTGGAAATAATCAGAAGATCATCCAGATATACAAAAATTCGATCATGCAATTCATGGGGTATCACCTGATCCATTAACCGGCACATAGTTTGTGGCGCGTTACAGGGATCAAATGGCATAACTGTGAATTGGTACAGAGGTCGACCAGGGATGGTAACCAATGGAATCTGCCAAAATGCATCCTTCAAGTCAAGACTTGAAATGCATTTTGTATCTCCCAATCGGCTTAGCAATCCGTCAATTATAGGCAGTGGATATGCATCCCTGACCGTTACCTCATTCACACGTCTTGCATTTAAGCAAAGACGAACTTTACCATTTGGTTTCCGACCCAATGTCACAGGTGAACTCCAGGAACTGTGTGATTCTTCGATTACTCCCAAAGACAGCATCCGATCAATCTCGAGATAAATGTCAGCTTGTACTGCAGGAGATACAGAATAGTGTCGCTGTTTGATGGGCGGGGCATCTTGCACATTAATTTGGTGAGAGATTAGCGAAGTTTTGCCTAGACCATGTTTATTGAACGAAGGAAATTGTTCAATAACTGCCTCTAGACGAGAATTTTGTTCAGTAGAAAGAGAATGAAAATTAGAATTGACTCTATTTAATTCTGAGATACATTTAGGAAGTACATCAAATAGTTTCCAAAAGTCTATCCCAAGATATAACTGTTGTGTAAGACCAGGTATTAAATAAATATTCATCGATTTCTGTTTTCCATTATAAACAACTGATGCAGTGAAATAACAATAAGGTTGTCCATCTGCTGTTTTAACATTGGATGAAATATTAAAAAATTTGAGATTGGAATCTGTTAAATACTTCTCACATCCAGAACCAAGAGCGGTTATGGAAGCACCACTATCCAACAGACCTCTATAAATTGCCCCATTTATTTCTACCAAGGCGTATGGTCAATCATCTGTATCATTTGTAAAAGACGTTTCGGAAATCAAATGCGTTGTTTCTTTTCGTTTATCCCAATATCTACGAACACGAGATTTAGCTGAATTGGTTTGATTTTGAATTTTGAATAATTATGGTTATTTGCATCAATTTTATCTGAAATTTGATTTTTTTGAGAATTGCTCCTGCGAATTGTAGTCGATTGTATGGTTCGTTGCTGCTGGTCGGTTCGAGGAGTGTTCAATGCAGCTGTATCTTTCTCGAATTGCACGATATCTGATGGCAAAATTCTTGTAAATACATCTGCTAATAAGAATTGTCCTTTGACTTTGACTGATTTGAGTAATTGGAAATTATACATTCCTAATGATCTAATTAATTACGTTATCGTTCAAGCACATAACCCTCCGACGTCAGCACATGTTGGTTCTGCGAAAATACTTGATCGCATTCAGAGATATTTTTACTGGCCGAAAATGGCAAATGATGTGAAAAATTATGTCAGTAATTGTAATAAATGCAAGGAAATTAAGCCAGTTAATTATTCCACCAGAACTGACATGGGCGAGCAAAGGTTGGTTGTTCGTCCAATGCAACGATTATTTGTAGATTTTTTTATTCCCATATCCTAGATCGATAAATGGTAATACATATCTGTTCATTGTTTTAGATCATTATTCAAAATTTATTTTCTTAAAACCTTTTCGAAAGGCTCTTTCCACAGACATTGTGAAATTTTTAGAAAAGGATATCTTTCTTACATTTTCGGTACCTGAGTATATTGTTTCTGACAACGGAGCACAATTTACTTCAAAATTATTTCAAAATTTAATGTTAAGCATTCTTTTGTTCTCCGCTATTGTCCTCAGGCGAATGCGTCGGAGCGTGTGAATCGTTCAATACTTGTAGCTATACGAGCATATGTTGGGAAAAATCACGAAACGTGGGATCAACATATATCGGAAATTACTTGCGCACGCAAAAATGAGGTGAATATTTCGTAGAATCATGTACAACATTTCTGAGTGCGCAAGTAATTTGCAATATGCAAATTGCAACAATTCAACGAGTGCGAACTAGTGATCGTACTGTGAGAAGAAGGCTTAATGAAGTAATTTTGAGATCATATGTTTCAGTCAAAGGACCTTTTCTGCTGAGAAATTACAGAGTAGCAAGTTTGAGTTTTGCCCAAGAACACCGATTTTGGATTGTGAACCAGTGGGGTCATATTTTGTTCACAGACGAGAGTCGTTTCTTAGTGAACTCGTAACATTACGATAACCGTCGCTTATAGTGGTGGTTCAATTACGGTTTGAACTGATATTTCGAGGTGTCCGAACAGAATTAGTGATTATTGCTGGCGAATCCCTTACAGCTGATCAATATGTTCGAGGTATTTTGCTAGAACATGTGGTAGGTACCGTTTGCCCCACTTATCAGAGAAAATTTAGTTTTAGTGCAGGATAAAGCCCGGCCGCATCCTACATGCTCTGTAGCGACCTTTTTGTCTAAGATTAGAATAAACAAGCTGAGCTGGCCTGCAAGGTCTTCAGATTTAAACTGGATAGAGTATGGTCTGGGACGGATAGAGAAGCAGTTCGAAATACATAAGAACTTCGAAATGTACTTTTGGACGAATGGGAAAATTGATCACCAGAAACGATTGACAGTGTTATCGGAAGAATGGTAAGACGAACGTAAGCAGTTGCGAAAGCTCGTGGAGATAACACTCGTTACTGAGGATACCGATTGGTTCTTATTTTGTTTTATTTGATTATCTCAATCCAAGGTACTCCTTTCAAAAAAGTAGCATATTTCCGTTATCACAGTTTTTCATAATTTTTCAATAAAACATTAGTAACTTTGTTTAACTTTTTCTTGTTCCCCTACTACTGTCGCTGTTTGTATTAAATCGAACTTAGAATTAGGCCCGTCGCACACTTGAGCTATGTTTTTCTAGCGAAGTGAGCTATGTTTTCAGGTCACAGCTTCTCGGGTTGTTTTACAAAGCTGAAATAAGTGAAACCAAACTCCTGGAGCTCAGCTCAAGCTACTCGTACGTTCTGATTTATTTAATTGCTATATTGAAAATTATCGGATAGAAATATAGCTCATATCGCTCATTTTGGGAGCGATGTCAGATAATTATTTATCTCCAAGACAAAAATAAAATATCTAAATATATTGCTTTGCAGATTGGTAGATCCTGAGATTTATCTATAAAAAGTTTCGCTTGTTTGGGTTTTTAAAACCAAAATGGAAGCTGTAAAATGAAAACATAGCTCAAGTGTGCAATGGGCCTTAAAGAAGGAAAACTTCAAAAATTGTATCTTAAACGTGGCGGTCTGGTGTAATAAATTATTAAAGGTGGTAAAATCAACCTTTATAACTATTACACATCTGAACCCAAATCCATCCAAATCGACGGATGGCGTCTAATCTGACACAAAAAAATGTAATAAATAATTTGCTTGATCTTAGGCAAGCCTTATGGAATATTATTTTACCCAAATTGTAAAAATAAAATTAACTGTCACCAAAATGTTCATGATTCACCTCCATTGATTCTTGGATCATCTGAAATTTTGACATAAATACGGCATAAGGTAAATAATACTGAAGCTTTTTAAAATAAGTCAATTAATGTTACGTCGAACATTACCGGACAAGTGATGCAGTGGTTAAAGCTTCGGCACTTGGACCGGGAGGTGCTGGGTTCGAATCCCATCAGAGGCTAGATGCAAATCGAATATTCATCATCGATTACGATCGGTGATGCTAATAAATACAACTAAGACCCTCTGATGGAGTGCAGAATTCCGTGTCACGCGACGACCCACCTTCCATGTCAATGTACAGGTTGACATGGACCTTGCAATGTGCAGGTAGTATACTGTAGTTGTGTGAGTAGGTGAAGTAGGTGAAAGTAGGTAGGTTAATGATGTGGAGTGAATGAGTGGTATCACAATGGGCCTAAAAAAATTGGCCTAAGTGTGCAGTAAGCAACCACTGAAACCTAACCTAACCTACGTCGAACATTATGTCGTATGCGGATATATTGAAATCTAATGTCGCAAATGATAAAGGAAATAAGGAGCCTCATATCCTTCGTGGAGTTATTATTAAACCAAAAATAAACAGGATTCAGATACTACAAAAACGGACAAGGTTGGAATTCCTTCTTTTAAAGCTACTAGTAATGGAGCGGCAGGTGTGAAAACGTTTAGTGATTCGGAAAATTTGCGATTTGAGAATGAAGCTGTAAAACAACTCTGGGATTTATATAAAACTAGTACTAGAAATCCCAGACTTTATTTTAATAGACTCAGTAAAGCGTATGCTGACAATGAATTATTTGAAGAGCTATGTGATGTCAATAGTTTAAGGATGCTGATGACATAATTAACATAAAATCTTCTAGACTTAATAAAATCACGAAGAAGTGAATGATTTCTTTTGATGTGTTTGGCATTACGTTTAAGAAGCTTGTTAACCGATATGTTAGCATTGGATGGGATTCGTTTTATGTGAAAGAAGATATTTATGTTCCGAGATGCTTCAAGTGGCAGCGGTATCATCATACTTCTAATAAATGTGTCAATGAAGGTATAGCTGTGTTAGGTGTGCCGGTAATCATTATTTTAATTTTAAATTGAAATCCACTTTTTGTACTAAGCATAGGGCTGACATTTAGACTTTTTCGAAATGATAGACCTCTTACACGTGGAGGTGGAGTATGTATCTTCGTAAGAAAGTCTATTCCTATTAAAATTATATAAAAAACTTCAAACTCAGCTTATGAGGTGTTATTAATCGAAATGATTGTAACGAATAGTCAAATTGGTGTTGTCTATAATCCTCCTGGATTTGATTTTCCTTATAGATGACTTGGAAACGATTTTAGAAAATTTTTCTACTTGCTACTCTGACTTTATCCTTATTGGGGATTTCAATGATGATATGCTTTCTTTTAATTCTTCAACAGTTCAATTAAAAATGTTGTTAGTAGATTCAATGTAAATATTTGCAATATTGAACCAACTCATTTTGTTCAAAACTCATCGTCAATGTTGGATTTAGTTCTTTGTAACTCAAATAAAATGAATTCTATTAAGCAAATTTCAATACCTGGAATTTCACATCATGATCTAGTATTTTTTTCTTTTGGTGTTGCTCCTCAACTTGAGATAATTTTTTTTGTGTACAGAGATTTTAAAAACATTAATATCGGTCGTTTATTGATGTATTGTAATTCTCTTCAAAGGGACTTAGTATTTTTTAATGGTATGGTTATAGAAATGTATAATTTGTTCCTATAAAACCTGTTATAATTGATATCCTGAAGCCGAAATGGTTTACAACTCAAATTTTAGATTTTCTGAAAAAGAGGAACAGAACTTATGGTAGATGAGCAGAAATAAGGTGACTTCACTTAAGTAAATCATAATACAATAAGTTTTATCGTGAATCTGTTAAATGTTAATCATATGAAACTAACACAATTAATTATTCGTTTTTCAACCTAATTTTAATTCTTCAAAATTCTCAGTTAGTGTAATCTCTGACGAATGTGATGTTTTCGACAAAACTAAAAAATAATAAAACATGGCGGACTACAAAATTTGTCGAAATAACAAAAATGCACATGTATTAGTAAAACAGTTGACAAAAGCAATGTTAGGATTAGTTAAAAAGTTTGCGATGAAACAAATAAAAATTATCCCCATTTTAATACGATGACGTAGACCCATTTGTTATTGACTCCGAACTTGATCAATTTTTGCAAAACTAAAATAAATGGGGTTAAAACGATCACTGTATCAAGAATTGGCCAGCTCGGCTAGAAATACTGACGCCCACACTGGCGCGTTTGCCTATTGCCAATTCGAAATAAAACTTCTTTTCATAAATTGGGGGATCATTGCGAAATTTGGTGGGCATCTGCGGACCAAAGTGGTAGCTGCCGTAAGAGCTATTTCAAATATTGGGATGAAGATTAAATTTTTAACAACTGACATTGTTGGTTTTCTGAAATGTATTCAGGAGTAATGGTTTTGAGTAAACTAGGCATTTCTTATCGCACAAATCCGGTAGGTTCAACTTTTCGTTTTAGAAATTAAAGTCGGGTCGTGGCCACAACAATTAACCCCCTCCCCCCATTTTTTGTATAAGAATATATCGATTGTTATCGTAATGATCTTAGCATTAAAAATAAAAGCTCATTAAAATTGTGGCTTCATCAGAATATAATTGTTAAGAGCCTCATGAGTATAAAATTCAAAACTATAAGAATTAAATCTATGGTAACGTACACCATAAAACTCAACCATTAAAATAAACGCTAATTAGTTTCAAAAACTATACACAGCAACTCGTATTTAACCACACCATAACCGCTGCTACACGCCACACATCATCACATTTTAATTAGAGTTTTGTTCTAGGAATTAATTTTTTGTTGTGTTTTCTTATATGCTAAATCTCAACTTGATATTTTCTTAAGAATATGAATACCGCAATATAGTTTTTATATTTCATCTCGTCTATCTCAATTGCTTTATATTATGTGAGCTTTATGTTTATAAGCGAAATTCAATCTGCCTTAAATTACATATTGTGAAACGGATAGAAAATTTTTCCGAGATTTTAATTTTTCTTGTTGTGTTTTTCGGTTTCGTTTGGAATTGTACTTGGTTGTGCTCGTTTTCAGATAAACCGCCTTTGTTTTGTGCCTAATTTTTACAAACTTATAATTTTATATTAAAATTTGACTAAGATTTGCTCCGCGATTGGAAAGGGGTAGGTATAGGTACATGGTGCGACTAGCATCACTCGCACATTTTCAATTGGAAATATTTTCTCGTTTACATAATCAAGCGCTAAGCATTTTTCCAATCAACAATTTT
This sequence comes from Nephrotoma guestfalica, assembly GCA_963691935.1. Classification (NCBI taxonomy): domain Eukaryota; kingdom Metazoa; phylum Arthropoda; class Insecta; order Diptera; family Tipulidae; genus Nephrotoma; species Nephrotoma guestfalica. The sequence goes on along the minus strand of OY829913.1, from coordinate 288,562,793 downwards.
TCTTTTGTATCGTTTTTATTTGAACGAAATCCTCCCAAGTAATACCGCGGTGTTCCCTGTGTATGTTGCGTGATATACCACCGCATTAACATAACAAGTACGACAAATGAAAAACATTTTTACTTGTATTGAAATTACCGTTAACACATTTCCCAAATACCTAAATAAAATTTCGTTTCAATAAATAAATTTTTATTCACATATTTTTGTTCGTATTTAATTCGATTTTCATTTTTTTTTTTTATGAGGAGAGCAAATAAACCAACTTGAAAATGTCTTCCTCCTGCTCCCTGCTGCTGAGTTGTTGTTGCTGCTGGTGGATAAATCCAATAAGAATCCTGTGTAAAAGAAGAAAAGTTTTTTAATCCAAAGAAAATTTCCTCACAGATCCTTTCGGATTTACATGATATTTTTCGTTCATCTTATTTTTTATTTTATTCTTTATTTGATTGAAATAAATCAAATGTATGTATATTTGAAGACGGCGAAAAATAATAAGATGCCGTCGACAAAGAAGAAGTAAACTTTTAAGAATTTCAATATGTATATGTTGTTTGTGTTTTGTAATCTTGTAATGTTGTAACAGTTTTTCTTCTCGTCATGTCGTTGTTGTTGCTTCCCTACTTAATCAATAATCCTTATAGATACTCTATGCTTATATTTATTTTATATATTCATACAAATAAAACTGTCAAATATAGAAGAAATATTTCGAGAAATAAATATTTGCGATAATTCGAACACACAAAAACCCATCCACCGTAAGTTTACCCATGTTATGTGTATCATGTGTGTGTGTGTGTGTCGTGTATGTTGTGCGGATGCATGGTGTACGGTTTTATTACACTCGCGCGTACACAATACAAAGTATTCAAATGGGAATTTATGTTTGACACACTTGAACATTTCGTATAATTGGGTTTTTGAACAATTCTCTATTGAGTCTATATTTACTGCAATGATAGTATGAACCATAAAAATGAAATTTCATTCCGCTTTTCTTTACACAAGCACATGGTTCTTTGTGTAGGATTGCGGGGTTTAATATTAATCCCTGGAGCAGCGCCCGTGGAACTAGCATAAGCGTTGTGCACTCAACTGCCTACTCGGCACGACGCGCCAAAGTAAAACACTTTTATGGGTGCTTCTAACAATCTAGTTAAATTTAACCGGTTTGTGGTAACGCTAAGTAACGCTAAGTACAACAGCGAAATTTTGATTAAATTCTATTGAATAGATAGAGAAACAGGATCTTTACTCTATAAATAGTCCCTGGAGCACCCAGCGTTGCCCGGTAAAATGATTCATCAACTACCACCAAAATTCATGTTAAAATCAGAAATCATTTTAGAATGCCATTTCCATCAAACCATAGCCAATTTCATATTTAAATGGCACGTATGTGAAGTTATCCCAGAATTCTATCCCAGAAAATAAAAATATTTAATCAGGCAACACTAACATATCAATAACCAATTCGCTCTTGCGTGAAGTTATACCAGCCCAGCTTTTAATTTATTTCATTCAAATATACTATATTTGTGAAGTTAGCCCAGCCCAGAATTTTTATCAATTTTAATGAAAACACGAAAAATTATCGAATTTATTAAATTTGATTTGTTTGGTATTATAAAAAAATTAAAAACTAAAGTACCAAAAAACTGTAAACTTCTGAATTGCATATAGTAAAGGAAAATTACAGGCAATGTTAAAAAAGTTCGATCCGTGGCAAGTTCCCGAAAATGAACTCTGGGCTGGGAATTTCATTGATTTTTATATAATTTTTCGTCCCACTCGATAAATCTAAAATTATTTCGCCAAAACTAAAAATGTCTCGGATCAGGGCTATATGATTTTGAAATGTATACACTAATAGCTGATTTTTAGCTGAATTAGAAGAAAATCGTTCCGTGGCAAGTTCCCGAAAATGAACTCTGTGCTGGGAATTTCATTGATTTTTATATAATTTTTCGTCCCACTCGATAAATCTAAAACTATTTCGCCAAAACTAAAAATGTCTCGGATCAGGGCTACACGATTTTGAAATGTATACACTAGCAGCTAATTTTTAGCTGAATTAGAAGAAAATCGTTCCGTGGCAAGTTCCCGAAAATGAACTCTGGGCTGGGAATTTCATTGATTTTTATATAATTTTTCGTCCCACTCGATAAATCTAAAATTATTTCGCCAAAACTAAAAATGTCTCGGATCAGGGCTATATGATTTTGAAATGTATACACTAATAGCTGATTTTTAGCTGAATTAGAAGAAAATCGTTCCGTGGCAAGTTCCCGAAAATGAACTCTGGGCTGGGAATTTCATTGATTTTTATATAATTTTTCGTCCCACTCGATAAATCTAAAATTATTTCGCCAAAACTAAAACTGTCTCGGATCAGGGCTACATGATTTTGAAATGTATACACTAGCAGCTAATTTTTAGCTGAATTAGAAGAAAATCGTTCCGTGGCAAGTTCCCGAAAATGAACTCTGGGCTGGGAATTTCATTGATTTTTATATAATTTTTCGTCCCACTCGATAAATCTAAAATTATTTCGCCAAAACTAAAAATGTCTCGGATCAGGGCTTTATGATTTTGAAATGTATACACTAATAGCTGATTTTGAGCTGAATTAGAAGAAAATCGTTCCGTGGCAAGTTCCCGAAAATGAACTCTGGGCTGGGAATTTCATTGATTTTTATATAATTTTTCGTCCCACTCGATAAATCTAAAATTATTTCGCCAAAACTAAAAATGTCTCGGATCAGGGCTTTATGATTTTGAAATGTATACACTAATAGCTGATTTTGAGCTGAATTAGAAGAAAATCGTTCCGTGGCAAGTTCCCGAAAATGAACTCTGGGCTGGGAATTTCATTGATTTTTATATAATTTTTCGTCCCACTCGATAAATCTAAAATTATTTCGCCAAAACTAAAAATGTCTCGGATCAGGGCTACATGATTTTGAAATGTATACACTAGCAGCGAATTTTTAGCTGAATTAGAAGAAAATCGTTCCGTGGCAAGTTCCCGAAAATGAACTCTGGGCTGGGAATTTCATTGATTTTTATATAATTTTTCGTCCCACTCGATAAATCTAAAATTATTTCGCCAAAACTAAAACTGTCTCGGATCAGGGCTACATGATTTTGAAATGTATACACTAGCAGCTAATTTTTAGCTGAATTAGAAGAAAATCGTTCCGTGGCAAGTTCCCGAAAATGAACTCTGGGCTGGGAATTTCATTGATTTTTATATAATTTTTCGTCCCACTCGATAAATCTAAAATTATTTCGCCAAAACTAAAAATGTCTCGGATCAGGGCTTTATGATTTTGAAATGTATACACTAGCAGCTAAATTTAAGTTGAATTAGAAGAAAATAGTTCCGTGGCAAGTGCCCGAAAATGAAACCTGGGTCGAGAAATTATATAAAATCAGTGAAATTCACAGCCCAGAGTTCATTTGCGGGAACTTGTCACGGATCGAACTTTTTTAACATTGCGTGTAATTTTTCTTTACTATATGCAATTAAGAAGTTTACAGTTTTTTGGTACTTTAGTTTTTAATTTTTTTATTATATATAAACAAATCAAATTTAATAAATTTGATAATTTTTCGTTTTTTCAATAAAATTGATAAAAATTCTGGGCTGGGCTAACTTCACACAAGAGCAAATTGGTTATTGATATGTTAGTGTTGCCTGATTAAATATTTTTATTTTCTGGGATAGAATTCTGGGATAAGTTCACATACGGCCTAATTCCGCGCATTAACCATACGTTCTACAAAAACGAAATTAAGACTTATCGCAAACGATTCCTTGCACTCAAAAACTGCCCGAAATGTAGAAAAGGAACCAAGTCCAAAAGTAATGTTTTACCGAATGCTATACAAATCAATATTATTACTTATAATAACCAGGTGTTTTAAAAGGACGCGATTAATGCAACCATACAACATGTCACTGTCAAGCAACCAACACAACATGGCGCAACATTCTGCAATATAATAGAACATAACACTATAAAATTAACGCAAAATCACACAACAAGGTGCAACATCTAGCAACTACCCACAACACGATGTCACGTTCTGCAACGTTGTGCAACAAAACGCAACATATAGTGAAACATCAAACAAAATCCCTCAACAAAATTCAGCTAGATGCAACATGGTGTCGTATAATATACTGGGAAAACTTTATCCATCAATTCGTTTTCTGCATTGTTAAAAGTAAGATTATATAACTTTACCAAAATAAACACAATTGCGTTTAAAATGCGTTTTAATTTTCAGCAAAACTCGTAATTATTAACAGTTACAATCATGTAATCATAATAAATAATTACTGTAGTCGTCAGAAATTATTTTAAGTATTAAGTTTTAAAAGTCAAAAATTTAAGTTGAGTGAATTTCAAACAAAACGTACAATAAATGTGAAATAGTCATCAATCAGATGCAATGTTACGCAATATAATCCCACAACATAATGCAACATCCCGCAACATGGTGCAACATCATGCAACTCGGCACAATATGATGCAACGTCCAACAACATAGTGCAACATCTCGTAACTTGACGACCCCTAAGGAAGAAAGACACATAAATGAATTGTAATCATTTCCTTGCAATCGAAAATGCTTTCTCCAAGGCCCCAAGCTCCAAGAACCTGTATGAATAAGAACCTATCGAAATTGATTTCTGACACTCTCCAATCAACAAATTAGATCTAAACTGTTCAAGCTAAATTTTTTTAAATTTTTTTAATAAAGGGACCTGCTAAACCGATTTCTCTTAAATTAGAATTCATCACAATCCATTCTTGGAATTATAAAACTCTCGCAATTTTAATCAATTTTGACTCGTACACCAGACGTTATTTCAAAGGAGCCTAAGCCCAAACGTTAATAATTTACACAGAATCGAGTTTCTCCGATATTCCAAGCCATATGAGCACGGCCCAGAGGTTATCATGGTAATTCTGTTATATGCCTGCCGGAAGTGTACAAATAGTTGTTGTATGGTTATATTTTACTCACAACATTTTTCCAAAACTATCCTTATGGTGAAGTACTGGTCAATGGTTGATCGGTTGGGATGTAAACCACATTGTTGGTCGCCATTGATTTTTTCGGCGATAGGGATGAGCCTGGTAAATACAAAAGAGAAATATGCCACGATAGTTTTCACATTTAAGATGGTTGCTTTTTATTGTACAGCGGGCATATGAGCGCGGTCTTCCAATTATTCGGCAGCTCTTTTTTGTCCTAAATAGACACAATGAAATCGTATAAATTTGATGCAAGAGTTGCGCCTCTGGGCGCGATGATTCCATCGGGACCAGTTGTCTTTCCATTTTTCAATTCACTAATAGCTGCGTCTAATTCCTCCACTGTGGAATATTCAACAATGGTTTCTCCACCTGTTGGAGCAAACTGATGGAACATCAGCCACGTTCGTTCTCAGCTCTTCATTCCCGTCTTTGATGGCTGTACTTATTTGGTGGAAGACTCTAGTGAGATTTCTGGCGTTGGTAAAATAGTCTCTCGAATATTTCCTTGTTCCGAGGGAAGCTGATGTTTTCGATGCATTTTCTCATGTGTAGCGAATTTTTGGACTATTTAGTTGTAGCTTGCCTATAGACCGAGATATTCTGCTAGAGAGCTTCTAGTGTAACGAACCAACCAACGTTAATTTTTATCAAGCTTTTGTTTATTTTTGGATCTCCGGTGGTCTTCTTCCGATAGTATTTTACGTAGTATTTCCGATAGTAGCCACTCCTCCTAGTCTTTAAATGGTAGATCTTCGTTATTAATGCGTACCGGTCTAGATAGTCTATGCTGATTAGTAACACTGCAGTGATGCTGGATTATTTAAAGCAACGATATTTTATCGAATGGTGTTTTGTGCTTGTGTTTTATATGCAGATGACAGCACGTAGGACCTAACCCTTATTACCTAATGTAATTTCTTAAACTGTATTGAACCATCAAGTACCTTATTACTCATGGAACAAAGAAAGAGAGAGGTTTAAGTTGAAGCTCAGCATGCGTGGTTCTTCTTAAGAATGAGACTGCATGAAATTTAAAAGTGATCACTATTCAAATTTATTTGCACGCAACGTCTATGGTCACCCTACACAATACATCTCGTGGATTCACAGAGTTGAAGGAATTCCAATTCTACATTAACCATAAAAAGATGTCTATCCTTTCATTATGCGGAAACGGGAGGTTTGAGGACAATGAAACTTCAACTCAGTAACCTGTCTCAAAAAACATGTCATTGGACGAAATATACGCCAATGTCTACCACCAATTTTCGTTGATCGACAACAAAATTTAGACGATAGAATATTCAACGGAGATTTGTTCAGAATGCTAACTATCCAGAAACCCCAGTCGTTATCAGAGGCTGATGCTTCTTGAGTGGAGATCCACAACTTAAGTTTCCAAAACTTCACCGTACATAAAAAGAATCTCAACGACAGAGTAACAGCTCCAATAAACCAGATTTTCCCACTACCAAACATCAATTCATCGGACTCTCGAAGGAATCATTACCAGATAGCATTCCCACAAAGGAACATGGTCTATAATATTCAACGCCAAAATATCAAAATACCATCCTGGCCAACAAGACCCAAACCGCCAGAATAAATGAAGATTATCATCATTGAGAAGACAAATCAATTACATAAACCTCGAAATCCAACAAATTCAACAAGGCAACAACTGTTCAAGAGAGAATCAGAAAGATGAGGAGAAATACACACAGCTACAGATATCGAAACTCTTGAGAACGAAGAAGAAACCGAGTAGAACGCAGAATAATTTTCTTGAGATGGGTGCCTCTCTAACATACCATATAGATAAAGTGATAAAATGAATGGCAACTCCCTCAACTTCCTGATCGTCAAGGGTGCTAATAAAATTCTCGTCTAACCCGAATTAGCCAAAATCATCAACTATGGCACAAGTAGCACAATGCATTGTACACTATATGATTTTTCAGCGGGCATCTTATAATTCCAGCCAAAGCCTAATAAAGCCAATCGGAACCATACCTTATCCAAACCAACTATGACATTAGTAGCACAATGTATTGTGCATCATTATACACTAATTATTTAGTGAATTAGAATAGAATTATACTATAGAATTATCAGCCGAACCTTCTAATTCCAACTGTAACCTTATAAAGCCAGCCGGAGCCTAATAATGCCAGCTGGAACAATACCCTCTACAACCGAACTAACTATGACACAAGAAGCACAATGGATTGTATATCAATGTGCAGGAAACGATTTTTCAGCCGGAACCTTATAATTCCAGCCGAAACATTATAAAGCCAGCCAGAACCATACTACAGCCAAACCAACTATGACACAAATATCACAATGTATCGGGAAGTATTGTCCATCATTTTGCACTAATTGTTTTTCAGCCGAACCTTCTAATTCCAACTGTAACCTTATAAAGGCGACCGGAACCTTATAAATCCAGCCGGAACGACACCCTCTATAGCCGAACTAACTATGACACAAGTTGCACAATGGGCTCATTGGATCATTGTGAACTATACGATTTTTCTGCCGGAACCTTACAATTCCAGCCTAAACCTTATAAAGCCAGCCGGAACCATACTACAGCAAAACCAACTATGGCAAAATTATCACAATTTAACGTGCATTATTGACCACTATATGACTTCTCGGTCGGAATACATTGTGCTTCTTGTACCATAGTTGGTTTGGCTGTCATATGGTTCCGGCTGGCATTATAAGATTTCGGCTGGAATTGTAAGGTTCCGGCTGAAAAATCGTATAGTGCACAATGATGCACAATCCATTGTGCGTCGTGTTTCATATTTAATTTGGCTGTATAGGGTATGGTTGAGGCTGGCAGTATAAGGTTACGGCTGGCTTTATATGGTTAAGGCTAGAATTATAAGGTTCCGGTCGAAAAATATATTATGCACAATGATGCACAATGTATCGTGCTACTTGTGGCATGGTTGGTTTGCTTCCGGCTGATATGGTTCCGGCTGGCGTGACGGACACTAATAATATGATATGTTATTACGGAAATTTACATACGAGTATAAAAGGTAGTTTAGGTACTTCCTAATGCCCAAGTAAACACTGCGTTGGCAGCTTTAGGGTTCAAAATACAGATTAGTATGTTCAGAATTTTGAAGCCACCTACATATAACTATTTGAGGGATCTCTGACCCAGACATTTTTAATACGGATAATGGATAATATTACTGTAATTATTTTGATGCCATATTTTATCCTGCTGCTATAATACATGGCTGATACAAAGCTTTTTTTATACAGTACCTGTCATTCATACTCATTAACATTATTTTATCTTTGTGCTAACTCTGTGGTATTAAGTCGTCTCGTATTGTATACACAAACACATCACCCTTAAAAGCAAAATATTTTTCAAAAGTTTAATTCCCAAAAATACAACAAAACGAGATAAAACACACACACACACACATACACATATTTAAAAAAATATATACAAAAAGGATTATTATTTTCCTTCTAATGATTTACAAAAATAATATTGTAAATAAAAAGGATTTTAATTAAACAAAATACAAGTGTATGTGTTCATAATACATATACGAGTATGTTCAATGTTATCGGACACACAAGCAAAATCTAAACGATACAAAAATGTTGTGGTGTGTCTCCATTCTAGACTCGTACTTATAATAAAGGACTCATGTCAAAAATAAATTGTTAAGTTTTTTTTGTTTGTTGTATATTAAATAAGGATTAGTTTCTAATTCCTCTGTATTCAAAATGTAATCCGGTTTACATTTTTACACAACAAATGAAACGAAAAATATAAAGGATTCACGTATATCGTTTTATAATTATTGTACTTTGACGTTAAGCTCGCAGTCTGCCTCCCCCTACCAAATGCAAGTTCGTTACAATTATTTTCATTTTATTTTAAAAGGTTTGATTTAAGCAGAACGTTATTGAATACAAAACCGCACAACCGATTTATTTGTACGTATTCGATTTATCGCATACATATGTAGCTTGAACTCGTACTGGGGGTAATAAAATTCCATAAAAGAGCTTTTCACAAAGTTTATGAGATTTTTATGAATCACGTTCATTGTGTGATTTAATTATTTGATAAGATTTGTTTTTCATTGTTTGTATAATTATTTTATTCTTGTTCTGTTGCTCTGGCTGTTGATTTTATTGTCTTTCGAACGAAAATTTCTCCTTTTTATTGTGTCATTCGATTAGAAAGATATCATAACGAGATTAATTATTTTCGAAGAAATCTCTACACACACACACACACATAATACACCAAAAAAGATTTGATCACTTTTGTGTTTTTAAATAAATTGATTTTATGGGAAATTTAATATAAAAAAAAAAATAATCGTTCGGGGAAGTTTTACATTTTTATCTGCCGATTCTGTGAAATCCGACGGCATAAAATCAATACGAGTGAGATTTGAATAACTGATCTACGAAAAATTTTTGGTATTGGCATTACGTATGTATAAAATCATTAAATTTGTTTACCCTCTGAACGCGACTTCCATTGACGGAATAAAATTTTCCGTCAAATTAAAATTTGAAATTTACGAAATAAAAAAAATGTTAACGAAATTCTTTCCTAGTAATCAGTTACCAAATAATGTTAAATTGATTCTGTGTAGGTATACCACATAAGGTATAGGCAAACATAATCGGCATGATTATTCTTCGGATTTTATATTTCATTGATTGATTTAATGGTGGCAGGTTGATTAAATATATACTGGGAAATATATTATACGAATCTAACAAACTCCGATTTTATATTCTGTGTAAGACGAAATGTTAGCCTAGTTTAAGGTTATTGGATGTTGATTAAGAGGAAATACCAAATTCGAGTTTATTCAATCACGTTCGAAAAGCATAAAAAACCTTTTGGGATGCACTATCTGAATTTATTTTTCCAAATATAGTTGGTGCAATCAAAGTCAGAATTATTGAACTTCTTCCTCAACTTGTTCCTTATGTTTTTCTCTATATGTGTAACCGTCGGTCAATAAAAAAAACTCGTACAATTTTTAGGAAGTACCAACCTTCAAACGATTTGTGTCAAATTTTTATGAAGATCCAACAATTAGTTAACAAGTTACAGTTGTTATAGTAACCGTACAAACACCGATGATGTTGAACACTCTGGTGGCGGCCCGAATTCTGCACTTATTCCAGAAAAGACAAAAAAGTGCAAAAAATCGTTTTGAAAGACCGTAAAGTGAAGCATAAGATAGCTGACACTTTAAAGATATCCAAAGGCATACATGATATTCTGCATTTGTCCATGAGAAAGCTCATGGAAAACAGCAACGCGTCGATTATTCAAAACGTAACAAATAGGATTGATTTTTTGTGTCAGTATGTAAGAAGCTCCTATAAGCTGCTACATCCGGTAGACCGATCATTTCCGCTAAAATTGGTTGGTATTGTTCCAAAATTAATTTAGAACCTGTGTTCATAACATTTTTCCGGTGGGAAAAAGATAAAGCTCCAAGGGAAGCTATCACTGCCGGTGGACGGATTTCGGTCAAAATTCACTGGGATGTCCCAATTTATGGAACAAACTTAGGTATGAAATTTCATTCCGAACAATCAGTCCATCAGGGCCTTATAGGGGTCGAATTTTGTTGCAAATTTAATTTAGAATCTCTTAGTTTATAGTCAAGCTTCTTATAATTAAGATACTATTCCAAATATTTGCAAAAAAGCTTGTATTCGGACTCGTTGTCGATTACGCCACTGACTTTTGGCATTCCGAGCCCCAACTTATAATTAAATTGCTAAACATGGATATATACTTGGACGTCAACCGCCTGCTTCCGATGTCTCCTGCATAATATGTGTCACTGTAACCACACAGACTCAAATTGATTCCAATTTCAAATCATATTCTCATGTCCATTGTCTCCGTTATGTATGTCATAAAGCGTGTTACCGCATTCATATGCGCTGCCGCTAGTTTCTCAAAGTCGCCTTGCATTGCCAATAGCAAAATTGATGTCTGGTCTCATTGCCATGGCGAAATGCTTTAAGCTACTGATCACCTCACAATACGGAAAATTGATTTCTCCATCAGCTCAAAAAGTTGCCACTGCATTGCATTCCGCCATACCAAAATGGTTGAGTACCTTTACAAACCTCACCTAAACGGTTCCGTCAAAACCCCCGTCCAGGAAAGCTGTCTTTATATCGAACCGCTGGATGTTGTTTCTATCACGCAAACATCGTTCAATGATATTCCTCTTAACAAGATCGTATATTGCACCACGTTCGATTGGTTACGCCGGCGTTGTGTCAGCATCATTCGCCTCTGATACATTTCCTGCTATGTTCGCATTTTCGACGGCCTTCTTATTAGTGTCACTTATATCAAATGCGGCAATTGATCTTTCCAGAAGAAAAATCATGTTTCGACCTGTTTCAATTTTGGTCATCTCCGAATTCCACAATCAATACAATTTCGAAAGATTATCATATCCGACGAATAGACACTTAACTGCTTTTAGACCCAGTTGGCTCAGGCACTGTGCTCGTTCGCTGATGTTTAATGCCCATCTTCCAAACACTTTCCCGTTGTATGATCGAAAACTGCATAACTTGTGTTCGTTCTCTGCCTGCATTCGACTTACGACAATCTGTACTTCAACTCCGATTTCTCCCTCACAAAATATACGTAACGAAAATGTGAAAAATCGTCCTTTAAGAACAAAAAATACCTCGAACCGCCTATAGAATTCGTTTGCATTGACCCACACGTTTATAACTTTCACGATGATGCTTTCCGTAGAAGCAGCTTCACACGCGACACCCTCGTCTACGAAATCGATTTCATATTTCGTAAAAATTTCTTTTTACGTGTGCGACGTTCTGATATCCCAGTCGTTCATGTCATGCGTGAAGTGAAATTTTTTTGATTGCCGCGTTTGCGATGGCCTCATCGACCTACGATGATTCCTCAACTTTAAACAGCATTTGAAACAGCCTGTCGCGTCAAACTCCCTCTGCATAAATGTTTCCGTCCACTACTGTCCTTCAGTAGTTCGATTCCCGACAAAAATAAATTTATATGAATTTCCAGTACTTACAACATATCCACCATGCATCTGCGAATCCATGAATCTTTTCCTCGAGCCATAATCTTTTTACCATTCCCCACTGTAATGTGAGACGATGTCTCTACAAAGCTTTCGAACCACTCACGACAATAACACATAAGGTCACTAGCCCTCGATTCCAGCACCCAAGAATTCTTGTCCCCATTTGATGTCTATCCATCAAACAGAAATGCATAGCCTAAAATTGTTATTCTTCTGTGTACAGTCGCGTTTCCAATGACCACTCTCGCCACAATGAAAACAATTGCCTTTTGCCTTGCTACTACCGAACGATCCTTTTTTGAATTAGAATTCTACTTCGAAAAATTCCTCACCAAGCATACTTAGCAGTCACTAGAGGAAAGAATGTGCTCGTTGCTACTGTGTTGGTAGTTGCCACGAACAGTGTTAGAGAAGCGCTACTAATGGTTCTCATCCAGTTTCGCAGGAATCATAAGTCACTGACAAAGCTGTGCAAGACCAAAACTCTAATCTTAGAGAAATAGAATTAAGGTCAAAATAGCAGAAGTAGTCTAATATGGGATAAGTAAACGCTCTATTAAAAAGTTTTGGGCTCCATCCCTTCCAACTAAAACCATGGGTAGCTTTAGAAAAAGTTAACAAGCAGAACCCATAACGAAAGGAGATTTAAAAACAATTGAAAAATTAAAGAATAATTTAAGACTAATCAAATACCCCATTAAAATTCATTTGATTCGTTCGTTCTAGAACAAGCATTAGGGTTTCCACTTCAAGGCTAGCAAAACCAAACTTCTCACCAAAAAATCTGACCAAAACCGAAATCAGAACGCAAAACAAGAATTGATATACAAATAATTTTAGGTTCATTATGGCCTTAATAAAATGTCCCATTAAAATATTATGGGCTCCACTCGTGCTTGGTCAAGCTTAAGGTCATATAATTCAAAGCTAGTAGAATCCAAAGCGAAAATCAGACCAAAACCGAAAATAACCTAAAGCTTGGTCAAGAACGGATCGAGCCTGGTTAGTGGTTATTTGGATTAGGCCATATTGAGCGTTTATTTATTCGTATGTCAACTGATCTTGATCTGCTAGCTTTGAAATGGAAAAGCTTAATGCTTTTTCTGGAACGAGCGGACCAAATAAAATGTTAACGAGGCATTTAATTAGCCTAAAATTAACTTTAATTTTCCAATTGTTTAAAATGTTTTTTGATATGGGTTCTGCTAATTTTTCTAAAGCTAGCAGAACCCATCGTTTTAGTAGGAAGGGATAGGACGTAAAAATATTTGTTTCGGAAACAAATTTTTCTAAACATAAATCGAAATCTTAGCTGAATTTTGGTATAAAGACAGTTTTTATCTAAAACCAAAAATATTTAAATTAAACCTTTTTGGTTTTAATTTCTTGAAAATAATCTGACCCAGTTTTGTTCCAAATTTAAATTAAAATTGTTCCTGGAAGCTGCAGCCAACCTGAAGAGTTTGGCAATAGAGTATCAGAATTTTGTTAAAAAACAATTTATTATTAAAAAATGACCAGTTCTGTTGCAAATTTAACTTAGAATACTCTCGTTCTTAATCGATTGTTTCACAGAAATAATTTTTAAAATATTTGCAAAAAACGGAAAGCTTCTATAGAAGGTGCCACTTCCAATGGGCTGGTTTATGACAAATTGTACTGGGACACCACATCAAAAACCACTTCATCAAACTTTGGCGGTATAGCGAAAATCAGTAAAAATCTGGGGGCCGAAAATATTCATGTAAAAGAAAAGGAAATATGAAAAGAAAAAATCTTAGTAGTACGTAGTCCAGGTTCCATTGAATAACAAAATCAATGGCAGCTCTAAGCCTGAATCACTGATAATTTCAATCGCTGTCTTTCTATCCAACGTAATTATAAAGCTATTTCTAACCGATAAATATTCCCAAAATTGAATATGTACACACTGTACCGAAGTAATAGTAGTAGAACCTTAGTTATTAGTAAATTTTGCTCCCGATTTTGCATTTACATTCTAACCCATGATTATCCGGAAATACCTACATACAAAATTTTACATTTATATGTAAGCAAAAGTAGCGCCCTGCATGATGTATTTGAAGCTAGTCCGATACTCAGCTCGAAAAATCAATACGGTGACGGTTTATTAAGCCGGAAAAAATTTCACTATCGCGACAGTATATAGTGTCATCATACACTCTCATGACATTTATTACATTCAGCCAGAAATTTAAAAATTATTTATGTTTATTTAAGATATCCTTCAAGTGATTGGTAGACTAGTAAGACTTATCCTTATCATTTATATGAAGCTAGTCCGATATTCTGTACGAAAATCTAAATAGAAACAATAAATTATCACTATCGAGAGAGTTATCTATCCAAAAATTTCGCTGTCACAACAGTAGAAAGTATCATGATAGCCTGTCGTGACATTTATAATATTCAGGCCGAAATTTTAAAAATTATTTTTATGCATTTTAAGTTGCATAAAGCATAAATTTTCAGACGGAAATTTTAATTTATAGTCGCTTGAATCTCGCCTCACAGACGAATCCATCCACTTGAGATATACCTCCGGCTTCGGTGAAGTTTTGACTATAATCCTAGAGATTTTCAGAAAAATTATATGTATTAGATTATAATTATCTGGTTATAGTCGTTTGAATCTCGCAGTTGACGTATAACTCGGGAATCGTTGCAGTTATGACTACAAACCGAGATTTACAGGAAAATTCTATCTGGAATTATCTGGACGTAATTGTTTGAATCTCACCTCATGTCATATATCTCCAGATCCGTTGATTTTTTGATTACACATTTTTGATTACATTGAAGTTTTGGTAGCAAAATTATATCTAAAATTTTCTGGTTATAGTCGTTTGAACTCCGCTACATAGACGATTCACGATCACGTGACATATAACAACAAAATTGCTGAAATTTTGACTACAAACTGAGACCTCTTCAGAAAAATCTTAAATAGAATATGTGGTTAAAGTCGTTCGAATCTTGCCTCACAGGGAATTCACGAGCACCGGAGTATACCTTTCGATTCCTTAAAGTTTTAACTACAATCTGAAGGATTTAAAAAAATTCTATCTGGAATTATTTGGTTATAGTCGTTTGAATATCGTTTTATATGCGATTCACGAGCACTTGATTCAAACCACCGGATTCGTTGAAGATTTTACTACAAAACTGAGTTATTATACCGGGTGTTTCTTTTAAACTGAGACGATCAAATATCTCGAAAAATAGCCACTCTACGGAAAAAATGTCCATAATCAAAATTTAATCATACCGCGGGGGAATACATTAGTGCAAAAAATAGTCCCCTACCCACCGCTTTGTTGGTGGGGCGGGGGTAATTTTTAAACTAAGATAGGAAGCCATATTTTTTATTGCAGATACGGATTCTACGACTAAAAATACGTATGATTTGAATGAAATATTTTGTTCGGTTCATGATAGATGGCGTTGTAATCGACGAAATTCAATTTTCTCAATTTCTCCTTCTTAGAACACACGCATTCGATTCTGCAATACGTTTGAAATAAAAAACATCACGTTTTCATTGGAAATACTCGAAATTCGTCATCAAAACAATTTATTCAGTTTTGTAAATCACATTTAACGTTTGTGTTATTTCTTATCTTCATGTTTTTCGTAATTGCAAAATAAACGATAAAATACTTTAGAATGGAGCGTTTAACTGTGCCAGAGAAAATTGAAATGGTTCTGGTTTATGGAGAAGCTGGCAGAAATCTTGAAAATGTTGTTGCTATTTACGCTCAACGTTTTCCGGATAGGATTCGTTCACGTGCTTCATTTGGCCGTACTACAAGTAGTTCGCGATTCCGGATTGTCCCTCACCAGTGTTTGGAGAATTTTAAAACGGCACAAGTATCATCCATATCATGTGTCTTTACATCAAGATCTTCATGGCGCTGATTTCCAAAATCGGGTAACTTTTTGTCAATGGGCACGTGAACAAATACAACAAAACCCCAATTTTTTTCGTTGCGTAATGTTCTCTGACGAATCGACTTTTACAAACCATGGAACGGTTAATCGACACAACATGCATTATTGGAGTGTTACAATTCCGCACTGGCTTCGTCAAGTTGGACATCAGCGTCCTTGGACTGTCAACGTGTGGTGTGGAATAATTGGCAACAAACTCATAGGCCCCCACATTATTGAAGGCAACTTGAATGGTCAAATGTACCGAAACATTTTGGAAAATGAACTTCCAATATTACTTGAATGGTCGCTGGATTGGTAGAGCTGGTCCGGTAAATTGGCCTGCCAGATCACCAGATCTTACTTCGCCAGATTTCTTTTTGTGGGGCTATCTCAAAGACAAATTTTACAAACAAGAACCAACAACACGTGAGAACATGATTGAGCGAATCAGAAATGCGTGTGCTGAAATTCAACCAGACCCACTTCTCAGTTGTGTACAATCATTTGAAATCCATCATTTTGAACACTTATTTTAAGCTAAAATTATTTTATTCACGTGCCATTTACATTAATAAATTGTTTTGATGACGAATTTCGAGTATTTCCAATGAAAACGTGATGTTTTTTATTTCAAACGTATTGCAGAATCGAATGCGTGTATTCTAAGAAGGAGAAATTGAAAAAATTCAATTTCGTCGATTACAACGCCATCTATCATGAACCGAACAAAATATTTCATTCAAATCATACGTACTTTTAGTCGTAGAATCCGTATCTGCAATAAAAAATATGGCTTCCTATCTTAGTTTAAAAGTTACCCCCGCCCCACCAACAAAGCGGTGGGTGGGGGACTATTTTTTTTGCACTAATGTATTTCCCCCGCGGTATGATTTAATTTTGATTATGGACATTTTTTCCGTAGAATGGCTATTTTTCGAGATATTTGATCGTCTCAGTTTAAAAGAAACACCCGGTATATTAGATTATAATTATCTGGTTATAGTCGTTTGAATCTCGCAGTTGACGTATAACTCGGGAATCGTTGCAGTTATGACTAGAAACCGAAATTTACAGGAAAATTCTATCTGGAATTATCTGGACGTAATTGTTTGAATCTCACCTCAAAGGTGACAAGCACTTGTCATATACCTCCAGACCCGTTGATTTTTTGATTACACTACATTGAAGTTTTGATAGAAAAATTATATCTAAAATTATCTGGTTCTAGTCGCTTGAACTCCGCTACATAGACGATTCATGATCACGTGATATATAATAACAAAATTGCTGAAATTTTGACTACAAACTGAGGCCTCTTCAGAAAAATCTTAAATAGAATTATGTGGTTAAAGTCGTTCGAATCTCACCAGAGAATTCACGAGCACTTGATACAAACCACCGAATTCGTTAACATTTTTACTACAAAACTGAGTTATTATATATGACAGTGCGCGTCAAAAGCTTCTGAGACGAGATTCAAACGACTACGCCCAGATAATTTTAGATAGAATTTTTCTAGAAATATCTCAATTTTGTGGTCAAAACTTCAAAGAATACGGTAGTATACGTCAAATGCTCGTTTTACTGGACAAGTAGTACAGTGGTAAAAGCTTCGGCACTTGGGCCGTGAGGTACTGGGTTCGAATCCCACCAGAGGCTGGATGCAAAGCAAATTTTCGTCATTGATTACGATCGGTGATGTTAATAAACACAACTAAGACCCTCTGTTGGAGTTCAGAATTCAGGGCCGACCCACTGTCCATGTCAGTGTACAGGTTGACATGGAGCTTGCAATGTACAGATGGTATACTGTAATTGTGTGAATCGGTGGTGTGTGCGTGAATGAGAAGGGGGTATAACTGACCTTCAAAGGAAATTTAATTCATTGGACTGTTAATACTTTCTTTTTTAAAAAAAATACCTATGAGGAGGCCATTCAAGTAGCTATATTCAGGTAATTGCCACGTGGGAATATGGTAGAAGCCACGATTAATTCAAAAGCCATTTAATACACAATTAATCTATAATTATAATTTGCGTGTATTTTGTGCCATGACAGAAGTGGAACTGCCATTAGTAAAAAATAAAATGTTTCCAGAAAAATCGGGCTAACTTCATTCTTCTTCTTTCCCTCGTAGAGAAAACCGAGTTCATCCAGCACAGCCAAACTTAAGACCTTCCTTCAAAATACATCTTGTAATCTATGCAAGATAAATTGGTGGAGTTCCGTCTATCATTTTATAATTTCAAAACTCTCTATATATCGAGTTAGTTGACTTCGGAGGTCAACCAACTTAACAACCTTTGAAGATTTTATTCTGTGATAGAGTAGGGCGAGTAGGGTTACAAGTACCAAATTTGCTCACAATATACGTGCTATTATAAACCAGGCCAAAATCACTTTTTTAAAAGCATCGAACTTAGTAGAACATACTGTCTCAAGCTGTTGTAGCTTAGACGATGGTCATGATTTCAACGGGGTTGGGCTCTGTTTACTGTTTACAATGTTTAGCTCCAAATTATTATATGTACCCCTCCGATGGTATTTAACTTAAGTAAAAGTGGAATTATGGAAAGGGCTAAACTTAGGGTTTAAGTGTACCTCCATAAATCCTATCTAAACTCTCCTTAATACATTTAAATTTAAATTAAATCAATTAATTAATTAATTAGATCAATAAATCGTAAAAATGAAGTTTCCAAGAGTGAGCAATGCATATTACTCTATGTGTAATAGCCTATGACGATATTACTCACCCCCTTAAACAAGATAGAAAACATTTCTACCGTTTCGAAATTCTCGTTTATAACAAATCGCGTTCAATAAACCATGTCGTTATCTATTTATATAAAATGTAGGTGTAAATTGAGTTCAAAATAATATTCGTAATAGTAATAACAACTGTTGTAAATTCTAGTTATAATGATAGTTTTTCAGCAATGGGAAAAAATTGAAGGATTTACAATACAAAAAAAAAGCTTTGAAACCTTATATCTAATGTTCTCGAAAATTGTCCAACCCAAACACAAAAGCCTATCTACGCTACGTACGTAAGTAGCATTGAAAAAGCTTATGTTACAAATAATGATAAATTACCATCCTACCCCCCACATAACTTTTATCGATCTTTCAGCTGACTGTCTGCTTCCCTGCCATGCCTGCGCTTTTTTCAGTTCTTTCATTCAATATCTTGTTTCATATCACACAAACTAATTTCTTACACATTTTATTTATTACAATATAAATATAAATTTTTTTAAGATGGAATAGACACCCACACACACTCCCACCCACAGCCAGACAAACTATACGATATTGAAAATTGTGGTAATCGATAGCAAATATATAGTTAGAGAGTTATAGATACTCGTATAATACCAGAAGCGTACATCAACATAAAATTATAAATAAATGAGCAAATACAAATAATGAATTTAATTAAAATTATTTTTATAATTAAGTGATAGTAAAATATGATTAAATGCGATGGTTTATTACATTTATTGAAACTGTAAATATAATTATGGTACGAGTGGGTACTTTACATAGGAATAATTAAAATTTTAGTTTTGTGTTTACTCAGTCTGTACAAATAATCGTAAAGTCATTATTCCGTGCCATGCAGTAAAATGAGTTGGTAGTTTTTGTGGTTTCCTTGATATACTCGCACCTATCCACAAATAGTTCAAGACTAGAGGCACATTGAGGTTGAAATAGAAGTGACACATAAATTACGGTTTTATAGTTATTCTAATGTGACTTTCGCTTTTATTAGACGCTGGTCAACTTTTTAATTTCTTATCTTCGTGACCAAGCGTAAATCGTCGAAATTATTTAATAACATAACATTATTATGTCGTGTGTTTTTGAAAGTGTTTCACTGAAATTTTATTTACGAAATCTAAAACTAGTGAACCCTCGTTGTAAAACTTATCTAAAAACCACAACTAACATATTGTAATAGTATTAGGGAAAAGAAAAGATTCGGTGGAAACATTTACCTTGAAAAATTACATCCAACACGATTTAAATTTTCCAATAATAACAACCCCAAGCAAATTCCAATGCCGTTTTCGATGGTACATAAAAGAAAATTACACTGAGTGTAATAAGAGTACCCTTTTACCCCGATCATGTTATGATGATTGATCAAAAAAAAATTACACTGACATTTAAATGTTTTAGTACCACAGAAGTTTTGTGTACTCAAGGTTTTTCGAAAGACTTACCCCTCTTTTATATCGAAGATGGTTTAGGGGTCGCGACTTGAGCTCGAGCGCAATCGTGCGCAAAGCTCGAGAAAAAGGATTTTTTTCAAATTTTTCACTTTCAAACGAACAGAAAAATTATTTAATACTTTTTCTCAGTGCTCACAAAATGAATATTGTGGTAAATAGAGGATATAATTAACTTGCCTAGCGACTCTATTGCCAATTTCCGAAACTACAATATATTCATAATTACAAAAAATTAATAAATAAATAAAAATGAGGTATAACGACTAAACAAACGAATGATTTATGGTGACATAAAAAACCGTATGAGTCATAATTACTTCACCTAGTTGTGTTTTATGATGTCATTGTCATAAAACACAACTATGTTAAGTCAGTTCAGAAAAGGACACAAATTTGTAATAACTAAATCTAGTCCGTTTAACAGTTATTAATATTTTTAACTTCGTGCTCAAGTCGCGACCACTTAACCACCTTCGAGCGACCCATATTTATATACGAGTATATATAACAATTTTATAGTCGCGACAATGTCATAAACCATTGTACTTGTACATTTATAATTTGCTGATGCATCAAGTAAGAATGATTTTATTTATTTATTTAAAGAAATCTATTCTGTGATTTACATGTATGATTTCAGATAATTTAATTTAAAACAAAAATATTCTAAAATCAAATAAAGAACTTTAAAACACAAAAATATAAACCAAATTTTGGTTTAACAATTAAAAATTTAAAAAATAATTCCTAAGGATATTTTTGAACTTGTCCTTTGATAAATTAAAGTCAAATAGGTCGTCGACGATGTTGAAAGATTTAGACGACCTATTAATGGGGTTATTTTCTCCATAGTTTGTGGAATGGTGCTCTAGTGCCAAAAACTCATGGTTTCGAAATGTTCTGCAAAGCACTGATGAGTTGATATGTTTTCCAAAATGTATGCTGAATCAATGTGACCAAGCAAAACGTTGCCAATGAAAGCCGCACCTAAGAGAACGAAGGTAATCGAGCCACATTTTCATAGAATGGTTTTGAATGCTTTCAATTCTTTTAATGTGTACAGCATAGTATGGATTCCAGACCGGTACAGCATATTCGAGTTGAGATCGAACGTAAGCGAAATAGAGTGAACATAAGGTTTGAATATCTTTAAATTCACCAGTTCACCTTTTAACAAATCCAAACATGGCATTCGCTTTATGCCGGGTTTTAATGAAGTTTCACAAATTACATAGATTAGATAGTTTGATTTTAAAACTAAGTTTTAAAACTTAGATGCTGTTGTTGACGTTTTGATAGTAAATTGCACATTTCTCATAAACCAACCTTTTCTTGAATTTTATGGGTTGATTTACTTTTAGAGTAGTAGTGTAGGCTCGAGTTCTCATTAAAAGTGAGTGTAGTCTATCATTACCCACTGGTGAAAAACATCTAAATGATTGGTTGCGTCTTGAAATTGCACTATGGCATGGGGTACACTATCGAACAGCTCAAATGGTTGAGAATTGATTCTTATACATATCACATTTGGTGAGGTTAATCCTTGTGCTTCGTGGATAGTCATGCCTTTACTAGATAGAATGTGTTATCCAACAGAGGTATCGACATCAAAGTTGAAGGCAGATTTATAAATTTAGCTGAAATTTGCACGGTATTCTTACTTCTGATGTTAGGGAAGTATTCCGTTAAAACAGATGTAACATCAGCTGAGCATCTATCTATGATGTAATCTGTCAATATATGGAATTTGGTTTTTATCACCCAGAAGATATATTTTAGAAAATTTACTAAGGATAACCACGAGGCCTATATATTCTGCATGCACCATCATGTACTCATCAATAAAAACTGTATCGTAGGCTCGATTTCCAATGATTAGGTAAGAGGCAATCGTTTTGTAATTTAATTTGATTTCACTAAAATCAATGTTTTCGTGCTCACAACGAGATGTTACCTTTAATTTAATATCAGCAAGTCCTTCTTTCGTAGCACATAAAACAAGATCACTGCCAAGTGTACACCCTGATTATTTGTAATATCCGGCATCTTTATGTTTTCCTTAAGATAGATACTGTTTAACGAGTTGTATGTCTGGTGATCCAACATAATTTCCGTACCCGATGAACAAAAAATATATCTGTTTTGGGTAATAAATGTGTTAGTGTCTTTACTCAGTTGCACTAGATTATTCCCATCAAAGCCAAACTGATGTTTTATGGGCTGTTCTTCAAGATATTGTTTGGCGACGTTATCAAATATAAATATTTGATACACTTTGTAAACTGCCGGAGATGTAGTTGGGAAATCCGCACAGTTAATATGTGAAAACTTCGAAGGATCACCAGTAAACCAACGAGAAGATAGCGCTCTTTCATACTGGGTTGACATATTGAATGGAATGTTAAAAATTCATTTGATGTTGTTAGATGAATAGTTTGTAATATAATCCAACACCGACATAAGTTTGTTGACATGGTGGTTAACATCTAAAGTAATTTTGAAAGGCTCATCTCTACGATGTTGCAAGTAACCTGTTAAAGTTTCTAGAGCGTACATTAGATCACTAAAATCAGTTTTAAATTGATGATTAACCACAATAACGTATTTACTCTCAACTTCATAAACTTTTGTAACTGCATTGACGGATTTAATGTAGAAGTTTTGTAGTTTAAGTACGTTCCGCGACAAGTGTTTCTTAAGATTACAATTTTCCAATTTCTCATCTAAGGCAACACAAATTAAAATAGATGAAGTTACTTAGTGTCTGCCATTTATCCAGGTTGAAATCTGAGGTTCAGCAAGCAAGAATTTTATAGAAGGAATATTTTTAACAAACTCATATCCGTTAATATAATCTTTATGGTGGTTGTTTTTACGCCTCTTGTTAACATAAGTTTAGATTTAAATGATGAGATGATCGATTTGTTTTGCGCTGGTTTAATATCAATGTCAGTTTGAGTTTCGCAATGTTTAGACGCGTAGATGTTAGTCAGCCGTGGAGTCTTGGAGTAGTTTTCGGAAGATGAAAAATACAATAAGCCACCGTTTTAATCGCACATTGCATCTCTGATTTTAATAGTTTTTACTCTCGCTGACTTGATTATGTTTACGGAACGCGAAATGAAGCGAGCATTGACATCATCAACCTCACCCGTAATACGTATTTTGAGACCATCATTGAGGTTATAGGTTGAGTCGCACGGTTTACAAGTTTTTAAGTTATTTTTATGTTTTTTCTTGTATTCCGAAAAAACGATTGCTTTTTTGGAAACTCAAATTCCTTTATGAAAAGGTCTTTTGGCCACACATCAGAATTTATCATTGAATCAAATTGTAAATCATTGACACTGATTCGGTAAGAGACGTAGTCATTTACTTTCGGTATGATTCGAACCGCGTTTAAATTTACGATTTGAAATTTATTTTCCACAAATCTCTTGAGTTGTTCATCAGTTACATATGTGGAAATTCTGCTGATAAAAATCCATCCTCGAGTTTCATCGCTCTGGTACCATGGCTTCTACATTAGTATCGGTTCGTGCTGATTGTGTCTCAGAAGTCGGGCTCGAAATTGGCACTGGTACTGGTACTGGTGAACTAGCTACAGTCATTCCTGATTCCGGATTTGCTTTGTGAGCGAGTGGTAGGTCGGGTAGTAATGGACGGAACGGATAATTCGTTTGGTTTATTTACCGGAGCCTCTTCTGCTGTTATTTGTTTTATTGTTGAGTTAAATAACTCTTTCATGCTGTGCATGCATGCATCACAACACCAACTTAGTCCTGGTACGCTACCAAACAAATTTTTTATACATTTGTTGGTGTCCGAGGAAAATTTTTTGGAATATTTTTTCGAATTTCCCGCTGCACAGTTATATCCGAGTACTTTGTCACACATGAAACCTTTACATGAGAAGAACCACTCGTCCACAATTATTATGGAACAGTCCACACATTTTTTTTCAATTGGCATACTTAGATGTTATACAATAGAGATTACAAACATTAAATTAAATACTCAGCACTTTTGTTTAACACTAAAAGCTATTGGCACCAATTGTTTAATTGTTTATTCAATGACCCTAATGCTGCACCAGCACCTGTAGCACAATCCAATGAAAATGGTACTGGAATTTTTTACACATTAATTACAAATTTGTTACACAGTTAGAAAATTTTTTACAAGTCCCGTTATCCTGCATTCGTGTGTGGGCTGGCATTAGGCAAAGCTACACCACACTTTTCGTATTTTTGTTAATATTTATTGTATCGTGCTGGGGGTGGTACTGGAATTTTTTACAAACTAATTACAACACAGCAACCGTTTCAAATCGTTGTATCGTACTGAGGGTGATACTAGTGATTACAAAATAAATTACAATATTGTAGAATAGTTCAATTGCCAGAATCTGCCTCTAAAAATTGAAGCTCTTTAAAATAAAGGTTCTCTGTGAAGGTCATACCTCTTAAATTTATCAAAAAAGCCCGCACCAATAAAAATCTATTAAAATATATCGAACTTCCTTCCTATGCAAGAAACAATTACTCCTGAATTTATTACAACAGCCCATACCCACAAAAATCGATCGTTATGCATTGAACTTCCTTCCTACGCAAGAATTAGGTATCCCTGAATTTATACAACAGCACACACCCTCAAAACTCGATCAAAATGCATCAAACTTCCTTCCTATGCACGAAATAGGTACCACTGAATTTATTACAACAGCCCACACCCATAAAAGTCGATCGTAATGTATCGAACTTCCTTCGTCTGCAAGAAATAGGTATCGATGAATTTATTACAACAGCCCACACCCAAAAAAATCGATGAAAATGTATCGAACTTCCTTCCTATGCAAGAAAGAAGTATCCCTGAATTTATTACAACAGCCCACACCCACAAAAAACGATCAAAATGTAGCGAACTTCCTTCCTATTCAAGAAATAGGTATCGATGAATTTATTACAATAGCCCACACCCATAAAAATGAATCAAAATGTATCGAACTTCCTTCCTCTGCACGAAATAGGTATCCCTGAATTTATTACAAGAGCCCACATCCTCAAAAATCGATCAAAATGTATCGAACTTCCTTCCAATGTAGGAATTAGATATCCCTGCATTTATTACAGCAACCCACACCCACAAAAATTAATCAAAATGTATCGAACTTCCTTCCTATGCACGGAATAGGTATCGATTCTGGCAATTGAACTATTCTACAATATTGTAATTTATTTTGTTTTGTTTTCTAGTATCACCCTCAGTACGATACAATGATTTTAATTGGTTGCTCCCATTCGGGGTAGTTTTTTAAAGGTTTAATTATGCCAGTTTATTAATTAATTTGTAAAAGAATTCTAGTACCACCCCAGCACTATACAACAAAAATTCACAGAAATACAGAAAGCGTTAATATAAGTATCATACCCAATACGATACAACAAAATATAACAGAAATACGATACGCATGTTGTAACGAAAAATATGGTTTTTGAAGAATTGCACCCCTTAGGGGTAGTTTATTGGGGGTTGAACTATGTCGATGTGTTGTAATTAGTTTGTAAAAAGTTCCAGTACCACCCCCAGCACGATACAATAAATATTAACAAAAATACGAAAATTATGATGTAGCTATGTCTAATGCCAGCCCACACACGAATTGCAGGATAACGGGACTTGTAAAAAATTGTCTAACTGTGTAATTACAAATTTAATTAATGTGTAAAAAATTCCAGTGCCATTTTCATTGGATTGTGCTACAAGTGCTGGTGCAGCATAAGGGTCATGTTCATTCACCAGAAAAGAAATATAAAACTGCTCAATAAATACTTGTCTGTTTATGTACAGTAATTAAGAAAATAATGAAAATAAAAACAACAATAAAAGAAATATTGTTGGTCAAAAAAAAAATTTGTAAAACACGTCCAATTTGGATGAATGTCGAGTATAAACTCGAAGATTGCGTTGGTAATTTAGATAATCGTATGGTATTTTGAATTACATAGCTGATGTAACATAGCTCCTCCCTCCGAAGGTCGAGGCTTCCACGCCGAGCTTTGGATGGAGCAGCATTTCTGTCTTATAAAATAGATTGGACAAAATACTTCTGATTTTGCTGTGAAGTATTGGGTGTGTGGACTTAACTCCGCCCCTTTTTATTAAAATAAGCTTGTTCAGAAAATGAAAGAATTATTTATTGAAAGTAAGTCTGTTGAGGCGGTTCAATCAATAAGCCAATTTACGGTCTCTACGCAAGAACTAAACAGCTGTTCAGAATCAGACTACTGCATCGACGGGAATAAGTAGTAATCTGAAGGAGCTATGTCTGGTGAATACGGCGAGTGGGGTAGAACTTCATAGCCCCATCCTTTTAAATAATTTTTTACGACGTTTGCAACATGTGGTTTTGCATTGTCGTCATGATCCCCGAAAAACTATATAAGTACAACAATAGTTCCGCAGTCAGCCTGAAATGATATATTGAAATGAATACAATTAGAATAGTTTTGTAAAATTTAAAGTAAATTATTGAGTGATTCGACAATCTGAACTAGTAGGTCCAGATTGTGTTGTTTCAATGATAGAACTTAAGGGTGGATTTTTCTTTGTTTGGCGGATCTGTTTTTCTCTCGCATTCTTTGTCTTGGAGAAAAAATTGTATGGTCCTTTTTGCTTTCATTGTGTTTTCGAAATATTCCTAGTTTTACTTTGCAGATTAGCTTCCGTAATAATCGTGCTATTTTGCAGAAATTGCTTCGTAATTTCTGAAGGTATTCGATTATATTTCCTAAACTTTTCTTCTCGGAAACATTTGTAATAGTCCTCGATGTAGCCCGAAAGATGTAACAACCATGGATGAGTGAATGGTTGAGTTGTATAGAAAAATGTCTTCCTCCATTAGCTCCGATAATGCAGTTTTGTGGGCTAGTATGCGAGCGAGCTCCATTAAGTTGCTATGACATCATTCTATAGATCTGTTTCCTGTAGAATTTTTCGCATTTGATTTCTGAAGAACTGCATAAAGTTTCGAAAAATTTCTGAGTTGAATTCAGTTACTATGAGTTTAGATCTTCAAACTCTATTTTTCTAGGGATCCCTTTTCTACAAAAGAAATTTAACTTCAAAGTTATGTTCAGTTTTCTGTTTGTTAACTCGAAAGTCAAGAGGTATTTAAAAAATGTATCTACTTCGGTTAAAAAGGTTCTTGGCCGAAGTACGAACATATCACAGTGTAATTTTCCTTCAGGCCCTTTGGTGTTTCGAAAGTTTTAAATTTTTGATTCACTGTTAAATAGTTATGGCACATAATAAATTTTTATTATTATTATTATTTTATTAGTTGTGGATCGAGCTGATATTTTTATTGGATTCTTTAATCTTCAAATTTCGCATTTTTCTATTCTTAATTAATTTTACTATTTTACTAATTTTTCTTATTTACATTATCCGACGTTTCAGACAATATAGACAGCCTTTCGCAGCCAGTATTTATACTATATCGAATATCTTCGATTCGAATTTACACAATAGATACGGTGGCCACCTAGTGTATCAAAGGCTCTCCCGCACGCGGTTCACTAACTAGAAATAGCTTTTAGTAACAAACAAAACCAATTAATTTTCAGTCAGACTTTATTAAATTAGAGGGACCACATGGAAATCATTGGTAACGGTTAACTTACATGTAGCTCTAGTCTATTATAGGACAACCGTTTTCAACCCTCTGTTCCTGTATGTTATCGTCATCGTTTAAATATATGTTTTGTAAAATACGACCGGACGACAGAAAATATGCTCTTGCTTGTAGCACGGCAGCCACCAAATAGACTTTTTTGTTATCCATGCTATATCTGGCCAAAAATCTCAAAACATTTTCGTGGTTTGCTTATTTACGTCCTTATACTTTTACGCCTGTATCGGCCAATTCAAAGCGAACGGATATAGGTCCGATTTTATCACCATCTGCACATTGCATAGCTCCATGCCAGCCTATACTGGCGTGTAGGCAGCCTATACTGGCATGTAAGATGGGTCGGCCCACGAGTTTTGCACTCCGACAGGGGATCATAGATGTGTTCCATTTTATCACAAATCGTAATTTGTTGATGAAAATTCCCTTTGAATCTTGCCCCTATCGGGATTCGAACCCGGTACCTCCCGATCCAAACGCAAAAGCTTTAACTACTATGCCATTTGGTCGGTTCCAAATAGACTTATTTACTATTTATTTGGTGAAAATTAGTGAATATATATAGTGCTGCCCCAAATATACAATCATAGCTAATTAACGCAATATGTTGTAACGTGTGCGTTACACAGTTAATTTTTCTTGATGTCAGAATTTCCCCAACTTTATATACCACAAAATAAAAATGTTGTGTCTTAGTCGCTCTAATGTAAATTTCAGTTCTTGTCCTTGGCTTATGCTCTGCAAAATTTTTGTGTTTTAAAACTAATAAAATTAAAAAAATATTTTAAAGTGAAATAAATTAAAATAAAATAGATAAAAGAAAACTTTTACAGTCGTTCACGTATTTAATTATCGTGACGGAACTCAATTTAAAATGTTAACATGACCAAATTAGTTTTCTGGTTGGAGGAAAGAGATAGAAAATTACTCACCTCGATAGCAGACTTATTTGAATAAGTCGGTATAAGCAAATAGGTCGGTGTTTGGAAAATTGTGGAGTACAATTTCAATATAAATTTTAAAATTTGCCCTTAAGGGCCCACATCGGAAAGAAAATCGTGCCAATAATCTTCATAAATTATCTAGAATTTAAGATCTAAGCCAGATATATGATCCGGTGAAGCACATCTAACTTCCCTACTCGACACAAACGGTTCTGGCAAATTACGTAAAACGCTTCACAAATCTTGGGTACACAACCAAATCAAGCACTCCATACACCATATCCGGTATCCATAGTTCCGGCGATTAATTGACATAACACATTTGTCTATGGTTTATCGAACAACGCTTAGAAATTTCGACTTAATGATACTCAGTTTCGATTATTTATTTCTAATAATTTTTATAAACTACTTGTTTCTAGTCCCCCAATTTTTATGTTATGTTTAACTACACATTTTATTAATCTCTGTGCTATGCCTCTGTGGCTATGCCACAATATTAAAACTTCACTCCGCACTAAATCTAACGGAAAAGATAGTTTTTGATAAATCTAAATGAAAACCTAAGCAATTAAAAATTATTGAGGAATAAAAAGTTTTCCCGTCCCAAAATGCCCCGAAATTATTTAAATTGAAACAATATTTAATAGCCTATTTGCTTAAGCAGTACAATCCGCAAGTTCTTTCAACTTTGGTACTGTATCGCGAATTGTCCCGGGTAAATCTTTATTGGGCATCGGGTCCAAATAATCAAGCAAGCAACTGCTAACCGCATCAACGTTTCTGAAAGAAGTAAAAAACAAGATTAATATGAAACTCGATTCTACCGATCACGGTAAAATTAACGTACGAGCACAATACTTTACTAAGGTTAATATCTTTTCGGTCAACCGGGGCGAAACATCTTTCAAGCGTTTCTAGAGTCTCTGTTTTTCCTAGGAAATCTAGTCCATTATTAGCGACAATTTCTAAAATAAAATAAATTATACTCGTACCAAGACATCAATCGTAAAGAAACTGATTAACAATTAAATTATCTCACTTAACACAACCTCGGCCTCATTGTGACAGAAATACTCGATCGCGAACTTCATCATTTTCTCGGCGAGTATATCATTGAGTCCATGGACTGAAGTATCTTGACAATCGGCCACTATTGGGGCGTTTTTCATGCATTCTAAAAAAAGTTGTCCAGGCACACAGTAGCGACTAGAAATCGATTTTATCGCATTTACATCATCTTCAGTCCCCGTGTACGTTCTTGAGGTTGCATTGATTTCTCGAAACCAATTCTCAAGATGTGGCAGGTTGCTGTAACATAAACGTTGATTCTGTGAAAAGAAATTAACCAAATATATTAAAATAAACCAACTGTTAATAATTTTGCATGCTCACCTCATATTGTTGGGAACATTGATCAGATTCGTTGGAATCGGTTTCCTCAGCGCCGGCCACAAAATTAACTATTAAAAGGAAAATACAAAATTGTTGAAGTAATTCCATGGTTGCAAATTTTAATAAACCCCGTTCGCTCTCTCTAGTAAGACTAAATTTATTCCAAAGATAGTACGTTCGAGCTTAAATCTATTTTTGTTTAGAAATTTGCGAAAGTTCAACATGTTATCACAACTCGTGTTTATGCCGATTGCTGTTTATTCAAATTAATTATTATTATCTCATTTAATAACAAGTGTGTTTGAAAAACTAATAATCTTTTGATTCGTATAATTTTGAATTCCGGGGCTCTT
Organism: Nephrotoma guestfalica; assembly: GCA_963691935.1. Lineage (NCBI taxonomy): Eukaryota > Metazoa > Arthropoda > Insecta > Diptera > Tipulidae > Nephrotoma > Nephrotoma guestfalica. Next base: position 288,532,034 of record OY829913.1, on the reverse strand, counting down.
TATATTTCATTGTGCGATGCGGTAGGTCACGTGTACTAATCAACAGATTGAATCAATATCGAAGACTAAAACGAAAACACATTGCTATATATTCTATCTAAAAGGTAACGGGAATTGATCATTTCATCATCATCAAGTCCGCTTAAAGGAATTGTAAAAATTTGTTGCCACTAATTTGGCACAACTGTCCTCCATCTTGAAGTGAAGTTTGAGCGAGACCTGTAATTTCGGAAAAAATCGGAAAATCGAAATTTGCGTTTTGTATGAGAATTTTGTATGATGATGCACTTAACACCACCAATGACAATAGTATTTTCAATAGATGGCGTTGGCGTCGAACCTGTCGTTTGGTAGCTTTTGATTCGATTATTCAGTTGTGCTCGAACATTCCAGCGAGACTTTGTGAAATCGAATACATTTAAAATTGTTTTTTTTCGTAAAGTGGATTTTGAGAACAGATTTGATTAAAGCAAGTTTAATTTAATTTTGTGCACAATCAAATTGACTTTGCAGGATTAGAGATAACCACAAATTTATTCTAAAATTTTTAGCGAGGAGCAATGAGTTTTAATGCACAAAGATTTCAATATTGTAAAGTTTTCAGTGAAGAATAACAAGGCAATTTCGACAAATTTGGTTCGTGTACTAGTGATTGTGAAACAATTCCGTCTCGCTTTACAGTGTCCATTACAATACAATTCCTAAAGCTAACATGGGTCGTCACAGTCAGTCGAAGGCGCGACGATCTACTTCACGTGAAAACCGCACTGATGATCAGCGTGCGACTGATAATGAAAATAGTTGTATTGGCATGTCCCAATTACGTTCGATAGCGACTGAATATGACCGGCAAGCGAATAGATTCAGAATGCAACACGTTGGTGCACACAAAACACAACGACAGCGAGCATAACATAATAAACATGACCGATTATGCCGAAGCGGTGCTTCTATAAACCAGGAACGAGTGGTGTTTCATTTCGAGCCGGAAATCGATTCAGTGCGGCAGATCAGTAACGATTGGGGAAATGTCAGATGTTTGTCTACATTGTCAGGCGTGGAAAGAGAAATTGCCACAATTGGTTCTGCCACCAGACCCATTACGCAGTTGCTTCCAAATGATGTAATTTGGTGCAACGCATATTGTACGGGACAAGTACATGCCCACTCTCAAGGTAATTATAACACAATTATCTGCCACATCATTGACCGTTACATCAGGAAACACATTAAAATCATTTAAGATAGCCAATTTCATATCACCACTGCAGATTCAACGGCAAATATAACATTTAGTAGGAGCGCTGTTGCAAATGCCGGATGAGGACCATCAATTCTTACAAATTTATTACATGGGCAATTCGCATGCGGAAATTAAACAACGTTCGTGCGTTCGTGCTCACAATCCGACAACGAAGCGAACCATTGTCGGAGAATTTCTTCGTCAGAACTACGAAATGATCAAATTGTTCAAAATTGCGTTGGATCAAATGCCATCCGACAGCCATAACATCGTCATCAGGGCTGACAAAATGCCGGCGGGTGAGCACGGAAGAAGATTCAATTCGCCGACGGTCATCGAAGCGCCTGTTGTTATAACTGAATGACTTACAAATATTCGTTTGAACCAAAAGCAGCTCCGATCTGTAGAATACATACATGTCCGCGATGCGATTAATACGACGGCGATGCTAACAACGTGGTTGAATGACAATTTTGACAATGCTCGAGTACTTGCAAGATACGATGTCGTATGATAGACAATATGACCGCCCAGACCTATTCATAACATTCACCTGTAACCCTCAATGGATCGAAATCATAAAGGAACTGCTACCCAGCCAAACACCTGTTGACAAACATCAGATCACTGCCAGAGTTTTTAAACAAAAACTAAAATCTCTGGTGGATGTCATCATAAAGTACCGTGTGTATGGAAAAATTCATTGTTGAACATACTCCGTTGAATGGCAAAAACGTGGTCTGCCTCATGCGCACATTTTGGTTTGGTTCGTTTAAAAAATCAGTTCGGGTGAAATCGATTCAATCATCTCAGCCTAAATCCCGGATGAAGCTGTTGGTAACTAAGAATTTGATCCATGGACCTTGCAGAGTTTTTAACAACGACTCACCCGGTGTAATCGATAGCAAGTGTTCCAAGTGTTACCTGATTGAGACACCATCAGAATCAATGAGAAATACCCATCGTATTGCAGTCAAAGGACAAGATGCTGATGTGGACAATCGTTGGATTGTGCCATATTCGCCAATATTGTAAAAGGCTTTTGAGGCTCACATCAATGTGGAATACAGTAACTCCATCAAGCCGATCAAGTGATGGCAGCGATATGGCTGTTTTTGGTGTGACAAATGCAAACGACGAAGTATCTCAACACCAGATGGGTCGCTATGTGAGCAGCAACGAAATGATTTGGTGCATCTTTTACTTTGCGATCTACGAAAGAACCCTACAGTAGTACATTTGGCAATGCATCTGGAAAACAGACAATGAATGTATTTTAATCCAAAGAATGCAGCTGACAGAGCGGCGCGGCCACCGTCTGCAACATTGACAAGCTTCTTCACGGTTTGCTAAACAGATGATTTCGCTCCCACTTTGCTGTATCCTGAAATGACGCACGCTACTACACTTGGAACGCATCATTGAAAACGTTGCAGCGTCGGAAACAAGGAACACCCGTTGAAGGACATCCAAATGTATTTGCTTCAGATCCTCTGGGTTGCATCCAAATAACAACGAATGTTATTATTTTCGATTGTTGTTAATGTGTGTTCGTGGTCCGATGTCGTTTTAACAACTGAGAACCGTTAATGGGCACCTATGTGCGACTTACCGTCAAGCGTGTCAATTCTTACAATGCTCGAGAACGATTCGCGTCATATCTTCATCAACGCATCAAATTCGCACATTCTTTGCGATTATCGTATCCACATGTACCCCTTCGAATTCAAACCATTTTGTAGGTGAAATATAAAGACTACATCTCTAAGGAAGTTTTGCATCGTGTAGATTGCCAAACTTCAATTCCTACATTGCAAATGACTGCAAAAATCACAATGAGGCTTATTTGCGCATTATATCACCTAATCGTCCAACGCACGATGCATTCAGCCACAAACTTCAAAGAAAACGACAATACGACCTAAGCATTAGCCAAAGCCGTTCGTACAAATGTTCCGGAATTGAACAAACAACGAATGACTGCGTGCGAACGAGAAACGTTCTTATTTTCATTGCATTTGGCGTCGATTCGATAAGCAGCATGAAGTTGCCCTGCCATTGGCTTCATCTGGAATAGCAGCGACTTGCCACTGATGCAAATCAACGAGACACCAACTTGCAACATTGCCAAAAACAGCGCAATGGCATCGATTCTACAGTGATGCAAATTATCATTTGGGACGAATGCACGATGGTCCACTGGAGGCGCTGAGTAACAACAAGGCATCGACCAACATGGGGACAACACAAACTCTAGTAGTTCAAAAACAACAAGGACCTGTATTACTACCAACAGCAATAGTTAGAGTAGCATCGGACACTGGACATCTCACCACAATGAGGGCATTAATTGATTCAGGGTCTCAAGCTACATTGATATCATCGAGAGCTGTCAATCTGCTAAACATCAAAAAGAGAAAAACACATGTGAACATTTCAGGCATTGGCGGTAGTGAAGCAGGAATCTGCAAACATACAATCAGCATAAAGCTGGTGCCAAGATTCAATGGAGAATTTAGTTTGGACGTGAAAGCTTTGGTATTAAACAAATTAACTCAACAACTACCAGAAGCTGATATCGACAATAGCACATGGAGCCATCTCAACAACATAAAACTAGCAGATACACACTACAATGTATCTCAACCGATTGATATCATACTAGGCGCAGATTACTATCCATTAATAATAGCTAACAACATTATCAAAGGTAGCCGCTGAGAGCCAATGGCGCAGAATACTGAGTTCGGATGGATTATAATCGGCAGCATGAGTAACATGGACAACCGAGTAAGAAGAGCCATGGTGACGACAAAATCAATCGAAGATCAACTAAAATTATTTATAGAGGTTGATAGCATTCCTGAAGAAAGGAGCCTTACAGCAGAAGAAAATCAAGTTGAGGAGACATTTGAATCAAGATGGATGATTCATAGTAAAAATTCCATTTAAGGACGATCACGTCAAACTTGGAGAATCTAGGAAAAGAGCAGCAGCCAGACTTCTGCAAATCGAAAGAAGATTTGTCAAAGATCCGGACTACGAACAATTATATAAACAATTCATGCAAGAATATATAGATTTGAACGACATGGAGTTAATACAAGAAAAGCAAGAAGTTGAGCGCGTCGATAATATGTATTACATACCACATCATGGTGTGCTCAAGGAAGGCAGTACAACAACCAAACTCCGAGTTGTGTTCGATGCTTCAGGGAAGACCACCACGGGAGTGTCATTAAATGATCTAATGATGGCTGGCCCAAAATTGCAGCAAGATCTTGCGGACATATTGCTCCGATGGCGACGGCATAAATTCATACTGACTGCAGATATCGAGAAAATGTACAGACAGGTATGGATTCGTGAGGCAGATCGAGACTATCAGAGAATATTATGGAGAGACGATCCCGCTAAACCTATGGCTGCCTACAGATTGCACACGGTTACCTATGGAACGCGATGGAGTGCGATCCTTGTTGCAACTGGCACAATATGGTAGCAGCACTTATCCAACAGCATCCAAGAGCCTGTCGTCCGGTTTTTACGTTGATGACATGCTAACTGGAAGTGATACTATAGAGGAAGCACTTTCAGCTATAAAGGAATTAAGGGAACTCACGGAGGAAGGTGATTTTAACCTGAGAAAATGGACTTCCAATTCGGAGGAAATTTTGGAACATATCCCAGGCGAATTACATCATAAAGGCAACGTACAAATCAAACTATCCGACAGCGTAAAAACCTTAGGGATCGTGTATCAACCCTCTACAGATGCGTTTGAGTTCGATGTCTCAAGATTACAACTATCACATGGTCAACAAACCAAGCGATCATTGTTATCAGATTCATCCAAATTATTCGACCCCATAGGGTGGCTGTCACCAATAACCATCACGGCCAAACTAATGATGCAAGAAGCATGGACAATGGCAATAGGATGGGATGATTGCCTCCCAGCGACACTAAACGCTACATGGATGAACTACAAGGAAGAAATGTCTATAATGAAGCAGATAATGATTCCTCAGTGGATTGACACAACAACAAAATCATCAATTGAGCTGCATGGATTTTCCGACGCATCCGAGTCTGCGTATGCTGCGGTGGTATACTATCGAACAACTGACAATATGGGTCACATTACAACACACCTACTCACAGCAAAGTCACGCGTCGCTCCTATCAAAACTAAATTATCAATCCCACGTCTGGGGCTTAACGCAGCCCTGCTACTAGCGAAACTCATAAGCCATACTCAAGGTGCCTTGAAACTCAATGACATCAAGACTTACGCCTGGACTGACTCAACTATTACATTATGCTGGATTAAAGGGGTGCCGAACCGATTTAAAACGTTTGTAGCCAATTGAATTTCTGCAATAAAAAGTATGCTGCCAACAACTACATGGCATCATGTAAGGTCAATTGAAAATCCAGCAGACATAGCGTCACGTGGAACAACCCCTTTAGCTCTCGCTAACAGCAACGTATGGTGGAAGGGTCCAGATTTTCTCCATGAGGAATTACAGTTGGGTTTTGATGTACTCACACCAAACAACATTCCTAATGAAGTACATCTGGAGGAATTAAAAGAAAACTCAATAGTCAATCTGGCTGGCATAAAAGAACTCAACCCGTTCTTACAATTATTTGAGCGGCATTCAAGCTTCAACAAACTAAAACGCATCATCGCGTATTGCAGAAGATTTATTTACCACAAACCGCCCACAGCCAACCAGCTAGGTATGGAATAAACCATCGAATAAAGAACTTCAAGATGCAGAAATTACAATTCTGAAAATCATCCAGGAACAAGACTTCCATACCGAAATTCAGTGCCTCAAATCCTTTAGGCATTTAGAAAAAAGAAATAGACTCTTATCTTTGAATCCATTTATAGATAATAATGGAATACTAAGAGTGAATGGTCGGCTACAAAATTCAAACCTTACGCCTGCCAGCCGAAGCCCAATAATCTTGGACAAGCATAACATATTATCACAGCACTTTGCACGGTGGCACTCAATTAACCTTGTCACATTTAAGGAGCAAATATTGGGTTATTGACGGAAAGCGGGCGGTGCGAAGCGTGATTCAAAAATGTCTAAAATGTTTCCGCCACAAGCAGCATATATCAGAATAACTAATGGGAACTTTACCAGATGCCAGAGTACAACCAGGAAGAGCATTTGCCAAAACAGGAATCGATTATGCCGGTCCCATCCAATTGAGAAGAACAAAAGGAACGGGGTACAAGGCTTACAAAGGATATATAGCTCTCTTCGTATGTATGGTAATTAAGGCGATCCATATTGAAATAGTAAGCAGTCTTACAACGGAATCCTTCATTGCTGCCTACAAACGTTTCGTTTCCAGGAGAGGATTGTGTACCGATATCTTCTCCGACAATGGAACATATTTTGTCGGAGCAAACGCTGTATTAAAAAATAACTATCACACGGCTATGACAACATTACCGAGCGGCATTGCCACAATGTTAGCTATTGATGGAACCTATTGGCACTTCATTTCGCGTCACACTCCTCATTTAGGAGGTATCTGGGACGCAGGTATAAAGTCAATAAAATTTCATCTCAAGAGGGTTATTGGTGAATCAACGTTAACGTTCGAGGAACTGTGCACGGTAACAACTCAAATTGAAGTGTGTCTTAACTCTCGACCTTTAAAACCACTAACAAATGACGTCTCTGACTTAGCAGTAATAACTCCAGGGCATTTCTTAATTGGTGATTCACTGAAGGCGCCACCAAGTGCAAACGTCGAACCTATGGGGTTGAAAACAAGATGGCACCTGACTGAACAATTAATACAACATTTCTGGAAACGATGGTCTTCTGAATATATTCACCAACTTCAGCAGCGAACCAAGTAGATAAAGACCCAGCCTAACATGTTAGTAAACGACTTAGTACTAATAAATGATGATCTACTACCTGCTACCCGGTGGAAATTGGGACGGGTTCTTGAAACTCATACTGGGAAGGATGGCTTGGTTCGAGTCGCCACAGTCAAATGCCAGGACACAACATATAAAAGGCCAATTAAAAAACTATGCAAGCTACCGATCGAAGATGCAGTGAAGGAAGCACTGCCTCCATTACAACCCAATACTAGTGAAAGAAATTCAACTCAAAACAACAGGCCGGTATCCCAACAACAACCTCACCGTAGAACCAACGAAAGCATAGTTTAACAGATGTGCGACACCAGTAAAGCCCGGGATTATGTTGAATCAATGTCAACATGCGCAATAATACAATATTCCAAGCGGTCGATGAAACAGTATCGACACGGGTGGAATATTGTACTCGTATATTGTCGCAAATTCCACATTTTTAATTTTTTGTATATTGCATTGTGTGTTTTTGTTGTAATATTGTGATTTTAAGTGTAAGCAATTTTTATGTATCAAAAGCCCGGTTCATCGAGTTAATAAAATAGAATTGAATTATAAACGAATAACAACAGTTGGTTTAATTCTCAGTGAATATTTGGAGCTCACCAATGGTAAACCAAATACTCACCTAAACACGGAAATCTATAGGCAGAGGCCAGATTTTTACAAGAATATTCAAGTAACATCGACGTGTTTTTTTATTTCACGGGAAACAAACAAAATAATTTAATTCGTGCGGGAGAACTTTCAATCCCAAATTCAAGAGGGTTTTCTGAGTCAGGCGAGAAACGTGAGATCTAGCGCTGTCATGCAGCAGTATGATCTGCCTGCTTCCTTTCCCAATAAATAGCCCTTTCTGATCAAAATATTCGCTCGCAGTTTGTTCAATTGTCGGTTGTAGCGTTCTCCAAGCATCATCTGACCAGTTTCCAGGCGTTCATAATAAAGCACACCCTTCATGTCCCACCAGACATACAGGAGAACCTTCTTTAAGTGGATGTTCTGTTTCGGCGTCGATATACTGATTTGCCCGAGATCTATCAACGACTTTTTGCATTTGGGATTCTCGTAAAAATATACTTTTCATCACCCGTCACAATTTTCCATAAGAAATCCTTTTATGATGTGTTCATTTAGTGCAAATGCTTGGAAATAGCGGGTGAATGGCTTCAAGCTGAGATGCAAGCTCTTGTTGGGTCTGCGTTAAGTGTTCATCCAGGAGAGCTTGCAATTCCGCAGTGACGAATGTGTTGTTTATCAATTGCCATCTTAAACTATGCTATTATGAGAGATTATATAACTCACGTAGACTTGTGGTTCGATGTTCTGAAACCTTGTGTCCGAAAATCTCAAAATACCGTGAAAATATTTCTATAAAATTAAATATAATTTTAAGCTCGAAGAAAAAGTCTTTACTATGTAAATAAGAATCAATTACTTTCAGTAGATGATTCATAAATTATCTAGGATTTATGATCTAAGCCAGATATATGATCCGGTGAAGCACATCTAAATTCCCTACTCGGCACAAAAGGATCCGGCGAATTACGTAAAACGATTCACAAATCTTGGATCCAATACCAAATCAAGCACTTAATGATACTCAGTTTTGATTATTTGTTTCTAATAATTTTTATAAAACTACTTGTTTCTAGTCCCCCAATTTTTATGTTATGTTTAACTACACATTTTATTAATCTCTGTGCTATGCCTCTGTGGCTATGCCACAATATTAAAACTTCACTCCGCACTAAATCTAACGAATAAGATAGGTTTTGATAAATCTAAATGAAAATCTAAACAATTAAAAATTATTGAGGAATAAAAAGTTGTCCCCTCCCAAAATGCCTCCAAATTATTTAAATTAACAATATTTAATAGCCTATTTGCTTAAGCAGTACAACCCGTAACTTCTTTCAACTTTGGTACCATATCGCGAATTATTCCGGGTAAATATTTATTGGGCATCGGGTCCAAATAATCAAGCAAGCAACTGCTAACCGCATCAACGCTTCTGAAATAAGTACGAAAAACAGGATTAATACGAAACTCGATTCCATCGATCACGGTAAAATTAACGTACGAGCAGAATACTTTACTAAGGTTAATTTCGTTTCGGTCAACCGGGGCGAAACATCTTTCAATCGTTTCAGGAGTCTCCTTTTTTTCTAGAAAATCTAGTTCATTACTAGCGACAATTTCTAAAATAAAATAAATTATACTCGTACCAATACATCAATCGTAAAGAAATTGAGTAACAATTAAATTATCTCACTTAACACAACCTCGGCCTCATTGTGACAGAAATACTCGATCGCGAACTTCGTCATTTTATCGGCGAATATATCATTGAGTCCATGTACTGAAGTATCTTGACACTCGGCCGCTATTGGGGCGTTTTTCATGCATTCTAAATAAGCTTGTCCTGACACACAGTAGCGACTAGAAATCGATTTTATCGCATTTACATCATCTGCGGTCCCCGTGTACGTTCTTGAGGTTGCATTAATTTCTCGAAACAAATTCTCAAGTTTTGGCATGTGTCTGTAGCATAAACTTTGATTCTGTGAAAAGAAATCAACAAAATATAGTAAAATAAACCAACTGTTAATAATTTTGCATGCTCACCTCATATTGTTGGGAACATTGATCAGATTCGTTGGAACCGGTTTCCTCAGCGCCGGCCACAAAATTAACCATTAAAAGGAAAATACAAAATTGTTGAAGTAATTCCATGGTTGCAAATTTTAATAAACCCCGTTCGCTCTCCCTAGTAAGACTAAATTTATTCCAAAGATAGTACGTTCGAGCCTAAATCTATTTTTGTTTAGAAATTTGCGAAAGTTCAACATGTTATCACAACTCGTGTTTATGCCGATTGCTGTGTATTCAAATTAATTATTATTATCTCATTTAATAACAAGTGTGTTTGAAAAATTAATAATCTTTTGATCCGCATAAATTCGGATTCCAAGACTTGTGCGATGCGGTAGGTCAGGTGTAAAATAACTTCCATAAAGATGATACATAGTAACTGTAAGCACTATATTGCTTTAAACAATATTTGGTGGAAAATATTTCGACAAAAATAAGAAGTCCGATGTTCGAGTTGCACGAATACTTCGCATGTGGGCAGAACTCAGTCAGAGTGGTTCATATTTGAAATGTCACCAGTTTGTTATAAGCTGCTTATTTAAAAATCATAGTGGTCAAATTGTGCTCTGCTCCTCTGGAAACAGAATAAGCATCAAATACGGTTGGTCTTCCAATCAGAGACCCACGTAGTACAAGAGAGTTAGTTAAGAAATTTGTGAATTTTCTCTATAATATATTTTCAAGTATGTATTCAGTTTTTTTAATCTATTTTGAGGCCGAAGCACTCCCAACTCTTTCGCAGTTCCCTTTTCCCCTCCTACCTATTGCAGCAACCAAATCTAGAACGCCTGTTTACACATCAGCGTATGTCTAGATTTTCATGCTGGTGCAGACGTTGTAGGTGTTTTGTTGCTTGATGCTTGATTTCATACGCGACAAGCTCCATCTTTAGATCTCTTTAGAGGTTGTCGCATGCATCGCAGGATTTTATTTTTAACTGGTTTTATGATTTTGAAATTTGTCTTCTTGACACAACCCCAGAGTTGGCTACCATATGTCCATACAGGTTTCAGGATTTGTTTGTATAACAGCAGTTTGTGATGGATCGCTAGTTCAGATTGTCTCCCTAAGAGCCATTGCATTTTTCTAAATTTTGTGTTTAGTTCTTCTCTCTTCTTTTTTATGTGTTCCTTCCATCCAAGTTTATAAGTTTACTAAAGTTCACTTGGATTGATTTTGTTTCATTTAATTTAATTCGCCATTTCTTTGACCAGTTACATCTCAGGTTAGTAGCCTTCTGTAATTTACTAGTGGAGTCATTGATGTTCTTTGCTGTTGCAAGTATTGCCGTGTCATCGGCAAAAGTCGCCATACTTGCTTCTGTAATTGGTATATCTCTAGTATATAGAAGGTAAAGGATTGGCCCAAGAACACTCCCTTGTGGTACTCTTGCTGTTATCCTTTTTAGTTGGGAGTATTCATTCTCATACTTTACTCGGAAGTTCCTCCCTGATATGTATATGATTTTAGAATTCGAAAAAATTGTTCCGGAAGATCTCGATGAAGTTTGAATTTCAACCCTTGGTGCCATACTTTGTCGAATGCTTGCGCTACATCAAGGAATATAGTTGAGCAAATTAGTTTGCTTTCTACGTTACAGGTGTAATCCTGTTTATTTATCGGGGCGATATTTTCCTCTTCCGTTTGATTGGGGTAAGGTTGGAATGTTTCTTCAAGGTGATTTGCAAACAAATCTGCTTTTCGTTTAGCATTTCGAGCCCAATTTTCTTTATTTTTAATTGGATGACCCTGAACTTTGGGTCTTTTAAAGTTCTTAGTTGCTTTCCATAATGAATAATCAGTATCATTTTGCCCAGTTAGAGTGCTGAGGTGTTTATTAACTGACTGATTTTTAATGTCTTTTATTAGATATTTTAATTTGTTGCACAAATGGTTAAATACCCTCTTACTCGTATTTTCCGGGTTTCGGTGTTTTTGCCATTTCTTCCGTGCCTTTCTTTTATTTTTAAGAAGTGCTCTCACTTCCTCTGGATAGCTAGCATTGCGTTTCATTTCGCAACACTTTGGATATTATGGATGAGCTTATCTAGTTCATCTTCTATTTGGGCTGGTCCCTGTATTGGGTTCTCCAGACTAATTATTTCTGTTAAATGTGGTTGGAAGAGATCCCAATTTTGTTCCGGAAGATCTCGATGAAGTTTGAATTTCAACCCTTGGTGCCATACTTTGTCGAATGCTTGCGCTACATCAAGGAATATAGTTGAGCAAATTAGTTTGCTTTCTACGTTACAGGTGTAATCCTGTTTATTTATCGGGGCGATATTTTCCTCTTCCGTTTGATTGGGGTAAGGTTGGAATGTTTCTTCAAGGTGATTTGCAAACAAATCTGCTTTTCGTTTAGCATTTCGAGCCCAATTTTCTTTATTTTTAATTGGATGAACCTGAAATTTGGGTCTTTTAAGATTCTTAGTTGCTTTCCATAAGGAATAATCAGTATCATTTTGCCCAGTTAGAGTGCTGAGGTGTTTATTAACTGACTGATTTTTAATGTCTTTTATTAGATATTTTAATTTGTTGCACAAATGGTTAAATACCCTCTTACTCGTATTTTCCGGATTTCGGTATTTTTGCCATTTCTTCCGTGCCTTTCTTTTATTTTTAAGAAGTGCTCTCACTTCCTCTGGATAGCTAGCATTGCGTTTCATTTCGCAACACTTTGGATATTATGGATGAGCTTATCTAGTTCATCTTTTATTTGGGCTGGTCCCTGTATTGGGTTCTCCAGACTAATTATTTCTGTTAAATGTGGTTGGAAGAGATCCGAATTGGTTTTGGAGCTCGTTAATTTCGGGTTGCTCTCTTTTATAATCATTGTTTGGCGAGGTATCATAATAACTGGTGAATGATCTGACGATGGACTTTTACTGTTCTCTACATGGATATAATTATCTGCAATCCCTCTTGTGATAAAGAAGTCTATAAGATCTGGAGTCTTACTGATATCCGTATGCCAATTGGTTGGTGTATCGCCTGAGTGAAACTCGCATTTTAGTTGATTGCCTTCTGCGGACAGTTCTTTTCCTTTAGCAGCCGTTAACCGTGATCCCCAATAGATATTTTTTGCATTATATAGTCACCTCCAATTAAGAAGATACTTCCTAGTGTTTTGAGAAGATTAGTATAATCTACTTATTTGAGATTATATCTTGGAGGGCAGTATATTGCTGAGATACTACAAGTTTTATTATTGTTTAATTGTATTTTGATTGTTGTGACTTGCATGGAGAGCTTCTCGACTTTAAGTTCTTCGTTATGTTTTATATGATCTTTTATCAGGATAACTGATCCACCTCTAGCTTTGTTCTCTGGAAGTAATGAATGGTAGCAATTATATCCTTTTATTTTACAGAATGAGGTTTTGGTGAAATGGGTTTCTGATATGAGACAAATATCTGTATTATGCATGTTTAAAAATATATCTAGTTCTTGAATGTGATGCAATAGCCCATTTGCATTCCAGGTTACAATTCGTATTGTTTTATTCATTTCTTTCGTTTATAATTTGACTTTATATAATTTATATTTTGATACACTCGATCAAGTGTGTTCTGCATACTCATTTCCTGCGAGATAAGTCTTTTGTCGAGGTTGACTAGATTTCTCAGTATGTCCTGTAGCGAGATCCACTTTTAACTGTTTCTGCTCTGTTTGCTGTGTAGGCTCCGTGTTTTTATTTGTAGATTGTACATATCTAGTTTGCGTGATTTATCTCTACTTTACATCCTCTGTAGTTGGTTGGATGCTGGCCTTTGCAGTTGATATACTTCGGTGTTGTATTTCGGAGAACTGTGCAGTCGCTTTCCTGCACATCTTGCTTCACTATGGCAGTACTTTTGTGTATGATTATAATCCTGGCAGTTTTTACATTGAGGTATTAGTCGAGTGACGTTTCTCGGTATTTCTATTTTAACTCTGAGGTTGAGGATAGCCTTAATAGTATAACTATTTTCGATTTTTTTCTTGATTGTCGGAGGTTAGCATGAAAATTGGTAGCCCTCTTCTCGTGATGTCAACATTTCCATCCCTATTTTCTCGTGTCGCTTTTTTGATGATGTTGACTGCATCCATTATTTTCAGGCTTTTGTTTTGCAGGTCTTCAATAATTTCATCTTTTGAACAAGTTGGATGGAGACCTCTTGCCATTGACGGAGACCTCTTGCCATGTGACCAACAGAAATTAATTTGCTAGCTAGAGCTTTATAATCTTCAGGCTCTGTTGTGTTTATTTTCCAAATATTATTACTGAGCGATATTACTTTGTAGTCATTTCGTACTGCTTCTTTCATCAGTTTCTGAATACTACCGTGATTTGGTATTCCTAGAATATTGATCGGGGTGGAACCTGTTTTTTCTTTTCTGGCTCATGCACTTTTGGGGCAGTAATTGGGGCTCAACTTCTGGTGATGATTCAGCTTTCCTCTTGCTTGGGTTGGTTTCTTTTCTTGGTTTCTTTTTTGCTCTCTTGGATTTCTGTAGCCTCCAATTGGTTTCCCTTTCAAGCTCGTCTTCATCCGTGTGATATTCGACTAGATCTGTGAGTACTTGAAATTGGTTGTTCAATAATGCTAAGTTTCCTGCATTGTTATTTTTATTTACTGTTTCCTTTAGCATAAGGTTTTCTTTTTTAGCACGGCAACTTCATTTTTCAGCTGCGCGATTAATTTCTCCATTTGTTCAAATTTATTTATTAACTCCGCGTTATTTATTATAACTGTTTGTGCAGTTTGGCTCGAAGTTTTAACGCTTGATAGAAGAGTAGTGCGGTGCTCTCTGGCGGTGGAGTTGATGGTGGTGTCCTATGAAGTGTCGTACTTCTTCTACCAAACGGCCATTCATTTATCGCTTGTTCCGTGCTTCCAGTAGTACTAGGAACAGTTAGCATAAGCCTGGTTGCCTACCGATGGTTTCCTTTGCAATGTCGCATTGATCCTTCCAGAATCCGCGAAGCAGCCCGATAAATCGTGGTGGGATTTAGAATCTCAGTTCGGACCCACCTGGAGTATGTTATTGTTTATACCCGATATTTCATTTTTTTTTTTTGATTATGCTATACTGTTTCTCTACTACTACCACAACCGTTTGATCTACAGTACATTGGCCAGGATGCCCCAGGAGGAGGCTGTCAACTAAAAATGACGTAAAAAATGTAAACAATGCTCAGTTATCGTCCCCCGTCACGATTTGATGCAAGGAGCCCTTTTCGATTTTGCCTCTGGAGCAGTTGTTTACACGTAAAAACGGCATTCGACGTCTGTTGGCCTGAGTTCATACGAAACCCAATTTCCTAGTTTCCTAGTTTCCTACCATACCAGACGTTGAGACGGTTTTGAATCGCTTGTTGGGTCACTCCCAAAATTTCAGCGAGCTCCTCCAGAGTTTGTCATGAATCTTGGTCCAATAACGCCTCCAACTTAGCGTCATCAAAGCGTGGTCTCCCTTCGCGTTCTTTATCACTAGTATCAAAACCGCCATTTTTAAAACAACGGAACCAGTACTCACGTTTTTGTTGATAGAGCATGTTCCCCATATGCTTCACACATCAATCGACGTCCATCAAGTTGACATGGTTGGAGCGCAAAATATATGTTGATTACACTTCAGCGAAATGACACATGGCACATACTGATTCTCAGACGGAAATTATGACGCTTTAACATGAATATTGTTACAAGACGGCCCGATGCGATTTAATACTAGTTACACCATCTTTTGCAAATCCCTCAAAACTGTTTTGTACCCTCAATGTTTCTTTCTTCTATGAATAAATTAGTAGAATTACGTCTACTTGTTGTACAATGTGGCTTCCAAAACAGGTTTCAGTTTCTTTATTTCAATTTTACGCACAATTTTCTGTTTCATTTTTGTCAGGCTTAGGTATCATCATACCTTCCCCTTTTGAGGAAAATGTTCAAACCTTTAGGGCGCGTTGGAAATATATTTGATAAATCTTACAAATTTGTCTATGGTAATCCTCTAACCATTTTACAAGTAATTTGATCCAATCCTAGTGCTTTCTTCGGACTTATGACTTTTTTTTACCTAATTTTTAACTGCTTTCCATTTAAACTCGAGAGGTTTTAAGTTTGAATCTTCGGACGCCAGTTTAGGTAGAACGTTATTATTAGTTTATGCACACGGTTAAATACTTTTTTCAATTTTGCAGTTAATGCACTTCTCTCCTGACTGATTAATGGGTTGCGACCAGCTTGCCAGTTTTTTAAATGTTCCGTAGCTTTACATAAAGAATCGTTACTTCTTTCAGTTGCCGATAGACCAAATAAGTAATTTTGAACCCCAAATAAGTAATTTTGAATTTTCTGCATAATTGTTTACTGTTGTGGGGCTAATTTTCTTCTGTTGTGGCAATATGGCTGCCCATCTGGAGGACCTCTAAATAAATATTCCGGAAATCAGAACTAGGTGTAATCCTTTCCTTACAATGTAAAGTCCTTTCCCGCCAAGTTTTATCAAAATTGTTCACGACAAATAAAATGTTAAAAAGCCCAAAGCACCTCCAAAAACCCCCATCAGGAAATTCCAAGTCTTTAACCACATTCAAAGATAATGCGGGCGGTATAATAGGTGCGTAAAAAGTTCCGGCAGTGACAACGCGAAGGATTGCACAGTTAGCCGAAACGACCTAGGAAATGTATAAACTGTAAAGCGCATCACCCGGCCTCGAGGATGCTCCTCGCAAATAATTTAAAAAAAAATCCACCCCAAAACAAATTCCAAAGTACAGAAATCATAAATGCACGCCTACCAAACAAGAACATGGTCTAGAATCTAGCTGTGAATAGTCATTTTGAACGCGAATGGATTACCGACAGAAATAATGTAAGGTTAAACCATAAAAATACAAGATCTTTTGAGGAATACACGTACATTGAAAGCAGTGAAGGACTATCATTCACTCACCTTCGATCATGACTCTGAGTACAATGATAATCAAAAAGAAAACTTGCTTAAATTACTAAAAAATGAATCAAGGTTCAGGCTGCGATCGCCGAATGGACTGAAAGAGTATGGCCAATAAGCCGTTCCAGAAACCTTAGATCATATTCAATTAGTTCTGCAGGAAGAATGGGAAATGATACCTCAGGAGTATGTTGCAAACCTGGTGATAGTGATATTTTGAATCTGCTGATTATTTAAAAATGCGTATTAATTGGGTAAAAATTGTAAAAGAGCACCTAGGGGGACACAGGGGGCCACTCCTTCAAAAATATTACGAAATTCTTCAAAAATATTACGAAATTGAGGATTTGACCAATAATAAAATTTATTAAATCTTTACTTTTTTTTTTAATATTTTCTGATATCAGTTAAACTGAAACAATATGTACGAGTAACTATTAATAAACTTGTTGCTTAAGCAGTACACTCCGCAATTTCTTTCAACTTTGGTATTATATCGCGAATTGTTCCGGATATATCTGTATTGGGCATTGTGTCCGAATATTCAAGCAAGCAACTACTAATCGTACCAACATTTCTGAAATAAGTGGAAGGAAAACATGATTAATACGAAACTCGAATCTCTCGATCACTGTAAAATTAACGTACGAGCAGAATCTTCTACTAATGCTATTTTCTTCTCGGCCAGCCAGGTTGAAACATCTTTCAAGAGTTTCACCAGTTTTTTCATTCACTATGAAATCTAGTCCGTTATTAGCAGCAATTTCTAAAATGAAACAAATTATAGAATTGTATCAATTCTAACGTAAATGACTAACATTAATTATCTCACTTAACATAACCTCGGCCTCATTGCGACAGAAATACTCGATCGCGAACTTCACTATTTTCTCGGCGAATATATCATTGGGCCCTTGGCCTGGAGTTTCTTTACACTCAACCGCCATTGAGGCCTTTTCCATGCATTCTAAATAAACTTGTCCAGGTACACAGTAGCGACTGAAAAGCGATTTCAAAGCCTTTTTATCATCTTCGGTCCCCGAGTACGTTTTTGAGGTTGCATTAATTTCTTGAGACAAGTTATCAAATCTTGGTAAGAACGAGTGGCATAAACTTCTATTCTGTAAAAATAAATTAACCGAATATATTAAAATAAACCCACTGTTATATTATTGTTCACCTCATATTGTTGGTAACATTGATCAGATTCGTCGGAATCGGTTTCCTCAGAACCGGCCACAAAATTAACCATTAAAAGGAAAATACAAAATTGTTGAAGTAATTCCATGGTTGCAAATTTTAATAAACCCCGTTCGCTCTCTCTAGTAAGACTAAATTTATTGCAAAGATAGTTCTTTCGAGCTTAAATCTATTTTTGTTTAGAAATTTGCTAAGGTTCAACATGTTATCACAACTCGTGTTTATGCCGATTTCTGTTGATTCAGTATAATTTTTATAAATGTTGTTATAGATGCCCCGGTGAACTTCCTACCGCCTAAAATTGATTTGGTTGCAACTCTTCATTGAGATCGGCAATGTAAGCCGCACTGTACGGTTTGAGTTTCGTTTGGTGATTAAATGAAACTCTTCTATAATTCAAATGAATTCATTGTCTTTTATTTACAAGGAAGAGGAATGAGGTTATCATTCAATGCAAAGCTTTATGGTAAACTACGTTTTCCGTTTTGTTTTAAGACGTGTAAACAAACAAAGATGATGGCTTGCCGACACGCGAACACGTGACATATAGTTGTTCATGCGCGAAACACGGAAACTCCAAGTTAGTCCAGCAAACTTCTAACGACTGGCCTTGTGATTTGTTTCTGGTCATCCTTTCCTTTGTACTGTCCATTGATAACCGTCGCCTCGATGATGTGGTCCATAAGCTTTTTCACAGCCAGTCTCGTTCCATTGCATAGTCGAGGTTGATTGGTGTTATGCAAGATGATGATCACAGAGTCTGCTGTCAATTGCAAATTGTGAGATGGTAATCCGTACAATTCCAGCGAATTCAAAAATTCTGTGGGATAGTTGACTACTACACCCTGGTTGATAACTGTGTCAACCGAGTTAAAGGAAAAAACTGTCCCGGAATGAAATTTTAAATGGTCGCGTTGCGATTATAGACATCATCATCGACACAACTAGTAGAAATCAATGGGCAATGTGATGATTAACTGCGATTTTCCCATTACTAATGTTCGATCTTGTTGCAAAAACACTCGCATGTTAGTCGTCAATCGGAGGGTCTACATATGCCGCCATGAATTTGGTGATTTCAAACACACGTTTAGTTCGTCATCTGCAGTTGAATGTGGAACAACCGGAAGAATCTGACGAAAATCACCGGCCATCAGAATCATGGTTCCACCAAAAATGTATGAAATGCTACGAAGATCTTTTAACGTTCTGTTCAGCCTGTGACCTTTTATGGGCCGTCGTGCATTCGTTCCAAATGATCAATTTGCATCTCTGTAGAATCTTTGCCATTGCACTGTTTTTGGCTGCAAGTTTATGTCTCGTTGAATTGCATATTTACTGATAAATTCAGTGTATAATGTGCAGTTCGTCCGCCTGCTAACAAATTTGCTGCTATTCCAGACGACATCAATGAAATTAAGAACGCTTTTTCAATCCCTCCGGGAACATCCAGGAAGTAAATTACCCACACAGCTCACAGCTTCTATCAATGAGTCGTCGCACACGATACAAAACATGCTCAGACATGTCGTTCTTATATACCCACAAATCGTTCGGATTCGAAGAGGAACATATGAATATGATAATCGCAAACAATGTGTATATTGTCCCAATCCGAACCGTTCTCGAGGAACTAAAAGAGTTGACACGCCTGACGGTAAGTTACACACATATGCTCATTAACGGTTCTTAGTTGTTGAAACGACATATTGGACCACGAACATTCACTAACAACAATCGAAGATAATAACATTCTTCGTCATTTGGATGTACAGTGTAGGTGCGACCCAGAGGGTCTGAAGCAAATACATTTGGATGTCCTTCAACTGGTGTTCCTTGTTTCCGACGCTGCAACGTTTTCTATTACGCGTTTCAGTGTAGTAGCGTGGCATTTCAGCATATAGCAAAATGGGAGCGAAATCATCTGCTTGACAAGAAGAAGCTTGTCAATGCTGTCCGCTGCGTTCTCTGGATTGAAATACACTCGTTGCCCGTTTTCCAGATGCACTGCTAAATGTACAACTGTAAAGTGTCTTTCGTGGATCGCAAAGTAAAAGATGCGCCAAATCACCTCGTTGCTGCTCACATAGTCATCCATTTGATACTAATAAACTTTGTCTTTTGCATTTGCCACACCAAAAACAGCCATATCGCGTTGCTTTTGGTTCAAACAAATATTAGACAGTTCTTCAGTCTCCTTCGGCGGTATGAAGCACGATATCTCTAGATTGAAAATTTTCTCCAACAATAACAACAACCACTTCATCGATTATCGGCGAATTGAATCTTCTTGCGTGCTCACTCGCCGGTGTTTTGTCAGCCCTGATGTCGATGTTATGGGTGTTGGATGGCATCTGATCCAACTCAATTTTGAAAAATTTGATCAATTCGTTGTTCTGATGAAGAAGCATTTACAATTCTCTGACAATGGTTCGCTTCTTTGTCGGATTGTGAGCACAACACTGATTAACTTCAGTCCTCATCCGGTATGTGCAACAGTGCTCCTACTAAATGTTATATTTGCCGTTGAATCTACAATGGTAATGTGAATATAAATTGACTGTGATAAATGACTTTAATGTGTTTTCTGATGCAACGGCGCATGATGCGGCAGAGGGTTGTGTTGTAATTAGCTTGAAAGTGGGCATGAACTTGTCCCGTCCAATATGCGTTGCAACAAATGACGTCATTTGGAAGCGACTGTTGTATTTTTGGATGTTGGCCAGGAAATGGGTAGAATCACTTCCTGTTCCAGAACGCCATACAATGTAGACAAACGACTGACATTACTCAAATCGTTACTGATTTGTCCGCACTGTAATCGATTTCTAACCCCAAATGGAATGCTTGTTCCAGGCTTATAGGAGCATACCGCTACACAATCGGTCATGTTAATCGTGTTGTGCTTACTGGTGTTGTGTTTAATGTGCACGAACTTGTTGCATTCTGAATCTATTCGCTTGTCGTTCGTCTTCAGTCACTCTCGCACATAATTGAGATATGCAAATACGACTATATGCATTATCCATCGCACGCTGGCCATCATGCGGTTCGCACGTGAAGTAGATCGTCGCGCATTTGACTTACTACGACGACCTATGTTAGCTTTTGGCATTGTACTGTAATGGACACTGTAAAGCGACACGGAATTGGTTCACAATCACAATATTTTAGTCCTCGTGTATCAAAACTAATCGAGCCTCGCTAAAATTGTTAGAATGGATTTATAGTTATCTCTAAGCCTGCAAGGTCAATTTACCTTAAAAGAAAAGCTGATCTAAGTGATTGTTCGCAAAATGAAATTAAATTCACTTTAATCAAATCAGTTATCAAAATCCACTTTACGAAAAAAAAACAATTGTAAATCTATTAAATTTCACAAATTCTCTCTGAAATGTTTGAGCACTACTGCATGGTGTGAATAATCGAATCAAAAATATGTAACGAATGGCGCAGCGTTAAACGATAGCTCCAACGCCAACGCCATCTATTGAAAGTAATTCGAAGTGACTACATAAATGAATGCTCATTGTCGAAATACAATCCTCATTGGTGGCGTTAAGTGCATTCCCATACAAAATTTCCTTACAAAATTCCCATACAAAAAAAACATTTCGATTTTCCAAGTTTTAGATTTTCCGGTTTTTTCGTTTGGGTTTTCCCGAATTTTCATCGAATTTCCGATTTTTTAGATTAAACCGCTCCAGTATTGAGGTGAGCAAAACAAAAACAGATCGTACTTATCAACAGATTAAATCAATATCGAAATTTAAAACGCATTTTTGGTGGAAACCATTCTCGCGAAAACTAAGAAGTTCGATGTCGATGCTGTTTATTACAAAGCATCCGAGGTGGCATATTCTTTAAATATTCTTCGGATATGGATAGTACTCAGTTCGGAACAAACTATATTTGAATTGTCGCAAAGAGCGGCAAACTTTGTTTTGCTGCTCTGGAAAATGAAAAAACATTACTAAGGATGGGGAAACAGTCACTGGTCTACATAACTACACGTGATTTGGTTAAGAAATTTGATCGGACTACGTTGAAAATAGTCAGCAGCGTGGATGCAATCACAAACTTCTTCAAAAACACAAAAATATCGCTGTCACGACGGTAATAATCCCTTCACGAAAAACTGTCAGTAGTAAAACGTGACATGATGAACGACTGTCGTGGCAGTTTAAAAAGTCAGTCAACTCATCATGAAACAAAAGTATTATGTATATTAAAAGGAGTAAAAGATTATATAACGATCCCTGTTTTTCGCCCATATTTGTAAAATCCTTTAGTGTTATTCTCGACGAATGGTGACAATACAAAGACATTTGACCACACAGTATTCAGCGAAATATGGCTCTGGGCTGAGAACTCCTAAGTATTTCCGAGCATTAAATCAGTTTGTCTTCCCAGAGGCTGGCTGCAAAGAAAGTTTTCGCCATCGATTACGATCGGAGATGTTAATAAACACAACTAAGACCCTCTGTTGGAGTGCATAATTCAGTGATGAGCCACCGTCCTTGTCAGTGTACAGGTTGACATGGAGTTTGCAATGTACAGGTGGTATACTTGTGTGTGAGTAGGTGAATGGGTGCTGTATGCGTGAATGTAAAGATGGGTATTAATTGACTTTCCTTTTTGTTTAATAAAAATTATATGCGTCTCTCCTGAAAACTCCTAAGCATTTTCGAGCATTAAATCAGTTATTCTTCCCGTGTGCCGAAACAAAAAATGTCTCGGGTTGAGGCTATACAGTTTTGGAATGGACATGCCAATAGTTTGTTTGTGGAGAAAATGTAAGGTGATCCATATGTTGCAAAATGCTAAAATATGGCTCTGGGGTAAGCATGTGAAGCTATCCCACTTTTTCATCCCAGGAATTTTTTTATTATTTACACGAAACTATTCTGTTCCATCCCAGTTTTTTCTTTTTATACCTCTATAAGACGATTTAAATTATAAACACAACAACAAATTATCCCATCCCAGTTATTTCGTGTTCATGTAAAACAAATTCATACTTGGGAATAATGAATTGTGATTCGGCAATAGTAACTTTGTACATTTTAAGATCGAGATAACAATACGCCATAATATCAGTTTAAAATATAAAGGGTAACTTATAATGAGGACCCCAGTACCAGCCGCATGTTAGGATTGGCACAATCTTCCAGCTTCGATATGGTCCCATAAAATTTATATAAAAATCGTCTCAAATCCTAACATATGGCTGGCACTGGGGTGCTCACCATAGTTTGTCCTTATCATTACCAACTCAAAACCTAAGGAATCATTTCCAGTCTAGAATGTTCTTAAGAGACACAAATTGTTATTTAAATTAACTTGAGATTTTGAACTTGGTCATTTACTCAAATTTTAACAAACGGCTGGTGCTGGTCATTTGGTCAGCAATCACTGAATTACATATCATTTCGAAACATCAAGCGCTATTTCCGGCCCAGGAAGGGGTTGGAAGTTATAGACGATTTTCATATTAATTTATATGGGGCCATATCGAAGCTGGAAGGATTGTGTCAATCCTAACATACAGCTGGCACTGGGGTGCTCATTATAAGTTACCCTTAATATTTTAAACTGATATTATGGCGTATTGTTATCTCGATCTTAGAATGTACAAAATTACTATTGCCAAAACACAATTCATTATTTCCGAAAAAACTGGGATGGGATAATTTGTTGTTGTGTTTATAATGTAACTCGTCTTATAGAGGTATAAAAAGAAAAAACTGGGATGAAACAGAATAGTTTCGTGTAAATAATAATAAAAAATTCCTTGATGAAAAACTGTGATAACTCCACATGATTCTCTGGGTAAGACCTCACAAGTATTTTCGAGCATTAAATCAGGTTTTCTTCCCTATACAGTTTTGGAATGGACGAGTCAACAGCTTATTGGTGGAAAAATTTCACGTTGATCGGTATGTTGCAAATATTGCTCTGAGCTGAGAACCCCATTTTCGAGCATTGAATCAGTTTTTCTTCCCATGTGCAGAAACTAACAATCTCTCGGATTGAGAATATACAGTTTAGGAATGGACGTGCCGAAATATGGTTCTTAAGCTATACAGTTTTGGAATAGACATGCCAACAGTTTATTTATGGAAAAA
Organism: Nephrotoma guestfalica; assembly: GCA_963691935.1. Classification (NCBI taxonomy): domain Eukaryota; kingdom Metazoa; phylum Arthropoda; class Insecta; order Diptera; family Tipulidae; genus Nephrotoma; species Nephrotoma guestfalica. Next base: position 288,507,949 of record OY829913.1, on the reverse strand, counting down.
TTTCAAGATGATCGATATGTAGGAACTTGCCGAAATATGGCCCTGGGCTAAGACCTCCTAAGCATTTGCGAGCAATAAATCAGTTTTTCTTCCCGTGTACCGAAAATTTCTCGGATTAAGACTAACCAGTTTGGCTACTAATAGTTTCGGAACAGTTCATATATGTAGCGTTTTTTATTTCAACTGATAATTAGGTTTTTTTTACTATTTTAAAGAAACATGTTTTTGCTATATTTCTGGGCTGGGATAACTGCACATAAGAGTAAATGAGGTTTTAATTTAATAGTGTTGCCTGATAAAAATTTTTTGTTTTCTGGTCAAACTTCTTACAAAGGGTGGTTAAATTTTAAGGGCCGACGTTGAATGTGAACCAGACCTAAACGTCAAATTTTTTTCTGCATTTAATTTGACATTTCTCAATTTCTGACCAACTCAATTTGAACCATAGAAGGATACACAATCGAGCAACGCGTTAACGTTATTCAGGCATATTATGAAAATGGGCGTTCAAATCAAAATGCATATCGTGCACTTTGTGATTTTTTCGGTCAATTTAATCGTCCAAATGTGCGTACAATCGGGAAAATCGTGCAAAAATTTGAGCAAACCGGGTCTGTGGGAGATTTTAAAACACCAGTGCATGCTCTCGTACAGCTTGTACAGGAGAAAATATTGCTGCTGTTCGCGATAGTGTGGCTGAAGAGCGTCCACCTCAACTCGTCGTCGTGCCCAACAATAGCACCTCTCACGCTCGTCGTTGATGAACATTATGCATAAAGACTTGCATTTACACGCTTATAAGGTGCAATTGACTCAACAACTAAAGCCTCTTGACCATTCCAAACGTCGTCAACGGTCAGAATGGTGGCAAGAAATGGCAACAGTGGATGATCAATTTTCGAAGAAAATCATCTTCAGTGATGAGGCACATTTTCACCTCAGTGGATTCGTCAATAAGCAGAATTGCCGCATTTTGGCGAATCATAATCCAAGAGTGGTTGTCGAAAAACCAATGCACCCACAAAGAGTGACTGTTCGGTGCGGTTTATGGGCTGGTGGCATCATCGGGCCGTATTTTTTCCAAAATGAGGCCGGTCAGGCAGTTACTGTGAATGGTGTTCGCTATCGTGAGATGATAACGAACTTTTTATGGCCCGAATTGGAAGATATGGATGTGGACGATATGTGGTTTCAACAGGACGGTGCCACTTGCCACACAGGTAACGAAACAATGGCACTTTTGCGCGACAAATTCTATGGCCGTGTTATCTTACGTGGTGGCGATGTCAATTGGCCGCCAAGATCATGTGATTTGACAGCGTTGGACTTCTTTCTTTGGGGTTATTTGAAAGAAAAGGTGTACGTCGATAAGCCAGCAACAATTCAAGAGCTAAAGGATGAGATAATTCGGCACATTAACGGCATGGAACCTCAATTATGCCTAAGCGTCATCGAAAATTTGGACCATCGGAGGTGTGCCGCCGAGGTCGCGGCGGCCATTTGAACCATACCATATTATCGTAATAAAAAGAATTGACAATAATTTCCTAAATAATTTGTGTTTTATTCAAAATCAACATCGACCCTTAAAATTTAACCACCCTTTTACGTTACCATTCGCCATTTATCGCCGAAGTATCAAAAAAATATTTTTAAAAATAGCTTAGTGTGGCTGCGTGAGTATTTGTGTGAATGTGTTTAGTGCCATGCAGACCGTGAACCGTTAGTGACAGCTTCCACAGGAGCTTTTCATTTTTCCCAAATATTTTGAAAAGCATATCATTTATATGAAAAACGAATATGAAATAAAAAATTATAAACTGATTTTGCAAAAAATATCGGTCCAGATCAGCTTTCCAAACTTGAAATTTTTATAAAATAGTATATTGTATAATTAGGAGGAAAAGTACTGCATTCCCGGACGATAGTGGAAATTGGCAACGTCCGGGAAAGCACTTTTCCTACGAATTGTACTATTTTTTCTCCGATCGGACTTTAAGACGAATATAAACCCAATATAATTTTTAGTATTATTCATTAATTATCATATTAAGAAATCAAAACAAAGTAAGAAATCGAAAATAATATAAAACTATTGCTTAGTTAGCCACGGCATCATAAGACATAAATACATTTTGTTTTTTTTTTCAAAAGTTTTCAAGTTTATGTACCTATTTGATTTATAAAAAACGTGTGAACGAATTTTAAGGGATATGGACAGTGAAAGCGAATTATCCTTATCTTGTACCCCGCCGGACATAGTGGAAGCAGCTAATTCATCTACATGTGATTTACTCCCGCAAAAATCGAAGGAAAAATACGAAAATGCTTATAAACGCTTTATGGATTATCGTCAATCTAAACACATCAAATCATTTTCAGAAAACGTCATTCTGGCGTATTTCGCTGATTTATCTACAAAATTGAAATCATCCGCATTATGGTCAAACTACTCAATGATCAGGTCGATGCTAGTGGTTAAAAATAATGTGGATATTGCAAAATACCAAAAATTACGTGTCTTCTTGAAATGCAAATCCGACGGATACAAAGCGAAGAAATCTAAAATATTAACTATGGAATATGTTCAACAATTCATTTTGGAAGCTTCAGATGATTCGTTCCTAGTTACTAAAGTAAGCATGTAGGTATTTAAAACGATTATTATTTGTATATACACATTAAATTCAAATATATTTTCGGATAAAATACAATTCACACTGCAATAGTTTTTTGTATGTAATATTATGATTGTTTTTTGTAGGTTGCATTTATTTTTAGAATCGCCAATGCTTGTCGACGGGATGAACTAGCCCGCATGGAAATTTCTGACATTAGTGATTTGGGGTCTAAACTTTTAGTTAAAATCCCGAATAACAAATATATAGCTTCGCGTCCAAAAGATTTAAATTCTTTGCGTTTTTTTTAAATACACAACTGGTAAAGGTTTCAAACAAGTAGTTGGTATACATCAGTTTGGTAAAATGCCAATTGTTGCTACTTTTTTAAAATTGCCAGACGCAAAACAATACACAGGGCACTGTTTCCGCCGTTCATCTGCGATAACTTTAGTTGATAATGGCGCAGATTTAACATGCTTAAAAAGATTTGGAAGATGGAAGTCATCGACTGTTGCTGAAGGGTATATCGATGAATCCATTATCAATAAAATTGAAGTTGCTCATAAGATTTTCGATACAACGGATAATGGAACAGCCGATGCAAATAATGTTAATGATTTTAATAGCAATATATCAACAACAATGCTGGGATGCGATACTACTAATCCACCAATGTTCAATAATTGTACTAATTGTACGATAACCGTTAATATTACAAATAAATAAAATTAAACTCCTAATACATAATTAGTTTGGCATAGATTTATCAAATAAAAATTGATTAAATAAATGCGTTTAACCTTATAAGTGTACTTTTATTTCTTCTAAACAATTAAAAACCCATACGGGAATATATTCCCGGCCTAGGCCAGAAAAAATATTCTCGTACTATTATTACTTGTTGCTTAGCAACAAATACAACATACTGGAATCGTGAGCTTTTCGTTTCGAAAAAACAACGGAAAGATATATTTTTTCCTACGATCAGAGAAAAAACATATTTTCAGCCCAGACTGGTTGATTAATAGGGATGAAACTTCATTCTTAAGCTTTTTCCATAAACTGGGAGGTCTCGGTTATGTTTGGGGAAGTGGTAGCTTCCATAGGAGCTTTTTCGTTCTTTTTTAAATATTTGGAAAAGAATATAGCATTTACGAAATAACGAATAAAAACATAAGAATTATAAATTAAGTTTCAAAAAGTTAGCCTCTGCAGTCTAGACAAATTGACTATTTAGAATCCTGCTTCATACTTAAACTTTTTCCATAAACTGGGATATCCTTACGAAATTTGGTGGACCATCATCACCATTAGCTTTTCCAATTAAAAGATTTAAATAGCTTCAAAGATTAAATTTTCAACAAGGGTTGATCTAGTTGGTTTTGCAAAATTTAAATGGGAATACTGATTTTTGATTATACAGGACAGTTTTCCCAAAGGTACGATAAGTTTAAAATTTCGCTTAAGAAATCAAGAGTCGTATATTCGAGATCTATACATTTTCGTGGTAATAAAACTAAGGGGTTGGCCACAACATATTGTCCGCATCATTTGAAAGATAGTTCATCATTCGATATTTTCGTTTGTTTTCAAGAAAGGACAATTAACCCAGATCCTTATGCAATTTTCTGTAAAGCAGTCGTCAGTTCTATTTAAACAAAATTGATTTACTCGTACATCCAAGATACAGCAACTCCAGAGTTATAATTCACATATTGAAGGAAACCACAAGAACTATACTCATATACCAAACAAAAAAGTTGAACAACTTCAAGAAAAATCACTTACCAAATATCAGAAAAGAACCAATATGACCTAAACACTAACGAACATTTCCAGAACAAATGTGCTTTAAATTTTTTTGTTTTTTATTGTTTTCATTTTGGGTTCTCGTTAAAAGCTTATTGTACATTAGAAGTACAACAACTTAAAATAAAATGAAAATGTTCAGTACAAAAAAAATCGAGATAATAGTTTGCTTAACAATAAAAATTAGTGATGTTACAACTTATAAAAAAAATTGACTTTGTTGTTAACAACACCAACAAAAAAAATGAACGAAAGAAACTTATTTTGATTGTTACAAATTTGCACAAAAGAACATAAATTAAACAAAATAAAAAAAGCAGAAAAAATAATAAATTGCTTAAGAAAACTAATTTTTGTGTTTAAATTTTAAACTTTATTTAATAAAAAAAAAAAACTAAAAACTACATAAGTTGTGTATGTGTTTATGCTAAATGTATGTAGTATGGTACGGTGAACGAAATTTTCCTATATAGAGAATCGAGCAAAACACCAAGAAGAATGTTTTCCTCTTAGATTTCATTAAAACATTCACACTTGTAAAAAAGCCATTGTGAATCGAGTATGTAGGGGGCCACTACGATAAGTAGTCGTGTATAATGACTATTAGTGCCACTAACTCAAAATCTCTGTGCCATCGTTTAACGCCATCTTTCGTGCAGCACGTTTACAAATTTCTCACAAATGTATGTGCCTCGATTTCATTTTTGGGTGGGAAACCCAGAGGGGAAATCCACATTCCAGTACTAGCGGAACATCCATTATTAATAAAGAGCGCCCAAGCCAATCCGATTGAGGTACGAAGAATAAGGTTCATAATACTCGTATCTATGATATCGTGTTAGCACACCACCACTTAAGATCAGAAAGGTTGCTGACATTATAAATATCTCATTTGAATGTGCACAAAATATCCGTCATTGGGCATGAAAAAGCTATCGGCTAGATGGGTGCCACGTTTTTTGAAAAACGGAACAGCATGACTAACTTTGAAACACGAACAAGTCTATGAACAATTCCTAAGAGTTGTGCAACGATTTTCGACTATTAACGAGGAATGGGTCCACCAATAAACGCCAGAAACGAAACTAGAGAAGGCGAAGAAGGCCACCGCATTTTAAAAATCGCAAGTCATCATCTTCAAGAACGACGTGACAATGTACTAGCTCATTCGTTCGAATTGCCAAAACACCATTCTCCAAATTTGGCGCCCTAAAATGTATTTTTGTTTCCAAACATGACACCGGTTACTCACAATTCTTGAAGTATGGTTTTGACGATAATTATGGTAGCAAATACCCAGTTAAGCTGATGTTGAATCCAAAACAGCAGGCCGAAGGAAACCAATGTAGCCCAAGCGTTTTAACTGAATCATCCAAATTCAGCTCAAGTTCACTCTAATGCTCGCAAAATTCGATTCGTATCTAATCTCAGCTGTTGTCTGTTTGAGAACCACCTTCGTAGTATAAAGCCACCACATCGGATCAGGTCCACCATTTGCCTCTAAACTTTGGTTTCAATTGGGAATTTCTCCTGTTCATCTCGTGCTACCTGATGGATGGTACGAATTGCGGGACACGGATCTGGGTCTGTCGATACATGTGCATGATATCTGTAATGGAAACGAATTTATGTTTGCGAAAACGGGTTAGTATTTCGAATATGTTGTGTTGAAGCTTAGGACCATTGCGAAGCTTCTGGTTTAACGATACGCTGGTTGTTGTTTTCTGCAATGCGTCGAATACCCCACGCAGTTTCTGTTACATTACGCCGTGATGAGGAAGTTAAAACGTCTAGTCTGGCGAGCTGTGGTTATCTTTTAGCACTTCCTCCATATGACCCAATTTCAGGTAGTCTTGCATGAACCTGTTGGATTCAATGTGGAGTTGATCACTCTTAGAAAACCCATGCTTGATATGTTGTAGTCGAAAAACTGCATTCTCTCGTGACCTTCCAGAGGGTGATAAGTTATGATTGAATGGCAGGAAGACTGTGTATCGTTCGACTTCTTGCAATATCCTAGTCTTCGAGATAAACAAGCATCCTCAATTTTCGAGAATAACCTAAGTGCGTTGTCGATGGTATCATAATCTTCGATAGTTGCCACTAAACTAGACAGGTGATTGGTTGGTTGTCAAATACATCAGCTCCGAGTCAAATTTCTTGATGTGAGTCACCTGATTGGGATGGCAATGTACCTGAGATATTCTTGACGCTGAGGGCACAGATTCCCCTGATTGCAACTGTATCTGCACTCTCCGTTATGAAGCTAACTTGTGGTTCCGAATCTAACAGATCTCGATCATTGAAGCATTGATTACAGTGCGATACGATAGTGTTTGTTGCGGCGAGCAGTACTTTCGTGAATGGCGATGCGACTTGATCATGGTAACCTGAGTTGGATTTGATGATTCGACGAATGACCATTCGGTATTCGGATTCGATTATGTAGTAGCGTGTGATGTCGTTTGTCGCGAAGAGGGTTGAATTGATTGGACTGGAATACGTCGTCTGAAGTGACGACGAGTGAACGAGTTGAATGTGTCAGATTTGCGATATGCTCGTGTGCACGACGAATATGATGATGACGAAGCTTCATTTTGCAACTGAGATGAATTCTATTTTCTTCTATGATCACCGAAATCATCTTCAGCGATTGCCATCTGGTGTTCAGAAAACCGATAAGATCCTGCTATGATGGATACTGTGCTCGGGTTAATGACATCTCCCATTGTCGATGGGTTTCTGGATCCAACTTATCGGATATGATATTTGTTAGGATGTCTGGGACTCCTAAAACTTTCAAACTTTCAGGAAGCGAACAGGTTCAGTCGTTGTATCAAAGATCTGCGTAATACCACAGCTGATTCAACTATGATAATTTTTCCAAAATTATTGGCTTGCACCTCCTATAAATGATAGATGCACAATCCTGTAAAGAAAATTTTTTTAAAAATTTTAATTTTACCCGATTTCGGCGATGTATACGTCATCTACACTTACGCCGAGTTGGATTCTGAGATGATCTGCTTAATCTCCCTCCTTGTTTTAAATCATTAGTTCTATTAACTGGTTGGGTTTCCTTCTTACGACAAACACTTTCGAAATGTTTATTTCTGTCGTTTAGCTGAGTTATTCCTTCACCATAACCATAGATCACATCACTAGAGTTAGTCTGGAGATTCGTTTGAATAGCTAATTCTGGAATTCAGCCAAGCCGATTTTATATATCATCAACAACTATTGATCCGTTGACTAAACTTAAGATGTCATTGAATGTTTGTCCAGCAAAATTTTATTGGAGCCCATGCTTCATATTCCTTACAGGGGCAATGCCATAGGAAGGATTTCGTTGTAGAAGTCCACAAAATATACGCTCACTCGCTGTTTTCGTCGTTCTATTGTTAGTGTTGGATCCGCGTGAAGTGATGTATAAGGTGTCCTTTAAATCATCCCACTTCATGTTCCTTTCACGCTCGATAAACATTCAATACCATGCTAGGACTTTTCCATTCAATATTAGAATCGAATAATCGAATCTGCTATCGATTTTTCATCATCATAATGAAAGGGTTAAGCTATTACTTTTCAAAGTGTTTTTTTCTTTATTAATTACAACTGAGACTGTGCTCATCTAGCAATTTATCTTTCAAATTTACAAATTTTACATTTCTTAAACAATTCTGATTTGTTGGGGTGAAACCCAATGGTTTGCATGTTCCCTGTGAAGGTCTTCATTTCTTGTGTACCACGGAGCATTTACGATGCTACGGAGAACCTTATTTTGAAACGTCTGTATCATTTTGGCGTTTGTTTGCTTAGTATATCCCCAGAGTTGAATACCGTATGTCCATATCGGCTTCAGTATTTGCCGATATAGCAGCAGCTTGTGTATTGTAAGCTCAGAGCATTTACCATTTGAGGCAATACATTTTTCTGAAATTAATATTTAGCTCTTCTTTTTTCTTTTTGGCATGCTCTTTCCACTTGAGCTTGGCATCGAGTGTCATGCCAAGATATTTAGCTTTGTTTGCATGTGGCACCGGTCGTGAGTTAATTTCTATCGATAGATGGTTGATATGTAAAGTTAATATGCGTGGATTTCGTCTCATTAAGCTTGATTCTCCAGCGCTTAGTCCAGTTACAAACCGCATTGGTAATCTTCTGGAGTTTGCTCGTTGCATCAGCGACATTACTTCCAATGACCATGATTGCTGCGACATCTGCCAAGTTGGCTATGGATCCTTCATCTGTTGTTGGAATATCCCTTGTATATAATAAACACAGGATTGGTCCTAAGACACTCCCCTGTGGGACACCGGCAGAGATTTTCTTTAGTTCGGAGTATTCATCCTCATATTTCACACGAAAATGTCTATTGGAAAAATAAGATCTTAGTATAGCATAGAATTGCCTTGGCAGACGTCTGTGCAGCTTGAATTCCAGTCCACTGTGCCAGACTTTATCGAATGCTTGGGCGACGTCCAAAAATATGCTGGGGCATTCTTTTTTACGTTCTAACGTTGTTTCAATAATGTAATAATGTTGGTGATTCTACACACCTGTTCAATTGTAGAGTGCGTTTCTCTGAATCCAAATTGATGTGGAAGAATTAGTTGTCAGTCCTCAATTATTGGTTTAAGTCTTTTAGTAATCATTTTTCAAAGAGTTTTGTCATAATTGGCAGCAATGAAATTGGCCTGTATGATTTTTTATCGTTAGGTGGTTTATCAGGTTTTGCTATCATGATTACTTCTGCTACTTTCCATTGCCACGGAACATATTTTAACCGAAAGCTTGCATTGATTATGTGTAATAGCTTACGAAATCCTTTACCTGGTAGAGCCTTGATTATTTGGCAAGTAATCAAGTCATATTCTGGGCCTTTTTTAACATTCATGTTGCTTTTTACTTCAACTTTACATTCTTTAACAGTTACTGGGCGTATATCAAAATCACCTAGCTTTTGGATTGACATTATATTTTCATTGGCCGTTTGCTTGGTTGTTGTTGGAAGGTATCATCGAGATACTCCTTCTATTTAGGACCTCTTGCCAAGGTTAAATTCTCCTTTTTAAGTGGAGGCACTTGTATTTTGGGTGTCCCTTCGTCGCCTTCCACCGAGAATAATTAGAATTGTTTTCATCGGTTAGGCTAACTAGATATCTGTTGATTGATGCATTTTTAACTTCTTTAAGAACAGTCTCAGTTACCTAAATTGTTAAGAATTGTTTTGTTCCCCGGTGTTCTAGTTATTTCCCAGGTTTTACGTGCCCGTCGTTTTTCTCTAACCAACTCTCTAACTTCCATTGGGTAGGATATGTTAAGCTTCTTCTTATTTTGTATAATGGGGGTACTTGTCAAAGCAGCATAGTGAATTGCTTGATTGAGTTGTTCTAATTCATCTTCCAACTGGTGGGGATTTCTTATCGGTACCTGAAGATTGATTTTTTCCTCCAATACTTCACGAAAGAGATCCCAGTTTGGGTTTGAATTTCTTAATCTGGGTGCACTCTCCCTTTGAATTACTATTTCACTGACTGTCATGATAACCGAGTAATGATCCGATACTAGAGAATTACCGTCTTCAATGTGAATGTAGTTCTGGGATATACCTCTTGCTACATAAAAGTATATTAGGTGTATCTTCGTTCCGTCACTGGGCCAGTAAGTTGGGGAACTACCAGAGTAAAATTGACATTTTGATGTCTGCCCTGCTTGAAGCAATTCGTTACCTTTTGACGAAGTTTAGATGCCCAATAAGTGTTTTTCGCATTAAAGTCACCTCCAATAATAAAATCATGTCCAAGCGATTTAAATAGTTTAAGGTAGTCCTTCCTTTTCAAGTTATGCCGGGGAGGACATTATATTGCAGAGGTAAGCTGCCTGTGTTTAATTTGGAGCCTTACAGTAGTGGTGTTTTATATTTTCTTCTATTAGTAATACCGAACCACCTCTTGCTCTTTACGCTGGATGAATGGAGTGATATAAGTTATAACCCCGTATTTTAACAAACGAAGATTTAGCTAGATGGCTTTCAGATATTAAGAAAATGTCGATTTTTTCTGAATTTAAAAATATTTCTATTTCTGGAATATGTTGCATAATGCCATTCGCATTCCAGATTGCTATTTTGAAAGTTGTGTTCTTACTTAACATTTTTTGTTGGATTGCGTTGAGGGAGTTGCATTTTCTTCAGTTGATCAAGTATCATGTTGCTCAGATTCGTTTGGTCATCTAGCCGCTTTGTAATAGCTGCAATTCTGTTCATAATGTTTTGCATAATTTGGATATTTTCAGAGCCCATATGTTTGGTTGAACCCAAACCTTCCACTACCTGGGCAAATGAACTTCTTTGCCCTGTGTTGCTTGATTGTGGGTTTTGATCAAACTGATGTGATATTTGAACCCTTCGATTTTCTTGTTTTATCTCTTAATTTTTGTAGTTGATTAGCAACCTCACAGCCTCGATAATTAGCCGGATGTTGACCCTTACAATTTTTACACTTGGCTGGCACATCTCTTTCTATTGTACATGCCTGGGTAAAATGATTACCTGAGCATTTTACACATCTTGGGTGTGATTAAATGCCTGACATTTCTTGCATTGGGGTATGCGTGTTGTGGTTCTCCACATTGGTTCGATTTTCACCTTCATGTGAAGGATTCCTTTTATTCCATAAATGTTTTAAACATTTTCTTTGTTGTCAAATACCAGCATAAAAAGTGGGAGTCCCCTTTTACTGATAATTTGGTTTTCTTCCTGGAGTTCTGTTCTCTCTTTTTTAGCAATATTCACAGCATCTAGTATTTTAAAACCTTTATTTTGTAAGTCTTCCATTATTTTTCTGCTTGAGCAAGTGCGATGCAAACCTCTTGCCATGACTTTTATATGTCGGGCCTGTTTGTTCTCGTAAGTGAACCACTGATACTTTTCAGCATTCAATTTCATAGATAAGGTTCTATAAGTACCTGAGTCCAGGGTATTAATTTTACAAACGTCATTGTTTAACGCTGTTACCTTATAGTCTTTGTCAGTAACCGATTTCATCAGTGACCGAATTTCTTTGTAACTGGTTACACCCACAATATTTATTGGTGGGGGTGATTTTTCTTCCAGTTGCACCAAATTTAGTGTAATGTTCTTGGTAGATTTATTACCTTTTGGTTGATTGGCTTGGGGTAGAACATCTTTTGAATCTGGACTAGATTGTCGCCTACCATTTAATTGCTCGGCCTCAGGTGACGATTCAGATTTTCTTTGCTTACTCTTCCTGAAGTGTTTTATTATCTTTAGGATCCAGTCCGTCTCTCTTTGTAATTCATCTTCATCAGTGGAATATATGAGTTTGTCTGGTTCAATGCTTCCTATATCGCAATCTTTTTTTGTATCCCGATTCATTTTTAGGTTTGCAGTTTCTCGCTTTACATACTCAATTACTTTGCTTAGCTTGGCAAATAATTGCTTCATATGCTCTAGCCTCGCCAAGAGATCCATATTCTCCTTTACTAGGTCAATACTTGTATTACTAGATTCGGCTATTTGCAAAGTAAAATTTCCGGTGACATCACTTATTTCGTGTAATGTTTGTCCAGTACATCTAGGTATAGCGTTAGAAAAAGTATCGGCTTGATCAGCTACCGAGTTGCTTCTATTTTTCTTGATCGGTGATCTTTGTAAATTTGAGCTTCTCTGGTACGGATTTGATATTCCCTGATAATGCAATAGATGGCCCTTCCCTGAATCCATAGGGCCAGTCTCCACAGAGAGTGGATTTACCAATGTTGATATTGGTTTGTTTGTACCATTGCATAGTTTTGATTGACTAATTAGCTATTCTGCTTCACTACTACGAACATTGTCCAGAGTACGCCCGTATCCATTTATGAATACTTCGTGGAGGCTGTCAATCCCGTACTCCTTTTTTCAAAGTGTGTTAAATATTATCGTTAGTCCACTTATAGTTCAAGGGGGATTCGACTTATAGTTCAAGGGGGAGCGAGAATACTCTGAATTCTGTAATTAAAAGCTTAAATACCATTATTTACCCAGTTCACAATCTAAATACTCAGAATAAAATTAACATCACAAATATTGTGATGATAAAAATCCGTTAGCCTATACAGAATGCAATTATTCAAATCAATCTACTATTTTTACTATGATTTTCCTATATAGAATTTTCCATTTCCCCACTATGTAAACGGTGCATAGAATATATTCGTACCGTGATATTTAAATGTAAACTACTGCACGTACGTTACATAGACAGTATACATATATACTCGTGGTTCCATTTATTTTAATAATATTAAAAATAATTAAACGGTAGCTTTTATTTTAATTTATATGGACTCGTACATTGCATATAGACACTGTACAGTGTGCTTGGTCTATGCATAGTTAAAATCGCATCGCCCAATTGAATGCATAAAATAAAATTGTTTTACAAAATAATCGTAGAATAATAAAATCAACTAAACTTTCGAGCTTTTTATTTAATTATTCGAAAGTTTGTTTATAAACCGTACCCGAAAGCGGAACAAGCTAATATTACTCGTAAAAAAAGGAATTAATTATAGCTACTACATACTCGTACATTCATTTTCAATTTAGTTTTATTAAAATTTCCTATATCTATAAACGAAACACATTTTCTATTTGGTTTTATTTCCATTTTAATTTATTTAAATTATTTTAGTTTGTGTTTATGTACTCGTACGTTTTAATTAGATTTTTCCGTTTAGTTATTTAATTTTAGTTTTAAAGAGATTTTAAAATGTAGTAAAGTGGAAATTAATATCGCAATTTTAAATAAATTGCTTATTTAATTTATTAAAATATTTTTTTATTTACATTACAGGCGTTCTCAAAGTGTGGTCATTTGTGGATTCTTCTTAAAATTTCGGTTGTTTTGCATACAAATTGTTAGAAATTACTACAAAATAATTATTACGTAATAAAATATCCTTGCTAACGGATCTGAAAAATTGCAAATTGATTGATTCATCCACTAAGCTCGCAACATCAGCACACGTATATACCCGGTAACTTTAGCTCCATCGAGAGTCGAACAAATTGGTGTAAAAATCGAAATCAACCAAACCAATCTATTCATTTACGCAGCGTATATACCACCTCAGTCAAACAGTGATCAATACGCAGCTTGCATCGATGCGATTGATGAAGTTATTAATACAGCAAACTCGTCAGATTTAGTTCTTGTGCTTGGTGATTTTAACCTTCCAAATATAATATGGAATCTGGACCCGGAACTAAACTGTATTTTTCCAAACAATATAACAACAGATGCTTATAGTTTGAACCAGATAAACACAATTACTAATAATCGTGATAGATTACTGGATCTTGTCTTCAGCAACGTAACGATATCAATCACAAGTCTTTAGATATTGTATTTGACTCAACTAATTTAATGGCGAGTTCGGAACACCTACAACCAATCAAATACATCTTCAAAAAAACAAATCTTGCGGGGCTACAAAGTTACCTAGAATCCATCAACTGGCAAACAACTCTCAATTCCAATGATATAAACGAAAATGTTGATAAATTTAATGGCATTATGCAGCAAGGCTTCGAACTTTATGTACCTATGTGTTATAAACCACAAAATGCTCACCCTCAGTGGTTCGATGATAGACTAGTTAACTTAAAAAATCGGAAGTCGAACGCGTATGCCAAAATGTTGAAAAGCGGGTTAGGAGCCGACAAAACAATATTTCTACAACATAGTAACGAATTTGAAATTTACTTCAAATCAAAATACAGGTCGTATCTCAAAGAAAAATCAAAGTAAATCCAAAACAATTGTAACGGGTTAAACTTTAGCTACTGCTAAAGTCAACCCGGTTTCACAGAAATTTGCCGCTACCTGTATTCATCCCCAGCGGCATTAACCCGTAGCTCAGTCGGGAGAGGTTAATCGGGCGTGGGGATGGGGATGCACCGGTAACGGCCTACATAACCGCATCAAAAAAAAACAAACATACAAAACAAAAGGAAAAGTGGGGTATCGGACCCCGAAGTAGTGGTTAACATGACCTGCCCATTACGCGGGCAGCATCAACCGTGGTTGTATTGGTAAAATGTTTAGAATAACATTTTACCCTAGCCTAACTAGCCTAATTAAAACAATTTGGCCCATGGGCCCTAAAAGGTGGTGTTAGTAAGGGGAGGGGTTGACAGTGGTATGCTATCGATGGCAGCAGAAAGAAAAAGAGCCGCTTAGCGTCAACAATTTTCTTTCCGCCGGCAGCTGACGTCAACCCACTATCGTTATTTATTAGATTAGTAACGCCTCCACACTTCGAACTTACCTGATAGATGTTCCTGCACCACACCAAAACAACTCAAATTGAGCACCAAAATAACTAAACCCGAAAAAAGTTCTTTATAATTCAGTTTATTTCCTTACACCAAACAGCAACTAAACAATTACGCACACTTATTAACAAACTTATTAAATCAAAAACTTATTAACAAACACCAAAATTATTATTATTGAATTTATTATTCCTATACACCTATTCGCGCACTCCAAAAGCCGACCTAGCGTTGGTCTATATCAAAAACGGACCGTCTAGAAAAACTAAAAACTAAGCGACCACCGGTTGGTCTGTCTAAAAACTAACTGTCCCCAAAAAGCAAGAAAAATATTGTACCTATTTTGAGTTTCATAGGAAATTTTATGCGATCTCATCACAAAAATTCCTATGAAAATTGTACAGCAACGTGACATCGATTTTGCTGAATCGATCCACGCGCAAATATTTTTTTTCTTCAATTCATCCGTTGAGGAAGTTCCACTTCTTTAATTGAATTATTTTCTAGGTTGAACGGGAGACTGTAAATTGGTAAATGTTTTGGTTAGCTTGTTCTAAGTTGGATAAACATTTATTGCTGGTTATCAATTATATGGGTGGAGGAAATGGTTAATCACTCATAATAAGGAAGTTTTATTTCAGGAAATTTACCAACTAAAATTTTTTAGGATCTTGATTGCTGATTATTTATATTCAGGAAACAAAAATTATTGTGTCGTCTTGTGCTTGTGCTTTACTAACTATTGACTACTTAGGTGTCTGTAACCGGGTCACGTCTATCATATCTAATAACCTTTCCTGTGTTTATTGTTATATGTGTAAGGGGTGTATGGTAGGCCCGGCGTATCCGGGATCCTTGCTTAGTCTTGGCTGTACATCCTAATCAATCAATCAATAAATTTAAAATTCACCTACAATTTTGATAGAATATTTACTATCGCAAAATGTTCAAATACCTAACAGTAGGAATTAGATAATTATTAAATAGATTTTCTTAATTTTTTCGGATATCGTATGAGTTTCACTTAGATAGGTTATTGTTTTGTACTCTTAATCTTATTTAATATTCGGGTGTGATAATATTTTAAAAATGGATTGGAATAATAAAATTAATTTAATCTGGATTTAGGAAAGGATTCCGGAATTAATAGTATCTATGCATCTCAATTTAATAACCAATTTGATTTCTTGGACATTGGTGTTTGGGAAGCAGTTTTGTTGGTTAAACTTTCGAATATTGTAAAGTGAAGTGGTAGTCATTAATCTTAAGTTAATCTACAGGAAATATTTTGGAAGGCGACCCAGTTATTAACTATTTAAATTTAGTATTTAGTTATAATAAGTTATTATAAGTTAAACAGTTTACTTATTCTTGGTAAAGCAGTTAATCTATTTTAAGGGTGGTGCTGGTTAGTGGTTAGATACGGATACTCCGGGTGTTAGTGTTTAAAACTGGTTTATAATAATAAAATTTAAATTAAATATTGGCTGTTAGGGAAAGAATTCCGGATCCAATAGCACTTATCACCAAATAATTCAAATTCTACAATATATTGACTCCAGGAGTTAAGCATTCTGGAAGCGGTTTTGATGACTATACTTAACTAAAGTATTTCAAAATAATAATTAATTTCAGATGCGGTTCAAAGGGAAGCTGACAAAATTTGAAAGAGTCTGCAACCGGGCCAGGTCTGTCACATCTACTGTTGGTTGTGCATTCAAATCAAATCAAAATTTATTAATCCTATTTAATTAATGATGAATTTACATTTCAGCTTTAGAGGCAGATGAATAATAGAATTTTTAATGTAGGTTTATTTTAGGTGCTGTTTCCAAGAAGCAATTGTTGATGGTCATTAAAACTTTTATCCCTTGTATTGTCTTGTGTTGTACGATCAAGGTTCTTGTAACCGGGTCGCTCTGCCAAAAAAAACAAAACTTTTCCTATCCTTACCATTGCCTACCTTATCGGCTATTTCTAGGTGTCTGTAACCGGGCTGATTCAGTTCCATCCAATTAACCTGTCTAATCCTTCGGTTTTGTTATATGTAAAAGGAGTGTACGGTGGGCCCGGCGTCTCCCGGGAGATCTTGTCTAAGAACTTGGTCGTGCATTCAAAATCAATCAATCAATCAATTCATCAGTTGAGGAAGTTCGAACAACAACAACCACAATGCTTTTCAATATTTGCATCGGTCATTGTCATTCACCTAATAAATAGATCAAGTACATTTATTATGTACATAGGCAACGTAATCAAATTACGTTGATGTACATATCTGCGTTTACTTAACTGTGGCAGATATGAAAAATTCTAAAGTGAATGAATCATATGATACCACTATAAATAAAGGCAAAGAAGAAATGTAGAAGGCTGGCATGACGTTTGCTTGAATGGAATGTAGTTGAAGATATTATCTTCGAGGTCATGCCGATGAGGAAATAGATTTTGTTGGGATGGGTTGATAACGGAATTAGGTTTAATTCCGTTACACAATTTTGGAAATACTTTAGGAATAAACGCGAAATTGACGGATACCCTGCAAATATGACATATAACAATACCAGCTCCTCAAACTCCAAAGATATAGCTGACATGTTCGCAAAGTTTTTCCAATCAGTCTATAAACCAAGCGTTACTAGTGGATTGTACGAACAACCCAGCAATACCAACGTAACAATAACTCCTCCTGTTATATATGAGGATAACATATTATCGGCTCTAAAGGGATTTGGAGACGGTTGTGGCCTCGACAATATTCCCTCTTCTATTCTGAAGGAGTACGCTGACATTTTAGCAATTCCATTATGTTACCTATTCAACCACTCCATGAGCACCGGGGTATTTCCCGAAAAATGAAAAATTTCAAAAATTACACCAATTTTTAAATCGGGCAAACGAGATGACGTTACATGCTATAGAGGAATATCAACTACGTCATCAATTCCAAAATTGTTTGAATTAGTTTTATGCAACAACTTTAAATGCACAATTGCACGTCATATATCAACAAACCAGCATGGGTTTATGCCTGGCCGATCCACATCAACTAATCTGGTTGAATTCACCAGTAAAATAATTAATGAGATAGAAGGCCATCATCAAGTTGATGTAGCGTACACGGATTTCAGTAAAGCATTTGATTCCATCTGCCATCAAAAAGCACTCCGCAGTTTATTCGCATTTGGGTTTTCATTCGATTGCATAAATTAGTTCAAGTCTTATCTATCAAACCGGCGACAATTTGTAATAATGGGAAATGAGAAATCAAACTTATTAAAGTTACGTCTGGTGTTCCCCAAGGATCTCACATCGGGCCGTGGATATTTATTGTTTTCATAGATCAAATAACCGAGATAATCCAAAACTCAAACGTGCTCATATTTGCTGATGACGTGAAAATATTTCGAACTGTTAATGGAATGCTAGATACGATGAAACTTCAAGAGGACATCGATAGATTAAGTGAGTGGTGTGATCGAAACTCGCTTTACTTAAATATTAAGAAATGCAAGATCATGTCTTTCCATCGTAAGAAAAATCCGCTAATTACTTCCTACAAAGTCAAAAACGAAGTATTGCAAAGAGTTAATGAGATCATTGGTTTAGGTGTTAAACTTCGACATTTGTCGAGAATGCCAGTTTCAATAAGCATATTGAAAATTGTATTGCGAGAGCTAATGCCATGTCTGGATTTGTTAAAAGGTGGACAGGTGAATTTAATGATATTCAAACCTTATGTTCACTCTATTTCGCTTACGTTCGATCTCAACTGGAATACGCTGTACCGGCCTGGAATCCATACTATGTTGTACACATTAAAAGAATTGAAAACATTCAAAAGAAGTTTCTGATTTTCCTGTTAAAAAAAAGTGACTGGAATTACGACCACAATTTACCATTCCATGAAAATGTGGCTCGGTTACCTACATACTCAACAAGATGCGCTGATGGGAATCTGTGCAAGACCCTTGAGTCAAGAAGAGGCCGAAGAGGTCGTGATGGCTTAAATTGGTGCCTTCCCCACTATAAGCCTTGTGGAGTACACTGCAAGGTCTTTCCCTCTTTAGAACTTAAAAAATTAACATTGTAAATTTAAGTGAAATTCAATATTTTTTTAAATTATTTTATTGTAAATAATCAAAAATATAAAATAAAAACAATTCGAATTCAAAGTGTTCATATTCATCTTCGAACGATAAAATTTATAATAATTATATAATTTTAATACAGATACAATTTCTTAATTGTTTCTTTACAATTTGTTGAATAATAATTTACTTACATTTATATAAACAATTTTACAATAAATTAAACATTTTGTGTTATTAATTAAGTAGTACATTGAGCTGGATAATTATTATTTATTATTATGACTTGCATATTATAAGGGCCAACGATTTAATGCGGGTTCAGTCAGAAGACGTATAAATATGGAATGGGAAACCGTCACTGCAAATTGCGATCAGGTACAGATGATTACATCAATGGCTGAAGTCGACCCTCGGAAAAATAAAATTCTGAATTATTACGTTCATAACGCTTAAACGATCGATAAAAAAAATTAAAATTTAAAGTAACGTCCTTTAAGTAAATGTCATTTGGAATTAAGATGCGTTGCGCCTGACGTGCTACCGACTCCAGATCGCGGAGAGTGGCTCACTTGTCGCGTCAACTTATCAATTTCTAAACCTAATGTATCTAAATTTTCTTTTAATGTAATATTTTTGAGGAGGGTATCCTCTAGCACCGCTTGCAATTTCCGATTGATTTCGAGTGACAAATCGAGCGTCATGTCTGGTGTGTCTTTTTTAATGCCGCTATATATTGCGGACATAATTCCACCGTATTTCGCCAGTTCTGCTTTGTTCCGATCACTTTTTGATGAGGCGAGAGCACCGGTTTGATCCCGCAACATATAGTATTGAATCAATTTTTGTTTTTTCTGTAATTCAATCGCCAGATTTGCCGAGTGATTTTCGAGAAAATCAATTTTTTCATTTTGCTTTGCACTAACATTTTGTAGTCGGACGATTCGATCGATCAAAATTTTCTTTGATGGCTCTTTGATCTGGATCGATGGAAAATCTTGATTGTTTAACTCGGACGGAGACTCTATATCGCCAGACGAAATTGATTGGCGTGACGAGTGATGATCCAATTTACTAGATGGCTCACTGAAAGCTGATGTAACCACTACATCGCCGGTGGTATCGGTGCTCGACTTTCTCGATAACGAACTCAATTCGCTATTTTGCTGTTCTTGTTTCTTTCGGAGCTGCATCAGCTCACGATTCAGCTCTTTAATCGTTTGGGAATGTTTTTTCTTGATCGCATCCAAATCGCCAAGACTACTGTCTAGCTTTTTCTGTACATTTTCAAAGGCTCTTGTCTTCTCCGATATATGTCGCGTTAATAATAACCTTTCATCGTTCCGTTGCTGCTTCTCCGTGAATAATTCATTTTCTAGTTCTCGAATTCGATCGTCATAACATTTTTTCTCCTTTTTCATAGTCTCATTGTCCAAGCCCAGTGCGATTGACTTCGAATTATTCAAAGAAATGTCATTTTGCAGTTTAACTGTTCGCTCCGTTAGATCTTTATTGAATTGAAGTAGTTCGGTTTCTTTGACTCGCAGCTTACCAAGTTCAATGGTTTGTTCATCGTAGTTCTGCTTCAGATTGTCCAGTTCCTTTTGTCGGCGCAGTCCATTCTCTCTTTCTCTGCAAAGTAAATAAATATCAAACGAGAATATTCGTTGTTATTCAAATCAAGCATACTTACATTGAATACTGCGTTTTAAGTGTTTCAAAATCGCTAACTTTGGCTTGCAGCTCGGCTACTTTCAATACTTCCCGATCAAGTGTATTTTGGAGTTCTTCATGCTCGTCTTTTTGGGTTTCTAGCTCAAATAATAAATTCTCTCGATCATTATAGCACTCACTGTACTTTGTAGTAATGTCCTGAAGTTCTGACTGTAAATTTGAAATTTTATTCTCCAAATGTTCGATTTTCTTCTCCTTTTCCTCATTCCCATGCTTCAATAGTATCAAAGTCGCTTGTTGTTCCATTAATTGTTGTTCATCCGGTATATTTTTATCATCAGCTCGCGGAATCGCATTCAGTTTTAAAATCTCTTGATTCAACTCTTCCACTTTCTTCTCCGCCACCGCCTTCAGTTCCATCTCTTGTTTTAATTTAACTAAATTCCATTTTGATTTCATTTCTAAAGAGCTTAAATCATTTTTTAGCTTTTCACAGTCTTTTTGGGAGTTTTTTAATTCATGGCACTACGGAAACACAAATCAGTTGTAAGTACATAGTTGAGAAATCTTAAAGAAAACTTACCCTTGCGTCTAGAATATTACAAATTCTAGTTTTATCTGCATTTATAGTTCGAATCTTTCCATTTAGCAAATCCAATTCCTTCTGCGAATCTTTAAACTTTTTTTCGGCCGTGTCAACTGTAGCTTTCATATCAATCAACTTTTTCTCCAGTGTTGCGTATCGGATGACGGCGGTTTCTTTTTCACGATTCGATATTTCACTTTCACGTTTCAACTATAAATTAAAATACCAATTAACTCACTAATTATAGACTTACAAGACACAGTTCCATTTCGATGGATAGCTTACCATCGTTTTCTCTTTTTCCAGTAGATGTTTATCCCGCTCCAGTTTAACAATTTGTTCGTCTTTTTGTTGTAGCGCCTGGAATAATTCATTACATTTCGCATCCTTATCTTCGACCAGCCGCTTTAAATTAGCTTGTTCCTCTAAATATTTTGATTCGATTTCCAGCACCGCGGTTCCGTCTGAAGACGCTTTCTGGTGCAAATTTTGAACCGGAAACTCCAATTGAGATGATGTGTCCGACGAACATTCCAAGCTTATGTCCTCCACCTCATTTTGGCCATTGCTCCCATTTAGAATAGGTGTCCCAGATTCGTTATCAGGCGGCCCATTTTTAAT
Organism: Nephrotoma guestfalica; assembly: GCA_963691935.1. Classification (NCBI taxonomy): domain Eukaryota; kingdom Metazoa; phylum Arthropoda; class Insecta; order Diptera; family Tipulidae; genus Nephrotoma; species Nephrotoma guestfalica. Next base: position 288,486,202 of record OY829913.1, on the reverse strand, counting down.
TTCCAAAATTGTCTCAGTCACAGCACTTATCGCTTTGTCTCCGTCTATTTCTTCGTCACCATCCTCTTCTTCTCCGTCCAGCAAAATTTTTTCCATATTTTTCGTCGTTTCATCCATTTTCTATAATTGAATTCCACTAATACTGATAGCAAAACGAGTTAATTTCGTTTTACATAATTAAATCCATTTTTTTGCGGAAATTGATTACTTAAAACTTCAAGTATTATAAATTATTTTGCGATAAATGTTTACAATAAAAAAATTGACAACTCAAATTGACAAATAATAGATGTGAAGATAGGCAAATTCATTTTGATAATATTGCTATAAAATAAAGGTAAGTTTACGCTATCGAATTATATTGATATGAATAATTCATATTTTCTATATTGACGGCATCACGGGCTCCATCTAGTGGATTTTCAAAAAACTTTGATAAATACAAGTTTTGACATTTGCGCATCATTCGCGATCATTTATTCGGATTACTGTGCTATCTTAACCTGGTTAAATTTTGTTTAAAATTATAATTATAAAACCAACATTATAAATCATTGTTTTAAAGTTTAAAGTTTTAATAATTTGTGGTTTTATGACATATATAATAAAATATATTCTGCTTGATTTTATCGGTATTTCGATCATATATGTCATTTTTGTAATTAAGTTAGTTGCAACCTGATCCTCTAGCAGCGCTTTTCTAACCTTTACAATCGTCAATAGCAAATCCGGACAATTTAGTAAGTTGGAATCAGAATACCCAAATAAAAAAGTTATTCGTATCTAATTGTATAGATCATATTTATTATACTATATATATATGTTAAAATATTATATTTTAACAGTAATTTGTTATTGTTACGCTAAAAAACTCGAGTCGTCATTAACGATTGTAAAAATAGAATAAACGCCTACCGTGGCGAATATCGACTGAAATAGATACAAACAAATAGTGTAAAAGTTGAAATTGTTTACAATGCGCTGTTATTTTTAAAAAAATATATATTTCAAATTATTTATCTTTTCATGTTTCTAATTTTTTTTGTGAAATTTGTTTTGTTAAGATTATTAATTTATTCTCGATTCAATCGTAATTACAAGTAAACTAATAGCCAGTTTTGTACCATGTAGGTATCTGGCTATCACCCAGAATAAACCAAAATATAAATTTGTTTCTTTTTGTTTAAATGTATTATTTTTGGAACCAGAATCAGCACCGATTCGTAAGAAGAGCTTTCTTTCTCTGAGGATGCCAGATTACATAACAATTCACGTATAATTTTATATTTTTTGTGGTTCATTATTGGCGAATCACCCGATTTATATATGAATATTGGTTTGCTTAAATAAAAATTAAAACTCGCGGTCTACAATTAATATAAGAGTTACCCGATATAGGTTTACTAGTTTATAACAGTCTAGTTCCACTAGTTTAACAGTCAACCTATTTTAACAGTTTATATTAAATAAGGTTGTAATTAATTTGTTAATTAAATATGTTTTCTTTTTATTACTAATCATGCGTCATTGAGGGAAGCGACCAAATGGAGTGATTTGAGTAAGCTAAGTTGATGTAGTTGAGCATTAATTTTGATTTCATTGCCTAGTTGTGATCCAGTTGCAGAGCAAAACCCAACCATAACGAACTGTTCCTCAACCACCTACCTAGCGGCTTTTATGACTTGTTCTGTGAGTCATACATGCCTTTAACAAATACAATATTATTTTATTTTTTGCTAACGGTACCCAAACTTGATTAGCGGTACAAATTGTGGCGCATATTTATGTTCTTCATAACGGGTTTGTGCGTGTGTGGCCTACAACTTATTTGTGAGAACCTTGATATTCCTACTCTTTTACCTTGAACCTTGATATTCCTACTAGTTTAGACAATTTTATGATCTGGTTGAACGCGGTCGAAACTAATGTCAAAAATTAGTATGTTTAGTAGTTTGTCTCGGTCGGTCTTAGTGCAGTTTGCTACCATCGCAGCAATAGGAAAGCTCATACATGCTTATTTCGAAACTACGAAACTAATGATGTCTAATTTCATTGGGTGTAACCCCCTCACAACCCGAGCTTAAAGCGACTTTGAATCAACTTTAACAATGAGAACGCTATTTCTAAGGAAGCAGTGTTCATCGGGCGAGTTCATATTATCGAACTCGCAGAAAAGTTCGCCGATGTTTAGATTTTAGCTAGATCTATATTCTTGCCTTCGCTTGATCACAAGACAACTCTATTGTATTTTTTCCACTAAGATTGTAGCTGGGCTGGTGTTTCTGACTACCAGATGCAATACAAAACTTTTTAATATCCTTCTTTTTCGATCAAATCAAGTCTACCAGCTCAATATTGATTAGAAAGTGCAAATGGTTCTTAATCGAATGTGAGCAAAATCAGAATATTACTACTTTTAGTTCTTAACAGCTTGGTATAAAAGTGAAACGAGTTTTTTAACTTTAACGGTCTATAATGGTCGTTTAGATAACTAATTTCATAAATCCGTAATAGTGTTTTGGTCAGAATTTCATACTTTTCACCCCCTTGTTTTGTTAATACATCATTAAGCAAAGGGAAAATTATGCAAAGATAAAATTGAAAATAGAGAGAAATAATTTACAAGATTGGTCTTTCGGGGGCTGATTATGTACGCATTATAATTGCGACGACTTTCGACTAAAACAATTTTGACAAATTTTCTATGGAAACAAAAAATATCATTATGACTTGTGTCTCGAATTTATAACTGTCTATGAGTAGAATATAACAAAAAGTCGTAATTACAATAACACAAAATTCTTTAAATAAACAGCCTTTCACGTTATTTGTTGTAAGTCGAAAGTCGTAATGCTTACATAATTCACCTCTGCGGGGATTATATAAGCATTACGTTTTTGGACTTAAGGTTAATACTAAGTTCAAAGTGAAATTAAATTGTAACGCACTCTTCAAAAATCTAATTATTTTCGTGCGAAATAGAAATGAAATTTTATTTGGATAACTTCTACTTTTAATTTCTCGTGAAATCGAACTGAGTACAACCAAGGCTTTCCCACTAAACAAAGTGAAACGTTTACGAATCATAAACGAAGACTTCACTTCATACAATAGATCGCAAACGAATCGATTTTGCAGTTCAAAAACGAACCGTCTACAGTGTTTTTATCCCAAGATAATTATAATTTTTAGCGAAGTATTCATTCGCATAATGTTCTTTATTAATGATACGCAAACGTAACACTTTTGCGATTCACTAACGCAACACTTTTGCTTATGATTTCCAATAATTGTATCGAAGTTTAAAACATTGTTGAAAATAGTAACAAAAAATTAAATTTATAATTTATTTTATTTTATTTTCAAAGTAACTATTTTTCATACTTATTTTATAATAAAAATAAAATTCCATAAATCATTGTGCTATGTAGTTTTCATAACAAATGTTGACTGTTCGGCTTGGATTACAGTTGATTTTCGCCACGTATTTTTTTAATTTTCTATTTATTTTATAATTTGATCGCTTTTTATCTTCAACGATAGAAATATAAATTAAATTTCATAAAATATAAAATACATACTTACCTAAATTAACTAAACCGTTAATAACATACATAAATACACAATATGGCGTCTTCGATCGAGTCACGAACATTTAAAGAATTATAGCATATTCGTTTACTTTTACAACAAAAATTTACCCGGATTTTATATGAACGAATATGAAAGAAATCTGACCGACTTTTGTAGTCGTATTTGTGAAAAGAAAGACAAAAAATTGTTTATTATAAATGCCGGGTTTATCATTTCAGCTTGCTAACAAGCGGTTAGCAATATCGGTATAATAAAAAATTATAAAGCAAAGACAATTTTAATAAATTTAAAAAAATATAAATAAATTAAAATTGAATTGTACAAATGGCGCGTTGTCTTTGTTTTGATATTTATGTTGTGACGTTTACTTTTGTATATATGTATGCGTACATTTTTTATAAAATCTGACAAAATATCCCGATTTTTTAAATTTGACCCGGTCAATTTGTTCGGTCAAGTTTTTTGTGTTAAAAGAATTTGTAATGTCAAAAATGTTGACCTGACAGCTGAATCCGGACAAGTTTTTTTTGCCTGACATTTCGAACGAATATGCGATTAGTTTATGGAATCTTCGTTTTATCTCTTTAAAATGGGAGAAAGCACAAAAAAATTATTTGTTAGTAGTTTGTACATATATGTACCGTATTTTGCGAATTCGATTTTTTGTTTACAGGGTTACGACGAATGACTTCAAAATGCTTTTTATTTGAAGCATTTTGACTTTTTGTTTCAGTTTTAATCGTACACATAACACATTATAGCTTCGTCGTAAGTCGTACTCATAATTCATAATCAGCCCCTGCCTGATATGCGTATCGTGGGATGCGATCGGCTTAAACGCGAAACTACTCACATATTATTCACTCGACAACATATATTGACAATAGTCTACATTAATGAATTTTATAGTAACCGTCTAATCATACCCCACAAAATTTCTAAAAGCTCAATAAAAATTCATCTGATGACAGAACTCGACATTTTTTCTCCGTCTCCATTCAGCAGTTCACATATCGAAAAAAATCATACATTGAAGAAAACAAAAAAAGTTAAAAGCACTCGTTTGCATTTACAATCATGAAGATGGCCGACGGGTCCACAATTTTTAGAAGGAATAGACCAGGAACAAAGCAAAAGGTAAACATAAATATGTCGAAAATATGTTTTACAAGTGAATATGAATACAGTGCATAGATTTTAATTGATTAGTCGCGGGGCTTATGTGAATAATCGCCCCACCCCAACAAAGAGTTTTTTTTCCTTTAGTTTGGGTTTTATTCGTGAGCTTTTCGCTGTATTGTGAACTGTCAAATATTTATTTTCTAGAGTTGAGTGTTTTTCTCGATTTATCTTGATAGGAATTTTCTTGTTGGCCCGATGAACCGTTGGAGGAAATGGACAGTACGCTCGCCGTACAACAATATATACAACAAATGATTAAAAAGGATCCTTCGAATATAGAATTTATATTAACGATGCCTGATGCACAGGATGAAGGGGTTTGGAAGTATGAACATTTGAGGTATGTTTTCGAGAAGATGGTGTGCTTGAAATTCTTTTATATAACGTTATTTCTATTTTCTAGGCAATTTTGCATGGAACTAAATGGTTTAGCCCTTCGACTGCAATCACAGTGTTTCCCCGCTACTTGTAATCAAATGACAGCGACTGAGCAATGGATTTTTTTGTGTGCGGCTCATAAAACACCAAAAGAATGTCCAGCGATTGATTATACAAGGCATACACTGGATGGTGCCGCATGTTTACTAAACAGTAATAAATATTTTCCGAGTCGGATATCGATAAAAGAATCATCGGTTGCTAAATTAGGGTCGGTGTGTCGACGCGTGTATCGCATATTTTCCCATGCGTTCTTTCATCATCGTAGAATATTCGATGAATTCGAGAATGATACGTATTTATGCCATCGATTCACGTATTTCGTTACAAAATATAATTTAATGTGTAAAGAGAATTTAATTGTACCGATTTCGGAAGAGGAAACAGCACCAAACGAGAGTGAAGCTTAAGTGAGTGTGCAGTGTGTGTGATGTGACGAGCAAACGTGTGCACGCGAGCATGATTCTGTGAACACAAGAAAACACATACAAAATTATTTATTTATGTTTTCGACTATACATATTTTATTATTTTATACTTGTTTGTAGTAGGAAAATATCATTAATGGACATTTTCGTAATGTCCTTCCGCCCGCCCTCTTTGACTCTTAAATGTAATCAGATCTATTGGCCATTTCTTATGAACGTAATATATATAGTTTATTATACAAATAATATTGATTTGTTTCAATCAAATTGTAAACAAATTCTCATTAACAGTATTTATATACAACACAAATATAACGGGTTTATCTTGACGATACATCTGTAAAAAAAGTACCACACTCGGTCTCCTCAATAAAAACAAACTCTAGTTTATATATACATACTTTATATACATATATAAATATTAATGTAATAAATGTTCAGTCTAAACTAAAAATATATAAATAATGAGAATAAACTAAACAGACACTTTTATATTTGTTGTAAATATCAATAATTATTATATTATAACATAATAATATAAAAGCATTAACATTTCACTTGTAGTTTGATTGTAATAAAATTATATAAACTTATAAATAATTAATAATATTCACATTAATAAAACAATTATTAGAATCATTTAAAATGGCGCATCTCAATTAACAGTCAATTTGGCAAAAGTCAAAATGACACGAGTGCGCGCCGCCATACTGTCGATATAGGAAATACTGTAGAAATCCATATAAAACGTACGTTGTAGCGTAAGTTACATCATCGTGAATTTAATTTAAAAATGTTGATTTTTTTTCTAATTAATAATTATACGTAGAGTGTTTCGATTTTATTTTCAAAAAGATCAAAAATAAAAACCAAATATTTCTAGTGACAATAAATACAACAAAATATGTAATTGCATTTACAAATTGTACTCGACATACACTTTACACACGCACTCCTAATTTATTTTATATTTTCTACGTTCAGACTCATAGTAAGACAGCAATAAAACATGAACAAAAAATAATTTTTAACAAAACAAATATTTATAAAATAAGGATACATAATATTATGATATTTATGAATAAAACATATTTTAATTTAAAAAAAAAACGTATGTTTGCAATTTTGAATTTACTGCATACGGTTGCGCAGTCTATTAATGAGCATTAGAAATAACGTAACGACTAAAAATGTATTCAGCTTAAGCGTTTGAATCCATCTATCGTAAAGCATTAATGTAGATTGTTTGAGTTTTTGCTCAATAACGTCTTCGAAATGTTGGTTTGGTTCTAGGAAATAACAGTTTTAGATTACTTGTATAAGATGGAGCTGTCGCTAATGTAAATCTACGGAAAAGAAAATCGAGTTTAGGTGGTTCACTTTACATTGTTTATCTATTATGAGATGATTCCTTAGCTAATTTAGAGTAAATTGTTGTGTGTGAATTGCGGCTCTCCAAATACCATATAAAACGGCTCAACCTTTAGAGATTGTCACGCCATTTTCTGATAAGCATGATAGTTGTGATCCAGCTCAAACCAGTCTCTAATCTCACTCTAGATTTGAAATCTCCTCAAAAAATTATGGCGCCTGCACGGCGGTCCTCAATCCGCCTCGATTCATCGCTCTGGTTCCACAGTTTCATTCTCTTAGTGCAATCGGATTTTCTCTTCTTATGAGTGCTTTCTAAAGTCCAAGCTTACACGACTGTGAGCGCCGATTAGATCGCAATAATCTTGATTAGACTTGAAAAATTCAATGTTCGACATCAATTTATGCTTTTTTGTTTGTTTGAATATCATTTGAAGTTGTTATCACTGACTGAAGATATTTGAAAACTTCTACGCTATCAAAATTATGAGTTGTTATTCCGATATTCGCATTGGAAATGCTCCTGAATGTTAATAACCAATCTAGCGGGTTTAAACTGCTCTTGATATCATTAGGTCTTCGGTGAAGAAGCACAATATCATCCATGTATCCAAGAATTTGACTTGTCTTATTAAATAAGCAACAGCAGCGCGAAGTTTCAACGGTGACTTTCCTGATTAGCACTCTAGAGCCAAATTTAACAGCACACGCTGGAGTCGACCAGTTCAAACGGGTCAAATACTGTTTTTTCCACTACGGTTCTAGACGTAGCCAATTTACAGAGCGATGCGAGTTTCTGTGAAATTCCTAGACAAATAAGCGCAGTCCGGAGGTTCTCACGGTTGATGCCATTATAAGCCTGCTACAAAGTCTATGTATAGTTTGTGTATGGTTTATACTCTCGATTTTTTTACATAGTGACCATCATGGTGAAGCCCCGATCAAAGGTTGGTACGACTTTCATTAATCAACAGTTTGTAGGCGGTCAATAGAGATGCCAAGTTCCCTTTTAACTCGATTCTGTATTCCATAAATTCTTCCAGAATTCATTTTAGAATCCCATTTCCATACAACGTACCCAATCGCATCATAAGGTTAAGAAATGACCTAGTTTCGTCACCGAACTTCTTTCAAAATTCCTTTTAAAATCCGATTCATATCCAACATAATCTCAATCCAATCATAATCGGTTAAGAAATAGCCGAGTTGCGTCCCAGATGGCCGTATTCCAGAACTTCTTCCACAGTTCCTTTTAGAATTTCATTTCCATCCAACATACCCAATCCCATGATAATCGGTTAAGAAATGGCCGAGTTTCTCCCCAGGTGGCCATATTTCAGAACTTCTTCAATAATTATTTTTGAATCCCGTTTCCGTCCAGCACAATGACCAAATTAACCAGTTTTCTACATCTTCTCGAAAATTCAAACACAACAAATTTTTGTATTTTAAGTCACATCAAATTCAAGTCACTAATAAATGATAAATTGTTCTACGATGAATTGTTCTACAGTAAATTGTTCACGATAAACTGACAGTAAACCCGTTGAGATCTGCTTATATTGCGATGCCTGTTCGAAGAGATGTTGGGGGTTCTCCGTGCAATTCAGGCTGAGAATATTGGTTCCGAGTTTTAAAATGTAGTCCTTCATTGTGTCCGAGATCGTTGTTGGAATTCCAAATTTATGAGGCTTTCGAGATGTTGTAACAATTTATTTTTCACTGGTTGGGTTGTTAGCCCAACACAAACTCCTAAATGGGATAGTCCTTACTCGTTTAGCCTACCTATGGGGTAACTTCGAAACTTCGTTTTCTACTCTTCCAATTTTCCAACACTAGAGTGCTTCTTCTTTTATTAGCACCATATTCCTTCCCAACGGTTAAATTTGGCTGAATTTTTTTCATTTGGCCGTTTTGTAGTTGAAGTAATAGACAATCTAATGTAGCTGATGTAATGAACGACCTTTGGCATTAAGTTGTTAACAGTTGAGAGTTTAAACAGGCTTCTATCTGGCTCGTTATATTTGGTGCTTCTTCTAAAATTCGATCTGCGAAAACGAAATTTGAACCATTATCAGCACATAACCCTCTGCGTGAGGTAAATTTGCTTTAGGCTGGCGTGAGATCTTGAATGCAGCCAGGAAATTTTATAAGGGAAACAACAATAATTTTACCGGTTTTGTTCCATTATTTCACAAAAAACTCATTCATCGGCTCTATTGGCGATTTCCGACAAAGTAGCTGAAGACTGGTAAACAAAATGCGAATCGCAATTTGCTATATAGCAAGAGGAATAAAACGTTCAAAATTTGACATTTCTCATCCCCTTGTAGACGTAGAAACCAACGATTTGTAAAACTTTTTTTAAACAACAGAATAATGGCTCTCTCTCTCTCTAGCTTTCACATTCCATGAAGTGAATTTGCTACCAGTATGGTAGTCCTCCAACTATCTTGGTTCATCGCACGCTCCCTCGAGTTTCGACGTCCTATTGTTCGCAGATTTTGATCGACGTCGTCGCGCAAGCGTAGTCTAGCCCTTTCCGTGCTACCTACACCGACTAGTTGTTAATGGGACACTTTTCTTATCATACGTTGTGATACCGATCGTTCAACGTGGCCGATACATCTATCTCGGTTGGATTTAGTGAACCCGATAATGTCAGAATCTTCAAGGAGACGTTTAATTTATCAGATATTCGTTGTTCGCAACCTTAACTGGACCGCATGGTCCAGCACTGGAAACGGATCGCATCACCTTCCTGTCAAAGGTAGCACAGGTCTTATAAATGTTTGTAAAATGGGACACATATTTTGATCGAAGAACAAGCATCTGATTACCGTCCATGCCAGCGCTTCTATAAGATTTTACGTTAGTTATGATGGTGGAATGTCTCTTCGAGATCATGGCGGTTTTCTGTTCTTCCATCATTAGATCGCCACTTTGCTTTGTGGATTTTCTTATGTTGAAAGACATACTTCATAGAACTAGGTTATACATTATGACCATTTCCGTGACGCATTGGACGTTGTTGTTACTCAGCTCCTACCAATTTTTGCGTTGAAGTCAACCACGATAACTTTCAGCCCATCATCTGTACTCACCTCTCGATGAGAAAGCCGACTCCAAATTCTCCCTCGTTCTGGTGGCCGCTGTAGTGGAGAATTTAAGACAGACCATTTAATCACGTGCAAGTACATCCAATGAGTAAATTTCCGCCCTGTTTGAAAGGTACTGGAGATATTCAGATGAGGCAATTGTCTAGCGTTGTCCGAGTACATTTTCCGAAGCTTTGTGGATTTTCTTATGTTGAAAGGACATACTTCATACAACTAGGTTATACTACTGTGGACAAAAAGTAGTAAGACTCTTTAATTTAAATTTCGCACGGAAAACCGTTCGTCGAAATATTTTTTCTATGTTGGTATGACTGTCAGTGACATCTGTGCCAAATGTCACATCAAAATAATCATTAGTGTTTAGTATAAGCTTGTCTATCTGAAATACAAAAAGTGCATTCGGATTTTTACAATGAGTGAAATTATTCAACAAAGAAGTTCCATTAAATTTTATGTGCGGATTCAATTTTGTAGTGCCGAAACATTCAGAATGTTGCAAAAATCCTTCGGTGATAATTGTATGTCGAGCAAGTGTTTTTGATTGGTACAAATTGTTCAAAGAGGGTTGAGAACGTGCTGACGACGAACCACGTCTAGGACGGCCATCAACATCAACTGATGATCAACACGTTAATAAAATCATGGAATTGTTGCTCGAGAATCGACGATTAACAGTCAGAGACCTTACTGGCATCGTTGAAATATCGGAAGGATCAGTGAAAACTATTTTGAAAGATCATTTGGGCCTAAGAAAAGTGAAAGCACGATTGGTTCCAAAATCACTTAATTTTTTGAAAAAACAGCGTCGCGTTGACGTCTGTCAAACAATGCTTTCCGACTACCAGGATGTCATGAAACGTATTATAACTGGCGATGAGTCTTGGATCTATGCTTACGACCCCGAAACAGACGATCAATCGGCCGAATATCGTGCCAAAGATGAGCCGAAGCCGAAAAAACCACGTCAAAGCAAGTCAAAAATCAAGGTGATGTTGACAGTTTTCTTCGATTATCGAGATGTAGTCCACTCCGAATTCCTTCCGACCGGCCAAACTGTCAACAAGGAATACTATTTGAGTGTTATGCGTCGTTTGCGCGAAGCTATTCGTAAAAAGAGGCCGGAATTATGGGTCGACAACCCTTGGTTTTTGCACCACGATAATGCACCTTCTTATACTGCATTGGTTTTACGCGATTTTTTCGCCAAAAATTCCACCCATATCGTTCCGCAACCACCGTATTCGCCTGATTTAGCTCCGTGTGACTTCTGGCTGTTCAGCAAAATCAAACGACCGCTCCGGGGAAACCGTTTTGAGTCAATTGAAGACATTAAACGTGAATCGCATTGGAGGCTATTCCGGAAATTGACTTTAACAGTGTTAAATGTTTCGAGGATTGGAAAAAACGTTGGCACAATTGTTTGAGGCCGGGGGGGATTACTTTGAGGGGGACGAAATAGATTTGGAGAAATAAATAAAGAATTTTAAAATTATGAACAAAGTCTTACTATTTTTTGGCCACAGTATTACATTATGGCCAATTCCGTGACGCATTGGATGTTGTTGTTACTCAGCTCCTACAAATTTTTGTGTTGGTAGAAGTCGACCACGATAATTTTCAGCCCATCATGGTGCGGGATGTTACGGATGATGTCTCCAGCTCAACAAAGAATAAATGTTTGACATCATCTGTACTCACCGCTCGATGAGAAAGCAGACGCCAAATTCTCCTTCGTTCTGATGGCCGCTGTAGTGGAGAATGTAACGATTGGTGATATTATGGAAACCTTCCACCCATCCCCCCCCCCCCCAGACCATTTAATCACGTGCAAGTGCAACCAATGTGTAAATTTCCGCCCGTTTGAAAGGTACTGGAGATATCCAGATGGGGCATTTGTATAGCGTTGTCCGAGTACATTTTCCGAAGGGGTCATTACTTGATGTTTCTTGTGAGTAAGTAGTAGGCCAGCTACTCATTCCACTTATTACGTGTGGATGACATAGTAGTGATACATCTTAAAGGCACTCAGTTGCACTTTGAACACGTTTATATAGCGAGCCGCTTGATACCTCCTCCTCCTCCATCAACCAAACAAATCCAAAAACCCTTCGAGTTACTGACGACAGGTAGTGAGTGAATCTTCTTCTCATTGGCCAATTTTTTAGTGCAGTGAATCATTTGAAAGTATAGGCGTGGAAACCTATGCCATTACTATTTGCAAGTAGTCCCCATAGAAATGTGGAATTAATATGTTTCCGAGAGAGTTATATCCATTTATGATTTCGAATTTTGAGAATCCTCATTGTCAAAACTTTCCAGTTATTCTTGCAAGTGAATGGTTCGGAATTCATATCCTTGTTGTAAGTAAATTTTCATGTTTTTCGAGTACTAGTTGACTCGAGTTCCGAGTACTTGTTTTTATTCCTCAGTTGCATTGTCCAATATTCTTCATGGTCTTTCTTGAACGCAAAGCATGGTGTTCAGTAATTTTATTGTAATCTCGAAGATTTACTACATGGGAAACCTTCCCCAGATCTGCCCTGTACAATCGAAATTGGTTCTAAAAATACCTCATTCAGTTATCTCGGACTTATCATAAATCTACAGCGATCTTATCTTATCATAAGATAAAATATATTTCAACGAACGAACTTCATTTGAAAATAACCTAAAATTTGACAATAAATTCAATGATAATTTGATAAATAAGTGAATTTTATTATAATCACAACGGTATATTATTAGTTGTACAAATAATTTTTATTTCCTTAACGGTTGCACTTAAATTAGGCAAATAAACTTCTAAATGTTTCATATTTTCCTTTTGTTTGTCCGCGGTTCCCATGATCGTTGATCGGCTGGGCAACAGTCGATACAAAAACGAAACTGTTTCACGAATTATAAAATTATGATGTTTGGCTAATACGATTTCGTATGCTTTCTTGATGTGGCCACTTAGATCGTCCCGTGCCTCTGCATCATTCAAAATGTTAATTAGGAATAATTCGATTAATTCTAGACCACGGTTTAACCACACTAAAGAGTCAGGTGCAAATCGTTTGTCTATAATGGTACGCAGTCGAACGAAATCATCCATGTAATGGTATCCTTCGGGATTTAACTTGTAGCATGTGTTGATTTTTTCGATGTTTCCGCCCATGTCGTTGGTGATCGGTGCGAGAAGCATACCAAATGATTCTGTAAGAAAGATATGTAAAAAATTTAATTACATTTTACCAAAATTTTGAAACAAGTACGAGTACAGTTAGAGGACCTACAATCCGCGAATAAGCTTATGATTTTAAGAAATATGAATTATATCAAGACTTTCAAAAACGGATCACCGCGCCAAAATAGTCCTAAGACAAATGAAACGAAATAGATGAAGGATCTGCTGCTTCTTTCAATTGACGTTTGAATTAAACTCTGCCCTATCAGACGTATCCATTTCCAGATTTAATGGAATACTGGAGAGAATAAAAACGTTCATAGCTTCTCGTGCCGTGAACTATACAGACTAGAACTATATATTGCTTATTTCTGTTAGTAAAAGATCTGTTAAAAATTTATAACATACTCGCTTTAAACGGCCCCCAGAGGTAAACTTTGAATATAGCACCAGTCTGTGATGCACCAACAAAATGATCATAAAATTTTGACGGAATCTTTAAACGTAATATTAATATTAAATCCGTAATATTAAATTCGATTGAAAAGTGGGAATTTTTGATTCTGGTGAAGCTATTCGAGGCTATTGGAGCTTACTCGGACTTTGTATTGTCTCGTTTTATTTATGATCTTCCAATGTTTAGGTAATTACCGTCTAGCCACAAAGCTTTTCTTCAATTTCATGTAACAAACCCATCGCATCATCGGTGATCAATTCTTCTAATTAAAAGTACCCAATTGATTTGACCGCCCTCCACAGTTTCATGTGTGTTCAATGGAATCTTGTCGCTTACCGATTCTTTCTCCTTTCTGAAATATACCGACCCGAATAGCCAATTTACTCTGTAGTTGGAGTATTTAAGGTTCTTCGCTATTTTAGATGATGTAGATAGACAGATGTGGTTAACTATAAATACCCATTTTTCCTATCTTTCCTCGACCATATCTTCCAGTCCGCGTTCCTTGTTTGGTAAACGAAGAAAATTTTGTGATACGGGATTTCATCCTTCTGTAACGTCAAAACCGTCATGGGAAGCCATGTTGCTGTGTCTTCATCCACACGGGTAACGTTCAAGGAAGTATTTCGTATTTTACTTCAAAGGAAATTTCGACTAAAAAGACCTCGGGAGAGTTTTGGTTGGAAATTCCCAATCTGATAGCCTTGAGCGTATCATTGAAACGTTATGGTCCTTATTTTCGGTTGCTGCGCCCTCTTCTGAATGATTCTTTTATAATCATCCCCATTCAAACATTTGCAAAAATATTTACGACCAAGAATATTTACCTAGAATTAAACAAACTTACTAGTTTGTCATCAGTTAGTTTGTTTAGAATTGAACAAACTTGTCGATCTGGCTTTGCGATTAATTAGAAAATAATCTCAAATAAAATAGATAGGTCGTGCGATTTTCCAATTAATCGATTTTACAACAACTGCAACAATCAATGTATCAATTATGTATACCCAGAGAGTAAAACTAGTTACATTATTTATGTTCATATTGAAAAAAATTAAATTTGGATTATACACAGGTACATATACTTTGATTTTCCGCGAATCGAATCACATAACAAAATAAAAAACTATGATTTGTTAAAACCACATATCTAAACAAAATACATAATGACTCATCCATGGAATTCATATAAGGTTATTTCTCACCGTATATAAACGTAAAACCGAAGTAAAACCTTAACTAATATTTATAGACGTTACGTGTACGATACTCACCAAATGCATGCACAAGTTCCCGTGTCGATTCCAAAAATTCTTCTGTTACTAATCGACGGTTTTCATCGATTTTGTTAAATCCCTTGAGATCTCCAATCCGGATCCGTGGTTCGGTTCCCGTAGTCATTTTAATCTCGTATATATGTATGTTTGTGCTTAATTAGCAATATTTAAAGCTAACACTAATTTTTCTGGAATACTTGAATACAACTATAAATAGAGAGTCAAACGTTAATAAACTCGACGTCTCATAACATAAACTAAAGAAAAAACACTTTACTATTAAAAAATAACAGAATGAATGAAAGTTTTAAGGCTTCGCTACACACAACACACAATCTCAAAAATTACTGTTTAACACAAATTTTATAACGTCTTACCGATGCGAAAGTTTTTCTTGAACAGAAAGAAATAATAAAAATAAAAAATTTCGAATCAAAATAAAAACAAACCGAACCGAAAATATGTTACGTATCGACTGTCGGAAAAAAAACAAAAATAATTATCTTATCACGTTTGGTTTTACGTGAGCTCACACTAACGCGGATTTCATTATTTAACCTAATGAAGATCGATACAGAGTGACGAACTCGCAAAAATTTTAGCAATTACATTGAGACAATGTGTCATCCCTCACATGCTGTCTACTAAAGTCTGTGATCAAAAACTAGAACACTACTACATAACAAAGCTCAAATTATGACATTGCAGAACGACAAATATTGTATACAGTTGCGGCTCTGTAATCGATAGTTTATGCTGTATGCGGCAACGGCTATCGATTATTTGGTGTTGAATTAAATCAAATTCATTGATTTTGAAGAAACATACTGTTAGTAAAGTGGGCAGTCAGTTAAGCGGCTAATCAAAGGTAACGGTACCCATAGCAAGATTGGACCAGAGACCAACCATATGTTAGACATTTGTTGTATATATTTGATGTTGCTTTCTGCAATTTTTCCTTTTTCCGCGATTACACGATCTTTGTTGAGCCTAATTATTTTAATATCCTTTTTAGCCAAATCAGGATTCGAACTGCTTCTGCAATGTACCTAACAAATGCCGTATCTGTTGTTGATAGCTTAACTAATGTGTGCCTCTTGCTGGTCCATCCAATTAAGGCTTTCAAATTCGGTTGGTAGTACTGGATTGTGAACTATCAATTTGACGGTTTACAATAACATGTTTCTTAATTTAGAGTTTTAATTAGAGTTATACATATTTTGGACAAGTCAAAAGGAACAATCGTCAAAAAATGTAAGGACGTACGAGTATGTACCATAGCGTAATGTGAAGATCTGGTGAGGAAAGTTAACACAGCAGAGTGAACGGAAACAAACGACAACTTATGTAGAAATGAATCAAAAAATTCACCATGAAGCAGAAAAATGAAGTGCAGCAATTACTAGAAAGGTATATGTTTCTGTAGTATACGGAAAATAAGAGACGGACCACTATGGTAAAAAATTGCCTTTGGTGAAACAAGAAGTGGTTCGAATGATTAAAGAATTGCAAGCGGCAGTTATCAACGTTAAGCCCAAAGAAATAGCCACTCCACAGAACAGTAGTAAAATATTTGGGCCACAAAGTAACGATTCGTGCCAGATTAGCCAATGATGCAAAACGTTTCCACGAATTAACAGGAAAAGGGAAGCAGGGTATCATTGACACATTTCAATTCGTTCGAAGAAAAACCTCGCATCGCATATAGACTTCTCTAATTTCCGTTTTATGCACAATTTCTGAATGCGGTGTACAAATTCGGAAAAATTTAACGAGAAGACCAAAATATGGTCATCGTTGCGTAAATGAAGCCAAAACTAATATACTTTTAAGGTAAACAACCATGTTCTCGTGCTCCCACTCTTTACGTTCTGGGTTGTCACCTGTTAACTCAAATAATGCAGTGGCCAAATCAACTTCCTAACACTCGTATTTATATCATGTGATTAGATGGTTCTCTAAATTTCTTATGCTCTGTACTTATACTGACATAAACATATGAGAGTCTAACCACTTTCGTGGGTGCACCCTCCCGCAGCATGTCTATCATCGGACATTTCTCTCTTTCCTAGTGGAAGGTAACCGTTAAAGGAAATTAGGCCTAATAAAATTTGGGCTCAATTTCTATTTGGAATCATTAAGGCAATTTCACAATTCGAACAAAAGAAAAATAACTGTTATTTTATAAGAAACTAGAAGTAAGGGTGCACCTCGTTCGAGAGTTAGTGAGAACTATGCTCAATTTTAAAATTCTAAGAAATGCCTTATTCAAATCAAAACGAAAGCCAAATTTGTGCATTATTTTTGTTGGTGAATTAAAAAAATTTAAGCTTTTGATTCCCGAAATTGCCAGATCTAGTACCCGGTCATATAAAAGTTTTCCCTATTTTTTTGTAAACATAAAATCATTTACAAATATTTTTTACAAATATTAAAGCACAATTGATTGTTTGTACGGAAGTGTAAAAAAGAGCAATACAACGCGACCCGCACATATAACTAAACCAACCTCTATTTAGTCTGATTAACTTGCTAAATTCTTGTTACGATTTTACCCTAATCAACTACGAATTGGCTTAGGTATATCCCGCATAGCCAACTTCCCACATATTCGAACACCAATTTCTTCTTCCAAACCGAATTTTATAGCAATCGATTAAGAAATGGCCGAATTTTAATTGAATGATTCGAATTCCAAAACCCGCCTTACAAACGGGCATCCCATTCAGAAAAACCAAATTCCAAAAATTTAATCTTAAATTCGTATTGAGTTATATTGGAATCACCAATTTTTAGAACTTTAGAAGCTAGAATCCTATTTCGCTGAATTCCAAGTTCAGTTCAGCAAAGTCAACTACCAGAACTTTGTATTTGGGTCTAAATTTCATCTTAAAATCGTTAAGTTCAAAATCTAATTCTAGAAATCTAATTTGATCGGAAATGGATCCAATGGTCTTTTTTTATATATTTATTTGGCTCTAGCTCCAAATTTGGTGCCATTTGGCCCTTATCCAATGGTCCATGCAACATGGCCAAAAATCACTTAAAACGATCCTTTACAACTGTAGTAACATAGCCAACATACACACAAACCAGTTTTCTTTTCGTTCTCCTATTAAGCGAAATAAATTGAAATGAAAAGATGGTAATTTATTGAAAAAAATCAATGTGAGCCTTGGTGTGTCCCAAGTAAAATTACAACCCCAAAAATTTTGGATATTTTTAATCTCTCGAAAATTACAGACCCACTTCACAGTTCACAGACCCACTTCTTAAAGCAGGTATCTTAGGATGTAGTTACATCAAATATAACAAGCATCTAGAAGAAAACGAAAAGTCGCGTGTACTCCTTCATCAAATAAGGTACCTGAGAAGTACACCCATTTCTGTCGTTTAGACAGTAAAGAAGACTGGTATTAATTTAGACAACCTAAACAGATCTTTGTTTAATTTTACTCTGAGATAAAGAAGAAGATTTTAAAAGTTCATGTTTATTCATATTGTGTCAGATTCTCGAAGGATGCTTTTTCTGTTTCACTAAAATAAATGTACTTCGGCTTCAAATTGTAGATTACTGATCCATCGAGCAAAAAATAAATGTTTGTTTCATTAAATTAACGATGGGCTGTGTCTTGGCAGTCAAAATAATTTGAGATAATAATTGTAAAAACATTTTCAAAGAATATATATGATAGTCTCAAATTTGGATCAATAACAGACTTATAGCCTTCCTATTAGCCCTATGATGTTAACAAAAGCATACTAAATTTTGTACCCCACGTTGAGTACCTCAAGCAATGTTAAATGAAGGCAAACTAACAGACTCACAGTTATAAATTGTATTATAAGTCCGAAAAACTACATGCGGTTTATTTATCTTGTCTGCACTGTAGGTAAATTTCGTAATCAAAATTAGAAGCGTTTCGCTTCAAATGATGTCATCCATAAATACCAGTTTATTTCGTAAATCATGCTTTGATGGATCGCATCGAGTTAATCAAATTCGCACAAAATATATTATCTTTATTATTCGACTAAAAATATTATTGGGGGTTGTTGGTTTTTATCAATAGTAAATCGAAACAAAACGTTCACTTTTAGAAGTGTTCATACAATTCCTTACCTTATTGTCTGGCTATCTGGTTGACGAATCCACCAAATAAATTGTTTAAATATCACACTTTACTAAATCACCTATGTCATTAATCGCAAAAATTGTTACCCCAGTCAACACAACGTTACTTGGAATCCGAAATTCATATTTATTTTCCCCGAGAAATGACCAAAATTGAATCAACATCCCAATATTCGTCCGTCTTAATTCGATTAATCTCAAAGGCGTTTTATTGTGCGATATAATCAACCGTTCGTTCGATATGAACTCAATTTGTCCAGTAATGGAATTATCACGGTTATCAAACCATTTATGATAGTTTAATGTAATTAAACAGTTTTTAGTAAAGTAACATAAATCGTTGTTTTTCTGTTTGTGATATGCGTCTAAAAATGTACCCGGTTTTCGTAGTTTGGTCAATTTAGAATTGGGGCGCTGAGTTTTAACTGTTGGCTGATTACAAGATATTATACGATTTGGTAAATTTTCTGTATAATTCGTTAAACTAAAAAATCGGTTTATGAAGTCAATATCATTTCCCATAATACCATCTTCGGTATGACCTAAGTCAAATAGGTGGCCAATTTCATGGCATAGTGTACCAAGAGTTGTGGAATAGCATCCACCGTAAGTTCTACGGTAGTTACTATCGTCCAACAGCTTAGCTACATCAACAGTTTGATTAGACTTGAGCTTTTTGATTAACTCATCTAAATGATCAGCCCAGACGTATAAACATCCTGTACCGAGTAATGCTAGACCACCGGTACTAATAGCTATTCGACCTTTCGTTTTTTTAAATATATTTTCGTACGTATAATCAAGTTTATCAAGTCCAGTAAAATAGGTAAAACTTAAAAAGGCGATATATTTCTTTGTTTTAAAGTCCCCCTTCTCACTACCTACTATTTCTCGAGCCAAATAGGTCCATAATTCGTTTTCATCAAAGTTATATGCCTGTTCAACGTCTAACTGACTGTAGAATATTTCACAATGCTTTTCAATACAAAAAGTTTTCTTGTCGAACCCGCCTTGATATAACTTCTCCGCATAAATCGACTGAATTAATTCCAAGCCCAATTGGATTCGTTTACATCCAGTTTGAGGTGTGCCCAATGTTTCACTACTCGATTGGAAATAACCACTATGTCCTTTAAATATTACATATAATGGAACAACTGAATATTTGGAGGATGGAACAACTCGAGTTACATTTAATTCAAGCCGAGATTTATCGTACCGAAACTCCAAATTATGCACTCCGATTTGGTGAAGGCGTACGACGACGATAAATGTATAGGTCGAATTATCCACACAATACTCATGAAACTTCACCAAATCATTATTTAACAAAACCTGTAATTCGGTGAATTTCGATATATTACAAATTTTACCTTTAATTATCAGTAGTTGATAGAAAATTTGGTCATTTTGTTTTACGTTCGATAAAATTATTTCATTGTTTACGACAGACATAGGGATAACGGATTATATTGTTCGATTTTTATCACTTAAAATGTAAAATGAGGTTGGATTAAATTTACACATTATATTATTATCGTGTAATGTTATATTTACTTATTTATGTTATTATTATTAAAAATATTTCGGTAAAAAATTAAGCAGTTAAAAAATGTCAGAAATGTCAGACTACGGGTGCTTCCCAACTATTGTAGGTTCGATGATAGACAAAACGTCAGTACCTTTTTCTTGAATGCAAAATCGACGGCGAAGCAAAAATTAATTCACATGTATGTTGACAAATTTTCAACTGGGAGATTTAAATTCAAAATTTTTGATCTATTACCATAGACAGACTACTGACCCCCTGTGCCAACAAACTATAACTGGTTTCATAACTATAGTTCCGAGATCATGATTCCTAAATGAGAACTCAAGACACACTACAATTTATTTTGTCTTCTCGTTTGGTTTTAAATAGTAATGCAATAGGCATCGGCAAAAATGTCAAGATTGACATTTAATTAACTTTTAAATTTTCAGAAATGACTCATCAATATAAATGATAGAAAAGACAAAAAAACTGTTCCCGCCAACTAAATATCTCAATGGCCAATAGAAAGCTAAAGGAAACTAGATTTGATTGGTAAACTATTAGTGTCAGGAACCTCCTTTTTTGATGTATTCGGCGTTGGGAGCACAAAAATGCCTCGGGATGAGAAAAAATATCTCATTCCGAAACTATGTACATATAAACCTAGTTGTAAATCAGGACTAGGCATGACACATTAGAGCGAAATCATGATTAACTCGAAACTATAGTAATGAAACCGGGGCTGGGATGTTGTAGCATCACTTTTTGCGACTTTCGACTTTTTTATGTTTCAATTTTCAGGAATCAATTAACATTATGTTTCGCGTAAACAATTATGTGTTTTATATCGCGATTTCAATCTCTTGATATAATTGTGTGCTTTCTCTCTTTTCTACATTTCGATAAACTTATCACAAAAAAATTATTTGGTGATTATTAGAGTCGATTAATCACGTAGTCTTAGAAATCGAAGAAAATAAATAAAATTATGTTTTACTCGAGCAAGCTGAGATCACATTAGAAAATGCGTAATTTTGAAAATGAAATAGGCTGCCAATTTACTCGTAAAAATGAGTCATAAACTACGTAGAAAGTCGAAAATAATGATGTTGCAACATCCTAGCCCAGTAGTCTGTCTATAGCATAATACAAAATTAAGATCAGGTTTTCCATATAAAATTTAAACTGACTCGGATCCATCCATGTCATGAAACACGCTTATGGTCGGTTGCACAGAAATATGACTAACGGCCGGTTAGTTGTACGCCAGTTAAATGTTTTGTGTTTATTTAAACGATGATGTTAAACGATATTTTTTTTAAATATTTGATAATTAGCAAATTGGTTAGGTTTACTCGAATCAAATGAATTTTAAAATTCAACATTTTTTATGCTTTTTTTAAACTTTATAAATTTTCCTAGTTCGTCGTTGATATTTTTGATGCTTTATAAATTTAATATTGGAATTTTTATAAAAAATCAAACAACTCTTAACAAACGATTTACATAATATAATAAAATACTATTTTTTGATTAAATTTGAAGTTTTACAAAACTATTTTTCACCGACCCTAAGATATTTTTATAGAAAGGATGCGTAGAATGATATAAAAATGAGTTCCTGTGGACGTATAAAATAAGATTGTTTTATACGTCTATATACGTGTAATGATTTTGTTGATGATGGTCATTAGTGTGTCATCAATGACTTGCTTGGAAAATTCGTAGATAAAACATTCAAAAATGTAATACGCCCTCCATGATAAGGGTTCACCCCTATATATAAATAACACAATGATAAAACCTACACGAATATTCCTACCTTGTTATCATGCGCTTTCGCAAATATAAAAATTTAACCTTAAAATTTTGAAGCTGTCATTTTTCATTTGAGTACATCCAAAAAATCGAAGACAAAAAAATTTTTTTTTGTAAATCGATGTTTGGATAAAAGTTTTTCGTGTTTTACTTGGCTTTAAAAGTAAATAAAAAGCAAAAATTGGATAAATAACAGTTTAAATACAGTTCAGTATTTCTAGTTGCACCATTTTGGAATAATATTCTAGGGCTCTGTGTTTATATTGTTCCGCCGAGTATTTAATGCCTAATCATAGAGTGTGAATCGCCAGTGTTTTGTGTGTGTACGATCTGGAGTGAATACAGCAAATCAACAACATAATGTATCAAAGTAGTTGTGCCGCGGCTGGGGCTTGCACTGAGCATGATCACGATCGTCATGACCGTGAGGGGCTCATTTCACAGGAACCAGTAGTTGCACCAGTTGAACATGATTACAGTGGTTTTGATATAGTGAAGGCGACCCAATATGGGGCGATATCACGAGTTAAGGAACTTATCGAAGCTGGATGGGATGTTAATCAGCCAGATAGTGAAACAGTAACGCTTTTGCATTGGGCCGCAATCAATAATCGTAAGGATATTATAAAGTATTTTTTGGAAAAAGGTGCGGTTGTTGATGCACTTGGTGGTGAATTGAATGGTACACCATTACATTGGGCCACAAGGCAAGGGCATTTAGGAGCCGTTGTGCTCTTAATGGCCGCGGGGGCGGATCCAAGTTTACGAGATGCAGAAGGTTGTTCATGTATACATTTAGCGGCACAATTTGGTCACACAGCATTAGTCGCATACTTTATAGCACGAGGAGTGAACCCAGACTTACAAGATCGTTGTGGTATGACCGCGCTGATGTGGGCCGCCTGGAAAATTTCAGCCTTGGATCCGGTTCGGCTACTACTAACACTTGGCGCTAATCCTAAAGTGGTTGATCATACGCACGGTAACACAGCACTGCATTGGGCCATACTGGCCCGAAATCCAACAGCGATTTCGACGTTAATTTTAAAGGTGATTCTCTGTCACCTATTTAAAGTTATTTTAATTGATCTAATGCTTTTACTATTCATTCAAAGGGTAAAGTTAGTTTGGAAATACCAAATCTTCGGGGAGACACCCCACTTAGTATGTTAAAAGCACATCAAGGATCAATATGGATTGGGCCGAAAGTAGCAGAAAAAATTCGCGATGCCGATCAGAACGCAAAACGTAAAAATATATTTGTGAAATTAGCACTAGATAAGGTAAGTCTGCAATCTCAATCTATAATGTTTTATCTCTAGCAAATATACGAAATAACCTAGCCAAATTTCAAATATGTATAGCTAAGCGGTTGTTAAAATGTCATGGAACAATAATGTTTTGCTTTATATTTCTGTGTCAATTAACCTATGAACTCAACCATTCAGTTGAATATTATATCGATTTTTAAACACAATATTTGACGCGATTTTAATTTAAGCATAAATTGTGCTAATTAATTCATATTTTGTACAAGTTTTTATACATTCAAACATAATTTAAAATCAACAAGGATTAGATAATATGTACTTGGATATGGGTGTTTGAGTACGTAAATACATTTTCTAGTTTTATGATTACGATTTTTCATTATCTATTTACGTATAATGTACTCGTATGTTTTGTACATCGAAAGGAGACTTACATAAGAGTTTTATTGCAAATTGGTATTTTTTAAGTGGAAATTGATATTTCTTCGTCCTCAAACTCTCTTTGGACAAATTGGTGTCAATGTTTAATATGCTGGTCTGCAATTCTGATATGAGCACTGAATTTTATTTACTAATTTGATTTGTTAGTTTGGTCGATATTTCATGTGTTAGAATATAAAAATGAATGAAATTCTCATTTTTTTGTGGCCAACATCTAGATTATGGTAGTACTGTTTTGTTTGGTACGTTGAATTATATACCTTTAAAACTATATTAATCTATCAACGGGCAGTTATTGTTGGGACAGTTTTATCATTTTTTTCAAGTCCTGCAGTTGGGTGAGATCTATCTATCTTATTCGGCTATATTTTGTATAACCGATTTATCGCAATCTACGATAAGTTATTTTATCTCCTCCTTAATTCACAAGCAAATATTGACCTTCCCAATTGTAGAAGTATTCATCCAAGTAAGGTAAACATACCTATATTGCTTATAAAGAGTGACTTTGCAAGAGCACGTAAATTTTGATCATTATTGAAATTCTAAATAAACATAGGCAATTTTCTCTCGGTAGTGATCTAGGACGTATTACAGGTACCGATGTTCGATGGCATCTGATTGTTAGCTATGCCACAAACTCCGTTGTGTTTTTTTTTTATTGACGTTCCAACCCCACAGTAAAAGTTAAACATTCATTCATCCCTATGCTGCGTGAATTCTACAGTTGAACTTGGGTACATTCTTTTCCGATTTAAACATAGTAAATAGTAGAATGCCGATGGGAGCGCATCGACTGTTTGTTCCAGCTGCACAAAGAAAAGTAATTTTCAGTGTATTAAATTATCTGTTTCAACTGGACATGCGTGCAAAATGTCTCAAATCTGAATTGATTCCCGCTGGTCTGTCTTAAATTATGTACAAATTTAAATTCTACGTCAGGAGCGAATAACAAGGTTTTTTGTGAGCTTCTGTTGTTCTTCATTGTCCTACTAGGTATTTTAATAAATCTCGTGTGATATTTGGAAAGAATTACCCAACGCCTTGGACGATGGTAGTTGGGTCATCCACATCAACGCCTCTCAAAAATATGAATAAGGGCAACAAACTGAAATCTGGCAAGATAAAATAGAAGCTAAAAGGAGCACAGAAAAAATTCACTTCAGTGATTTAAAAGCACGAGGCCTCGAAATAGACGACGCTTTTTTATACTACGAAAAGCGAAACGGAAAAGTTTCCAATGAAGCCTGATGACGTATCTAGGTTCCAGCTTTGTCAGTGTTATTCGATCATGGCGGATATTGGACGAACACAAAGAGGAGTAAGATAGATTTGATAGATAATTTTTCAATTTTAATAACAATGGTGAATTTACTCAGGATATTACCGACGAATGAAGTTGCCTATGTATTTGTATGATGCCATGTGCTCGAATACTTTGAGCCACCATATAACGCCTGTAGAATCGTCAAGTAATGAAGAGCAACAAAACTGTAATCGCCGGAAGGCATTTTCTTGGCATGTTACGAATTTAGGTTTAAATTTTGTTTGATATATCGGGAGGTTCCGAATTATTTCCATTCGGGCCATAATTCTTTAGATTCTTGACGTTCTTGCCTTTCTTTCATCAGTTTTTTTAACAGGACACAAGAAGTTATTGCCAAAATATTTTATTTCTATTTTCAGCGCATTTGCTGGTGGAGCATGGTGGCCACACCATTTATAGTATTCTATTTAGCTGGACTGATATTTTGTGCAAACACACTTTACATAATAAAATTCTTCCTTCTTGGTTGCTTATACGCTATATCACACACAATAAGTAGAATGTTTTTCAACGAGCAGCTGATGGCCCTCTTACCATTAAGCGTGTACATCGCCACAAAATTATGGTTCTATATAACATGGTTTATATACTTGTCACCAACAATGTCTTTTCTGACAACGATAGCATTTATAATTTGCAGTGCATTTTTATGGGTCAATTTCTTAAAATCGTGGCGCGGTGATCCAGGCGTAATTCGTCCGACGCAGGAGGTGCGAATTAAAACTATAATTGAGTTGTCGGAAAGTGGTGGTTCCGGTTTTGAACCGTCACAATTTTGCTCCGCCTGTTTAGTACAGAAACCGATAAGGTCGAAGCATTGCGGTGTGTGCGATCGGTGCGTTGCCCGATTTGATCATCACTGTCCATGGGTTGGAAATTGCATAGGTAAGCTTGAATATACTTGAAGTTACATCTCACTGTAAAATTAATTATTGTGTGTTGTTTCAGGGGCAAAAAATCACAAATACTTTATTCTGTTCTTGTGGTCGGTAATGCTGATGTGTATCTGGATGCTGTACGGTGGGGCAAATTTCTACTACAACCGGTGCACAATACAAATTAGTAATGGTAAATTACACGATTTAATATTAAAAAATAATTTATTATTAACAACGATATTTTATTTTATCTAGGATTATTTCAAACTGTTGTCGCAATGGGCCAATGTGAACCCTGGGTGGGCTGGGTAATGATAAACGCCTTAATACATTTAGCGTGGGTCACACTTTTGTCGACATGTCAAACATATCAGATTATTTGTTTGGGAATGACAACAAACGAACGGATGAACCATGGTCGATATCGTCATTTCCAAGCAGCAGGTGGTAAGAGCCCGTTTACACGTGGTCCCATAAAAAATTTGGCCGATTTCTTTGAATGCGGCTGCTTCGGTTTAATTAAACCGAATAAAATTGACTGGGTGACCAAATTTAGTGTCGAGAAAAACATTGAACATGAACCATTGTTGCGGGCTACCGATAATTTTCAGTATGTCTAAACTTCTAAAAATTTACGTATGAA
The DNA here is from genome assembly GCA_963691935.1 of Nephrotoma guestfalica. Lineage (NCBI taxonomy): Eukaryota > Metazoa > Arthropoda > Insecta > Diptera > Tipulidae > Nephrotoma > Nephrotoma guestfalica. Next base: position 288,459,120 of record OY829913.1, on the reverse strand, counting down.
AATTTATAATTTTTTTTTTCATTTTGCTTATAGTTTTTATTTGAATTTTTTACATTTTTTACAAAAATAATTTATTTCCCTTATTTAGCAAAACTGCTTTACTGCTAGCATATAATATTTTTGCACAAGAACAAACAGAAAAACAAGAATTGAAATCACAAATTGTTAAGGAAATATAAAGATTTTATTTTGCTTAACGGTTTGCCTTAATTTTCTTTTTCTTATTTTCCAGCTGGCTGGAATGAAATATGATATTGATCAGAAAGTTTGATTTACCTCCATTTTACTTATTTTGTGTGTATTATGAGTTAGATTTACAGAGGAGACAATTGGGCCAAGGTAATATAATAACATTTTTCAAGTTCAATAAGATCTTTTCTTGTGTGGTTAGAGGAGGTTCGGAGAAGTGCTGGCCACAGAACCGAACTCCGCAGTAATAACAATTTCGTTCCCTCGTACTGCTTTCAAATTTTGTTTATACAGGTTTGGATCTAAGTCCCATCGCATACTGATTCAATGTTTGTAACCAGAAATAAATCATAAGAAGAGGAAACAAAAATATAAGACAATTAAATCCCAACATTCTAAATACCCCAGATGCCTACAAAGTATATGGCCAACGAAATATTTATTTTATTTATTTAGTGCCCGTAAAGGTTGCCCTGAATCTTGACATTAATGATAAATTGTTAAGCAAATGTAGCAATTGCGTTCGAACGGACAAGGTAATAATAAAGGAATATGCATTGCTGAAAGCATTGACATTTATATGACTTAACATTTCTGGTTTCTCCAATATTTAATGATCGATTGTTAGTGACTTAAAGGCCTAATTTGTTGTGCTCCGATCAATTTTCAAGTTTTTGTCTGTCCCACCTTTAAAACAATTGTAAAGTGATAAAACATGTCCTTTAGGTATATCATGGACTCTGCTCATTTTGTAGTGATTTATTTGCGCTCTAGCTCTATGAATTCGATTTATGTGATTGGATGCTACTGCACAATGCTACATAATGATGTCATAGCCAAAGACATAAAAAAATTCCTACAAAAGTTGGTCCTCGTAAATCAAAATTTAGTTCAAATTAAAATTAAACAATTCGAATAAATGAATAACCGAATTTCAATGAAACGAAAATTAAAATTAATATCAAAAAATCAAAATCGAATCAAGTCACGTGTGATCGAGAAAATTAATCAGGGAAAATAATTCAATGTTCAATAAAACATTAACAAAAAATAATTAAAAAATATGTAAAGAAAACTAAAATATAATTTTAAGTGTATTAATTAAAAAATAATAATTTATTTAAAATAAATAATTTAATTTTCAGTTTTACGTAACATAAAATACACACAAACACACAAACAAAATTTTAAGTCATTAAACTATATATAAATAATAAATAGAGATAAGTAATTAAATTATTATATATAATTCCTATAAATATGCTTTTATTTTTTAACTTTATTAAATTAAATAAGCACGTATTAATTATGATCACATTATTTTAAAGAAAAACTCTTTTATGGAACATGAAGAAAGTCATATTTAATGTTATTAAATAATTAACAAGTTATTCTGTGTAAATGTGAGATTACATATAAAACACTTAGGCCCCAAATATATACATGAATAGAATTAATTACGTACATTTTATTATTAATTCTAAATTGTTTTTTTTATAAGAAAAGCACTTTACATTATTGTATTATTCCAAAGCTCGTTTTTTATAATTTTTTTACTTTTACTAATTATATTTTAATTAATTACGATTATTATCACAAAACCAAAAAATGTATCTACTAAATATTTGAAAGACAAAATTTATTAATTTTTATAATTATTGAAATATAATTTTAAAGACCATGAAAAATAAGTAGATTAGAATTGAAGAAAAAATATATATTACATAATTATAAAGTAGTTTTAATAATATTATTTATTTACGATATAAATATAATAACAAAAATATATAATAATTCAAATTTAAATAATAAAAACTATATAAATATTTTATAGTTGTAATTAAAAAAAAAACAAAACAAATAATAATTTTAAATTTGATTCATAAATTTTGTTTAATTATTTTATTATTATTTTTTCGTCTCGGTTTTATGATGATAGTTTTAAGGATTTAAAATTTAAAATTCTAAATAAAATTGCAGAAAAATGAAAATATTTGAAAAATAACATGGTTTTTTTCTAGTTGGGAAATCTAAAAATAGGTTCTTCACTATTATGTGCCAATATATGGGCACACCAAAATGGAAAAGTTACCCGTTAAAATAAGGATGAAAAGGAAAAGGTGATAGGAAAATATCCGCAGAAAATGAAAGCTTCTCTAATTAAATTTAAATCATTGCGAATGATTATCGCAGATTATACATGAACTGTAGCCAGACTACGCAATATTATGTGAACAGTATAGGAATGTGGAAATTGATGGACTAGTGATTATAGCGGCAAGGCTCCGACCGAATGCGTTTGGCCGTATAAGAAAGGTCGTAAAGTTTCGTCAGATAATAAAGCCAATAAAGCAATTAGTCCACTTCCTGGAATGTGTTTTTCTATAATTTACAATTTTGCGACCCGTACACACCATTTTCAGTATTAAAACTCATTCAAAACGAGGATGCACTTCATAGTTTTCTCCAAAAGTTTTAGGCTCAGTCACTCAGTTGATTTTCGTGTAGTTTACATTTTTCACAGTCACTTGGAAATATGAAGAGCATTGGATTTGTTCGATGTTTCTAGGTTTTTAAACTAAATCTCTTCTCTTCGAACTCTTCATTGATGGGTTCCGAAGTAAATCTCGCACCTCATCAAAAAATGAATTTAAGGAAACTATACGAAAAGCAAAGCATTCAAACTAATAGAAGAGATCAAGCTCTGGTTCTGTGACTGACCATACTTTTGGCAGCGGATCTTTGTCGAGAAGAAAATAACTTGGGAGATCTGTAACTTCTACGCGCATTACTCCATTCTGTGTGAATTTCGTCGATCATAGCTTAGGATTAATGTTCAACACACGGAATGGAAGACAAAATCGTTTAGCTCTTATAGTAGCCTGTTGGACATCGCTAGCACTAAGGCGACCATCGTCGAGCAATAACATCGTCATCAAAGGGTTAAACCTACACAAGGACTAAAAGAGTGTTAAGAAGATGCAATCGAGTTTGACGCGAGTTCTAACGTGGAAGAAATACCAACTCCTAAACCTCAACAAATATGCAGGAGGACACTTGGTGAGTGAACGTGGCCATTAAGCAGCGACGAAGCTGGAAGTTCCACTGTGATGAGATCAAGGAATACCCGCAATGTCCAAGCTCAAACTTTCAAGAGTTGTAGCACCACCAATATGCCCTTTCCTCATGGGTCATGTAATATATCTATACCTTGTTCATTCGCCTATTGACGGCTATTCATCCGAGTATGAACTAATCTCCGCCTCTAGGAGAATTTCTAACAAGAAAACTCGGGCTAGACTACATACCTAACGTCGCCTTAGAGGCTGCTATTATAAATTAAAGCATATTACTTTTGGAAGTGCACAACTCTTTTCTAAGAGAGGATACGCTTTCAGATGTTTGGAATATGTAGCGGCTGCTATTTCTTCCAAAGGCCGAAACACAATCAGCAGGCCTAACTGCGTTCCGTCTGATTTGGGTGTTGGATCATTATGTGACGTTAAACATTAAAAATTAAGTTAAAGGACAGCAAAATGGGAACGCATTATGAGCGTCCTTAATACAAAAAATTGTTCTTTTGAAGGCAGAGTATTTTGAAACCCGTAATTTTCAGTAACACACGGAAGAAGTGTGCAAGAAGTACAAAGTTACTTGTAAAGTCCCTCCGAGAGCTGTACTCGGTAAAAAGGTTGTGGAACAATTTCCATTCAATTTAGAACAGATAAAATTGTATAGCGTCGCTTAATTAAGTACATGGGCTTATAAATCGATGTCTGGCTATAGATGGACTTCTATAGTTCTCTATAGAAGTTCACAGTTTTATTTATTGGAGCTATCCAGCCTACCTAGTAAATCATATATTCTTTAAATGTTTGATAGAATATCAAACGCTTAAAGCTAAACGCGTTGAGGACCAAAAAAATAATTTCTAATTTTGATCTTCCCAGATATCAAATTTGGTCCACTTCTCGATTTTACTTCGGAATTATTCTAATAACTGAAACCTCCTCATTTCAATAATTTGTTAGCTGGGTTTTCAATGTGTTAATTTCCTTTAATGAGTTTGCACCAGTCGAGGCATCATCAACGTGAAAATCCGCCCTAACATTTTTTCCCGCTGATGTAATGTGCTAATCGACATATGGTTCTTGCTAGTTTACACTGTTTGTTTAATCGAAAAAAAACCTTGACGAATGGTAGTCCCAACTAGCTGTGCATCATTAAGCCTAAACAGCAAAAAGATATTTGCATTATAGCAGTTCCTCTTCAAAGCGACATTAATAATAATTTAAATTACACATGAATAAAAGATTCTTGCATCGGCCGGGAATCGAACCCGGGCCGCCCGCGTGGCAGGCGAGCATTCTACCACTGAACCACCGATGCTTGAGAACTTTATGATTTAAACCCTCAATTATTCTGGAATTCGAGTGATTTATTAGAATGAATTAATCACGTTTATATATCAAATCCTCAATGTGCTCCAGAATTAAAAAAATATAAATTAACAAAGTTCGAAAAACGGAAGTTATCTTTTGTAAAAAGACAACTCCATAAAGACAAAATACATGCTTGTACGTACTTAACTTTGACCTTCATTGTTCCTCACAGTGATGTAATAAGCAATTGACGTCATGTACAAATTATAAGCAACAGGTGACTCAATGTAGGCTACCAAAATAAAAGAAAATTGATTTTCTCATCTGACGTGTAAAACATTTGATTTATTTACAAACAAGAAATTTCAATAAATTAAATCGTATAATTAAATTATATGCACATCCTGTTTTACAACTCCTGCATTTAGCACCAGTTACATAGTCGTAAATACCTCTATGAGGTAGATTGTTAGATAAAGCCTGAAATCGTATTATTCCGTTCCGAAATCATTTCTTACAGTCCGAATGATACTTGATACGAGACGTGTAAATATCGTAGCCCAATGAAATTGTATTGTCGTACAAAACTCGGTATCGAGTCGGCAGAATCGAAAAATTAATAATTTGAGCAACTGGCCATACAACCCATTCGGCAGCATATAATTTCCATGCCTTACATTTAATTTCCTCCACCATACTCTCGTAACTATGCTTCTCTAGAATACCCAATGTAATGAAAAACGATGAAATACAAATTGGTGAACCAATCACCTGATCGATCAACACTTTTTTCATCACAATTCTAAACGTTCGGCCAGGCATTAAGTTATCTAGATATCGATACCAATGATGGCATATTATACCGACAGTCATTCCCGATATTGACATATGTACGGTACGTTTCTGCTCGTAGCGATCGATATCACCCGACATAATTTCCAGATTTTGTTCAATAACATCTCCAGCAGCTGATAATCCAATTGATATGCCAACATTCGTTAGAAAAAGCATTCTATCACTAAATGCTTGTTTTGTAAATGATCTGAGGCGTTGATAAGCTTGTAGAACAGCTAATCGCATTGTATAATATATATTATTTTAAATAATTAAAACGAGTCACAATAATCCTAATTAATTGTTAATATAACAATTGGTTATAATTTTATATCCGTGGTTCCATTTCGTTTATTAATGATAGGAATGGTTCCTATCTTTGTTGATAATTTCTACCTAAAATAGCAATAATTCACACGATCTATTAAATTAATTAAATTTCCAGTTATATAAGCACTTACACAAAATGTAAAAATTAAACTAATTTAGTTATGTTTTCATGTATAAATTTAAAAAATTGCGATGTAAATTTTATTACTAAAATATAAACGAAAATTTGAATTTTCTGCACACATGTGCTAGGCTGCCAAAAACCTAATCATAAAAATACAGTCATACCACATACGATCACGAAATATTGCATAAATAAAAACTGACGTTTCGCTGTGATCACGTGTTTTGACTGATTGTACCAAAATTGAAAATATTATATAAGGTGCGACCGTCATTTCAAGGGCGGCAACGCAGATGAACACGGTGGCGTTGTTGTGTTTACATTTTTGAAATGTGTAGACATAGTTTATTGAAATTCTTATTGAATTTTATTGTACACTTATTTTATTAATTTTATATTTTGTAGATTTATATTATAGTTTATTAATTAAAGCAAATATTTTATAAAAATTTAATATTATATTTATTCTCCTAATAGTGAAATTAAGAATTATTCGATTTTTAAATCGATTTCGATGTGCAATGGCATCATCTTCAGCAATGCATATTTACTTAATACAATCATAATGTAGTCGTACCGCTAGGACTCACCGACTTGGTTTAAGTAAAATCATGATTTGAACTGTTTACAATGCGACAGTCAAGTTATAGTTATCTTCAGAATAACTTGCAGTTATCTTTTTGGGCGTTTATAATGGAGGAAAAACGAGTTTTCTGACAAAAAAAAAATTACTTTAATAAACTATTTGGTAATACACATTACAAATAATTTAAATGCACATATTTTGAATAATTTTCCGTTCAATTGAAAAAAACATTTAAATTAAAAAGTCTATTATTATACATTTGATGAAATTGTAAACTTCTGAAGAGCTGCCAGATGTAGATTTATATCATCAATTCAGCACATTTTTGTCATCAACAGTTGACCGTGATTGTTATGTTATTTTTTTAAATGTTCTGGGATGACATGTTGTAACATCATGTAGCGTATTGGGTTTTCTAAAAATAATAAATGCTGCATTCAGCCTACAACTGCAAAGTGATTTCGAAAGTGTGATATTCTAGGATAACCGTTTTAGTTTCACATAAAGATGTATTTATATCAGGCCTGATAACCAATAATAAGAAATCGCGGCAGGAAAATAGCGATAACTGTTGTTCGGTTTTATTTTCTTAAACTGTATTAAAATTTATATTTTTGTTTGTATTACTTGCGCTTATATTTATTGCACAGCTCTGTAAGTAATCAACATGGTTCCTCCAGGAACCAGGGCTTTGGGCTTTCGTGATTAGTGAGGTGAGAAGAATACAATATTCGTAGTTGTATTGTTTTAATTAAATTACACATGTCGTAGATTTCACGAGTTCCGTACTGGGTAGATTGTAGAGATTGCTACTTTAAACTCCTATGCTAGATTCTAAGATCTGCCATTTACGGTTAAACAGAGATATTATATGTCCCATGAAAGGTGTCACATCACGGTAAAATTATAAATAGGAGAATCGGTAAAAATACCATTTGTGACTGAGATTACCGACCTAAGGGGTAAAAGTTGAATTAGCATCGTTCATCGCGCAAGTTTCGTATAAATGAGTGTTCTCGTTTCTGTGATTTGGCAATCATATTTTTATTATTAATCACACAGTAGATGGAAACTATATTTAGTCAGCCAACAATTGTATCTCAGTTTATGTTTATGTGTTAGAATGATATTCTCACACGTTTTGGAAACAACTTGAATTTAATGCAATATGTGTCCTAGGTAGGAACCTAGCGTAAATTTTATCGATTAAAAAAATCAATAAAACATCCATAAAATTCCAAATAGAGTTGTAGCAGGCCTTTGATTTTACGGGGTGATTAAAAAACAAAACTAAACAAATAATCTTTCTTGATAGATATGGTTCACTTTAAAATCAAAATATGTCTAGCAGCCCTTGCTTTCTCCTGTTTCTCCTAAAAAATTATTTTTTTCTTGATAAATTAATTGTCTGCTTGGTTCCTATCCTGGTTTCAAGCAATAAAGTTTAGAGGTCCTCCGGTTGGGCCAGCTCCCTCATTAAAACTCTTTGCAATTTGAACGATATTGATAAGAATTGGTAATAGTATTTTTGAATGTCGAGAGTTAAGATGTGTTATGATTTTAAAAAATCGCTTGAGTGGTCCTCCGGTTGCGCCCAGGTCATTTATATAAGCGATTACTTAAAGTTCTGCTTTCGGAATAATTTAATTTTAAGAGGTCCCCCACGCGAATTTACTATGTATTCACTTTGATCTGGATTTCGTGATCCACCAGTGAATTAGAAGATTTGAATAAAATTGGAAAGATTTGTAAAGATACTTTACTAAATTAATGAACATTAATAGAAAATTAATGGTTCGGGAAATTTTTGAAATTTAGAATTCTTGCTTTCAGTCAGAAAATTTGCTTGGAGATGATCCGGTGGAGCTTGAGTCTCATCCCAACTCTCTGCATGTCGAATGGTTTTGTTATCAATTGGTGAAAGGGAGTTTTCGAGTGCCAGCAAGCGATTGAAATGTATTCTAAATTTATTTAGGGTCGTCCGGTAGAAGCTGGGTAACTTATTTAAACATTTCTAAACATTTTCTGACGAGAGGACCTGGAAACGATTGCAATATTGGTAAGGAGTGTTCAATTTGAGAAAAATAAGGTGAAAGGATTTTTGAATGTTAACAAGAGATTGAGCATTATCGTGGTTTCGTAAAATAAGCGGCAATCGAAAACAGATAAAATTCTATTTGTATATTGAAAATTAAATTACAGTTCGAATTACGAATTTTATTTTTGGGCCATCAACCCTTGCGAGTCTCAGTACTCACACCTAATTTTTCGCGTTAAGTTTGACTCAATGTCCCTCTCTTTTTGAAAACGAAATCAATATAAAGTTGTGCTACCCTCAGAAAAAGAACATTGCTCTTCATAGTTCGAATTATACACATAATTTCGAATTCTGCCCTTTAATTTGATTATTTACAGAATTGATTCATTAAAGCGAAAACGAAATTCTACATTAGCATTGCTAGAGTACTGATTAGTAGTTCCATCTAGTTAGTTCGTCCTAGACGATACATCTAGCAAATATATCATCACACAAATGTTAGTTTAGTCGCCATTTAGTTCAACTCGATTTTCAAAGTTTTAGAAATGTTTCAAGATTTTGCAAACCCCAGTTGAGGATATGGTTGCAAAAAAAAACGTTACACATGTTTTTGCTCTTTCCAAATGTTTCATATTCTTCACTTTCATTGAAACAACATTCACTTGGGTGTTTGACACAAATTAATTATAATAAAATTGGTTTCGCGCCTATACCTGAGGTATGTATCACGTCAAAAAATTAGAGATGACTGACCTAATTTGGAATATGGGAAAATTGTAGAACGCAACATTTCGATAATCATTAGTTTTTTGAAAAGCAACCAAGTACTACTATATACCTATTACACATCTTTATAGTTATTGAAAAATCTGATTTTTCAAATAATTTAACAATTCATTATCAATTTAATCGAATTTACGACACCGCCTACAAAGTCACATGTCACCGCACGTAATATTTGTTACACTTTGTACGCTACACAAAAAGTACACGTCCCACAAAATTTGGTGAACACCCTGCATAAAAAATAACGTATTGACAAAAATAAAACGAAACAGAAAATAAAAATACACAAAACAACATTTGGTCGTCTCCGTTTGTTGTGTTTATATTTACATGATGGCTGCGACACACCGACACTCATAACGGAAATAGGAGAAAATGTTATACAAAAAATACCGTAAAATGATACAAGAGGGTAGGACCGATTTTACACAAAAACAGGACGATAAACGACTTAAATTTGATTAATTAAATTTTGTGTATTAAATTATAGTTTTTATTAAATCAATAAGGGTTGCAATGAAACTAGTGTATTGTGTAAATAGTGTACCACAGTGATTTTTAATTGATTAAGATGATTTAAACAAAAATTTCTACGAAAGTTTTTTCACAAATTTTTTCCTACTGTGTGGTGATGTGAAACAAAAGAATTTTTATTTTCAAACAGTAGTAAAGGCACCCAGTCAGTACCTACACAGTACGAGTACGTTCTTGGTACACAGCTACAGTGCGACAGTGAAACCAAGAAAAGATGTTGTGTTATTTATTTTGTGGATATTCCAAATTATTAATTAATAAAATTATGAAATAAAATTATCGATAAATTAATTTTATATATAAATTTTAGTGTGTTGTTTGTATGTTGTGTTTATAAAAATTGTGTGTGATAATAAAATCAAAAATGTTACTTAAATATTATTTCATTGTGATTCTGGTGGATTTGCTATTTTCGAAAGACGAAAATAAAAATTCCATCTTTCATTATGGAGCTGAGGCAGTGATAAAAAATAATGCAACATCGGAGGAAGCATTCACCCTTCATGATGACGGGTAATGTTTTATTACTGCGGCGACATAAGACTAGCGAATTATTTAAAGTACCTATTTAATTTTTTTTTTGTAGTGATGACACAACCTTTCGGGATTCGGCGGAAATTAGCATGATGGGAATGAACCGGGCCGCAAGTGGCGATACGTCGGGAATGGAGAAATATGTCAATTCGAATACAAATAAGAATGCAAACAATAATTTTTCGTCCTTAAATGAAAAGGTATGACTCAATTTATATTACCTCTACCAACCTAATGTTAAACAATGATACATAATAGGGAAAATTATGTATTCACATTTCCCGTGTACCCGACATTCGAGTAGTGTTTCCCTTATTACGATTATTTTAATATAAATTATTTTGTTTTGTATTTTACTGGGTTGAGGGCGAAGTCGAACACTTACTTACTTGCATATTATGTATTAAGGAGGAAATATAAAAATATTTTTGTGTGATTTGTTTTGTGTTTTGAGGATGAATCAATTTTTGGTGGTTTTGCCACTCCTTGAAAATATACAACACAATATGCAGCAATAATCAGATGATTGAACCTTGCCAGTGTATTTTGACTTTCTCGTTCCAACCAAAATTCCAAAAGAAACACGAAAGGAAAAAAAATTACCAAGTTAAGTTGTGTCGCGTTGACGGTAACCCTTGACCTTTGATTCCATACACTAAGTAAAAATAAAGCACCATTTATCGATTATAACACGATAAGAAGCCGCGTTTCAAGATTATCTTGCCTTAAAGGACAATGTACCCTTTATAGACGAATTTGAGTTTAGGATTTGGAATTTGGTCAACATAAATGTATTTAGGTTTTGGTATCTCGTTGTACCCCAAATCAGAATGTAATAATTTATTAGGCGACATAAATTTTTGTTTATTGCTTTTGTAACCTTTTCTGGTTGACTGAATTTTAATTTAATGAATTTTAATAGAATCGACTGTTTATTATCTAGAATTTTGTTCATCTATTTCTTTCCGTAATTAATTCCATTACTTAAACACTTAGAAGTTCTGCAAATGAAGAATTAGTTTTAAACTGTGCGAGCCACACATGTGGATGGGTTTGCCTTTGCTCTACTATCTCAAGTACTTCTAAGCTTGATATCCTCAATTCAGACTGTACCTTTGTCAAATCAATAAGGAGAGAGGTGTTTGATAACAGTTTATGCTCTACGAGTATGTCTATTGTGGGTTTGATGCTCAATTGGAAAGTAACTAATGACACTCTTTCCTTAACCCATTAGGTGCATCGCTTTTAACGTAAACCATAAAAACTATCTCTTAAACCTTATCCTATGCTAACAAATTGGGAATCCGTTTCTTTTAAGCTTAAAACCTCTGGTGATTTCACTGGGCGAGATACTTTTGACTAATTTTGTAAAATCTTGTCCTCTTACAAGCATACAACAGATTCAGACTGAGCCTATGGTGTTCTGATCTTTAAAAGCTAAGGAAAGTAGCAACAGATAAATAATAAAAAATCGTCTAAGATTTGCTCATAGCACTATTTCTTGGAATAATTTCTGTGTATTATATTAGCAAGTCTATCTGAAATCGCTAAACTTCAAAGGTTGCTGGCAAAAATGATACCTGCAGACTTGATGTTTTGTGTCTGATGCAATGCCGATCTCCTCTAACATGAAAATTACTGGGTTACTGTTTTATTTTTCCGATTGCGACATTATCACGTTTGAATGTGTTGTTGCGTCCGACAAATCGAACACTCCGAGGAATTAGCCCGCAGGCCTGGCATTCTCAACGTCTTGCAATTGAGTTGATTTTCTTTAGCACCGTATATGGCAGGTGGTCCTGATGGTGTTTGTCCTGCTAAATTATACGACCAATTTCCTCTCATTGGGATCACTTACTCCTCAATAGAGTTAATTTTTTTTCTAAAAATTGAAAGAATTGTCAACAGGTTTACTAGAGATAGCCAATTATCTTATTTCACGTTCAGTAATGTTTACAGAGTCGGGAAATCCTGGGAAACTGCTTTACCTGAACTTGTCACTAGGATTGAAAGGTCACTCAATAATAAGGAGTTTCTCGTGTGCACTTGGATTGCCTTTCCGGTTCCGTCCAAAGATTATGCCCAGGCAGGTTCTTTGTCTTCCTGTGCCTCTTAGTTATTGATGAACTAATGTGAAACTACAGCAATCTGAATTCTTTGCTCAGAGCTATTCTGCTGGCTTGCTCGTAATGCTTTCAAGTAGAGTTATGGTAACTTGAGATGGATTTTTTCGTTAATCCATCTAATATCAGTTTACTTGTCTTTACTAGACGAAGAAATACTGGTGAATTGACCGCCGCTTCTCTTTTAAGGGAGAAGATCATCAGAATACACCGCTTAAGATCTTGTTGTTATCTTTTAAAATAAACTTTCACAGAGAACTTTGCTTGAACGTAAATCGTGGGCATTTGACTCGCAAAATGTTGTTTATTTACCAATCGTTAGTTTTACCTTTGCTCTCATATGCTTCTGGGGTTTGGTAGCTTGTGGATAACTTAAAAACTGAACAGTCTACAAGCTAGCATTACCTAATCTGAACTAATCTTCAATTTCTGAACTAATCCGGAAGTGCTATGATTTGTTTTTGTTTGGTTGGGTTGTTAACCTAAAGCAAAACAACTGTAGAAGCACCGCAACCCCCCATATTCGGCCTAACCTTATTATGGTATCATCGCCCTAAAGCAGAGAGCTTTCGTTTTCAGTTCACCGAAAACGACAATTCACTGTAGTTTATTACGTTCAATTCAAATTGTTATTCTCATTGCATTGTCCTTTATTTGTGAATTGTCTCAGAACGTTATATCAGCCACCTAGCGTTTAATAATTTAACGTGCCACCATTCTCCCATTTGAGTCTTTATCAAACGATAGTTTGTATTAAATTCGGATATTTTGTTTAATTCCTTCGATGAAGGCAAAGCTGCACTATTGGATTATTTTATGTAGCTGATAAATTTATGTTGTGGCCGTTACTAGGAAAACGTTAATTAGACTATTGCATTTCGATGCTAATCGAACGAGATAAAATACATCTGCAGGAACAAAACCTCTGACACACACGTATAAAGGCGTAATAATCGGACATAACAGGTCATGATTTTTACTGTATTTTCCGAATTGTGCTTCTTTTTCAGTCGATTGACTATTTTATCAACCGCTCTATGTGCCATCTTAAGGTTTAAGATGGTTTCTCTCGTAACAAATTCGAGTACAAACAAAAAACGTCTTATATATTTCCTTGAATTCATAGATTATTTTTATTTATTTTTTCTGTTACGTTTAAAAATTCTGAAAATGATGTCGTTACGTTTTTTATTTAATTCTTGTTATATCCTTCCTATATCCTAGTCATTTAAAAACGAAATCCTTTCTTTTAATTCTTCCTGTTTTGAATAAAAAAAACTGTATTTATACTTTTCTTGATTTAAATCTACCTAAATTCGTTTTTTTTATTTCTAGTATATACCTCCACCACCCCAATTGGGAATTTGCCAAGTGTATAATGGGACGACTTGTATAAATTTTCTTCAAAATAAGCCGGTATTCATCCCACCGAATCTGACCATGGAAATTTTAGAGGAGCGGCTTAAAGCGGCCTATGTTGTGATTAAGGAGTCGAAGTAAGTTATAAAAGTTCGTCGTTAGTCGTTCGAGTAATATTTATAAGACTACTTTTTATTTTGCAGAGACATGAATCCCAACTGTCGTGTGTACGCACTTCCTAGTCTATGTTTTAGTATTCTTCCAATTTGTAGAGAACCGGAGCTTTCAAATCATCAATACTTTGCGCTAAAAGCGGCGATGGAAGCAAATCTTCGACACTCAAAGGGTTATCAAAATCGGACGAAAAAAATGCATGAGAAAAAGAGTGGTAAGAAAAAGGATCGCGGTAGTAACGGCGATAATACACCAATGGTGCAGGCATCAATGGTGTTAACAACAATCCCAACCACTACAGTGGTCCCGACTACAAGGGAAACATTTACCATTTATTTCGAAGATGATCCAACCCCAAGTTTAAAATCGTTTGATGGTGAGCCGATGGATGATACCCAAGAGTTTAATAAGTTGCGCCGTAAACGAGCCTCGTTTGAGGTATCGGTCGATGCCAGAACAAAGTCGGTAAAACATTTTGTACAAAATGGGTTGGAGACACTGCACGTTGGAGGAGCAGCCTCTCTATCCAGTAATGAAGAAAAATTAAGTTTGATGAAGAAGAAATTCCCACCCACTCGTGCTACAGAAAATTTGCGTCGCATTTGTAAAAATGAGTGCGAACTGCTAGAAAATGAGTTGTGCCAGAAGGAGTATGCTATAGCTAAACGACATCCTACGATAGGTCAAAAATTGCAACTAGAGGACTGTGAATATTTGCCCGAAGACGATGATTGCTTAAAATTGGGAATCGCAATCGATGTAAACGAGGAGGAAAATTGCTATTGGGAAAATGGGGTGGGATATCGCGGTACTAAAGATGTTTCTGTATCGGGACTCAAATGCGTAAAATGGGCTCGTCTAATGAAAGAAATTAGCGATTATCCAGAGCTGGCGGGTCAAAATTTCTGTCGTAATCCGGGTGGTACACATTCGCGTCCATGGTGCTTTGTAGATTTAAAATCTCGCGAAAAAATCGAAGTTTGTGATATTCCGAAGTGTGCCGATCGTATGTGGTTCTACGTCATCATGATATTCACCGGAATTGTGCTTCTGATTGTGATTATTGTAACGGCGACATTCTGTAAAAAAATTAAGGGCAACGATACGACGAATATACAAAATATTAGTCTGCCGAACGCGGATAAAAATATATACGGAAATTCACGGTTAAATTCTCCCATGGAAATGACCTCGCTCATACCAAGTCAATTAAATGCGAGCAATAATCCATTGACAAACCATAATCCGAGCGGACGGAATAGTAACGCGGTGCTGCGGGTGCCTCAGTACACACTTAAGGATGTTCAATTTGTTGAAGAATTGGGTGAGGGGGCTTTTGGTAAGGTGTACAAAGGCGAGCTCTCCCAAACGAATGGAGAAAAAATATTTGTAGCCGTTAAAGCTTTAAAGGAGAATGCATCGGCTAAGACTCAGGCCGATTTTAGGCGCGAAATCGAGTTGATCTCAGATTTAAAACATGACAATATCGTTTGTATTTTAGGTGTCGTTTTGAAAGAGGAACCGCTCTGTATGTTATTCGAGTACATGACGCAAGGAGATTTACACGAATATTTAATTGCAAATTCGCCGAATGAGGGCAAATATTTAACACAGCTGCAGTTTTTGCAAATCGCTATGCAGATCTGCGATGGGATGGAGTACCTGGCCTCGCATCATTACGTACATCGCGATCTAGCCGCACGAAATTGTCTGGTTGGGAATGGTCTAACCGTAAAAATATCTGATTTTGGATTGTCACGCGATATTTACAGCTCGGATTATTACCGGGTACAATCAAAGTCGCTGTTGCCTGTAAGATGGATGCCTTCAGAGTCGATACTTTATGGAAAGTTCACGACCGAAAGTGACGTGTGGTCCTATGGTGTGGTGCTTTGGGAAATTTATAGTTATGGGCTACAACCGTATTACGGTTATAGTAATCAGGAGGTGATCAATATGGTTCGAGCGCGACAATTGCTACCGTGTCCGGAAGCGTGCCCAAGTTCTGTGTACTCGCTGATGGTTGAATGTTGGCACGAGCAAGCTGTGCGACGGCCGTCATTTTTAGAAATTGGCCATCGTCTCAAAGTGTGGTATACATCCCAAAAACGGGCCGAGCAAAATGAAAACGCCTCGATCTGTGGCGCTAGTAGTCGAAAAGGTTCAACATTCAGCGTATCCACAGCTCGGCCGAGTATAGTGCCATCCACATCTAGTCACCATTCGCTGTGTAAAGATAACGAGACGGAAAATGAAAAGGATTTTCGTCATCACTCACTGGACCGCGAATCAAATCATCGCATCAAAATTAGCAACAGTAATTCTAGTGAGCGTCCACATCATCACCATCATCATCATCACCACCACTCCTTAGATCGCGACGATCGTAGCATAACAAATAGTATAGGGGGTCGATCATCGCATTCCCATTCACATTTCCATCACGGGAACAATACGGGGAATAGTAGTAAAAATCGTAGTCATTCGACGAGTAACACCAGCCTCAATAACAATACCAATAATAATATTAGTAGCACAAATACTGCTAACCATAATAACAATTTTAATTCGGACACGTCTGAAGAGCAGTTACTGCATAGGAACTCATACCGTAATGAAATTCGAATGAAACCACCGAAAAATGGTGGTGACGGTAAATCACATCACCATCATCATCATCGGGATCGTTCAAAACAATCGAATGCGAGTAGAATAGAATATCAACCAAAATATAATTATGAAGGTGCGGGCGATGATAACATCTCAATTTCAGGGGTGAGTAACAGCAGTAGTGGTACCAAGCGGGTTACATCAAATTTAAGTTTATCTCATAAGGATAATAATGTTAAAGTTAACAACGACGGATAATTTTAGGATTTTATGTATTTAAATTAAGTGTATCGTTAATTAACTTATGTACTACTTTTGAAAGTAATCTCAGTTGATTTAGGTTTCATTTAGGATGTATACTTGGAGGGTGTCCTTGTTTGTTTACATGGCACGAAACAAATTATTTCAAAGTAAAATTCATTTATAAATATTATTATTAATTAAATATAGATTTTAGTTTTAGAACATGTAATATACACGTTTTTATAATTACCTACTATTGTATTAGCGGATTTTCCCGCCAAAATCAGATACTCCTTATCCTCTATGTTCTATAAAATATTTTTAACGAGACTTTTAATAAGACACATGACGAACGACAATATTTTAGTTCGTTTTATAAATATTATTATACATATCCGACTTGTGCTTCCGTTTAAATTAATTATTTAATTTAAATTTATTCAGAATATGTTTTCTCCTAATAAATTGATTGTAACTGAAAATTTTTATCCTAGACTTAAACCAAAGAATTACACCCACATCGCACGTCATTCAGATTGTTGTTCTACTATCTAACTGTTTAATATAACAAAAAAATACTGTCATTTACTATGTTATATGTCATATTGATTGTTTGTCGTTAACAATATAAAATGTTATATAAGGTGTCACTGACTAATGTATCGTTTTTCTGTTCTATTGAATGTTATATCATGTGTCGCATACAAAACGTAACATAAAATTATAAATGAATTTTACTTGTGTATAACCAAATAATGTTATTTGTAATTATTAATTGATTAATATAAAATAATATATAAATAATTTTGATTAATTTTAGTTAAAATAAATATTAGTTTTTAAATAATTATTAAGATTTTTGTAAAATTTTTTAAGTCTGACTAAATTAGTATTTAATATAAAAAAAAATATAACCAAAATATTATGTTTAATTAATAAATTAATTATGATTAATTTGTATTATTATAAATTAGATGAGAACACAAAATTATACCACCGTTTTTAGTTTTTATATATTTAGAAATTTAACTACCTAAATAATTAAATTTTAATCTCTATCGCTCTCCTTTCAAACTTATTGGATACAATTATTATTTTTTTATTTATTAATTATATTTTACTTAATTAATAACTAAATAAGGCGACTTTCTAACAATTAATTTAAAAACAAACTAAATTACAAGTGCGGTTTTGGCATTTAACGATTATACTTATAAATAATTATTAATTTAAACAAAATGAAACAACAATTCCAAAAATTTGTATATCACATTTAAAAAAACAAAAATTGCCATTTTATTAAAATTTAAAAAAGTATTTATTATATTTTTAAATTTAATTTTAACTAATGTGGAAATTATATTATTATGGAAATGATTACGTACGAGACAAAAAAAAAATACAAAAACAAAATGAAAAATAAAGAAAAACCAAAATTTATATGTACCCTGAATGCATTTGTTTAATTTGTATGATTTAGTTCAATAATCAAATTTTTCAGATTAATCGAGTTTGTTTGATGTTTTATCATAAAAAAATGTTTGAAATATAATAGAATTTTGGAGTGTTGAAGTCAAGCACGCGCCAACCATCGTAGTTGCGAATTCATCATCGTTAACTTAGCAATAATGCTTAATAATTTTACATACATGGCAAATTAAATAATTTACTGGCTTAGACCTAATCTGGTATCATTTTGGCGGTAAATTTTAAAAATTTTTATAGGAAAATAAGTTTATCTTGATTTTTATAACTATCTTGCGACTTTATTATTATCTGCGTTGCACTTATTCATTTCTCTGCATGTGGATTGCGTGAAATGGGGACCAGACTTGAAGCGTACTCGAACAAGGGTGACATAAGGGTCAACAAATTCTCTTGATCAACGTTTCACAAAACCAAGCATCGAGTTTGCTCTGTTGATGGTATTTTCAATATGTGCTCTGAAGTTCAATTCGTTGTCACAAATAACTCCCAAATCATGAACTTGCGTGACGTAACGGAAGTAACCCTTACAACAAGATCACGGTTGATGTAGTAGTCGCGAGAAGGGGAATGCTCGCTTTTATGAAAGTATGTGATGGTCTAGCATTTGCTCGCATTCAACTCGAGGTTATTCTTAGCACACCAAATGGCGAAATCAAGTTTACTCAACGTGATTGATGGACAAGATAAAAAATATTGGACCCCAGATTACTACACTGAGGTACTTGGAAAACCAAGGGCTCGTAGTTTAAATAAAATATAGTTTTTTATGGGAAAGGCCGTCGAATGCTTTGCTGGAGTCGGTGGTGATGATATCAAACACATTTCCTGTTAGATTGGCGGTGGTGGATCTTCCTTTCAGGAAACCGTGTTGCTTATCAGAAAACAGTTACACGACAGTTTCTCAATTGGTCTGTAGTTACAGATATCTGAT
This sequence comes from Nephrotoma guestfalica, assembly GCA_963691935.1. Lineage (NCBI taxonomy): Eukaryota > Metazoa > Arthropoda > Insecta > Diptera > Tipulidae > Nephrotoma > Nephrotoma guestfalica. The sequence goes on along the minus strand of OY829913.1, from coordinate 288,439,855 downwards.
TTACAGCCCTTCTTGTGGATTGGAACTATAAAAAAATCTTTCCAGGTGAACGGACAAATTCCTAATGAAAGTGATTTTGTAAAAAGGGCCGTGAGTGGCTTGCTGATAATGTCAATCCATTTTTTCAAAGTCGTCAGACCATCAGGACCGGTTGAAAAATTATCTTCTAATTTGATAATCTTGTTGAACACAGTGTCCTGAACAATTTGTACGGAAATTAGAGTTGTTTCAGCATAATTATTCAAATACTTGAAGTAGTTCGTGTCTGATTCAAAATCATTGAGAACGGTTGATCGAAAAAATTGGCAAACTGGTTAGTAATGATTATTGGATCAGTGAAAGATTGTAATTTGTATTTCAAGGTAGCAGGATATCCGTCAAATTTTTTCTTGAAATTGATGAACTGCCAAAATCGCTTATTGTCGGCGATTATATCGGATTACAGACGGCTGATATAGTTATGAGACAATTTTGAGAAATCATTGTAAATGTTAAGGTAACTAAAGTAATCTGAGTCCGCATTAGTTTTTAAAACACTTTGTCAACGTTTATATCTGAGATTGCGCCGTATACGCAAGTCTCGATTGTACCATGGAGGAAACGACAGAATTTTTTTGGCGACAGTTATGGACAACTTCAATTAAAGGGTTAAAATCACTTTTTCTTGCGTTCAAAGTAGATGCTGTATGAGATAGTGGAAATTAGCCTGCGAAAAATAAGAGATTACGCTACTAACTACAAGCAGCAGTAGGCTCCCAAAAGAGAATTATGTTCAGAAATATTTTATTCATTTTTGTACCTGATTTTTCACAAAATAAAATAAAATTTAAATTTCATTCCAGCGGAATAAAATCTTAAAAATGTTCCTTAAATTGACGAATTAATTGACCTCCGAAGTAAAGAAACTCGGTATATGGAATTTTGAAATTCTACAATGTTCCATCTATCTCCGCTATTTTTTAACGAATTGAAATGAAATTTGGTTAGTATAGAATTGGATAGGGATTCTAAAGTGAGTATTGGACAAAATGTTGGACTAAACTACGCCATTTCCTGACCAATTACTATGAATTCTAGGATTGAAACATAAATTTTAGTCGAAGTACAGGTATCTGTTCATTCTACTTGAATAAAATGGACCCTAAGATGCATCTTGAACGAAGTTCTTATAATTTGCTATGCTGGAGAGAACTCGGCTAAAATGTGTCAATGATGGATGCTTCTCGTCCATATCTTTACAAATAAATATAAAAATATGGTTGCATTTGAATTTTGGATTGTAAACTTGCGAATCCAAAAATCAAAAGGTTTTATTTTTTGAGGCCAAATAGTTAAGTTTCAGTACATGGCCAATATCTCAAAAACTAGCACAGATAACCAATCCTGTGGGAGTGTTTGGAATATTGGTCGGAAACAGGAAAGAATTTAATTTGACCACAAAAGCTCAAAAAAATATAGTGAAAATTTTAAACTATAAAATTTTCCCAAATTCCCCATGTAGTCACGGTATGACCTAAGCTATTACAGCTATTACAAAAACAACGTTGGTTACTTGAAACGGGGTATAATTTTAGCTACCGCTAAAGTCAACCCAGTTTCTCAGATTTGCCACTATCTGTTCAGTACCTCACGCGGCATTGATTCCCGCAGCTCAGTCGGGGAGAGGGATCGGTGTGGGTTTAGGGGTACCGCAGATTGTGGCCTAGATTACCGCATTAAATCATGATGACAAAAAAGAGACTGGGGAAGGTAGGAATTGGAGTATCGGACTCCGAAGTAGTCGGTTAGCTTATCAGCCCATCGCTTGGGCAGAACTGACCGCGGTTGTATTCCGTAAAATGTTTATCGAAACATTTTACGCTACTTGACCTAACCTAACTAAAACTATCTGGCCCATAGGCCCTATTGGGCGGGTATGTTAGTAAAGTTGGTAGTGGTATGCTATCGAGGTCCGTGAAAAGAAAAGAGCCGCTTATGATACCACTATAAATAAATGGAAAAGAGAAATGTAGAAAGCCGGCATGACGAGTGTATGAATGGGATGTAGTTGAAGATATTATCTTCGAGGTCATGCCGATGAGGAAGTAGATTTTATTGGGACGGGTTGATAACGGAATTAGGTTTAAGTCCGTTACATACTTGTGGGAGTTTTGAAACTGAATTATTTGGCCAAATTAATCAAAATCTTACTTAGCGAGTTCTAAACGATAATTTCGCTTAATTTTCCATTTAGATTCGCTAGTTTCCAATCCAAAATTTAAATGCTACCCTATTTTTATATTTACATGTAAAGAAGTGGGCAAGAAGCACCCATTATTTTAAAACCTTGTTCACAAATTTCATCATAATTCGTAAAAAAATGGCGGAGATATTTGGAAATTGTACAATTTCCAAAATTCCATATACCGTTGATTTACTTCGGAGGATAATCAATTTGTCAGTGTTCCTTAAACTTTTACGATTTTATTCCGCTGGATTGTTTTCTTTTGTGGAACAAGAGGTATTTCCGAGGCCGAGTAGCATAATATATTATTTTCCGCTGGCAAAATATTATACAGCATCAAAAGTAGTCCAAGATTGTCTCACGGAATTTCTATATGGTGGAAAATTGAATAGCAGATGACCTCGCTTGTCGAGGTACAATCTGCACTATCTCACCAAGCATAGCATAAATGTTGTGTAATAACTGAGCAGAGTTAGCAAAAAATAGATTAGCCTAGATTCATAAGGCTACGGTATTACTGCGGGGGCATCATATCATAGTGGTTGTAAATGCTATTAGAGGACAATATCTCATTAGTAACACGCAGGCAGACTTGTTGCTACTGTTGCAAATAGTTAGCGCCTTAGCGAATATTTTAAATATTGTAGAATCTAGAGGTTTACTTAACTATCTTACTGTGGCTTCTATTGATACTAATAAATTCATTGATACCTTGCAATTTTACATCGGCGTCTAACTGACATTTAAAGTGAATGTTCTTTTGAGGAGAATTATTGTGCCAGAATATTGAGAGGAAATGATCGAAATCGAAAGTTTAATTTTTAAGCTTTGGAATGGTTAAACTTAATTTACATCACCTCTGAAGTCCTTCGAGGTTCTCAAGTTTCCCTAGAATATTTATTATATTCATATATGGGATTGATGAAGTCAGACTTGCGGGTTTGGTTCGAAATTAACTTTGTCAATTTGAACATAACCAAGTGTGGGACTTTATCTTTTCACTGCACAATGAACCACAGTATTCAAGTGTATCAATTTAATGGGATAATTCTTCAAAATTTGAAAGAAATCAAAGATCTGCAGGAGTTAATTTTGTGGAAAATATGAGCTTTGCAAAGCATGTGAATCGCTGTTTAGCTAAAGCCAACTCTACGTTTAGTCTTTATTAAACACTTGACAAGAGATCTTTATGACCTGTTAACAATTAAAATCCTGAATAATGCATATATAAGATCCCAACTTGATTGTGCGATAACCATTTGGTGTATTTTTATTCGCTACGCCATTTGGAGAACGGTTGGGAGTACGATACCAATTTGTCATATGATGCTGGTTGTAAGAGTTATGCTTAACTCAAACAATAACATTTAGCAGGAGTTAGGGTGGAACTATATATACTCACAACCAACTCACAACCAATAACAATTATACCCATAAGTTTCAACAAAACTGATGACCTGAAAGAATAATTTTGCCTCAAAATGTCCAAATTCCCCTTATTAAAAAAATAAATGGGTATAAGATCATATTGGATATCACCAATCCATGATAAAAGCATACAAAATAACTCTGAGATGGGTGAAACACCCTGGGCTCTGATTTGGCGTTTATACCTCCAAAAATGGTGAGAAAAGTAGGACTACTAAGTTTTTACTTTTCGAATAAAACAACTACAGTACAACTAGACATCTTCCTGCATCCATTCGGTTTTGACGGTTAGATGTTTACCTCAATTAGTAAAACTAATTTTATACTCATTCGCTCAATCCTGAGCTACACACCAGTGAAGCTGAAGATTAAGCTAGAGTTCGTCGTGGAGTGTAAATCTGCAAGTTTGCAATTGAACACACCCCAGCATCAAACAGTTGTTACACATTAGCACTAGTGGTAGGGCACTTGTAGCCCGTCCTTTCTACAATGTGATGACAAAGGAAAACTTCAACATCGATTCTCAAAGCGATATAGGAAAATTACATTGTTCTGTAGTAGGATGAACATTTTCTATATTATCGGTCAGTTAAGTTTGGACTAATACCATACCGTGGCGATATTAGAGCTGAATCACATGAAGATGATGCCGACTGAAGATAATGGATCAGAAGACGAAATTTAACAACCTTTAGTCTTATTAAAGTAATGCTCGAATAATAAAAAACAATTTCGAGTGATTCACTGTGTGAAGCACCACAAAAGCCACCTGATATTTAAGATTTCACAAATAGCAAAATATTTGTTTAACGTGTGCATCCCTAACTTACTCTAACCTAAGGTTACGTTATAATTTTGGATCACTTATCGATAATCGAATTACGATAGGATAGACGCACTTCTTAGCGTTTTATAAAACTAAAATATTTATTTATAAACAAATTAGCTAGCAGAGCGTAGTTTCGATCTACGGACCTCTGGGTTAAGGGCCCAGCACGCTTCCACTGCGCCACTCTGCTGTTATATGATGATATTTTTATTTCTATAAAATTACTCACAAACATACGCAAATATGTTGCGTTGAATAATTTTCAATAAAGAAAACTAAATATTAACTAAATAACTAAGCAAATTTTTTGTTTATTATCCTCGACTCGATCGCAGTTTTTAAACCTAGCGAAACCTAAACCGAGGTTTAGATTTGTTTGAGAACTGCATATATTTTTTATATTAGGTTATTTCAAATTCAGCAGAGACAAACAAAAATTGTGGCCGGGCCCTAAAGACAGTGGCAAGAAAATCATTTTTTCGTGCCTAAAGTTCGCCGAATTCATCCAGTAGAATTTTACAAACCCATTTGAAAGATGAAAGACTTAAATACAATATTCAAATGTTTTTTCTCAAATTTCCCATAAAAATCTCCTATAGAAGCTGTCACTTCCGGTGTACTGGATTTCGGGAGTAGTACCGAAAAATAATTTCAATTTTAGGAACTGAAAAATAACTCGCTAAACAAGGTGAACCGTTTACGAGCCATAAACGAAGGCTACACTTCATAGAATAGTTCGCAAATGAATCGTTTTTGCGGCTCCTATCACTTAATTAATCTTTTTAGCGAAGTTTTCGTTTGCATAAAATTCACTTTTAACGTTGCATTAACGTATCAGTTTTGGTGAAACATTTACGTATCGTATTTAGTGATACGCAAATATCGTATCGTATCGTATTTAGTGATACTGAGCCTCCCAAAACATGCCATGATGGACATTCTGCACGGGCGATTTGAGGGCATGAGTATTTCGCGCGGCGGCGACATGAACCTACCTCCGAGAACGAACGCAATTTAACGCCTTTAGACTTCTTCATTTGGAGCTATCTTAAATCACAGGTCTATGCGAATAAACCGCAAACAATTGATGCCCTCATAGTTAACATAACGAACGCCATCCAGCAAATTTAGCCCGATTTTTCCAACAAAGTCATCGAAAATTGGACCGGCAGCCAGTTGAACGACGTTGTATTCCATACATGCCCATACGTGCTATATTTTGCGAGTTGTCTTTTTTGTTTAGAGGGAACCTATGTGTGACTGCGGGACCATTTGTGTTTTAGGGAGACTTTGCTTTCCCTAAGTACTAATAGAGGCCGTACGGTTAGGCCGTACGGTTTACGGTCAATTTCTCGAAATTTGTTGTTGCATTGTTCGATCGATAAACATGTTTTTTGTCAGTTTTGTTATTTGCTGTGGAACGTGGTCCCTTATTCTGATTAGTACTTTAAACGGGTCATTTTGTCTAAATAGGGGCAGCACAGTTTACGATGCATTTCATTTCAAAGGCAATTGATATTTTGCAATAGAATGTTGTTTTCGATATTCTTTCTAATTGAATTCATGTATATTTATATCTGTTATAAGAAGACATGAATGGCATAATCAATTAGGTCTACAGAACATGTGGTTCCAATCCACCAAGATGGTGCCCAATCATACACAGCAACCATACGATGTAAATTTTACGAGAAAATTTTCCCGGCTGAATAATGTTAAAAAGTAGTGATATTAACTGGCCCTCATAATCCCCTGATTTGACCCCTTCCGATTTCATCCTATGGGAGTACTTGAAGGGAAAGGTGTACACCAATAAACCACCCACAAATTCGATGCTTAAGGATAACATTAGAAACGAAGTTGCTTGAACTAGTACTAGATGTCTGCGAAAATGTTATGTAAAATGTGCCTAAAAGAGCTCTCCTTTGTGCCACGCCCAGATGCGGCCATTTGACCGAGATTATGTTAAGGGCCATATAATCAGTCAATAAAATATAAATTATAAAATTATTAAAAAAAACGTCGACCTAATTAAACCGTAATTAAATTATGCATTCAACATTTCGTTAAACCTCCATATCCCGAAAACGTTTTACATTACTGCCATCTATAGTTCAGAAAATAAACTGTAGACATAAATTTGATGACGTATCAATCAGTACTGCCTGGTACTCTAGGTGCATTGGTGTATATGCATGACGGGTAGTATTTGTTTCGTATTTGATTCTTTATGTCGTCTACTCTCCATGCATACACACAAACTTGGTACCATGCATCATACGATGATCCTCAAATTACAGACATAATAGCGGAAAATGTTAAAATTCTAAATGAAAACTACCTTAGAACTGAACAGTAAACTATCACAATTAAAGATAAATAAACAAAGTTCACGCTCAGGAGAACAGCCGTATGAAAGTCGTTCATCGTGTTTATGTTTTTTGAGCCCGCTGTGTACATACAAACCTCTGTACCTCTACAAACTCTCGCTTTTAATTAATAATTGGTCTAGTTTTTAATTCGACCCGAACAAGCAGGTTTAAGTGGAAGTTGGACACCGAGCGAAGGTTGTACATGACACGTGCTGCCGGTATGTACGGTGTAAGCATGGTTCACAAATAAAAATGCACTGTACAGTGTAAAATTACTCAGGTTCCACGTTGAATAAAAACACAAGTATTTTTTGACAGCGCACTGTCGGGTTAAATTAAAAATTAAATCTATTAGTACGTTTATGCACACAGTCGAGTCATCTTAGAGTTATCATTTTATTAATTTATTGTTATAATTTTGAAACTATTTAATGTATACTTAAAAACCTAATAATAAATCAGTAAGAGGATGGCTCGCAAGATGATGAAAAAAATTGAAGAACCCCGTTAACTTAAGCTATAAATGTACCAACAAAATAGGTGAAACGCAGATACGAAGAAACAACACGTCAAGTAAAGAAGATGGCAAGGAATGCTCGAAGAAAATGTAGAGAAAACATCCTCAAAGCTGCCGAAGAGGTAGCTGCAATCCAAAATATGGGAGAACTGCACCAGTGAATAAGGAAAGTCACCGACAAAATTACAAACATACCACCTAAAAGAGATGATACTGGTTTAGCATTAACAACGGATGAAGCACAGTTAAAGAGATGGAGAGAATATTTCGAGGAAGATGTTATCAACAGCACCGGAAATCTCTGGTTACCAAATGACACCAAAATCGAAACTAGCAATACCCACCCACCAACAGGGCGGGAAGTTAAAAGTGCCATTGAAAAGACGAAGAACCGTAAGGCTGCTGGAACAGACAGTATAACTGCCGAAATATTCAAAGGAGATTCATCTACAGCTGCGCAAGCACACTAACACCAATAATCCAAGAAGTGTGGAGGTCTGGCAGAATACCACAAAAATGGATAGAAGGCTTGACAATTACAAACACAACAATAAAGATACTCGCAATGATCATCCTTCACAGAATCTCACCTATATGATCGGTGCAAAATTAAGATACGAACAAGCTGGCTTTAGACCAGGAAGAAGTTAACCTGATCACATCAACTCAATCCGTATCATCAATGAACAATCCAATGAATGAAATTCACCATTTTATCTGCTTTTCGTCGATTTCGAACGCACATCTGATACGATAAATAGGAACGCAATATGGTAGACACTTTGTGAAATAGGCATCCCAAAGAAATTGATTGAACTCATACAAGAAATGTATCGGGATGATGGAAACCGAGTTCAATATAAAGACAAACAAAGCGAAAAATACTAGAACTCTGGAGGAGTAAGGCAAGGATGCGTACTCTCACTAACACTGTTCCTCATACAATGGAGACTAACATGTAAACTCAAAGATTTGGACTATGCAGATGACATATGCCTGCTCACACACAAACACTCAGATATGCAGCAGAAAGTATAACAGCTATATCACATATAACTCACGCAGTTGGTCTCAAGATAAACATCAGTAAAACCAAGACGATGGGACAACACAAATATAACCAAACCGATGCACCTCAACAATGTACAAATTGAAGATGTAAATGAATGTGTATACCTTGGTTGCATAATAACGAAAACAGGTGGGACAGAGGAAGACATAAACAAACGCATAAATAAAGCCAGACACACATTCAACATGTTACAAAAAGTCTGTAATTCTTCTGTCCTGTCACGCAAGGCCAAGATACAAATGTTCAACTCGTGTGTGAAATCGGTATTACTGTATGAGTGTGAGACATGGAAACACACAGAAAAAGTCAGAAAGAAGTTTCAGGTGTTCATAAACAAGTGCCTTCGACGAATACTGAAATGCTTCTGGCCTAACACCATAACTAGAGACCGAAATAAAGAGACGAACGTAGAGATAAAGACGCTGAGGAAATCACCAAGTGATATAACGAGGATGTCATTGGACTGGATCCCGGAAGGGAAAAGAAAAATAGGAAGACCAGCGATGACATGGAAGAGAATAATGCTAGCTGAAGTGAAACAACTTGGTAAATCATGGGAAGAGATAAAAGCCATAGTCCCCAACAAAGTAAGATGGTCCAGCCTAGTAGACGCCCTTTGCTCCTAAATTGGGTATATATACAGGAAAAAAACTACTTTCACTCAAAACTGGAATTACTTAATCGACCCTATTTCCAAAACAGAGAAACTCAATTAAAAAAATTTACAAAATTGTCGATTTAAAGCTACAAAAAATTCAATAAATCAACACCACCACACTAACTGGATATTGGCAATAATTATAACTATACAACATAAGCTTAGAAAGTTAGTCCAGTGTTACGTTGTGGTGTGACCGTCGACCGGTATTCAAACCATTATTTATCACTGAATTTAAATAGGTTCAGTAGGAAAATCCATTATTGAATAAAGAACGCGTCCTCAAATATTTATACGGGGGCATTTAATTAGGAGCAAACTGCTTTCTTACTAACTGATCGACTAGTAATCATCGCAAAATTTAACCCTGAATTTTGCTACATTAATAACTGGTATTATGGAATGGTTCAATTAACACAAAGAATGATTATGAATAGATTTTGTGAATTTTCTTACACAAAATCAATATTCCGATTGTATAAGCCGCATTGAGATAAAAATAATTTTCGAGTTTTTATTTATAGTTCGCAATATTGCATCATCCATTATATATTGAATAATGCTCTATCGAAAATACCCATTTTTTGCATATTTTTGTATGTGGGAGTTGGTATAAAAATAACGTTATTTAATACATTTTCAACAGCAGAGTGGCGCAGTGGAAGCGTGCTGGGCCCATAACCCAGAGGTCCGTAGATCGAAACTACGCTCTGCTAACAAATTATTTTAACAATTTCAGCTAAATACTCGTATAATAATCAGTTAAATTTTATAAATTCTCTCATTAGCAAAACTCGGACGATTCCAAAACTGGTATTTACACATTTCTCAAAGAAACTCGACCACATATTTTAACTTAAGGTAATTGTGAAGTGCAGATTTCGATTTAAAATATTGAACTTCGTGCTGTGATTCAAATCCTTGTTGTAATGAAACATATGTACGGAGAATCTCATCCTTCTTATAAAATAATAACGAAGTGGGCTCCTCTATTCACTCAAGGTACAGTGTCACTGGAAGATGATCCCACAGGCAAAGGCCGGAATACTCTGTTACTCTTACTTTTTTTAATTACATTTATTTTTCGACAAAATCCATGTTCTGATCTCTATGGAGATTGTCATTTCATATGTGTCACAATGTATTAACTATTCCACGTAGGACTTTGCTTTGGAATGACTGGATGATATTGATATTGGTTTTCTTTGCAAAGCCCCAGCTGAATACCGTAAGTCATAGGTTTTAGAATTTACCGGTATAGTAGCAATTTATTATGTAAATTTAGCTCTGAATTTCTTCCTGCTCTTTCCATTTTAGTTTCGCGTCTAGACAGTCATGCCTAGCTATTTTGCCGTGTTTGTATAGGGAATATGCCGAAGTTGAGTTCTACTGGTATCCAGTCGACCTTTTTGTTGGTAAAGTTTACGTGAACAGTTTTTGTTTCAAATTTTATTCGCCATCTCTTCGTCCATGTACTGTCGCTACCTTGTGGTACTCCTGTTGATTTTTTTTATACCTGAGTATTCGCCATCAAATTTAACACGAACCGACCGTGTCGGTTAGATATGTAAGATTTTAGTATTTCATAAAACTGCTTTGGTAATTCTGTTTAAATTTTCAAATATGTTTGTAATTCGATGTACTTATTCTATTGCTAACTTTTAGGTTACGCTTTAACGGTTTTCGCTGAAGCCAAAATCATGTGAAGCAATAAGATTACTTTCTTCTATTTTTGGTTTAAGTCTCTTTAGGAGTAGTTTCTCGAATATGTTTGTGAAATTATTGGAAATAAGGCAATCCCCACAATTTGTTGGGTTTAATTATCATGATTACTTCAACGACTTTCCATTGGTTTGGAAAGTGTTTAGGTCTGAATACTCGTTAATTATTTGGAGGAGTTTACGAAGACCTTTTTCAGTAAGAGCTTTTATTATTTGTCCTGTAATTAAGTCGTATCCTAGAGATTTCTTTGCGTTTAGGTTAAGAAAGGTTTCCTCTTTTAATTCTTGTAATGTGCAAGACCAGTAAACTTTATTTAGTGGTAGAATGTTTTCCTCTGCTGTTTATAGGTAGAGACTGGAACGTGTTCTCGAGGTGGGTTTTTACTTTGCACTAATAGCCCAGTTTTAAACTTTTTGTCGCTTTATAACTGGAATACTCGGCATCTTGGCGGCAATATATATGCTTTGCTGTATTTATAATACTTTTAATGTAACTACTTGCAAAAATTCCTCTTCAATTTTAAGATCTGGTGTTTAACATTTTATTTTATAACCACTGATGAACTGCTCTTGCCCTTCCTGCTGGATGAATGTCATTGTAGCAGTAGCAGCCGTGTCCATACATTTTAAGATATGAAGATGAAACCTAAGATAATACTACGCCTAATTATTTGAAAATTTGTCATCACCTTTGTTTTTATCTTATCTAACTTTCCAATGACTAATACGCATACTTGCAAGCAATGCGAAGTGGAAACTCCCCATTTCTATTTTTGTGCTTATTTTAAGTGCGTCACTTGATTGTCCTCGTCTGTGAAATTAAGTAATAAAACCCATTACGTTCTATTGTTTTGATATTTTTTCTTTATTTAATATTTAGTGTGTCCTCCATTTTATCTTACAACTTCATAAATTCTATTAGGCAAAGACCTATAAAGTTTTTGTATAAATTCTATCGATACTTTCTCGAAAGCATCATACCCAGCTGGCTTCAGATCATTGCGGCATTCGTATTGTCTTCCATTCGAATAAATTTGTTTCGATAACCATTTTCTTTGGATTTTCAATAGTATTTAAATCCGGAGATAAGGCCGGCCAATTCAAAACTGTCACGTTATTTTCTTCAAACCACTGTTTCACTCGTGCAGCTGTGTGGAGGAGTTCGCCGGAAATGTGAACACTTTTTTATTATCCTCTGATCAGTACGGCACTGGCTGAGACTCCAATTTTCTGCTTTATTTTTCTTGCAGATAGCATAGAATTCGAAGCTTCGCACAAAATAGCTCTATGTTCCCGTTCTCGTTCTATTGTCGCCCTTGTTGTGCGACCTCTTCGATTTTTCCGTAGTTTTCTGGATCTTTGAGATAATTGTTAGTGGTCCAAGAATTGCAAACATTTTTTTGTGGAAATCGCTCGAGTGGAATAATTTTCTAGTTTAAGCGCGAGAATGTTTCCAATTTCTACCTTTGTTAGGGTTTTTTCTCGACCCATTTTCCTTACTATTAACTGCAGCTGGTAATAAACTTAATAAACTGATGATAAACTATTAAACTGAACACAACTAAATTTATTTACACGCACCTTACGCCTTCGACGTCAAAAATTAAGTGATGAGGGTATTCAAATGTCGCAGTTAAAATGGGGCGTTTCCACTTCGCATTGCATGCAGGTGTGTGTATTAGTCATGGGAAAGTTAGTTAACCAAGGTGATGAAAAAATTTCAAATAGTTAGTCGCATTACCTTAGGTTTTATGAAAAATTTTCAAGTGAGAGTAATTAAATGTCGCGGAGTGTATCTCTTATTTCAATATTTAGGAAAATGTCTAGTTCTGGAATATGCCAGGTTTGCATCCTTTTAATAGAAAATGTATGTCATTTATAGTTTCAAGGCATGTCTATTGTTTAGCTAGCTGAACGTTAAGAGCTTCCATGCTTCTTAGTATCTTTTGGAACACTGTTGTATTGGTGAAAGTTTGATTAATATTTTCCGGTATTCTTTGATTTTGTTTTCGCATTTTATTTCGTATTCTTTGTAGCTCCTTAGCTATTTCACATGTATAGTTTGCGGGATGTGGCTTCTTGGAATTATCACATTTTGCAGCAATATCTTTACTAACTGGGCATACTTGGGTGGGATGCTTCCCGACACATTTTACACATCTAGTCTCTCTTTGGCAATATTTCGGCATATGATTAAAACCTTGACATTGTTTGCACTGCTGTATTAAGCCGCTATTTTTTAAACACGATATTCCAGACTAGAGGTCCTAGGATAGAGCCTTGAGGACATCCATTTGTAATTTGTTTAGATACAGCTCCTAAAAACATTCATAGTGTTTCTAGGGAGATTGTAGACCGGTAAGCTTGCGATGACACTAGGCCACGTAAGGTTATAAATGCTCCGCTGATAGCCAAGAATATATCCATAACATATTTCGAACTTCGAGTTTTGACAGTGTTGATTAGGCGGACTATCGCATCTTCAGTAGACATGCTACGTCGGAAACCGAATTGTTTGCCTGAGAACAGTCCGCTCTCTTCAATTCGCGGTGTAATGCGAATGGCTTTACCTTTCTAGGAGTATTTCCATAACCGGTAGCAAGTGAATCTCTATCGCCAGGATAATGATTACAACCATTTCACCCGTTTTTCAAACTTTAAGGAAGTGCTAGGCCCTATGATGGGCTATGCCAGCTGGATTATTTCAGCGTTAAAGTTGCCAAGTCCTGGTGACTTGTTACGCTTAAAGCAAGTAAGAGCACTGGTGACATCTTCCCAGGTAAATGGGAGGTCTTCAGCATCTGTGGATGTCCAACTACTGTTGGTGGCGATCTCGCGCGTTTCAGCTTGATGCTCAGTTTCGCCTGGTGTTTCGTCTGGCAGAAGTGAGTTGAGTAACTCCAAGCTCTATTTGTCTTGGTAATGGTATTCAAAACTTCAAGATTTCTTGCTTTGCCAGCGACAAATTTGTATAAAAAGCCCCGCGGACTCTCTTACCATGTTAAGTTCCGTGACGTACCGTTGGAAACTACTTTGCTTTGCTTTAAATACTTCATGGAAGTATTTATTTCTTATCCCTCTGAAGAGAGTTAATTTCAATTCTTTTGATCTTTGGTCCCTTTCCGTCTGGTATGCTCTTCTAAGCTTATGCATAGACCATCTAAGTTTCCTTAGATTAGAGTTCCACCAACTATTCCGTGATTTAGCTAATCTCTTCCTATGAATTGATTTGTTGCAAAGACAACTGTATTGAGATCAGCACCACACGAGCATAAACTTCATCTACCAAATTAACTTCTGGAAGTGCTCTACACTGTCCCAAGAGCCAACCAAGTGAACCAAGTGTCTAGCAAATAGAACCCAGTTAGCTATCTTAATGACGAATCTCGGAGTTTTGTGTCCACTAGTTCTGTGGCGTGTTTGAATCACTAGATACCCAACTTTCTCTTACACACCACCCAACTATCGAGCCCAGCAAGGCTCCGTTGACAAGCTGCATATGGTGTAGTAACCAAGCGTTGAATCACAACAACACTGCGGTTGCTAGATATCGACCACTGGGAGCCCGCTTGCTCACTCCCGAGAGCCGTCGGTACTGGGCATCCGATTCCCTGCGCCGTAACGTTTTTCCTATGGTTGACTCCATTGAGTATTTAGATTCTGGGTTCCTTCCTTGAGCATTTTATAATATGGAGAACAGACGATTCAGGATTTGCCAAGGGTATTTCCCCTGAAGGCAAGTAGCTAGGGTTTTACTTTACGCCCGTACACGCGGGGTTATATTTTTTGCGTTACCCAGGGTTCAGCGCGAGGAGTTTGTATAACCAGCGCACCCCTAAATCCGGGCTGTGGTTTAAAATTCTCAAAAATCGCTGGTCGCATCTTCTCATCTACAAGTGTCCGCTCAACAGAGGTTCCGCTTAGTCCAATGTGTATATGCACTAATTTGCCGATTAATAAATTACGAAACAACAAACCTAGCTTGAGTTTAAAATTTATTAGAACAATGAACTAATAATCCACAATTTATAAACTGTTTTCTATAAATTTTATGTAAATATGTAATTTGGATGATCTAATTTAATCCCAAGCGCAATCCAATTTATTTTCCATTTGCATAGTAAACAATTTAATTATTTGTACAATATATGTACGTTTTTTCTAATCCGATCCAATAATAATATTATTGATTTTTTATGTGATTATTATCTTTAAATTTAATTAAAAATACTTAAAATCAATATTAGAAATTAACTGAATTTTTATCCATGCCATACCCATAATGCGCGCTTAACACCTCCTATAAAATACTTTTGTGATGTACTGTATAAACAAAATTTATAACTAATCTCAATACCAAAATTGACGTTTCTCTAATGTCAAGTTGAGAAAATGTCAGTCGATCGATGTGATGTGCGCTAGATTTTTCGTTTCGTGACTTTTTATAATTTTTTATTATTTCTACGAGTTTTTTGATAATTTATGTTAGTTTTATAATTAAATGAAATACTAGTGGTTTGATTGTAAATAAAATTTTTGTGTAAATAAGTTCGGTTAGTATAACAAAGGCAAATTAATAATGCAAGTGAATTTAATTCGTAACCAAATACACCAACAACTTTTTTTTTATATGAGATTTTCTTGGAAGTTTTCGTTTTGTTTTCTTTAAGTTTTTTTTTTGAATAAAATACAGTATATATGAACGATTTTAATACTAAAATAAAGTGTTTTGTGATAAAAAGTTTATTGTATCGATAAAATAATATACGAAAGATGTGTAAAATGTGGATTTAAAAATAAAGTGTTGTGAAATTTTTGGTTTTGTGTTGCGTCGCTCATTCTCCAACGAATCGACTTTATTTTTCTTATTGCTTCTTGCCATACAAAACCGCGATAATAACAAAGCACAAAGGGCTTTAATCTTCAATCTAAATATTTAACAAAATTTAATACAACACAGGGAATATGAAGTTCGCGGAACATTTAACTGCCCATATAACCCCGGAATGGAGGAAGCAGTATATAAATTATGAGGTACGTAAAAACTCATCTTGGTCCTAATTTAAGAAAATTGGGTTACGTATTCAATTTTGGCTACAAACACGATTGATTATCAACTGCCCTAATGAATTGGTCATTTATATTGTTTGATAAATGTACTGATAACTGATAAGAAATGTATAAATTTAGAAACCTAGAATAATTGTGCTTGTGCTTCAAATGTCGTAAGTGCAATCACTTAAAATCGCGCCACCGTTGCCAGTCACCGATTTAAACATCAATTCGTCTTGGTTTATTTTCGCGTACATAAATATCGTGAAGCTTAATCGATATTTTATGTAAATTACCTTTTTGTGATTCACCAAATATTTTGTGTTTACAAGACGCAATATAAATTTGAACTTAACAAATTGGTAGATCATGCATAACATACGAGTACATTGCATTGGTTGGATCTCTTATGGATTTTTCATTATTGTTGGCTGTAGTTTTCTGGCGCTCCACCTTAAATTAGAATCATAACCTGTTTTTTTAAATTGCACGCTTTTCTTAATGGTAGGTTTTAGAATGCTGTTCAACCGATTTTTGTTTAAATTTAGCACTGGTGACTTTATTCTTAAAAATAAGGTAGTGATAGTTCGTCTTTAATGACGGTTAAGCAACGTGTTTTTGGTTGAGTAGAGAATGCTTCCAAATCTCGTCGTTTAATCAAGTTCAATATTTAATATATCTTAAGAAATTTTAACTTAGAATACGTGACTCAACATCAGATCCAAGGATAGTTGCCAAGTATCAACTTCTCAAAATTTCTAAAAATTCAACCTGATGGCCGACCTAGACCTGTAAAACGCGTAGTTTTTAACATGGATTTATAACATGTCATAAACCCATTTAAAATCTCGCACAAATACAATCAGAATTCAATCAATCTTTAATGTACAATTCTTCAGATATGGACGACATAATAATCACAAGCTAATAAAGTCATAATATAAATATTAAAATACTTAGGAAAATTGTCAGATGACTAAAATAATCAAAAATAGGTCTTAAGGATCTAAACTTCATCCTGACTGGATTAATTTTCTGCTAGAACAAAAACAAATTTAAAATCCGCTCATGCAGATCCAAATTCATGGAATTTCTGTGAATAAATTAATAGCCTACATTATGTGAAGCTGTTCTTCATGAACTTTCTCACTCGGGTTTCTTACTTTCCCGGGTATAGCGGCCGCTTATAACAACAGTACCTTGTTCTCTAGAATTACCAATGTATGTATACTAGGTTTAACATTGACGCTATCGTCACTTCATTCTTAAGCCTCGTAATGTCGAGATTGAGCTTGAAGATTCCAAACATTGTCTCCAGAGGGAGTGCGTCTGTGGCCCCTGTCTATCGATAATTACTTACTAAACTACGGTGATCTGGCTTCTTAAAACTACACATTGATGATCCAGTCATATGATTATCGGTGTACATAAACTCTTGGAAGTATCACTTTAAAGGTAAACTTAAAAACACTACTACCTTTTTTGGCATTCTGGAGGTGCATTTTGGTATATCGTGGGGATTAACCCCAGTAATGCTGACATTTATTTAAAAAATCGATGATATTTCTGTTTGAAAACTGAAAAGTCTACAGTGATTTTCTTGTAATACTGTTACAAAGGCTAGGCTTTGTTGTTGTAGGAACCACTTATTTCGCTGCGAATTCTGATACGAGCTCTTCGTATGATGTAAGATCATCTAGTACTTTTGATAAATATTGTACGGTGTTTCAGTGTTTGAACTTAACATTATTCTGTGTGCATAAAATATAGTAAAGGTGTACGGAATTCGTTGAAAAATATTCAGACCACTTCCAAATTGCAATGCAGCAATGCAGTTACGATCATGTGGATTTTACTTCAGTGTAGGGGAATGCGATGCTCGATTTCTGACCAAATTGCATTCAAAGTTAAAGCGTTGGTCTTGATTGGCCTGGACCGGTTAAAAGATTCATTCTAGTTAAGCAAGGCAAGCTGAAGTAAGGCCTAGACGTTTATGGTTAACATACCACATGTTGGAAAGACAACTACATAGGAATGACGTTCGAACTCAAAGCTCTATTGTAACAAATATAAAATCAGCTGGAATATATATTTTTTGCCGCTGCTATCTGTTCTGGGGCCAAGGCTCTCCCAACTCTTTAGCGGTTTGCTTATTTACGTCCTTACCTTTACGCCTGTATTGGCCAATTCGAGGACGTACGGATATAGGTCCGATTTTATTACCATCTGCACATTGCATAGCTCCATGCCAGCCTATACTGGCATGGAAGGTGGGTCGGCCCATGAGTTTTGCACTTCGACAGGGGGTCATAAATGTGTTCCTTTTCATCACAAATCGTAATTTGTTGATGAAAATTCCCTTTGCATCCTGCCCCTATCGGGATTCGAACCCGGTACCTCCCGATCCAAACGCCAAAGCTTTAACCACTATGCCATTTGGTGGGTTAGCTGGAATATTATCCACGATGCTGATCATGTCTATGTAAAAAAGGAAACTTCTAGGTCTAGATAAAATCGCTTCTTGATTATAAGTCTGGGTAAAGAAGTTGGGACAATGGCAAAGTGATAATGAATAGCGGTGATGCAGGTCACGTCGGATCTAATCATACAGACCAACCATGCTGAAAGCTGTCTTGGATACTTGAGAGATTGATTACTAGCAGGCTGGCGAATAAATTCCAGAGTAGCGGAAAATAAATGTTCCAGTATTCTAGTTCGACTCAGACAAAATAGGTCCACTGAGAATTCATTATAGTCCGTCCATTGTATTTAGAATAATCAGTATAGTAAAGAGGATAATTACGTTTAGAGAGTATTCCCTAGACGTACTTAGAGGTATACAGCTACAATTATTAAAGAATTAAAGAATATCGTGTTAATCTTTATTCAACTATTAATAGTAATATCACTGATAGATCAGGTACTGGTTGGAAAATTCACTACTGTAGGTCCGTACTTCGCACATTTGAAATATAATATTCTATAGTAGCACACAGGATGAAGTAAAAATTAACATTTGGGGACGATTCAAAATAACGCTTTCAGGTCAATAATATATTTACACAACAATATATTTTGCCTCGAAAATCATCATAATCCGACTAAAGTTTGAATAACACAGGTGGAGAAATCGGTAAAGTGATTAGTAGTTGATTTCGATCAAAGACTCGGTATAATTTTGCAACACAAAAGGGTTGAAAAGAATTATCAAAAAGCACGTCTGCCAAACCAAACTGTACCAAGAGAGCAAAATGGTTTAAAGCCAAGAGTTTATAGCTTTGCCTCATCTAGTCCAATAAAGTACGCCTATCGGGTCCTTATTTTGACCAATGATTCGACTGTCACTTTTTAGACTCGGGTTTTGGGTTTCCAGCGCATTCAAAATCTCTACAGTTTCTGGATCCAGAACATAATCTGCACTCCTAACAAGACTGAGTAGGTCTCTGCGTTGGATACATACCAGTTTAGCGCCCTATCGCAGATGCAAGGTAAGCACAGTCTTTTAAACCGGTTTAATGGTTTTGTCATTTGTACATTGCATGCGTAGCAAGTTTTGTTAAACTTCCGTGCCCTTAAATACCAATGGTATTTTATAAAGAAGAGCGATGTCCATCATCGAGATTACGGTTTCTATCGTTGACTAGATTCCGATATTTATGATTAACAATCTGGTTTTATCTTAGTTTCGAGATGAATCTCGAACTTGTAGCTGAGAATTCAAAGTGTTCCTCTGCTTCTTTGCTCTGTTCTCCGGACAGGACAAGGTTGCATTTGACCTTGTTCTTTTCGGAGCACCACCTGTATCGTTAGAGATCGATTGGGATCGTTTTAGTGAACAGTTGTTCTTTTCTGCAATTGTTGTGCATTAGCGTTTGTACTATAAAACGGTGTGACGTTGTTCCCTGAAATTGCCGATATTTCCACCAAATTGATATTTTTTAGAGATGGCCAGGACATTGATAAGACTATTTAGTATTGGAGGTAACCTAGATATCCGAGACTCATCATATACGGCTGTCTAACCGAATAACCATGTTTTGGCACGATAGATTAAGCCATAGATTTCGAATTTTTCCCGAGTTTACTCCGGTAGATTCATTTTAATCAGCAAAAATAAAGTCTCCTCGGGTAGGGTGTCGTGTTACACCGACTTTAACCGACGAGATTTTTCTAATAGAGAGTTGTATTAAAATATTTAAATTTTCCTTGACCTTGAAATTTCCTTGACTATAATATTATTCCAATATTTGGTTTGGTTTTTGTTTCAAGCCATGAGGCTGCTAGAAATTTATTCCTTCTTTGGGAGTGCAGAATCGAATATTTCTAAAATATGTTGTCCTCGTTTTATACTCCTTGAATCCCTTTAACTCAATGAGTTGAAGGAAAAATCGTTTCTGCATGACAACTTAAAACGGCTCCGGTTTTTGCTTTTAAAATCAGGAAACTAGTTTAAGTTAGCCGAAAAGTGTCAGCCGAAAATTTAGGTGTGAATTTGAATAATAAAATGAACCCGCCTTTGAGATTTTGCCAGTTGGTCATCAATCGCGCTATGACCATTCGATCTAGCATTTATCTACGCAAAATTTTGTAGTATGGTTGAGGGAGGTCTGAATTGTTTTAGGGGGTGTAATTTCGATTTTGTTTTTAACAAAAATGTCAGCCGAATATCAAAGAGTCGATAATATAGACCGTGTTTGCAAGTTTCATAAAATAAGCGAAAGGAAGGTGTCGAATTGATAGAAAATTTACTTCGCTTTCAAGATTTTGGCAGTTAGTCATCAATCTCACTATGACTGTTCGATGTACCATGGAGCACGCAAATTTGCATAGTATGGTTAGGAGTGATCTGAGGAATCTTGAACGTTTTATTATTTCAGGGTGTTGCATTACCCAACTCGAATGACGAATTACCATTCGTTTCAACTTGCATAGCAAATTTCATTGTTCCATTTAACTATAACTGAAACACATACCGGAAGGTCGTGTAAGATTGTGATTGCAACATTCTTGATCAGGAGGTCTATTTAATTACTGACGCTTTGAGGATAAACTCAATACAATCAAATATGTTAACGATCCAAAGCCTTTTTGCTGTGGAATGTTGTTTTTTGTTTTTCGACGATCTTTCTCGTTGAATTCAGGTTATGCTTTAGTTCTGTGAATGTTAGATCTAAATCAACCTAAAAGCAGGGTTGGTTGAATTTAAATATAGGTAGCTGAATGACGTACGATATGTATATGTACCATAATACTGTCGAATACTGTCGAGTCATTACGAACGTGAAGTCCCTCGGTTAGATGGTGTTGAATGGGAAGATAGGACAAAATAAGGTTACAAGCTGATAGGACAAAATAAGGTTACTGTATATGATGTGGTGGCCCGTAGATGTGAATTAAATACATTTAATGAATAGTAGTATCCTTTACCTCAACCACAACTAACCCAAATTAATAAACTAACAAAATCTAATCTAGAGGGTAAATTTAATTGAGTTAAACTAACGTTTTAGTATATTTAAGTAGCTAGAAAATGATTGCTGCGGTTCGCCCTAGTTGTTTCTGTGACTAACATCCTTTCCTAACTAACCTTATCTGTTAAGGATGCAGGCAGGGCCTGGGCCCGCATGATGCTGAAATATTATTCGCATTCAGATATGATTTGTTATTTCATTGTTGATATTTCAGGATTATGGTAACGTACCTAGGATCGCCGTTATTGTTGGCCTGCACGCCTCTATCACATCATATCATATCCATTTAACTATAACTGAAACAAACCTTGCTAAATAATAGTTTTCACTCAGCGTTATATCTGGTAAGTCTTTTTTTCGATGTTAGTTCTTTAGCCGGGTACTGTACTACCATGGTGGCTGTAATCGATAACGTTATTGCCAAAAGGCTTTGTTTCCTGTAGTGTTTGATCTAACGCAAACCTCGTATCGAAATATAGTAGTCCGCAAAAGTTTAGCCTATTATTGTTACGAGGAAGTTACTCGTGGCTGCGACGAGGTGAGTCCTGCTGAAATCTCTATATATCTACTCTGCAACCTGATCATTGGCCCTATCGGTAATAAATTGTATGCAAATTCGATTCGTATAATTTAGTTATCAATATTTAGAATTCTAGGAATGGCAGATTTAAACAAGACGTAACCGGAATTTTATTACAAAATCTACCGAACTGCAGTTTTTCAAGTGATTGATAATTTTGCTGTTTAGCAAATTCTACGACAAGCAAAGTACATAATAAATACGAAATCTTCAGTTAAAATGAATTTCTTAAACTTCTAAATCTATATACTTAGATAAAATTTTACTGACACCAGTATCACATCATTGGGTATTTAGGTTAAGATCAAAATCTAAATTGGTATATTTTATTGTCGCAACTTAAATTGGTTTTGGTGTAATTGATCTAAGACAATGATCTTGTTTTGTTGACGCTTAAATTCTTGAGCGTTAATTTTTTTATATGATCACTATGCGATATTCGTTCGGCGGCAATATATCAATTAGAACAGATTCTGTATAGATCACTTTTACTGCAAAATACAATTAACTAATCTTTACTTACGACGACAACTAAATTCTTCTATATATCAGTTTTATGATTCTGATAAAATTGTTTATGACCAACATGTGCTCACAACAATTAACTCACGTGCTTTCAAATGATGATAAATTTCCATCATCATTACTTCGCGTTACGCGTCACCATTACCCTATCATGCCCTTGAATATGCCCCTTTCGTCTTGACTCGTAAACAGTCTGTGTGTAATCTTTGTATATTGTGATGTGTGTGAATGAGATTTTTGTTTTATATTGATATAAAAATAAAATAATTAACTATTTGGTTTTACTGTTTCGAATTAGTAGCGATGCGTGGAAAAATCCCCGAACTATACCAAATTTGATTTTGTGTGATCTTCAGAATTACTCGTATTGGACTCTGTAACGCTATCCAGATTAATAAACATCTTATCATCACAGATGACCTTAAATACTATACCCGACAATTAAATCAGCGAATCATACAAATATAAGAAATGTTTTTAAGATAAGAAAGTAACTGTGATAATCAAATGTTCGATACAAATTTAAGATGACGTTAAAGCTATACACGGTAGCCGAATATGGCATTCTGCGCCATATTAAACTCATTGCGTAATTTTTTTATTAATTATGTCGATTAATAAATAATGTAAAACACGCGATTCATTATCATTTTAATCGCTTCACATTTTATTAAGGCGCGATTCTTATCGGACGTGAAATATGAATATACAAAAATGGAAAATATTTTGTATCAAATTTTAATTATGTAAATTGCTTTTGCATAATCTTGTCCATAAATAAATCAAATTTATATCAATTATTATTACCGGATTAGTTTAACATAAGAAATGGGTGCAGTCGTTTTAAGAGATCGGATGGCCTTTATATTTGCAACAAACTATTGTTTAGAATACTGTGGGTAGGTCTGGCTTCGTATGTAATTTCTACCTGTGAAAGTCATGATCATATAGTGACAGAATAGTTTTATATGAGATCTGGACCTGTGTGACAAAATTGTCTTCTGTGCACTTTTTTGTGTTAAATATCTTTCAATGTCTTTCTCACGATCATGTATATCGGAATTCCACCTAAATTGTTAGTTGTAACCATGTAGTTATTGCGCAAGGTAGGCAAATACTAAAATTGTTTACAGGTCAAATCTAATATACTATAGCTGGTTTATTAGCTTTGGGCAGTCGTCAAAATAATAGTAAACATTATAATTACGAATATTAGTAGTTTATTGCATGAATATGTAGAGCGTTTCGCACACAATATGCACTATCGACATTTTATGCCGGTTCAATCCGAATTAATTCCAAGTATCCTGTAGTGAATGTGTATATACGACGAAGAAAGATTAGAATATGTACCAATTCTAGGAATTAGAAGTTCAGGAGATTAAGTTCGTTAGATCACTCGGAGAAAGCGCGTATGAATTACTCGTTCAAAAAATTACGAGGTGAGACTAAACCAACTGAAGAAGAAACCAGATTTAAAATTGACTAATCTAGACTTCCGGTATAAACCGGTATATTTCGATTGTTATGGAAATCATACGCTAAGAGTGCTTATTAGGTTCAAGGACTTTTGTAAAAGTCTGCAAAATAATTTTTAAACATGCAATCAGTGCGAGGTTAGAATTTATAGTGGCAGATTAAGCCCTACATCTGCAGTCTTAACTACAATTTGCTGTAATAAATTGAAACGGGAAATAGGCGAGCTACTCAAACCTTTTGAAAAAAATATTAAGCAGAAGGTTTTAATCGGCGATCTCTCTTTTGTGGAAAAACAATGAATCCGAAAGTTTTAGGAATACGATATTGCCAAACTGGGAGAAACTATTTTGTATTTCACCTGAATCTATTATCTTGTATAATGCCGGATCAACAAAGCGTCAGTTTCTCAGCTATTGCTAGTTTTCGGGTATATCAATGCAAGATCATCACAAGGATGAGATGAAAATACGGCTGCTGGCCGCAAAATTCAACGCGCCCATATAAATAAAAATAAACTTCATCATCCTAGATATGAAAGCCAATACCTGGATTTCATTTATGACAAATTATTTGACCGAAATCCAAAACGATACTGAAAATGGATCATGGAAACCCGTCTGATCAAAAGAAAGCTCAACTGATTGTGCTTCTCTAATGAAGTGACATCTGTCTTGCGAGATCTGAAGCAGGATGATCCACTTTTCGAAACATCAGAGAAAACGGGAACAATATCGTTGAAAGCCCGGTACTAAACTTCCAGTTAAAATTGGAGGTGATGCAAATCATGCGGATACAGTTCTGACAAAAATGGATGTCTGAATACGCAACAACCCACCAAATGGAAACGAGAAACAAATAACTTAGCTGCGGGAGACATCGCCCTCCTATGAGATGGAATGCAACGGCTAATAAGATAGAAATTATGCTGGATTATATAATTATATCTTGGGAATGATGGACTCATCCGCGTCGTAATATTAAAAACTCCATAATCCTAATTTCAAGGAACCGATCACTAAATTGTCACCTCTCACTCGAAGCACCAACGTCAGACAAAGGAGCTGACCTAAACTGAACAACAACTGACACCATAGTGGACGGCACCTCCCGGGGATGCGGCTTCAGCAGGAAGTAACACATCGTTAAATATCAAGGAGAAAAACTCTGGAACCTATCGATCCCCTTCAATTTTCAAACGATATGATAACATAAAGTGAAGACATACGTTCACTTTGGCTGTTTTCTGGGTCACCTTTTCCGACTGCAATACTCAAGTTTACATTTTATTATCCGACGTATACTGATTTTATCTTTTCCTTGGGTATGAATACGGTTCGTGAAACAATTAATGGTGCCTGTCGTGCTACCGTTCATGACGCTTGTTCTTTATAAACAATTTGTATGCCGTGTATGAGGCATTTGGTGTGGACTCCCGCTCGGATATAAAATCAATCCGCCTTTTTATGCTGAGATTACAAAATGGTGGAATGGTTCGTACAATATATGGACATTATAAAATCACTTTCCCCGTGTTAAGAGTACCTTTAGCATGGGGAAAGTTATTTTATAAGATGTAAGAGTTCTGTTTAGCAGAACGAGCATTGCATCGTAATTAAGCGGTGCGGTGTATAAATATTTTTGCTTCGATGAATGTTACGAACTGAAAAATATATTTTAGTTTGGGCCACTACATCACTCCCGTCTTGGATCGAACATTATAGTTTTTATGGTCGAATGTTACTGTTTTAAGAACACTACGATTTTTGACTGTGGTTACTATACAAGTATTCCATTTGCTGGCTCTCATCTTTCAATGCTAATTGTTGTTGATTTTACGTCTTCATCCACAAAATAAAATTGGCGCAATTTGTGACACTGCATACGGTCCAGAATAGGGTTGACTCTATTTACACGCACGGATATGTGTGAACAGTTTTCCAGATTTTTGGGTTTGATTGGACACACAACGTGTTCCATCGAATGTCTTTTGTCTGTATAGGAACTAAGGTTCTTATGGTATAGTACGAATCTGCTTCACGAAATTCAAAGTATCTGCGTTGAGTTCGAATTTTGATCATTCATGAAAAATTCACCGAGAACCTTGATATTTTCGACATACACAAGCTGGAGTACAGTTGAGGTCTTTCTTGTCTGAGGTTCGAATATCCAATAAAGTCCTGACTTCCAAAGGGGTATATTACAACGAGCTGTTAATGCGGCTTTAAGTTGCCTGTATTGCCGTTCGACAAAACCATTCGCTTTTTGGGTTGTATATGCAGTTGTTCGAATGCAATGGGAACCTCGAGCTTCGTAAGCTCAGTGAACAACAATGATTAGAATTATGTTCTTTAGTCTATCGTTATGAAGAGTGGGACATGTAGGCTATCGAAGATGAGCTGTCGCATGTTGAGGGGAACTCACGGTCGATATTTGGTGTGCGCTGCAATCAATTTCTGAAATTTGTGGTCGCGTTGGTGCTATTCGAGTAATTTCTTAATATCGAAAGTGAAAACGCTGCGTTCTGTGAGAAGTGTTTCACCAGAACGCGACCAACAGTCGTTAACCACATTGTGTTTAATTGTAATGTGAATGTAGGTAGTGAATTGGGTAATATAATCGAGATATCGTAATTGCCGGGACTATGTTCTGATCTGGACGCAATAATGGGCTAGTTATGTAACCAAAAACGAAATTGAGTGACACGAAAACGAAAAGAAAGACGAAATGATACTTTTTATAAAGACGATTCGGTAAAGTTTTGCCGTTTCGGGCTATCAATTCTGTGGTTTTAAATGTACAGAACAAAACCATAGATATTTTAGTCAAATAAATGGTTGATTTTATGAGATTGCTTTATAAAGTAAAATTAGCTTTGAGGTAATGGGAATCTCCAGTATCACCAGATCCTGCCGTCTGCATGGTGGTTCTCCAACTGTCTCGGTTCATTACTCGCTTCCTCCAGTTTCGGCATCCTATTACTCGAAGATCTTGTTCGACGTCGTTACGCCAGGATAGCCAGGAAATTTTTCAACGTGACCCAGCCATCTAACTCCGTTGAATTTAATTAGTCCGATAATATCGCAGTCTCGTGATTAATTCGAATACGATATTCGTTGTTGCAACCTTAATTAGACCATAAATGGATCGAATGACCTCTCTCTCAAATATAGATAGAGATCTGTCGTTGGTGGTCAAGGTAAGGTGTATAGTCGTTTGCTCCGAGATCTGCCGTAGAGATGCTCCTAGGTGTTGATAACATTTTTATGCTTTTGCCGCTGATTTTCACCTCAACCCCTTCGGCCAAGGAGCACAATATCATCTGTATATCCATGAATTTGGCCTGACGTTTTGAATGTGCAGCGCGAAGTTTCAGTGCAACATCACTCGGTTATGTTCATTTTGGAAATAGGTTTGACATATACTAAGATAACATCAGCACCGTCTGCTCTCAGCTCTCCATTCGAGTTTTGACGACTGTGGATTTTTAATGGAAGTTTTTAGTAAGCTTTCAGGCGTTAGCAAAACAGCCTCTCGAGTTTCCGTTTTCCGCTGATGCTGATATTTTCGAAGCAGATCCTCATATATTCGTGCTTCTTTGTCAAAGGAATTTGATTGTAGCTATACTAGCGCGGAGATATTCTGTTTGAAGGCTCCTAGTGTTATGAGCCCACCATTTTTACGCAGCTTTTGTTTATTTTCTACGTGTTTTGGGGCTCGTGTTTCTCATTGTGCCGGTATAAATTTTCAGTGACAGCTAACTGGTTGGTCTGCGCGGAATGTTCATTTTTTAGTGCATCGATATTCCGGCGCACGGTCTTCTTTGCTTGTTTAATAAATGTGGATGATAGTTTGCACTTATATGTGAAAATGACAAAAAATATGATCACTGTCAATATCGGAGCCTCTATGATTTAACGTCAGTTATACTGGTGGAATGTCTCTTCGAGAGACGTGATCAGTTTGATTTTCCGTCCTCCCATCATTCGATTGCCGCGTTACCTTGTGGATTTTCTTGTGTTGAAAGAACGTACTCGATACGACTAGATTATATATTATAGCATGTTACGGACCAAAGAATAAATCTAGATATTCAAGATAGATCAGGTTGTTGACAAGGTGGAAGTCGGTGATTTGCGGCTGACGAAAAATCCGATCCAAATTCCCATTAGAGTGTAGCCTTTGTTAGTATTATGGATCCCATTTCCAGACCATCTAAGCTCAATTCAAGTACGTCCAATGAGTAAATTTTCACCTGGTTCAAAATGTTCTGGAGATCTCCAGGTTTTTAAAAGCTTAGCACATTTTATGTTCTCGTTTTTATCTTGTTGTCCGTATACATTTTCCGACGTCGTAGTTGCGATGAATGTTTGTTTACGTTTCATGAATAAAGTTGTTTGTGATAGCAGGTAGTTGGCTCGCTGCTCAACCCACATTTTCGTGTGTAGATCACGTACTGGTGATAGATCTTAAGGTACCCAGATTGAATATATTGGTAGTTGCACCCGAAGCTGGCGTGGCGTGGTTTTATCGTTACGGTGGCATTTTTTTATTCACTTATTTATGTTCACTGCACTCGCGTTAAACGACTGCGTATAGCAGAAATAATTACACATTTAAAAAAAAAATCAGTCGCGGATAAACGAAACAAGTATTTTTCCAACCGAGTAAGAGTGGAAAATGGCATATTGAGAGTAAGAATTCGAAACACAACAACTAAATTAGAAAATTGAGTGATTTATTGGTTGAGAAACGAGATGACGAAATATAACTATTTCGCCATCTCCTTTTTAGAATCGATAAATCACTCAATTGTCTGCAGAGTTTAGGCCACTACAAACCTTATCGTAAGCACCTTGTATTTGCTTACGTTCTACCCATTAGGTCCCATTATCAGCTGGTTCCGGATTTAAGTTCCTCCTATAGTGATCTGCTGGAATTTGGTAATATCCACCATAATCTACTTGCCTCGTTCATTTTCATTCCCTAAAGCTTACATTGATCTAGCCACTTTAACAAATTCTTACGTTAGTAACACTTCTTTGAAGTAAGCTTCTCTTGACGTCGGATTAAATAGATTTTTGTTGAGAGGTTCGGCTCGAAAAAGCATGTAAATCTCTCGAAATTGACTGAGGTTGTAAAGCTGATCTTTATCGTGATTTAATAGTTTGGTGGTAAACAGAGCAAACTTACCACTAGTAGGGAAATCCCAATTCTAGCGATCCATTTTTGATGTTATATTTAAGCATTCTTTCATTTTCACTTTGATTAAAGACTGGAGTAGGTTTCTTATTTTTGCATTCTGTGTCTTCTTTGTTCACACGGTATGTTTTCCTAAACAATACACATTTTTATGATTTCCTATAAAAATTAAACTTCGTCTTTATTAAAATTCTCAACAAATTTGGTGAAGAATAAAGTCCGCAAGGTCCGCAAGCACAAATCCGTAATGAACCGTTCGCACAGATCCCAGACGATTAGTTAGGAAGCATATTTGATAAATGAGCCTTTTCCAAAATACCTTTGAGTAAAATGATTTTAGAATAATTTTCAATTTTCTTTCGTCATTATTAGATCACTCATCACAAATTCGAGTCGCAAACCTGTTAGTTAATCCATAGCAGACATGTTATGTGTTAAAATTTAAATATGGAATAAATTAATAATATTTTAGTCATAAAATTAAATAACATTTAGATGAGAAATAAAAAAAATATTAACCTGCTTGTCGAAGGCTTTCTGGTAGCCAATCCGATGACCTCGAAATTAACTAAAATTGTCTTCGGCACCGTTAAATAGTTCATTATTATCGCACACGTTTTTGCATTTTATGGTATACTACCTTTTGATAATAACCGCCTTTGATAATCTTCTTCATAATATAATCCATTGCTGTTCTTATCATAATAATACTTTGGTCTGATCAACGCTTTCGGAATGATGCTATTGATGATCTAATTTACTTGTCAGTTTCCGTCTTGAATTTGATTTGTTGCACGGTACGTTAAATTCCAAGCACGCCTTAACTATTTAAAATACACACGATGACAAAAGTTGCAGTGTTAGTTTCTTATTTTCTGCACTTAAATTTTCCTGGCGGCGTTCTTCACAACATATACACTAGGCAATCTAGTTTCTCGCTAACCTGGATTTGGGCCCGCCCCACAATAAGAATTTAGCATTTCCAACCGTTCCACAGTAAAAACTTAACATTTAACAACCAATAAACAGTAGGAAAGTTGAGGTTATGGTTAATAATTCTGGTCAGGAATGGTGTGCCCTTAACCATATAAAAGAACAGAATCAGAAGCTACAGTCACATTTAGAACCTCCTCACATTTAGTTGGAATTTAGAAACATATATTAGTATTCAAAAAATTACCTCTTTTGATTATTGTCCAAGCTTACTTCAAGATGTGTACTCACTCAACTTCCAAGTATCGCGCCGATTTTTTTCTTTTTTGCTTCGCTAACTAGCTCCCTTAGGTCATATTGGCTCATATACTATGATAATGATATAAACCAAATTTTGTTGCACCAATCTTTAGGTCGGTCGCCGTTATGTCAAATCGCTTTACTAAGATAGCCACAAATAAATCGAAGTTACTTTTTCTAATCGAGAAACGAACATATTCCTTTTTGGCAATCGAGAAGAGATTCTCCAGTGATCCACTACCAATTTTATTGATTACCTTGATAGCTTTTACAGGGTACCTTAACTACTTAATTGACTAATGCACCCTCTAATGAAGCTGACTTAATGAGTTATGGGCCAAACATTGCTACTCCAATTTGGATTACGGTCAAAGTTATTTATCATCACCTTTAGACAAACTAACTCGGTGATTCAATAGGAAACCGGAATGCTGAGGACTGAACTACGCCCTCACAACTTACGTCTCTAAGCTAAACGAAGAAAATGACGTACTGAAGAAGGTTACTTCCCGTACTTCTGAATGGTAGTTGTAATTGTCTAGGAGGAAAATTGTCTAGTTATAATAAAAGCAACACCTCTACCACCTTTTACACTAAGTGTCATAGAAAATAAAGAGGATAGAACCTAAATGAATTCTTAAAACATAGGCCAGTCTCGGTCGAAGTTCCAAATCAGTATAAAGGTACCACTGCTAATTAATGTAATTGGCATAACATAATTACTGCTGGCGCTATACATCCCATATGCATGGATTGGGCCGCCCCGAGGGGACGCTAGACACGATGATCCAAGTTGTGCAGATCATTTTCCATATCGTTCATCCATCGAGTAGGTGATCTTCCATGAAGAGCCACTTGTGTTGCTGCCGACTCGAAGTTCTGCTTAGTGGTTCGTTGTTGTGATCATAGAACACGCTCTAAAGCCACCTCATAGTCTAGATGATTTTATGAATCCCATATCTATTTTTCGAGATATTTTCGTATCTCATGATTCATTCGCAATATGTAGTCACCGCTTTCTTTTATTGGTCCGAGCATTATACGAATTTTTTACATTCAAATACAACAAGTGATCATTGTTCTTATATAAGCACTTTATAGATGTTAATTTTCGTTTTACTCCAAATGTTTCGAGGCATGAAGATTTTAATGTTTGCGTAAAATGTTCGATATCTCAGCTACGACTCTTGAGGTTAAGTCTGCAGAAACTGAATTTTGTTCCTCTACAAACAAATATTTAAATTCTTGTACTTTCTCTTACTGTGTATCTCATCCTAAACCCATATGTCATCACCGTACGCTAATAATAATAATTTACACATATATATCAGCTTTGACGGGATACCTATAGATAGGACAGAACGTCCCACAACTTGTTCTTGCTGTCGTGTATGCTGTCGTAAGCCTGTTGAAAGTCTACGAAATGATTGTGAACAGAAATGTCCTTTTCAGAACATTTCTATATTATAAACCTCAGAGTCAAGGTCTGATCGGTTGTTGATCTGTTTAGGCGAAAACGCCGACATTGATAGTCCCTTAAAATGCGCTCACCATATATTGATAGTTTTGCTGCCACGAGTTGATACAAGTTCGTACATTCGGTAGAACATTTTGAAGTATACATATCGTGATATCAAAAATGAAAGCAACAAGACTCTAGGTGATGATGGAATTGCATGCAAAATGCATATCAGTGTAGATGTCGGCCTGGTGCAAGGAAGATAATTGTTCGCCAGCAAATGGTGGTACTGGTCGATTTAAAAGAAAATAATTCCGACATCCTTGAAGCCATTGTTGGTGTCCATTACTAACTCCACATTCGTTGCTAATAGTGCTGCTACGATGCTGCTAGGAAGACTCGAATTTTCAACGTTAAGCACAAGTTGATTGTGCCATTCTCGTATTTTCCGCCTCCTGAATGGAGAATTTCCTCGCGGTCATGTAGCTATTATATGATTGTCTTGAATTTTGGGATAGATTTCGACGGCGCGCGCGATCTTTTTCTCGCCTGCTTTCAAGCAATCTTCGTCCACAATCATTTTTAGTCCTAAAAATTGGAGTATTCTCAAAATTAGTTCTGGTAACGAGGTAACGATTTTATGTTGATGATCAGTGGGAGCGTTAACGTTTATGAACGAAATGTTTTTTATGATGCCCATGAACGTTACGAATCTACGATATCGGTTTTCCATTAGAAAATCAACCCCAACCCCGATACATTTTTTAGTCAAAAACCAAAGCATAGAGCAAGGCAAGAATTGGTTTACCATCGATCATACAAAATACAAGCATTCTCAGAAAGAATCGTCTGCAAATTGAAGACCTAGTAATGTTTAATCGACTGTAAATTGAAAATAACCGAGGAACACAGCTCATAAAAGACGGCTAAGTGCTATGGTTTTAACTCCACGCAGAAACACTATACAGAAATTCTGAAGGATAAACTGTAAAGAGCATCAACCGAGAAACTGTAGAGGGAACCAAATACAATTTGGCACTACTGATCTCTGAAGAATTACAAAATTTCCGGTATTTTAAGTAATTGGTCCTCGAATAGGAAACGTGAACCGTAGCAATCTGATCTATGGAATATATAGAAAGTGTTAAACCGTAGCCTCCCCTCCATCAAATTACTTACTAAATTGTTCAAGGCCTTCTTATTTCCTTTGATGCCTCTATGGCCCAGCATTCAAAGCTAATGTTCTTCCAGACTTATTTCGGAGAAACAGTGTTGGGATCAGCGGTCATTGAATCAGACTGGCTGTCTGATGTAATGCATATTGACCGAGCGTTTCAGTCGGTCTCAATCACTGAATGATATAAGACCTTTGAGATTGTTACAGCTTCGGTCTAAGTGGCGTACCTTCCAAGATTAGACCACCACTAATTGATCCATCGATGAACTTGAGTAAGTCTCAAACGGAAATAGATGGAACATCATCAGTGCTATCTACTAGATAATGGCTGCCTAAATGCCTCAGGCGAGTACTTGTGAATGCAGCACACCTCCCAATCTAGTGATAAAGAGATGGGCGATTCAAGATAATCTCAACTGCAGTAGTCGATGTGAAGTGCATAGCCTCCGCATTTGCCAAGTAATCCATTTTCTGATGTGACAGCCTGTAGTTTTCTACCGATTCCAGTTTCAACTCTAGTCGACTACACCAAGAGGATGGCTCTGAGTACCGCATTATACAACCAGTATAACCCTATTATTTGTAAAATATATTTCTCCATTTCCAGTAATTTTTGCCTGCTTTCTTACACTTCACTTTAAAGCGTGTTTCAAAGATACCTAGTCTGCGAAGGGAGTGGAATACTAATACACCCTATTTTGGGGAGATTGGGATTTTAAAGAAAATTCTTCGTCTCGTGAAAGGACTATCTCAACTTTATTAGCATGTTATCACATTCGATATTCATAATTTACCAACAAGAAATATTATGGCGGTATCTGTAGCATATCTCTGACAAGCAATTAGGCTGTGGACATCGTAGTCGTATTTTACCATCTTTCAACACCATATCTTAAGGCTGCTGAGGTTTTGGTATTGAAGGATGTATAGTCGCATGCTGTTGCAACACCCAGAAATGCTCCCATGGTAAATTCTTTGTTGTTCAGCGATTTTTTAATTTATCCAACAATTTCAAGAAGCGCTGTATCAGCAGATGAAGGCACATCTAATAGAGGCCTGCTAACGTTTTACTTAATTTTAATTATTTGCACATTACTGCGTAAAAGAAGTCACAACGAATATTTTTGGTTAAATACCAGGTACTCGTCGGTTGTAATTCAATTCGTCTGCTCTCTTGGTGTTCAAATTACCAACAATTTAAAATGGAATTAACACATTGTTGCATTGGCCAATACAGCTTCACGGAAACTTGTGTTCCTTAATAGTTGTAGAATGTCCTTTAAATCGCATGAGGTTCTCCAGATATATAAGACCTCCATTAGACCATGTATACAGTATTTCTGTCAAGGTTGGGATGGAGTATATGGTATATTGCTCTCCAGTTACTGTGTGTTCTATAAATTAATGCATGGTAACTACAGAAATAAAGAAGGAAATACCACTATTCGTTATGCCAGGAAGGGCACATGCAATGCACATAGGTTTACGGCGAAGCTGCCCAAACGTCGAACTAAGGAAGCCAAGCGCGAATTTATTTATCTTTATTTGGAAGTGGAATTCGCTAAACTGTTCGAATTTCGGATCGCTCTTTGGGTGTCGGAACACTGACAGTTGCAAGGAGGTGTTAGTAAACGGACCACGTCTGTCATAATACATACCTTTTCTAATCCTTCGGGTTGGTTAACTGTAGAATCACAATAATCACATCACGTTAAAATGTGAAGTAAATAAACCAAAATGGCTAAATTTTTAGAAGTAAATTGTAATCTCGCCAGAGACGCTACTTTATCTTACAATTGTGGGCAAAAGTATAACATTTCTACGCAGGTTGTGTATACATTTTTTTGTTGGGAGGGTTAGGTTACAATAGACTATTAAGAATTAATTTATCAATTCACTCGCGGTCGATGTACGAGTACATATAGATTGTCTTAGAAAAATTAATGATTTAATTTTTTTCTCAGAATTATTTTGGTTCTGGATGACCATGCGATCGTCTTTTTACTTCAATGATGACACAACACACTCATTTTTTAAAAACTAGCTGAATTATGTAAATCTTTGTATTGGGAATTCCCCTTCATTTACATTTATTATCAACCTCTTCAATATTTTGTCGACGATTAATATTCAAATAGCTAAAATTCAAATGTTATGGTTTATCCAAGTGAAAACAGTAAAAAATAAAATGATTTGGAAATTTTACATCAACACCTTGTCTGTGCAGATTACATTGTAAACTTGTGTTACCAAAAAATAGGTGTTGCTTTCTCAATAGACTTGGCTGTGCGGTAAAATAATATTTAATGTTTACACAAAACTGGAAATTAATTGATTAGTCTGTGTCTGATCCATTAGTAATCGATCGTTTAGATCTGTATTGGCAAACATCTTCTGTATAACGATGAAATTCATGCGATGGTTTAATAAACTATTTCTTGTTTATATTACGCGCAACAAATGAGCAAGGTCGTGATACGATTGTAAAAGACGTTTTTTTTTTTAGATAGAATCATCTTTATTGCAATTAAGATGGTATAATTTAATTAGATGACGTAATGATATGGTGTGACACGTATTAAAATTTTTAAAAATTGAATTTAAAAATTTTAACATATTTTATTTTTTCGTTCTAGGAAATGAAAGCCATGCTGTATATGGCGGTCGAGGAAGCCCCAGCCGCCGAAAATGTCGAAGAAGAAATATTAAAACGACACTTTGCAAATTTTGATGAAAATTTTTTCCACTACTGTGATGAAGAACTGAAAAAAATAAATACGTTTTATTCGGAAAAATTAGCGGAAGCGACCAGAAAATCAGCCACACTCTCCACCGAGCTAAAAACCTCACTAGAAATGTCACAGCACAAAGTGAAAATAAAATCGGCAAAGAAAAATGATCTACCATATCGAAAAGTGCAAGAATTGAAATTGGCGTTTAGTGAATTCTATTTAAGTTTAATTTTATTACAAAATTATCAGAATTTAAATCATACAGGGTTTCGGAAAATACTCAAAAAACATGATAAGGTGAGTAGAATATTTTCCCAGTATATACGGTAATTAAAGTGATTTACCGAATAAGTGCGTGTGTTACATCATAACCTTAGACTGGTTTAATTACTTGTTTTAGTCGAATGTGTAATGTAATAATTTGTTACGGGCTTACGTCAGTAATTTTATTTTATGTCAATGCCTAATAAACGCGATCAAATTAAACCGTACAAGTTATGGATGTAACACATGATCTAACATCATACACTAATAAAATGTGTAGACGTACTAACTCAAATAAATACTACGACTAAAAATGTTTAGGGTTATACGATTTTTCGTGCGGTCGTTTATTTTTATGATTTTATTTTTATTGTGTCGAGCTATATTACATTTTAGTAGCGAAGTCTACAAAAGTGTACAGATAAATCGTTAACATCCATTTTGCTAAAATTTGCTATTAAAACTATGGGGGCCGCAACTAGCGGAGCAGCATACGGACTAGAGAAAACGGAAGCTAAATATATTAGGCTAGCTAAATTTAACGACGCTTAGCTTTTGGATATAGGAGGTGTAGACCACATTTGTTTGACTTAGCATAGGCAAACGATGCCCGTACATTACATAGTAAGGCTCGCGAGTTGGGTTCGTTTGCTCGCTTTCCAAATCTCGTTTATCAAAAGCCTGATTTTTTAAATTTTTTTATGAATACGGGCGCTCGCGGCCTTAAATTTAAAAAGTGGTTTTTTATAAGAAATTTTGAATTACCAACCCAAACGAAACTAGGCCATTTCTTAACAACGGTTAAATTTTGGTTTGTAAAACATTCAGCTATAGAGAATGAAATTAAGCAATTTCTTAACCGAATATTTTAAAATTTGGTTTTCGGAGCCTTATTTTGGAGTAGGATACATGACATTGACAATTTGATAAAGTTTTGGATTTCGGGCATCCTGAGTGGAACTAGGCCGTTTGTCTGTTGTATTTTTTTTTAATTTATCACGTATTTTTTGGATTAATGTGAAAATTTGATTAAAGAATTGTTTTTGCTATTTTACTTATGTTTTTATCTTCCTGAAAAGACGAAAATTAAGACGAAATTAAGGTTGTAAATAGTTAAATCAATTCTGCATACCAAATTTGCCAATGATATGGTAAGAAATAACTTAGTTCCAATTAGTCTTGCCAAAAACTAATCCTATAGTTTTAAACTAGTTTTATAATTCCAGAAAATTTTCCAAATTCTTGCAGATAAGAATTCTAAACTTGTTGTACATAATAAATTTGACCATAGGATTTATGTTTTCTACAGAAAATTTTTTTATTTAAGATTGTTTCGGCTTTTTCTAATGAAATTCAAATGTTTACGACTTTTCTAGTCATTGAAAACAAAGAGGCATTTACGGGTTGTTGCAACCTGATGAGTAGACCAACTTTTTATCAATCAGTACGAAACCAAACTACCAAGAAGAAACTTAAGTAAGTTCGCATTTTTGTAAAGATTTGGTATCTTTACAGAAGTACTCTGGGGTTAACAATGGGGGGAAGTGAATTTTTCTACTTTTTGTGGTAGATATATTGTGAGTAAATGTCGTCTTTGTTTTCAACGACTAGAAAAATCGTAAACATTATAAATGTCATTAGAGATAATATTTTGTCTAAAAATCCGAAACAATCTTAAAAAATTAATTAATACAGACAAATTTAAAACTTCTTAAGAAAAATTTTTGTTCACCAAAGCATATTTTGACGCTTGTTTTTCCGTTATGGTGTCAGGAACTACAGCGAAGTAGTATCGACAAAATTATCGATATATAATTTGCGCGATGCGCGCATTTTGGACAACTGCCAGTGTGGATTTCGTTCAACCAATCCTATCAAACCTTTTCTCTAAGGGTTATATTGGAAAAATGTTATGAGGAGGAGTGAACAGCCTTTTTGTAGACTTTCAAAAGATATATGACAGCATGCAAAGGGACACGTGTTGTGGTAACTTTTTCCCTATCTAGGGACCCCCTCAAAGCTGATATCTATATGTGCAAATTATTGATGCGATTCAAATTGCAAATACAACATGGCAACACAGTTTATATCATGAAAGTGGAATTTCAATATGAGATCTAAACGAAATGGAAACATCTATAGTTTTGTTTACTTTATTGAATTTACAAACTTAAACTACCTTAAACTAACCTACTTTTATTAGAATCTTGTGGGAAAAAAATGCAACCAGAATGTTATGAGGCAAAGCTGCATACAATATTTTGGAACAATTTTCATATATTGTAACCCCAATTCAAACTTGTATTGCGACCTTTCCTATTTTTCAACCCTTCCGATTTACAATCAATGGGCGCATTCAAGGCACCCAACAGTTGGGAACATGTTGAGTAAAATCAAAGCCAACGTTATGAAAATGTTTAGTACTATGAAATTTTGAAATCAAATTGGCGATGATTTCACTAATCATGATGCCAACAGTTGGTGGTCCTGAACGCGCCCAATGTTTCTCTGGCTTTTCCGATTTTGCTTCTATTTTTTGTTAAAATTATAACTGTAATGTTATATTTACTCAATTTAAAACGTTTCGTAACCCCATATATTGCTATAACAGTATTCATCAACATTTTGCATGCTGTTTATGTTTGTTTTTTTCTGTGCTCGAACCGTATCTTCCTGATATGCAAATTTTGTTGTTTTACATTTTGAAAATATTACATTTTTGTCGTCTTAACTTTGTTGAAATTGTTGACAGTAGCTCTACAATGCAGGCTAAATTGTACGCGCTTCCTAAGTTACACAAACCAGGCCAACAAATGTGATTGTATAAAACTAGCTGTTATCCGTCAAAAATGACGAAAGTATTTTTGAATTTGCTGTAATTTGTTATTTTTCATAAATAAATTCTTATTAGAGACATAATGAGTGATTATACTCGTATAATAGATATTTGGCAATAATCTTTTACAAACATGATTTTTTATGCTTATGATTTTTGCACATGATTTTCTGAGTCTTCTGCCTACTCGTACGATAAACTTTATCGACAAATCGATGTAATTTCCATAAAGAACTTATTTTTGTATAAGTTGAAGCCCCTTTCTAACATTTTTATTTCTTCGTGAAATTCAACCTCGTTAGTTGACAGTGAGCCGGATATTCTTTTCGAATAATCCTAATATGCATTGTAGATAAACCTTTTTATATAAATGATGACTCTTATCGTGTATGATGAATATTTATCCCAAATGTCACATTGACGTATTGCTGGTTGCATGGTTGTGATTAGGATTTTCTTCACATCTTCATGAGTACTGAAAATGTGATGTTTTGGTAATGACAGATCCACACTTTGAAGCCATTTGGGCTCAGACCACCACAAGCCGTTGTTTTGGATTTCTTTATGCGTAAGGCCTCGTGAAGCCACGTCAGCGTTGTTATCTTCTGATTTTACGTGAAACGAAGAGACTGGACTGTTGTTGTTTTGTATTTCAGCTACACGATTTCCTACGAATACCTTCCATTTGTTTGAAGGTCTTTGAATCCATGAAAGAGTAACGGTTGAACACTTATAAGCATATATAGATGTGGGCGACTCGAATGACGGTCTTATACGTTATTGTTTAATCATGATAATAAAACAGCTCTACATAGTTCTGGTAGTGATGTATTTATTTTCTTTAATCGAGCTACTCTAGTTTTTGTTGCTAGTAACGTAACTTTGATATTGCCGGATCTTAAAAAAACATGTGTACATGACAACAGCATATGCCGCACCCGAAGCATCACATAACCCATGTAATTCTATGACATTGTGATTAGAATTAATCCACCTAGAAATTTTAGTTTTGCTGGCACCTTAAATCTAAATTCATCTCTTTGAGGACCTCAAGAAAACCTAATGTTTTTACATTTTAGCATGACTGTTTTTTTTGGCAAGTATAACCACTCTGTTGGTTAACGTAGGAGTTTGTTTTTCCCACCCCATTAAATTTCCGGCAAGATATCGTATTTTGCGAGGTAAAACAGGCAATGTTTGGGCCCGAACAACCCTTTAAAAAACTTTTAAAATTATTACTCGATCAATGTGAAGACTCGAAATTTGTTGGTGGTAGAATTTACTTGGTGCTGAAACGTCTATATATTTTATTTAATTATGCTAATATCTAATTTATGATTTTTTGTTCTTTCAGTTGTTAAAAGTGGACTACGGTGTTAAATGGCGGCAGGAACACGTAGAAACTTCCCATTTTTTTATAAATAAGTATATCGATAAACTCATCAATGAAACCGAAAATGCTGTAACAACAAAACTCGAAGGTGGTGATCGACAGCGCGCCATGAAACGATTACGTGTACCACCGCTAGGCGAACAACAAAGTCCATGGACCACATTCAAAGTTGGTTTATTCTCAGGCAGTTTTATAGTACTTTTCATTACGGTTATTCTATCGGCGATATTTCATGAATCGAGTGGTGAAAATTTAAAAATTGCGTTTCGGTTGTATCGCGGCCCATTACTGATCGTTCAATTTATATTCTTGATTGGAGTTAATATTTATGGATGGCGATCATCAGGAGTAAACCATGTACTGATTTTTGAACTTGATCCACGGAATCATCTATCGGAACAGCATTTGATGGAGATGGCTGCAATATTTGGTGTTGTTTGGACTTTATCGTTGTTGAGTTTTTTGTATAGTGCCACTCTTAGTATACCACCGTATGTAAATCCGCTAGCCTTGTCTATTATAATGTTGTTCTTTTTGGTGAATCCCCTGAAGGTGTTTCGGTACGAGGCACGATTTTGGTTAATACGAACGATTGGTCGTATGATTTCTGCACCGTTCTTTCACGTTGGATTCGCTGATTTCTGGCTTGCTGATCAGTTAAATTCCCTGGCGACCGCGCTACTTGATTTTCAATTTTTGATTTGTTTTTACTTTACGAACGGAGATTGGCTCGATGCTGGCGATAGTAAACAGTGTATGGAACAGGATTATGTAATTCGACCGATTGTGAATTGTCTGCCGGCCTGGTTTAGGTTTGCGCAGTGTTTAAGACGTTATCGAGATTCAAAAGAGGCGTTCCCCCATTTGGTGAATGCAGGGAAATATTCGACTACATTTTTGGTTGTGGCATTTGCAACTCTAAAAAACTTTCATGCTGGTAAGTATATTATAACAGCTCGATCGCACTGTAAATATCTAATTTTATTTTAATTCCAGATCAATACTCAGACACATTTGATAACCCCTACGTATGGTTGTGGATACTTTCGTCAATTATTTCGTCGTGTTATGCGTACACGTGGGACATTAAAATGGATTGGGGCCTCTTCGATAAAAATGCGGCTGAAAATAAATTTTTGCGCGAGGAAATCGTTTACTCATCTACGTTTTTCTATTACTTCGCTATAATCGAAGATTTAGTGTTGAGATTCGCCTGGATCATTTCATTCTATTTGACCGAAATGAGAATTGTTAGCGGTGATTTAATAACATCGGTGCTCGGTCCACTTGAAGTGTTTCGACGATTTGTGTGGAATTTTTTCCGTTTAGAGAACGAGCATCTAAATAATTGCGGTAAATTCAGAGCAGTACGTGATATTTCGATAGCACCGATTGATTCATCTGATCAAACACTTATCGTGCGCATGATGGACGATGCAGATGGTGTAATAAATCGTTACGGTAAAGGTAATCGTCCCAAACCAAAAAAGATTAAGGATATTGAGAAGAAGGCGCTGATCACCCCGTACCGGAATTCACTGAACGATTTAACGATCGATATGTCCGGCACAAAAAAGTTGTAAATTTAATTTAGATAATGTAAGAGAAACTCTTACCTTAGGATAAAATTTAGGCCTTGATTATAAAATGTATTAAGCGAAATCGGATTTGTAAATTTCAATTAATATCGAAATGTTCTTCCAAAATATTTTTAATAATTGAGTTACTGAACGATACAAAAAAAACGAAATCGAGTTTAATAATTATTGTGATCCAGTATTATTACTATTACTATTATTTGTATTACAGACTAGATTAGGAGATAAAATTTAATCCACAAATTTGAGTGCCACCTTAATTAATTTACTAGGTTTTATAAAAATACTGATTATGAGAAAAATTAAAATACTGAGAGACTTAGGACCAATTCAAAAGTACTTTAATTATATTATAATATGTCTTACTGTAGCGAACTAGTTTTAATTGTACTTAAAATTTTCCAATTTTCCACTCACGAAGTATATCTTGCTTGCATTCCAACACCTTCCAAATGTATTAGATAATGTACTATATTTTGGTAGTTTTTATTGTTAGATATTTACTGTTTATTTATATTTTTTATTATTAAATCTTTGTAGCTAATGTTATTTAATTAATAAAAAATATTGAAAAATATATATATTTTTATATGGAAAACATTGGCATTTTCTTTCAAAATTTTTTTTAAAATTATTTTTGAGATGAACAAATAAAGCAAATCAGAGAGATAAACTAACTCTATAATCGTATACGTTTACTCAGGTTTCGCGGACGTCATTTTAACATTAAACGTTAACGCTCTCACTGAGAATACTTCCAAACAAACAAAGGCTTTCGTCGACCATCTTGAAAGCATTCTGAGTAAACTACCTCATCAAGATGTTAAAATCGTTTTGGGTAGCTTCAGTGTTTACCTTAGAATAACTTAATGTGAACAATTTGTAGTAGTTGCAAAATGTACTTTTCGTTTATCAGAAATATACAACCATCATTTCGAACGGATCCCGCGTTGGGTCAATTAAAGTACCCAAAACCGCGGAAAGAACTAAAAATTGCTTGTTAGCCGAAGGATGCTTAAAAGCTGTACGAGAAAAACAACGTGCTGGCATTCAAGAAATTTTCGGCCAACCAGTTATTGCTACTTTTTATGAAGTTCCACTGGTCCTCCGCTCTTCAGATCTTCATTGCTCCAACCCTGAGTTTGTAGGAAACGATGGTTGTTTATACAAACCCCAGGGATCAAACCTAAAAGTGCGAGGGTTTTCTCGAGACCATCTAGGATCAGGGAACGATTATTTCGAATATACAGCCTCTCTCGTTTCAAGACCATTTCGGCCTTGCAGAATGAAGCGGAGCTAGAGGAGAAAGTCGCGATAAAATAATCGAAGGTCCGATACAACCATGAGGGATGAGTAACCGGAACGGCACTTTAGTTGCGAGCATGTAACTCCAGATTGATGCCCTCCGATTTCAAGCAGTCTACCTCAGTAGAGGCACCACTACGGCGGACCTTCCTATCTTATCAAATTTAATGCATGATAATATTATTGAAAAAACCACAAGGGCGATGATCCTCCAAACATACCAAATCAGAGATCAC
The DNA here is from genome assembly GCA_963691935.1 of Nephrotoma guestfalica. Classification (NCBI taxonomy): domain Eukaryota; kingdom Metazoa; phylum Arthropoda; class Insecta; order Diptera; family Tipulidae; genus Nephrotoma; species Nephrotoma guestfalica. The sequence continues at coordinate 288,396,495 of OY829913.1, read as the reverse complement.
GGCTCCTAGGTCCTACTCCTGAGAGCTTTCACGAAACGTTGGGTTATGGCAGCTCGCCCTCGTCTAGTACAATCACCGCGGATGTTTTGTGGCACCACTGTGTCGATGGAAGACGCGCCTGACGTTTAAAAGTAATCGAATCTGTCTTACGACGGCGCCTTGGCAGAATATCAAATTAAAATCAGGGACAGGACTGATTAGGCATCTGGCAGAACCAAGAATCAACAATTGGTTGACCGCTACCTATGTGGTTGAAGATACGGAGACATGGCTTCAAACCATGGGTCACTGAAAACTTAAAAGTAATTATCGAAGAGGGCAATATCCCGCGTTCGAAAATTTTCTTCGTCACCTGCCACCCTGCAATACGAGAGAAATGAGAAAATAAACTGACACCTGCTGGTCGAAAACAAGGCGCTATAGAATGTTGATTGGAATATATTGTCGAAGAAAGACGGCAAATTAGCACTTAGAATTAAGTTTGTCTACCTCACTCAAATTAATAAATTGGCTTTTCGGGTCGATACACTTCCGATTAAAGAAATAACAAGGAAAAATCAGATTCCCACAAAATAAACATAAGAAATCGGCAAGTTTCGTGCGCAATAAATCTCCGAGGCCAGGCCCTTCCGGTCTCATTAATAGATCTACGCAGGTCCCTCTGGCCTTAAGGCAGGTAAACAGGTTGGCACGGCAAAGTTAACGCTGAGGTTTAATACTCATAAGTCAATGGTAGTAACTATTATTCTTTGTCGCCTCTTTATATCGAAGACCAGTTACATGGTACATATAGCAGGCCCAAAATATTGTAATTCGAAACAAGATAGGTAAGTTAATCTAAAACAACGGAGACGAGAGACCTAATAGGATAGCAATTCTTTAACGACTTTCTCTCTTAACCGTGATCTTTTTAGAAACGGATCTGCCAAAGTTCGCCAGCAACACTGCAAATTTTGCCGCATACTACGTTTCCGGGGACGAGCTGTAATCGTACCTTAATCAATTATTGTAAAACCATCATCAAAAAATTATCATCGGGCGTGACGCGAATTCATACCATATAGTCTGGAGAAACATTGACAGCAACTGAGGAGATTAACAACTTTTCGAACGTTTATCAAATAACATTAAAAATAGCACAGCGAGCTACATGACCTTCATAAATGCCGTAATGCGAGAGGTACTTGCCTCGACTGGCCTGTATCGAACGAGACGTCGTTCTCTGACCATTCAGTTTTAATTTCTAAATACATCAAAGAGTAGAAATTTTATTTAGAACACCAAAACACATGAAGTCGCAAGTCTATACCGACAGGCTACAATATATTCTTGAACGTTTTAGAAGAACATATAAGACAACTGAGATCTCCATAAGCTCGAATGACCAAGCAACCTTGTTAGACCTAGCCGCACCGAGTCTTCTATTCTAAGCTGATACGAAGCTGCAATTGCGTTTTAACAGAAATGGGCAAGTAAAACCAAACTACCTCAATGTCGTTCCCGACCACTCTGTCTTACTAATAAACGAGGCAGCCAATCTTTGGGTGAGGGAGATTGCAAATAGCACTTTGTCTATCTCCTAGCCTGGCAAGAGCTAACATACCAAGAGCCACTTAAGTATAATAAATATGAACTGAGTTCTCAAAGCATGTACTATATGGAGAACACCAAATCCATTATTTTACCTAAAAAGTGAAGAACTATATCCTCAATTTAAGTGATAGATTAACTGGGATACACAATAGATCTTATGGCGGCAGAGCACAGGGCTCTTCTCTAAATCTACCATCACATTAAAAAAAAACTAAGATAAAACAAACATTACTTTAATATAATTTTTACGAATGAGCATTCGTTCCCATCCTATGGAGAATTCCATAATGACCTTATACCAATTGAGTGAACCATTGCTCTGCTTGAAAATAAAAGTAGCACCGAACTCCTCCGTAAATTGAGCGTATATTTTAAACATAATGAAATTTGCTCAACGCGCATTTATTTGATTAGACATATGGGAGTATCGAGCATCATAATCTTTTGCGGTTCTCCCATGTTCATAATTTGCTACAAGCAGTGAAATCTAACAACAGCTAAAATGTGTTTAGTCTTTTAGTATTAGAAAGAATATATGATATGGTTAAATACAATCTTTCATGAACTTCCTTCAATTGTATATTTGACCAAAGTCATGTTAGGTTTCCCCTAAGCGTGGAGCAATTTTCGTGTATAGTTTAGATCTTTAAAGTGTTCAACAAAAATAACAATCGTCCATGTCGGCCGTAAAAAAAATTTATGAATGCCTTCTAACGTCGGGAATTATACTAAACTATTTCAATGTAGATATCTTACTTCTGGTGGGGTCTAGTTTGACGCAGTTTTCCTTTGGACCTATTTTGTTATCGGAGAGATACAATCAATTTTACTTTCTCTTACATAGTAAAATAAAATATTGTAATCATGAAAAATTTTGACCTCCAGGTTTAAGCAGATTTACAATTCGTATCACCAAAACCTGAAAACGTGATTTTCAAAAGGTTATCTGTGGTGCCGTGAAGATAAAATGATTGTGTCCTCTCTACAACCCAAAATAATTGGAATAAAACTTTATAAGCTTTTTCATAAATTTGAAGATCGCAGTGATTTTTGGCCGAAATCCGTCCACTGAAAGTGGCAGCTTCTATCGGAGTTTTTGTTTTTTTGCTAATATTTTTTATTATTTATGAGCTAAAACATTCTAAGGTTGGTTTTGACTTTTCTGACTTTTCTGTTTTTTTCGCTTTGAATTTTTGAAAATGTATTCTTAATAATAAAAAAATTAAATAAAAATTATTTAATATTTTATAAAATAAAAAATTATCAGTTTAAAAAGTTTATTTTGTTTCCTGATATACTTAAAACTAGTTTACACATTAGAATCTCGGAAAGTAACATAGAACCAGTTTCAAGCGGAACGTTGCATATTAAAATAATAAAATTGGTTCTCTGCACGTCTTACTGCGAAAAGCTTCGTATCAAAATGGGGCCGATCTAACTGAAATCTCTAAATGATTTTGAAATAATAAATTGTTAATTAAAGAAGAACGTTACAGATCACAATTTAAATAAGAAACGGATCAAGCGATTGGATAGATATTGTGGTTAATCGATTGCTGCTGCAAAATTCAAATTCATTTTACGCTTGGCTGAACAATGTGTGAGTCATGCGTCAGGAAAGCTTTGCGTTTGGAACTTTAAAAAAATTATTCACAACATTATAAATGAGCTTACATGCTCAAAATGGAGTGTATGATTCTAATCAAAATTGAATAATGAATAAATATTTAATAAATAAATATTTAATTTATTCTAAATCAATTTTGCAACAATACGGATCCAGATCAGTTTCCCAAAATTTATGCGGAAATGAAGATTTTGAAAAAAAAACTTTCCTAAAAGATTCTTCTTCTGTATAGTACGGATTGATCGTTCAGGTTGAAACTTTATACTTAGGTTTTCTTTAAAGTAGGAGATCTCTGTGAACTTGACTGAAATCGGCCCAACGGAGGTGGAAGCTTCCACATGAGCGTTTTAGTTGTTTTGCAAATACTTTGAAAAGTAAATAATTTACAAGAAATGAGACCATGTACTAAAAAATTCTAAATTAATTTTGTAGCAATAACGGGCCAGATCAGTTTTCCAAAATTTAAGCGAAAATTACGATTTTTGACTATATACTGACTTTAAACAAAAATTCAGCCCCTGTATAGCTCAGACTTATTGTTTGATTTGAATGAAACTTTATACTTAATCTTTTTCCGTAAATTGAGAGATTCCAATGATTTTTCGAAACTCGCAACTTTCATTGAAGCTTTTTTTTGATAATATTTTGAAAGTATTTCATTCATTAGAAAATCGAACAACACCTAGAAGAAGCCATAACTTTGTTAAAAGCGCAACATGGATTGATAGACGCCTCACCTATATAAGGTGCGCTACTGATAAATCATGTTGAGGAGTAATTTCAATGGCAGTCCAACACCATCTGTTACCAATAGGCAAAACTCAAAAAATGTAAGCCTCACATAATGCAATGATTAAGCGTTTGTGAAGTGCTGTTGGACTTTGTTTTAGTTCATTCTTTCCTCATAAATTTCTTGTAAAAAATGCAACTGTGCCAGAAACGATTATTTTTTAGCGGGAACTCAAATTATTGCATTCAGCATACAATTATTTGAGGGAAATCACCGAATAAATTTACGAGTGGTAAGCAAATTTTGTTGAACAAAATTATTCAACTGAAAAACGGTTCAACAAAATTAACAAAAAAAAAGTACTGATATTTACTATATTCACCACACCAAATCACACAAACTTTTTTATTTCCTTTATATTGCCACCACTGCTTCACTGATTGTCAACTTGTCACATATTTTACAATCGGCGATTTACTGAAAATTTATTTTTCTATTAATTTTATCGTATTTTGTAAATAAAGTAAATAAATTAACATCAAAATGGTAAGCGAATATCTTGTTCACCGTTTGTTCATAAAATTATATACAAATATAATTAAATTTTTGTGTATTCATAAATTAATATTCAGTGTGATGTCATAGGGATTGCCCCATTTGTGTTTTTGAGCTTTCGTGCCGTCTTTAGCAAATTTTTTTTTGGTTTAATTTCTGTGTTCGTTCCAGATGCTTTTTATGTTGCTATTCAGTCGGCAGGGTAAATTACGTTTACAGAAATGGTATGTGGCGTATCCGGATAAGCAGAAAAAGAAAATTACACGTGAATTGATTACAACAATATTGGCCCGGAAGCCAAAAATGTGTTCGTTCTTGGAGTGGAAAGATTGTAAAATTGTTTACAAAAGGTGGTGTAACTTATTACCGTGTACAAACAATAAAAAAAATGTTATTTATGATGTTTTTTCTTATTTTAGATATGCAAGTTTATACTTTTGTTGTGCAATTGAACAAAATGATAACGAATTATTAACATTAGAGATTATTCACCGATATGTGGAACTATTGGATAAATACTTTGGCAGTGTAAGTAGTAATTTGATTTCTAAAGATTTTATGAGCGTGTTTGCAACATCACTAGATAAATTGGAGATTTCTTTCGGGAGTACATTTTTCCGTTTAGCAACCGCGTCTTCCTTAATTTATTGTATTCCTTCTTGGAATCTTCGAAACTCTTTGAAAGGTTCCATATAAATCATTTTCCAATGTAAATTTCCGGAATAAACTTTAAAGATGTTCTGAAATTGAATGAAAGCAAGGGGCATAAAAACAACAAAAATTCATGCAAGAAATTGTTCAACCCAAAGTCCTTGAATGTAGTATATTTTAAGGTTTTCATAGAAGTCTTTTCATAGAGGTGTGTAACGTTCAGAATATGGGGCGAAAATCCTTTCGTGCAACCTATGCACGCAAGTACTGTAATCCTAAAACTTGATCTACGATATGTACTTTCAAGGGAATACTCTTATGGTACGGTTTTAAAATCTGTAATAAAATTATGCGCGAGCATTTACCACAGCGTTAAGTACCCACCAGTTCTTATGAGCTCATCCGATCTGACTTCACGGAAGCTTAACTCGAAGATTTTTCGGCCGACGAAATGATTGGTTTCAATTCTGTTGTAGATATAAAGTTAAGCTCATCCTCGCCTTAAAATTCCTTATATTTCGTCCGTGGTTGAGTTTCCTTGTTGGTCTCATTCACGACTTGTTTGATTGGATGTTCTATATTTTAGCACCACTTGGCTTCATCTATACATTAGTACTCAAATAAGCGTTAATCATGGAAACATTGAAGGTGTTGATATGTTCGTAGGCTTTGGTTTTCACTGGTGATACAACATGGGGAGAGCTGGTCGCCTCATTTTTGAGGTAATATAAGTTATCTCTGGTAAGCAACGGTTGCTTGACGTTGATGGTGTAGTTGTCGTATTTATTATGCTTCATAACGCCCATTCCATCTTTCCACACTTTAATTCTTGATTTGCGATTCTATGATTTTAAAAGAATCAAAATAAAATTTTGGCGAAAAAGAATTACTAATTGCTCCGCTGCAAAATTTGTTCATAAAGAGGAAGAAAATGAGGAAAGAATCTTGATTAAAGAATCAAATTGTAGATGGGTGAATTGATCCGGATCAGTTCTAATTTCTTACGGAAAATGTGATCCAAATTTGGTTTTAAATCACAAATTTCAATTTTATTTCCAATAAGCACCTTTGCATTGATTTGCTAAACTTGAACCGAACCGGATCAGACCTAGCGTCAAAAATTCAGATATTATCTCCGCCATTAGCCCCTTTAACTTACCACTATATATTGGTTGTACCGAAGCAAAACCAGGCCGGACAGTAAATGTAGCTAACCACCGTTAACAACATATTAAACAAGGTTTATGAGATCTGGAGTGCGTCCGGTCATCAAACATTAGCAACGACGAATGGTCAATGCCTCTAAAATGAGTAAAACTAGGGGTTGACCTTTTGCGACACAAGACATCGAAATTGGTGGAAGCCACAAGAGTGGTTGTCCAAAGGAAGAACACAAACATCTCATCCAACATGGAAGTATAAATGCAAAACCCTTGAATAGAGTAAAATGAACCAGAAAATGTGTATAAAAGATAGGAATAAAATAGAAATTTGGCCAATCGCTCTCGAAACTCAAATTGGAGTCCCAATGAGACTAGTTGCATGAGTATTGACCTTATTTTCATCATATTACCTAAGTTGTATTCCTATCGGTTGTGAAAATCATTAGTTTTAGATTCAGATTTGAAATTGGAATTAATTGTTCATAGTACAAGCATTTTTAGTTAATCATTTTCGGTAACCACATCCGAAATTCAGAAAACCCGAGTTTTACCCCGTTAGTTGAGAGTAATTAGTAATTACTAAGCTCGATTCAAACAAGAAATTTTCTTGAACTAAATCGGAAGTCATATTAAAATCCCAAAATGCATCATACAAATCTAGTTGCGTCGCAATTATTTAATACAAATTGATCATTCTGCAGAAGCCTTGTTCCATTCATCTCCTTCCATTCTTCAATCTCTATGAGATTACATTCAAATTGGCGTCCAACTCCGCATTCCAAATTCGTTTAGGAATTTCATTTTCATTATACAAACTGAGTTCTATCTTAATTTGCTGAGAAACAGCATAGTTCCATTTAATTTTGCTATATTCCAGGAACCACAATCTCATATTGATTGTAAAATCTGAATTTTATCCTAATCGGCCAAGTAATAGATCTAACTAAAATTAATATATGGATACCCGGGATTTTGTACGTATCTAGGATTTCTATTTCCGTAATTTTAATATTAGATTTTGAAATCTGGGATTTCAGTATCCGGAATTTGGATATCTGGGATTTTGATTTCTGGGAGATTTTGATTTCCAGGATTTCACGCTGCTCTCGCTAATACCATTTCAAAATAATGCTATAGGTTCGAAATACGACGGTTAGAAAATCCCAGGAAAGCGTGCATTGTGCACTATCTGATTTTTCAGCCGAAAGCATACGAGGCAAAATCTTATGAAGTTAGTGAGAACTATCCTCGTGAGCCAAGTGAAAAATCAGGTTGCATAAGATTATTACTATGTTACTTGTGCCATAGTGGGTTTAATTTCGGATGGTATGGCTCCGGCTGAAAAATCAAATGCGCAAATGCATAGCACTATTTGTGCCATAGTTGATTTTGTTCCGACTGTCGTGACGGAAACATAAAAAGTTGATTTTAGGTTCCGAATCAAAGCAACTATTTATCGCATTTCTCCTCCAACAATTATTAGATATTGTTATTTAATTTGTGTTCCGTTGCACTGGTTTTAATTAATATCAGGTGTGTATCGAAGTGTTCTTGTTATTCAGAAGGTTGTTCCTCATGTCCTCAAAACATTTTTTTGGATTGCAAAAGTTAAACATTTTTTACATGACACATTTGATGAAGGTATCCAATTCAAACATGCCACATATAATTTTATTTATTTTTCTTCTCAGGTGTGTGAACTAGACATTATATTCAATTTTGAGAAAGCCTATTTCATATTGGACGAGCTATTGGTCGGCGGTGAAATGCAAGAAACATCCAAAAAGAACGTTTTAAAAGCGATTGCGGCTCAAGATGTTTTGCAAGAGGTCAGTACACCTGATGATAATTATGATTTATAATTTTTTTTAAAATAATGCTGTTTATTATTATGATTTATTGAAAACCATAAGAACAAAATTTAATTGAAAATTTTTTATTGGAAAACTTTAATTAATTATTTTATAAATGTATTGTGCATGACATTTTTTTTTTTAATATTTTTGTTGAATGTTTCAAAGTTTATTGTCCGTTTGTTTTGTTGTGTTGAGTTTTCTGGTTTTATTATTAATCTTATTTTAAAATTTAATTTTCATTATTTTTGTTTGGACGAAAATATTTTAGTTAAAATGGAAAAATATTTAAATAATATTGTGGAAATGTGTAATTCATGCAAAAAAGCATAATCTCATTAAAGGAAATTATTTAGTTTATATACATTGAAATTTGAAAACCATAAAAATAATGAAATTAATAATGTTTTGTTGAAATTGTTTTTTTTTGAGATGGCTAAGGTTTATTAACTTATATTTTAGTTAGTTAAGGTTTAATATTATATACCTAGACATTATTTAATAATGAACTTGATTTGGAAAATGTGATTGATAATTGTTAAGTTTACTTTATAGTTTGGTTAGGTGGAACAACTAACATTATTTGAAAGTTCTATAAGAAAAATGCTTGATTTAATTATGTACAAAAGAACCAAAATGTATGCCAAATTTTTGGAATACCTCGTAGTTTTTAAGGCAATTTTAAATTAATGAATATAGGTTCTCTATTAAAGGAATCTCTCAACGTTACCATTACTCTTTACGGTCTCATATTTTTACCGGCTAATTGTATAATGCAGGAATAATAATAATTTAAATCCGTCCCTTCTTAAACTAATGAAACTGTAAATATTTTAAACCATTACAGTAGAACATTGTGACATTAATTGTAAAATATAGCAGAATCAGTATCAATATTCATTTAATATAGACATGTTTAAAATATCGATTTTAATGTAATGTGAAAGTTCTTTTGAGACATTTTTTATGAGTATTTGTGATTTAGTATTGAATAGAATTTTTGAACTCATTTGGGTGCACACCACATACAAAAGAACCAACAAAGTGGGTGTTGATAGTAATTTTCTCTGGATAGTTCACTAATAATTTTTGGTTTTGGAATTTAAGCGCTTTTGGTATGTCCGAATGAATGTTGGTATGATTGGCTGTAAAGCCAGCAAAGAATTTAATTACACTTTGCACAACTTAATTTGTGCAGAGGCAGAGCTGAAATAAATTCGCTGATTTTTCTACCGAATTTGTTTAGTTGACGCGAGCTTTTGTATTGTCTTATAAGTACATACCTTGTTATACCAATCAATTTGGGAAGAAAAAGCCTAGGAGGAAAGCAGGGAAAACCATAAACTTGAACCCAAATTTTGATCATACTTGTATCAATTTTAAGTCAAAATTCGCTTTTGTTAAAATTGGATAACTGCTACAAATTTCCAATAGTATAATAAATTTTTACGTCATTCTAAATATGAATTTAATTAGGGCATCTCTTAAATTTGTCAAAATTTTGCTGTAATGGTTTGGCTTTCAAATAATTATATTTAAAATCCCGTTTGCAATATCGGTCCTGTTTAATGCGCCATATACAACCCTCTAGTGATAAACCGTTATTCAATATGTATAAGATATCCATCTATAATTACCTACCTAGTTACCTTTACTTAAATCAAGCATTTTTCTAGTTCTCCAAATAAAAATTTTCGAGTCACAAAATGTATACGTCTTAGATTAAAGATTCTTGTAATCGTCGGCCAACAAAACTTTTATGAAGTGTAGATCTTTTCTTTAAATAAAAAAATTATCTGACTACAACCCTATTCAAGTAGTGCTGGCCGACAATTTTTTAATTCTATTTGATCTTAATAGAGAAATGTGAATTTCTTGAATTCATTGCCTTATAAATATAATAATATTTTAGAACACAACTAACACTTTCTAATATTTAATTACACATAATCGAATTTTCACACACACAAACACATACACATACATAACAATACACACATAAAAATATTGGATATTTTTCACAAAACATTAATTTTTTTCTAACATACATTTATAACAAATTTTTCTCGTTGTTAATTAATTAATTAACTGATTAGCATGACATGTACAAAATATGTGTAGGTACATTTTGTTCATATGTTTTTTTTGCATAAACATGTTGTATTCATACATATTTTATACTATTTTATGAAAATGCATGTCGACAAAGTTGTAGATTTGGTTTTTGAGTGATTTTTTTAAAAATTTGTTTTTGAGTTTTGAAGTTAAAAGTTAATTTTTACTTCGACCGTATTATCAACTTACATATTATAATTGCGAGATAAAGAATTTCAATGAAAAGATGGTGGCATACACGAATCGGACGGGGACGGAATATAAAACTATTATAGTCTTATTATTATTAATAACGTGTGAACAAATCAAATTACTGTTCAAAACTATTGGTAGTGGTGGTACTTTCCGAAAGATTTCAGAACTGAATTGACGTGACTATACTTTGCAATAAAACCGTATCTGAGGGGCATTTGAACTATTTAAACTGAAAATATTTTATTAAGTTCGAATGTATTGTTCGTTGATTTTCTTTTTCATTTACACACTCATCATCCATTAACACAATATACTGAATATCATCTGTATGTTCCATTTCAACCTGTTCATTGACATGGAAGATGGAGCGGCGCTGAGTTTTGTATCAATTTTTGTAAAATCAATTTTTATAAAAAATTTTAGAATTTTGACTAAAAACAACAGTTTTGTTTTATAGAAACAATAATAATGTTATCGTAGTAATTCAACAACATTTTGGAAACTTTTTGGACGCTTACTAAATTTCGAGATGAATTTTGAATTTTCTTTATATCAATACTTTTCAAAATCTAACGTTTAGTAAGATTTTCCTCCTTATCAAATATTACAGAATCATCGTTACTGAGTGTCGACTTCTTCGTTAAATTTTGTTTGCTTTGTTCAACATTTTTTTCCCACATGTACATTTTAATTTATATATTAACTTTGATTGCAAAGCTTTTGAAATTTCATCTTTTAATTTGGTAACTAAAGTCATGTTTAAACTTTTAAATCGTCTGCTACCGAGTTGTATATCATAATTTGGTAACATAACTTTTTCAAATTGAATTTTCTCGTATGGAATCAAAATAAAACGTTTATGGTTAGTTTCAGGTGATAAATTTTGAGTTTCGCGCGTATTATCTAAATTAATTTCCGAAATGATATTTTATCGATAGTCTTTCTAATATTTCTAGTGATTACTTATCTCGGATAATCGTGTTTCACTAAAACATCGGTTACAACTTTGAAAATTTAGAAAGCAAAATATCACCCGACAACCTCAAAATTTTTTCAGCTAGCTTTACTGTTATCCGACTGTAGAAACCAAGAGTCATAATTTAAATATCGGCCTGACGAGGTTTTTTATGATACCAATCTGACCAAATTGGTATAATCGTAATACATAATATAATATCGCCAAAAAATTTGTAGAAAAAAATAGGTTCAATGGAAGTTGCTTTCAACACTTCGGTTTCAATATATTCCATAAATGGATTTGCCACGGTTAGACTTATCGAAGAACCCATTGGGGAACTAAACATTCGGTTAATGCATCTTCCAATGAAACTAATTTCAGTAGGATCTACTAAAAATTTTAAGGCTTCTACAAAATTGGTTAAATCAAATTTTGCATTGCTTTTAGATTTTATTTCGTAACAAAACTGTTTTACCACATTAAACACCTAAAGAGGGGTCTACATTGGTAACCAGCGAGACTACGTCCAAAAATATTAATTTGTAATATGTTGGTAGAATTACATTTAATTTTATTTTTAAAATGTTCCGTGTTTTTTATGGCCGAAAAATTATTCTCAACGAAACAATTTAAAATTTTAAACAGAAATTTTGAAAAATTATTAGGAGAACCAAAATCACTTATCGATTGGTCTCAACGGAATTCCAAATTTTTACGTATCCGAGAACGAATCATTGCATTTAAATTTTTTTAAATTGGTTTAAATTGGTTTAAATTCGACGACACTCTAACTTTACGAATCGCGATGTAAGCCCTGTTGTCTGATAATATTAACTCCATTTCTTATCAGCCTTTAGTACATACAATTTTAATTTATTATTTTTTCTGAATCTTGAAAGTTGAAAAAAGTAAACGAAATTTCTCATTTTCATTTGATACGTTTTCGTGATATCTTTCAAGAAACGGTAGAATGACAAATCTAACCAAAAAATAATCTACTAAATTCCTAATAAACGAACCGAAAATTAAGAGTAAGTGTTTTTTTGTCGGGCTTTCTGAAAATTTGGTGAGCTAAATTTTTGTCGATAAAATACGACATTTGAAAGAGGAAGAATTTACGAGTTCGTTTGACTCAAGGGCATCGAATCATGTTGCACATTTTTGTGGTTACGATTTTAGAAAAAGTGTAACAAATTTGTAATTAATTTGCAAAATATTCTAGCAACATTTTCATTGGAGTAGGCTGTAAAATAAAATAGCTTACGTCCACAAACATTATAACTCATACATTTTATCATTTCTCTAATCCCATATGGACGTTAACACACAAAACTCCTACAACCGTGTAGACACCACACCGCTTACATTCAATTTTTTTTTGCCAACTTTTTACCTCTGCCTAAGAACTTGGGAAATTAAACAATTGTCTGCCATTTGAGAATTTACTATTTAGGCCCTTTTCCAAACACCGATTTATTTAAAACTTCGTCTGAACTCCTTTCATTTTGTTCTTTTAGTTTTTGAATTAGTTAGTTTCAACAAAGCATTAAAATGGACAGTATTTCACAAAAACTGGCTAAAATATTTCAAAAGAAAAAAATTGTACCTGAAGTTCCAAATAATTTCAAATTAGGTAAGATACGTTTATTCTAAGTGTCTTGTAAATATTTAACCAAAAAAAAAATTAATTGCTTTAGAAAGAACAATCTGAGACGAGGGCCGATTACGAATTTTTCAAACCATTAGTTAAGAATGAAACTAGTTCTACTTTCCCAAGCTCCTCTATCTGGAATGAAGTCGAGTTTACATGTGCCAAACAAATATATTCATTGAAAGTGTTACTACTTGAGATGATATTGAGTTTTCCGAAGATAGTATAAAGTTTACTGGGATTCAACAACAAAATTTGTTATCTTTTCCCGATTAAAATGATTCTTCATTAGAAGATGTTGAGTTTTCCGATAATGGTTATCTTGATTTCAAGTGTCAATAATGTCACCAACTATCTGCTTCATGTGTTTCTAGTGATGTCATTGAGCAAATGGGATTTCGGCTCGAAATTAATTTCGTCTCCAATTATCGAAAACAGATTTATCTAGCGATGAAATGGTAGACAGTGACATTGAGCAAAGCTCGAAATTGATTCATCTCAAACTCGCCCAAGTGAAATATTTCAATTAAGGAAAGATAGGAAGCGAAAATACGGTGCTGATAATATTTCCATAAAAAATAAATTAATGCTTAATTAAATATTTTTTATTCTTCAAACTCTTAATATATGATGATCGCACAGATCGGTCCGTTGTATCGAGTATCATTCGCCATATTATCAAATCGAAATCGAGAGGCATGGGGAAAGCTGCCTGGCGAACCTAAGATTTGAGCGATTTGCTCCACTAGCGAAAGAGAACGCCCAGGGAAATTGGTTTAAAATTTTGCTTAAAGCATCACTAGTAATAATTTACTTAAATTTAAAATAATTAATCTCAGCTCTCATATTAAAGTGACTTTAACAATTTCTGTAGGGTTACCGATGAAGGCGATGATCTTATGTTCCTCACGTAGATAGATTATGTTCCCAGCCATCATAAAAACATAAATCTAGAGCAGTTATAGGGTGATTCTTTTAACACCTCTTTTAAAATATATTTTAACAGAAGTAGTATTATGCAGTTCGGTTGTTCCAGTTTATAACTGAATGTGTTGAGAATATAATTCGATTAACGACGCGACTGATACAAAAAAAAACGGTTTTGGAATGTACTGTTAGAATAATAGTGCGATTTGTTTTCGATACGTGGACAAAATAATTTCTTACTGTGTCATTAGAATGAGGCCAGTTTTCATTATTGTGTTGTCACGAAAGGATGTTGCAAATTTTAATATATTTTGATATTTAAATTTAAAACCTATTATATTTAAATAAATGAAAAATGTTATCATGTCGAGTTGATCATTTTTTAGTTTAGTACTGCCAGCAGCATCAAATTCAGGCAAATCGCCAGTTAAAAATTACACTAAAATGAATGCAATGTGCACTATGCAATGTGTAAATAGTTCGGCGTAAATCGGATCTATTTATAGCGTACGTTCACGATTTGACTTCCGCAAGATGACACGTGAAGAGCGAACCGCGAAAGAGTTGGAAGTGGTTCTGGCCCCTAAACAAATTCAAAGACACAAACAAAAATTCGATAAATTTTATCGCACCCTGTATATTAACTAAAATAACGGCTGACGATGAAGGAGAAATTTACATCCTCGATTATGCTAGTCGAGTCGATTGTCGTTTCAAGTGACTATAAATATTTGCTATTTGTATGAAAAATTAGCCAGACAAAAGAAACAATTAAAAACTGTCATTTCGAGTCGTGTGAAATTTTGAAGAGTCTAGAAAAAACATAAAATACGCCGATTGTCGTTTGAAGTGACTACGATAATAAATATGTTAGATATTTTGACAAGGCGGGCGACTAGCCGCGACTAGCGACACGACTAGCGTAATCGGGGTGTTAATAATACTTGAAAGCTAATCTATTCATTGTACGATTTAAAAAACTGAAAGTAATACAATTGGTCTTGCTTTCGATTCCTTATAAGATGGTCATACCTGCTTTCAGGGACATAAATTGATATCAAAACAAAATTAAATGTCTTTATCATTCAAATTGATCAATTCACATCTCGTTTCATGAACATTTGTTATTTTGATTTAACAAAGATCACTAAGTCACCACTCATACGAGTACATCAAAGAAAAATTCACGTTATACATCAAAAGTTGTTTGTTTTTCAAAAAATTTAGTTTAGGATGGGTGTGTGCAACAGTCGGGTGTGTCTAAAAGAATGAATACTATCTACCAGCACATTCGCTACTGTAAGTAAGCCAGCCGGACGCTAGCTTTATAGCTTAAAATTTTAATGATTTTCTACAATTTGATAGGAATGAGATACACAAATTTATTTCTTTACGACTAGTGACGTGACAATCCGTTTTGTTTGAAAATGCCACCATCGCAAATATTGAACATTGTACCGCAAAAAGAGAATGGTCCATGTGTAGAATGTTAAGAAATAATTCTCACGCATTTCCATGACGACATCTGCAGTTGTTTTTCAGTACTTTTTTATAAATTTTTATTTTATTTTTGTAAGTAAAACTGCGATAACACTAATTTAGTATTTTTCTTCTTTTTTTCTCCCGCGAAAATGCTACCCTGATAATTAAAAATAATAATTATAAATTCATACAAACACATTGGCAGGATTTGAATGAAAATTTAAATTAAGTTTCTTTTTTAAAAAATCATAAATTTTTCGTTTTGTTAAAATTTGGTTTACTTAGTAATTTGATTTAGTATTTAAAATTCATTAAAAAGTATTATTAAATTAAATTTGAAAATTGATAGATTTTATAGTTTTGTATTTATTTTAGTAAATTTTATGAGGCGTTTATTTATTTAGTTCTGCAGTGATTTACAATTATTGATAAATAGCTTATAAGTAGTTAAATATTAGATTAGATTTTTTTTTTGATTAACTTTTTACAGTTCGACGCGCTTTAACTGAATATTATGCCGAAAACGGTGCTTATGAGTAAACTAACAGGATAATTTGATTCGGGGACTGTAACAAGTTAATTTGATTAGTAAAATTAGTTAGCAATACTATGACCTAAATAGACGGTTTCTAAACTTTATGTTTATTTACGGACTTCAATATTTTGACCAAATTTTATTCAATGATGTGCCAATAAATGACAAATTTTTGGTATTCTTCTCATAAACGTTACAACAGTATTATGTAACATAAATACCTATTTATTACTATTCATTATATTTTACATACACACTTTACACACAAAATATATTTACTTAACATAATTATTATATACAAACCTAAAAGGACTTTTTGATTAAGGATTTATAATTCGCGTTGTTTTTATGAACCTTCGTTTTTACCACATTCATGGTTGTGTCTCTTATTATTTAACGTTTTTTATTGTAAGTTTTTATTCTGATTGTAAAAGTTATTGTTTGCCTGTTTTCATTAATAATTTACTATTACATATAATTAATAAAGAAGGGAATTTATTTTTAATAAAATTAATATATATTAAAAAAACAAAAATTGTTATATTTAACTTAAAAAGTATAATGAAATTACCAAAATCAAAAAGCATTAAAAATAACAATAAAATATTTAAGAAAATTGTGTAAAAACTAAGTTTTATTTTGTATTTTATTTTAAGGGCATCTATCTGGTGCCAACCATATAACATTTATGTGTATGTGTCAGTACCTATCACTAACGTCGGGGCATGGAGTGGTGTTTGTTAAACTATTAAAATACTTGTAAATATCATTAATTACAGTTTTGTTTTAGAGTTGTCATTGGCCAGGTGGTGAGACTAAAATTGATTTGACGAGATGGCAATTGTTATACAATAAACAGTTTATCTCATATTATACATATGAAGTACAAGTTTCAGTCCCTTGCTATTTTTCTGTGACTATATTTGATTTAAATTCCAATAATATTTCAATTATATTGCTAGCTTAGGTTTCCAGGTTGCGGTTGATAAACTTGTTTGTATTTACAAAAATATGCCATATATTAAAATGAGCCATGTAAAGGTAGTTTTTATTAATGGTTGTGACCGTAGCTTTATCCCTGTGCGTTGCCCACACCCCTTGTGTTATAGTGCAGAATTATAAGCTATTTATGAGCTCTTAAAATTTTCAAACAAATGATTTTCAGCTCGTTTAAATCGGCGATCATTGAAGTAAAATAGTAGGTTAAGCTAATGATGTCTCAACCCGCCGATAATATAAACAGAACATGTTGAACAATCGATTGATTGCAGTCACTATGTACTCCTTGCCCATCTCATAGAAACGCGCGTAGTGACAGTTTATCAACCTTATCCTTTTCGCAACCATAGACGATTCCTCTTGTGATCTCTGCCTTTTGGACAAAGATCTACCAGTCCAACTACCCTGCTGCCAAGATTCCTTAAAATTTTTAGCTCATATGAATGTTTCATTGCATTTATGAATGACCCGTTTCAGCTATCGAGCTTCCGGCGCCCTTTCATAATAACGGCTTTTCATAGTTTCATTGAAAAAGTATGAAAGAGCCGTTGATAGTTTAAATTCACCAACATAGATCCATTATCGCAGAAGAATTTTTCTTCAGCAAAATTTCATATTATTCATATTTTAGTTATTTTTTCGTAACTTAAAAGAAGAAATTGTAAGATTCATTGGCTTTCCAGATCTAGGAACTAGCTATAGGAGAAAATGGAATCTTAAAATTCGATAAGGAACTTGGTAATTTCTTAACCGATTATGATGAATTCTCAAACACTTCAGTAAATATAAGTCAATCTGAAATTCATCTACATTCTGGAAGAGTGATACCGCAACGGACGATTAATTTTATAATCGGAGTTTTTAAAAATTATCGGCCAGGAAATTACAGTGGTCTGATAGCCAACTTAAAGAGTTGCAGTTGGTTACTTGCAAATTGGAAATTTTAGTCCTGCCTACTTTTATCGCTTGCTTGTAAAATGGCGACTCCAAATTAGTAAGTGTAGATTAAAAAGTACATAGAGGCAATTTTACCAGTCGCCGATCTGATCTGGATTTACTGCTGTGAATTTGGCGTCCAACCTAGAGCACATAAGCCAATTGGTGCAGTACACGAACGTAACTATTATAGCAGCGCAGTAGTTCATGAAAAAGCTAATTAGTTACAAGCACTTTTAGTAATCAATAAACTAAAATCCTGTTGTCTTTATTGTCCCCAAGAAAAACAGTGTTAGTTCGTCTTGCTGTATTTTAACAAACGATCTCTTGGTCTCTGGTCGATTCAAAGTATCCGTGATACTCGTCGTTCACAAATCGTTTCATCGCCCCGGTAGTACACCTTTTTTATATGCTGATTATTTATTCAAATACACGTTCGAGGCCTATTTAAAGTTGATTTGAGTATTTTAAAAATTCGTTCGTCTCATTAGATTGCAGTAACCTAACTACAGAAAATATAGAAAAATCTTTGAACGCTAAAATAATTCGCTAATTGATTGTGTTTATATTTTGAACGATCAGGTCACGGTCAAGAGCGGATCGAATCTTTAAATTAAAGTGTGTATTCAAATTCGCAAAGTATAAATTTGGGATATATTTTTTCTTTATTGACCAGCCTATTTGAAAATTTTACTCCCATTTTATATGTACATCAATGGAACAGATAAATGACATGCCCTAAATTCAAAAGGCGAATATTATGATTTAATCGTCAGAAATAGGTATACTCGATCAAAAAACTTAGAGCATAATAAAATACTCCGGGTGAAGAAAAAAATTACTCTCAGTGTAACATTTTTCCTTCAACCGCAATCGAGATCAAATCTGTAAAAACTGAATTCCAGTTTATGGTAGGCATCATAATCTGTCGTCCCTCATCACCACTAGTCCGGTTACCACTGAAAATGGTATAAAAGAAAAATTAGAACTGGATCATGTGGATACTATCGATATGCTGAATACAGTCTCCCAGATAATTATCTTGCCGCCACATAAACATAGTTTCTTGTTGAAACATGCTAGTGTCTTCAGTTTTTGAAAAATATATTTGCTTCGGGCCTATCATTAGATTTGAATTGATGAGCCACACAATTTAAAAGAAATAGTATATCCCATTCGGAAGACAAAAGTGATGGTTAGAGTGCCACGCAATATTTTGTTCCTGTGGTTACTTAAAAATCCGATTGGGGCTTCTGGCCCATATTATATTGTTTGTACAATACATCTGGAATAATGCTAATAATTACCATAATAACAAATATTTACTGAAAAGATAGTACTCGATTATTTTCTTCCTATCAGTGATTTGAAAGAAGGGCAAAATGAGGGCACTTCTCTTGGAGTGCAATCTGCAGTTTTTGAAAAAGTCAAGTGTTTCCTTGTCATTGTCACGCGTGATCAGCATGTACTGTCTTTGATCATGAAAACGTAGAACAGAACGTGAAGCAAGCTGGAAAACTGTTAATATGTATTCATACATAGACGGCGTCGCTTAGTAAAGAGTTAGGGAAAAAGTTCGTGGCCTTTTTTGGGTGACATTGAAATATAGAATTTTGATTTGACTGTAGTTTAGATGCTAAAAATCGAGACAACTCATTTTCGCAGGCCTCTTTTAAATTTAAAGTAAAACCATTAAGAAGGTTCTGCATGGACGGAAACAAATAATAGTCCGATGGTGCAAGGTCGGGACTATATGGTGGGTGCATCAAAACTTCCCAGCCAAGCTGTCTCAGTTTCTGCTAGGTCATCAATGATGTGTGTGGTCTAGCGTTATCATGATGGAACACAACACCCTTTCTGCTGTTCAATTCTGGATGTTTTAACTGAATTGCTTGCCTTAAACGCGTTAGTTGCTGACAGTAAAGCTTAGAATCAATCGTTTGGCCCGGTGGCAGCACCTCATAATGCACGATTCGTTTCCAATCCCACCAAACACACAGCACTATCTTTCTTGGCGGCAATCCTGGCTTTGATACCGTTTGGGAAGCTTCACCTTGTTTCGCCCATGATCTTTTTCGCACAACGTTGTCGTATCTTATCCACTTTTCATCACTAGTAATCATTCGCTTTAAAAATGGCTCGATTTCGTTTCGCAGATAGAAATCCGGTCCATTACATTTTTAACTGTTAATTCATGTGGTACCCAAACGTCAAGCTGTTTTTTCTATCCAACCATTTTCAAATGGTTTAAAACTGTTTTGTGATCAATATTTAGTTATTTATCAATTGCATGGCTGCTTATATGCCGGTCTTCCTCAATCTGTCGATCAGAGCGAGGTGCATCTTTGACATTTACAGAACGAAAGCGCTTGAACCATTTCTTTGCTGCTGATTTTGATAAAGCCCTTTCTCCATAAACAGCAGACATTTTTTTGCAAGCCTGAGCCATGGTTTTAACTTTGTCGTAATAAAATTGTAAAATATGTCGAATTTTTTCATTATTTATCTCCATGTTTAAAATGTTGTAATTTTTTACTCACTTCACCGATTTTAATGTTTTGTATATCAAAGTACAAGTTAAAATGTCACACATAAAAATTGGTCGATACGATCAATGGTTACTGAGATATATGAATGTAAAGCCATCTACCGAGAAAAAGGCCACGAACTTTTTTCCCTACCTATTATTTTGGCATCTAGATTTTCGATATTTATCGATGATCCAAGACTTTCGATAGTGAAGTCAGAGTTATTGAAGAGACACTGTCTCACAGTCGAATAGTGATAGTTCATATGTACATTATACATGCCGTGTACAAATCAGATGATATCGGTTACGAAGGGATCGTTCCAGAGATCTATTTATTTAAATCCGTATGGCATGGGTGTAGGTTTTAAATCATCGTAAACAATTATTAATCTTGGTTAAATTTAACGTGAATATTTAATAGTATAACAGTTCATCTTGGCAACAATTTAGCATGGACACCACTTATCGTAGTTTTAATTTTTTTTACGGTATAATAGTTTTAAGTGCCAAATTAAGTGTCTTGGGTTTGTAAAATTTGACGGCAGAACTAAGTTATTCCTGAATTGAAATTGGTTGGAATTGGGTCCCTAAATAGAAAAATTTGTCGTTCTGTATCTGTGTCGTTCTGTTTGAAACTTCTGTTTCTTATTATTGAATATTTCATAAGCAACATTTGATACAGCCTGCTCTTTACGAGCTTATCTTAGGAACAATAACGTGTATAACTTGTGTGAAAGCTCTTTATTGCTATAATATGTCAATGCAGCTCCCACTTTGCGCTGGCTGTAATTTTCACATTCGTATTGCAATCTGTCACTTTCATTACTTGTTGTACAATGTACTATTTCTCAACCATCAGGAAAAAAACACATTATGTACGAGGAGGGTTAAATAAGTTCAGTAAATCTACAATAGACGAAATAACGGTAATATAATTTTTTATTTTGTTTTTATTCCTCGATTTATTCGATGTAAAATTATGTAAATTAATTGGTTCATTTTTCTATGGGTGACTTAAAAATTTTGTTTGAATTCAGATTTATGAAGTAAAGCCGGAAATGCATTTTATTCGAGCTGTACTTTATCAGATTAATAAATAATTTCAATGAGCATATAGATTGTATGCACCTATATTAATACATACGATTCATCAGATTCTAACTAATCAAACAATTTTATTTTTATTTTAATGCACATGCAATAGAAGTTATCATTTATATGTACACTTTGCAAATGCAACTTTACACATACATTTATTTAACATTTTCGCTGTCCCAGATACTTCGGTGCGTCTCGCATTTTTTCCATATATCACAACACTGCTGACATCTACTGATGGAGTTCAAAATTTTATAGTGTTCAATGTTATTGAGAGAAGGAACAGAACTTTCTTTGATGCTGAATTCGAAACAATGGTTATCCGTTTATGGAAAAAATGAAATTTACTATTGTACCTGTATTAAGCGGAAATTAATGTGCCGAAAATTGTTATAGCCGGAAATTTATGTCGGATAGACATTTAATTTGATGGTAAACTGAACTTCGATGTACCAGAAACTTCTCATTACAAATTTTGTTTTCGTTTAAATTTTAAGTAAGTCCGTCAAATAAATTTTATTCAAACTCGGGAACCTTGCCTCAGAGGAAATATATTTGGTTCAACGATTCGAGTTTTGGCAATTTTCGCTTTATATATGCTCTTTGTTTTGTACGGTATGTACATATTAATGATGATGTACATATTAATTATAATAATATAGTAAAAACCATCTTAGACGTAATCCGAGGAGACCACTTATATCGGTTTAACGGATTTTTCGTCTAGCTGGAATTTTGACAGTTATTGATAATTGAAAACTTATTCGTGGATATTCGTAACTGAACATAACTTGTATTTGATGTATATACGTACGAGAACAATAGATAGTTAACATTTATAAGTACACTACATACTATATTACAATTATAAATTCAAATAAAATTTCTAATTAATCAAATTGTAAATGCAAATTTACACGCTGTCACAGATGCTCAGGTGCATCATGCGTTTTTTCTATATACCATGCTACTGTCACCTAATGACAGAGGACAAAATTTTGAATTGCGAATTTATAGTGTTCATATGGTTCAAAAGGCACACATAATATTTAGTGTTCATCGTTATTAAAAGGAGAGATAGAAATGCTCTATGGGTAACCAACTGTGATGCCATCCCCGTTTCCGGGAAAGCTGCAAAATTTGTGTAAAACTTGTCTAAGCCGGGATTTGAATTTGCAGAAAACTTGTTTTACCCGGAAATGTCGAAATTAAAAAATTGCATTCAATTAAAACTTTGAAACATCGGACCGGACTTTTAAGTTATATGTGTTTTTTCGTGTAAACTCAATCGTTGAATGTGTTTTACCCTGTTTCGACATTTATTTCTAGAATCTATAAATTTTATTTTAATTCAGATTTTAAGAAGCAAATTAGAAAATACATTTTATTCGACCTTCTGCCGAAAATTTCTCATATAAGGAGAATTCTTGGGTCTCAACCATTCTGGATTATTAATTTTCCGGCTTAAAGGATATTCCGCTTATGAGCAATTTAAACTGATTAATAAATAGTTTTCATAAGCGTAAAATGAGTCACACACGAAACTAACACACACTATATTTGTGTTTTAATGTACATACAACACAATATAATTTATTTAATGTTCACAGCAAAATATTATGTGTAGATGACATATCATTTACCAGCATGACACTAGTGGTAATTCCGTCATAGAAGAGGTATCCTAATTTTTCGTACTACTAAACACAATGGTGTCCGGAATAAAGGAGTTTGCAACATACATGGTCAAACACAATTTTTCGTTAAATTAGAATTCCGTCTTAAAGGAATTTTACAGTACAATAGATTGTTGGTTAGCGTTGTTCCAATTGACGTATGCGGTGGATAGTAAAATGGTTTACATTTATGAATCCAGTTTTGAATAGTATTTCAAATGCTTGACTAGTTAGTTTTAATAAAATCTGTGTAAATATTACTTGGTCAATTTTCTAAAAGTTATGTTTTAAGGAAATTGTCTGGATTGAACTTGGAAGCAACTGTACAAAGGCTGTTAATCTAGGCACAAATTGCGACTTGGATACGTTGCCGCACTCCAGCATAATTTTCATTTTTAACAGGTATCTGGTATAAATATTTGGGGTTCACACAATTCAAACAACATCCTGACACACTTTTGTTTTTATCGCATATTTTGTTACTTGCATCATTTAAACAAAATCACACACAATAAACTAATACAAATCATAAAAATTAATAATGAGGATGTGGTCAATGGTGGTGTGGTTTTTATGTTTTTTATGTAAAAAAGTAACAGCTAACTATACTTTTATAATATTGTATCTCTAGACATATGCAAAAACTTAAAGAGTGATAACAAATTTTTGTTTAATTTCCAATTTTGTAAAATACCAAAAAATTCGACGAATTTTTAGGAGGAAACCGTAGAAGGAGCTTTGAGAGATATTGGATTGCTGTAGTTTTTTGTAATATTGAGGACAGTTAATTTTTGATTAATAATATTACTAATTATTATATATTTAATAGTATTTAATTACCATAATATTTCTTGAAATGGAATTTCCTTAGTAGAGTTACCATTTTATATAACAATATCTTAAGTACTTAATTTAGGATGGTTAAGTTCCATATGATTGTAAATTAATTATGTAATATAATTTAGTGACGATAAGACTTATGACATTGAATTTATAATTGAGGAATAAACATAATTAGTATAGACTAGGTCACGATCGGGTTAAACATGAGCGCTCCAAACAAAATTTCTATTTACATCGCTAATCAGATTATTTAAAGATTTTTATGTTTTGTGAAAAATTTATTTATTAAAATGTTGAGAATTAAATCATGCGCCTTTTATAATTGTGCCAAATTAGAATCAATATACGGAGTGTCTAAGCAGTTCCGAATTGGTCATACATTTTGAGGGCTTTCGATATACTCTGCCGTACGATGTTGTCTTGATGATCTTGGAATGATTAAACATAGTTCATAATTTAAAAATTTGTTTTAATCTTCTGAAAGCCTACGAAATAATTGATCGTTTCGGAATTTTTCGGACCATCTGTATAATTAGAAGCAGCTTATGTGTAACCGATTTTCTAAATTATTATTTTTTTGTTTTTGTGTAAAAATTTTGTAGATTTTACAATTGAGATGGATTTGAAATTGATTTGATTTGAAAATTCATTGTATATACTTAATTATGTTTGTGCTAATTTTATTTTTGAATAAATTCAAATTTGTCTACATTTCAATTGTATATAAAAACTAAGTGATAAACTAACCGAAATAGTAATTTTAATAAAAAGCTTGGTTTTTGAATGGTTTGAACTTGAAGTGTGTCTTTTTTTATGGGACGTCTACTTGACATATATTAATATTTAAAGTCCACTATATTATTTTACAGGAACATATTTCGTAATGTACCTTTAGCTGCTTTTAGGCCGTGGCAGTATAGCTAGTGCAATATAAATAATTATTTCGGTTAGTTTTAAAATATTTTTAGATTATTATCAGAAAATCGCTCGCACAGCATTTAAAATTAAATTAAATTTGTAAAATAAATACATTAGTAAAATATATTAAATGCTTAAAATTGGTAATAAAATATAATTGATGGTGATTTTTTTTAAATTTTATATGTTTTCAGATATCTGAAATTACCACTTTATGAAATTAATTGAAATAAAATATAATTAGTTTAATATTATTAGAATACATTTATATAATTTTTTCCGAGCAGATTTTGTGATAGAATATATAGAAAAATATTAGATTAGAATTAATTCGGTATAGAATTTGTTCTAATTCTTCAGAAAATTTATACGATTTTCCGATGAGTAAGAAACTAATTTTATTTTCCGATGTTTTGCCTTTTCCTAGGAGTTAATTGAGTAATTAATTATAACACAAATTGTTGATCTAACTTTAAGATTTTAGATTTTTATATAAATTTATCTTGATTTATTTGATTTTATATTGAAAGTCTCTCTTTGATCATCTTTTTTACAAATTTGTTCTTTTTTTGAACTACTGACTGTTAGTTGTTTGCAGTTTCTTATTGACCGACCAAACGGCACAGTGGTTAAAGCTTTGGTGTTTGGATCGGGAGGTATCGGTTTCGAATCACGATAGCAGCAGGATGCAAAAAAGATTTTTCATCATCAGTTTACGATCTGTGATGAAAATGAACACAACTACGACTCCTTGTCGCAGTGCAGAATTTATGGGCCGACCCATGAGCTGTGCAATATGCAGCTAGTTCTACGAAAATTGAATAAGTAAGGATAGAGTTGGCAGTGCCTAGGCCTCCCATAACAGATTAAAGATAAACAAAAATAAAAAAAGAGAAAAGAGATTTATTTCAAAATCGTGCATAATTTTTATTATTGCTATTTTTCTATTGAACATAAACAATTTCAATTAGAAAAATAGTGATAATTTTCCCCGATTACTAGAAAAATTTAAGTGGGAACATGTTTATATGGAGTTGATTCGGGCATTTCAAAATTATATTTTTGCTATGTGTTTCAGTTCGATTTGTCTAAATTATCGATATTTCATTTTAATTATACTTTATCAATAAATTCATCGGGCAGCTGATATTTAGACTATTAAATGGTTTACTTTTGACATCACCTTTCATTTTAACTTTAAAACTATTTTGATTTTTTATGAAAAGACAGATATAAGCTTTGTGTGAAGTCTAGTCACATTTGCTTATTATTGACATGAACTAAAAATTTACAAAATTTATAATTTCCATACGTCTTCTCATATAGTTCCCAAATATATCGAATCCTGTCAAATTTTAAATTTTAGTTTAACTTATTCAATAGGTTGTCAGCCAAGCAGTTTTAGTCCAGTTTGAAAACAATTCTTCGTATATTGCTTAAGATTATCTGATCTACCAAATGTGGGGCCTATTATCAGTGCTGGGATCTTCCTTTTCGGTAATTTATCGAACTGTTTGCCTCGTTTCGCATGTTTGTCTCTTTTTAAATTTTTATATCTTCTGCCAGCCTGCTAGATTGAGACATTATAACGTTTCTACTCCATTTCTATCACCAAATATTTTATTTTCGATACTTGAACGAAATCACGGGATTAGATATTCTTCAAATATGGTCTAGTAAACAGCTGTTAAATTGAATGAACGAAACTGCTGTCAAATTAATTCTAGCAAAAAGAGATGTAAACTTCAATAAAGTATCGAAAAGGGTGATGTTAATACATCTCTACATAGGATTAGTTGATAAAAAATATCGAAGTGAAGTTTTTAACGAAAAGTGTAGCTACACAAATTGACGAAAAGTGGAGATACAAAAATTAATAAAACTGAGTAGCAGCAATGAGACAGTGTAAATAGCAAATCTTTACTTGGGATTAAATATAATCGAAATAATTCTAGTCTATTTATTAGCTTGGGCTTGGGTTTAAAATGATACTATGGCCGTTTAAAAGAATCTCAGAGATGTTACCAAGTGCAGTATATGTCGCCCAATGGTGGACGGAAATCGGAATCTGAAAGGTGTTATTAAGTGTGGGAATATGTCGTCTAATACTGAACGAATTAAGTTGTTCAATACAGTTAACCACTTTAAAATAAATAAGTTTGAGATGGCTTCACATCAATTTTAAAGCGCCAAAAAAATTATAAAAATTCAAATATTCGTCGAAATACTTGCTACGCTATGGCCGATTTCAGGAATCTTAGCCATAGCGTAGCAAGTATTTTGACGAACATTTGAATGTTTATCAAATTTCACGCATTAAATTTTGTGTGAAGCCATCACAAATTTTTATATTTTAATATATTTAACTGTTTTGCACTGCTTAATTTGTCCACTATTGGACGTCCATACTTGGTAGCATCCCTGAAATTCCTAGAATCGGCCATATTGTAGCAAGTATTAAAACAAATATTTGTGTTTGGGCTACCCCAAATGTTTATAATTTAATTTGGTTAACTGTTTTGAATAGCTCAATGTGTCCTCTATTAGACGACATATGCCCGCAGTTGGTAACATTTCTGAGATTCCTGTAGCAAGTAGGATAGCATCTATTTTGGCGAACATTTGGATGTTTATCAAATTTGATGCTTTAATTTTTCTGTGGAGCCATCCCAAATCTTTTTGTTTTTGATTAACTGTTTTGAACAGATCAATTCGTCCACCATTAGACTCCCCACACTCTAACACATCAGGCAAGATCTCTGAGTCAATAAACTGAAGTTATTTAATACCAATATCTGCAACTAAAATACATTTTTGATATTTTTTGTAAAGATTTGCTATTTACACTTTATTATTGCTACCATTTTAATAGTTACACTTTTCATTAATTTGTGTAGCTACACTTTTCGTTAATTTGCGTAGCTACACTTTTCGTTATAAAGTTCACTTTGGTATAAGAAATACGTATGTCGATAAAACGAATTTTTTACTAACTAATCCTGTATTTGATAGACTCCAACAAAACCTACATTATCGCAACAAAAATCTAGAGCACAGACAAAATTAATTTAGCAGTCCAACAAAATGTTCAGAGCTTCATTTCTGTGCAAATGTGACTAGGTGTGGAACGCAGATTTTAAATCGCGCTGTTTTTATTTTTCAAATTTCTATCCAATTACCTCTTTTTTAAATGTATACGCTACACAAGTCATCAACGTGGTGCATTAGTTTTGGTGTACGGGGGTACAAAAATTCAGTTTTTATAAACGGCCCTTTACAACGAGAACTTCAAAGGAGATTTCGTCATTGACATGTTCTTACTTTTATGAGAATTCAGATATAAGGTTATACATATATGTGAAGCTGGCCCGAAAAACCAGCCCGAAAAACACCTTTTCAATTTTGGTGTGTTTCTTTGCTAATTTCAATACCATCCCGAACAAATATCATAATTGTATGGAAAACGCATATCTAACCCCGAAATAATTTTTTCATCTATGTATCTAAGAAATTTGTATTAATTAATATGAGAAAGCTAAAATTATACCGAAAAGTTACTAAATTGGTAATTGGACAATTGCGTTTATTTTGGACACAGAGGATGCAACAATTTTAGGCCCAAATTCCCGATGAGGTTATCCCTAGGAGCTTCGCAAATAAATTGTAGATTTAATACTTAACCTATGAGCAAATAATCTCGAGGGGATATCTCCTGGATTCCAGTAATTAAATTTTTAATTTAACCGATTTTTCATATCAAATGGAAAAGTTCAATGCAACCATAGTAACACATGGATAAAGATAAGGCTCTAATATTGAATATTTGGAAATGGACTGCGTTTATTTTGGACACTAAGGATGCTAACTTTTAGATCCAAATTCCCGATGGATGTTTATTTGGTTTTTGTAAATGTGTTGATATGTAATCGCTATATGCAACTAATACAATTTTCTACCAGGATTTACAATATAACACAATTTTTTCTAATATTACAATTATTATCTGTATAATATGGCAGTACCAAGTTAGTAACTTTTCGGGATAACTTTAGCTTTCTCATATTAATTAATACAAATTTTGTAGATACATAGATAAAAAATTATTTCGGGGTTAGATATGCGTTTTCCATACAATTATGATAGTTTTTCGGGATGATATTGAAATTAGCAAAGAAACACACCAAAATTGAAAAGGCGTTTTTCGGGCCAGCTTCACATACATAGGTTATGCTTTCTAACACAATATAATAGGGTCATACTTATTTGAAGATGGTATTCCTTGTAGAAACATGGTCATTTTATGTTGGTGCGTTCATCGAATTTATGTGCATCTCCCTTTTATATGCTGCCCTGCAATACCTCAAGCAGAATATTCGAATTAAAGGAGCCGCAATATCACGAGTGATCTTAGCGAGAATAATAGAAATTGGTATAGACCACCATACTCAGTATTCCTTCTATTATGTAACTTGTTTGTTGTGAAATATGCTATGCCATTAACAGTGTTACGCGTTGTACACTGATCAATATTTTGTCTTCGATATCATAGTTCGTTTTTATTTTAATTCGTATTTTTGTATTCGAACTTTTCCCCCGGATGGATAGTAATGTTTGACATTATAAAAATCAAATTTCTTACTAAGTTGGGGATTTTCTGGAGACGCCTTCTAAGTAACAAAAAGAGAGAAACAGTTAAGGGATCATTCTTTGTTCCTTACAAAATATTCATAAGTTCGCCAGTGTTCGCCATTCAAATGAAATGCCCATTAACATTTTTGGTTTAATTTGTTGAGTTTTAGTCAAGGAATTTGATTCCTTTCATTTCTCGACAGTTTATCATTTACGCATTGCGTAGCTCCATATTAACCTGTAGCAGTGTCATGAAATATGGGGCGTCGCTGAGCACCTCATACCATTGGACAAGCTAACTTTTAAAAACTAATCAAATTATTAACTAGCATTGAAACCATTTGCAGGTTCAAATCCCATCGGAAGTAGGAGTTCAGAACTCAGCGCCGATCTATATTTTATGTCAGCTGTCATGTTATCATAGAGCTTATGGGTAATGTGTGGTATGGTAAGAGGGAGTATTATTTAATTGGCTTTAAAACGTATATCGGACGCCACTAACTACAGGTTAATTGCTAAATTATCCATTTTTAAGCCTTTTGTCTACAATAGTTTTTACTTTGGATAGAGCCTTATTTAAAAAATCGGAAATACCAGGTTCCCTTTCGATCATCTATTTCCATTTCTTTCACAGCTAAGCTCGTGTCATCTGAACTAATTATTTACATTCTCTTAATCAACGACCTTAACAATTCGGAGATCTTAGTTTACGCGGGCGATATGAAAATACTTAAAAAAAATTTAAGTCATCCTCATTAAAAAATAAATAAATTTGCGGTGTTAAAAGAGTCAGCTTGTACTTAACGTTCAAATATAGTTACTTCCGGATGCGTTTCATTCCTCCGCGTCGTTCATTATCGACAATGATGAATTTCAAATCGCACTTCTCAAAGATTATTAATAGATAAAACTGAATGCTTAGTTTCATCACACATTGGTCTAAAGAGTTTCTTGATCCAAATGTTAACAATCTCTTTACACTTGTTTTGTAAGCCTAAGCTGCTGATAGAACATGCCAGCCACCATTAATTATTAACTGGAGGTATTATCTTTTTGGAAAAATATATTTTAATTTTAATTCACGTACTTGAACGGTGTCTGCGTTTTATTAATTTTATATTTCAATTAGACCCGAATGCCAAATTTCTTTCATTTTGATGATGGGACATAATTGTTTCTGAACTAATTAGTTTGATTGGTATAATTAATTGGTATAATTAATAAATATTTTTTCTGGAAATTACCAGTAAGGGGTCCCTGGAAATTACCAGTAAGAGGTCACTCGTCGGTCCTTCACCCAGTTAACAAATATCGGCCAAAATCTAAATTATGACTAACATTTGACTAACAATAAACTATAAAATAACCGGTTAGTCTTCACTCAGTTAACAAGCACCGCAGATGATCGGAAAAAACTATTAGCCAACCGATGGGTTTCCGTTGAAACAACAAGTGACATGTTACATTTGACTTCTGCCTAACATTTGGCTTCTGCCTAACACTGACACAAACCACAAAATACATTGAAAAGCTATTTGCTTTTCAAAATATTGCTGACATGGCCTAATTTCTAATATTGTATTAAGTAGGCCATAGACAATGGCGTAATTAGGCAGTCGTATGGATTAGCCGCTGGTGAAGCCCCACAATGCCGGGGCTTGTGGCTAGATATCGTCGACGTTATGTTACTTCGAGGGAGAAAATTATCGTCAAACGTAGGATGAAGAAAATGAGCAGATAAATGTAATTTATTTCAAAACTCATTATATTATGGCTTAACCTGTAATAGGACTCATAGACGGACTGCGTCGTAGTATCAAAAAACGTTTAACAATTTGCTTTAATTTCTCGATTACAGGGTGGCCCAAATTATACTTTGTCTTTCTATTTTGTTTGTTTTTTTATTTCTTAGGGAAATGTAATTCATGGAAATTTTGGCTTTTAAGATTTATTTGCCGGTACTAAAGTTTCACGTCCGCATGGTCCATTCCAGATTAAATGTTCTGTTTAAGTTGTTGAATTGTTTCAGGTTTGTCGACTTATGCAGCCCCTTCAAGTAACCTCACAATAAGAAACCATGGGTTCTAAAACTGGTGAGCGAGAAGGGGCAGCGGATTGGGAATTATATGAAATTTCTAAGAAGCTCTTTTTGCTGTATGAGTGATGAGTCCATCTTGTTGGATCGGGCGCAAAAATTTATCAATCATTGTCGTATGCAGGTTCAGTGAAATTTTCTTGTTGACACCACATTTTGCAAAATATTGCCTGTGATTAATGCGAAAGGGCGGGAGTGGGGGGTGGGGGGGGGGTTCTGTGATTATCACAGAAATAAAATACATAATTCATCATCACATCAAGCAACCATTGCTAAGGTTAGAAGAAATTTGAGTAACCGTATGCAAGCAAAAACTAGAATGAACAAACATGGACGAAATGGCAAATCTGAGAGTGGCTAGGATTAAATGAACTGATCACTCACTACTTCGAAGATACACTAATCATCGAGGTGCCCAAATCCCTTAATGGGATGTAGCGCCGGTGAATAAAAATGACCTGGGATTGTCATTGCTCCAAAATCTGCAATTTTTCTTGTTCACATAAACATTTAAGTGAAAATGAGCTTCAACGCGTGCTTTAAAAGTTAATATTCTCTCTAGAGACAGGTGGATCTTGTTTATACTCTGCCTCCACAACTACTTAACTGCTCACAAATCATCGGCAAGTGACCCCTGTTCCTCAAAATCTGAGACTAACTTCCTGAAGCAAAGGCAAAAATACATATACCAAAAATTTTTTTAGTTATTTTTAACTCGATAGTAAAATGGTTCATTGGACCCCAACACATGTTCGAAAATAGACCAAGAGTAACTTCTGGGTAATTTTAATTTTTTTAATGTTGGAAACAAAGTTGTTCAATTTACGTTGTCGAAAGCCGAATACATATCTGCGGAAATAAAAATCGTCACACTCGGTGCGGGAGCACTCAAAACAAATCAAATTTCGTGAAATGCTTTATGCCCCGCCTACTAATTCCACACTCGAGTTGAAATATATTTAACTTTGTTGTTGTTTACATACATTCTGTGCGATACTGTGCTATTTGTGCCGCACTCACTCTCGAAGGTATGTACTGAGCATAAGCAAAAAGTATGGTTACATTTCGAGTGTGAATATTTATATTCAGCAAAATTCAATGACTTATTTTGACTGATGCGACAATGTTTTTTTGTGTAGTTTCTCCTTTAAAACTGATATAATCATTATTTTTGTTTTGTCAAAAGATTTTTAATGTTATAAAAATAAAATATGATTCCTGCGACTTTGAAATTGACAGAAAGAGTGCTATTTCCGAAAATGCCTACTCAGTCAAGTTCATTTGTTGTTATACGATGATTTCAAATTTCAGAAGTTACTTGACTTGCAAAATTGTAGTTAGTCTCTTTCCGAAACGGCTACTTGTTGCATACTTATTAGCTTACTGCCCGCCATCTTAAATAAATATTAAAAACCATACGATTTGATTTTGCATGTTTATTTACTTGTTAAATTTTAAAACAATAAAAATCTATTTGTTTCGTGCACCATACGAACTAACGGCTGAAACATAATGTATCCGTTTCCTTCAATAATTTTTTTTTGAAATGTCGATTTGTTTGAAAACTCGAAAACACAACGAGCGGAAGGAAAAATCTTCTTCATACAAATTGACATTTTGAAAAAAAAACGACTCGGGCAGATCGGATACATTGTGTTTGAGCCTAAATTTTTAAAATTACGTCATAAAATTTTCAATATAAAATCAAATGAACACAGATAAATTTATATAGATACGACAGGAGTTATGTAAAATTTGGAAACCCATTTCACATAATTTTAGTTGTCAAAATTGAATGAATTTTGATTAACAAATAAATAATAAAAAAAAATATTAACAGCTTGTAATTTATTATATAATTTATTGTTACCGTTATATTTAGTATTAAATAAATATATTATTTTAGTATTTTATTTATAATTATGGAGGTTTTTTGTTGGGGATAAATCAATTATTAAGCAATAAAAAAATACAACAAAATATAAAAAAATTGAATATGCCTTTTAAACTTTTTTAATAGTAATAATAATAATAATAAAGACAAATAAATTATATTTGTGAACATAAAAATAATTTTATTATTTTTTAGTTTTGACACGTTTTTTATCTGTATTAATTTTATTTGACAGTTTAATTAATAATTTTTTTGTTTTTCATGCGTAGAGTGTTTTCTTTTACATGTAGAGTGTAGTGTGTATTCGTCTTGTTTGACAGGAAAAAAATACAAAATGTTGATAAAATTTTAACTTTATTTTTTGTTTAATTAAATTATTAAATTTAATATGTATTAATATAAAAAAAATGGAACTGAACCAAGGTATGTAAATTCTTAAATTAAAAATGGTGCAAATTAAAATTGTTTTTTTGGGGGGGATTTCACGATTTACGCCTAAATGTTTTTATATCTTTATATTTATTTTTAATTTATTTTAATATTCATTTTTCTTCATGCGTACAATGTGGCATATAAAAAGCGCGTAAATCGAGTGCCTACTGTATAAATATATTTTTGTTATTTATTATATGATATAGTTGTGATATTATACTATATATGATTTAAGACAATATACTACTTTATTTAAATATTCAATATAAATAAAAAAAAATAGTAAATGTACTTTGTTTTGGTTCTATTTTTTGTGTTTTAGTTTTATTTTGATTTGTAGAGCATTTTTTTATTACTAACTGTATTTTATTCTGTATTCTGTGTGTTTGTACTATCTAGTATGTTATATTATAGTTGTCTAGATATTTTCTAACATTTTTTTTAATTAATTTTATTAGTTTTGTATAAGTTTGATATTAATTTAAATTTTTATTTATTTCCCTTTTATAGGATGAAACTCCCCAAGGATTTTTCGAAGATCATGGACTTGGTTAAATAAATCCGAGCGCGTGCATTTTTCGTTGAAAATATAAATATATCATCTTTTTTAAATATACACATAATATTTAATAATTAATTAATAAATAAAACAGTAAACATTTATATTATTTTTATATTATTAATAGTATTTTGTTATAAACCAATTTAGAAATTTTAGTTTTAGATATCACAACAGTATTTTGTTTTTCATATAAAATAAGCGTGGTCAAACCACCATTTACTTAAACACTTCGATCACAAATTACTCCTTGTGGCCTACACGTGTACATTCTGTGAATCCATCCATCCAACCAATTCATGTGTGTACAATCATTATATTAAATCTTAGAAACTGCCATTTAAATGTATAACTTTATGTTACAGATTAATATCATTGTTAAAATTTAATTAGGAACCAAATTCTAACTTTTTGTAAACCAAATTTAAACTTTTGCATTTAAATTAGTTTGATAAGCGGTGAATATGGTACTTGCATAAAGTTGAGTTTGGGCAGTAAAACCTTTATGTGTGCGCGTTACGTGGATTATTAAAGACATATTTTAGTTAAGATATTTAGAAACTGTAACAAAAAAGAATTAAGAAATTGTATTAATCGATATTAGATATCAAATAAATATTTGAAAGTAATTGCAAATCATATTTTTATTATAAATTTTTTACTGCGCCGTTTTATGGATACACTTGTGGATGGACTCTTGTTCCACTTTTTCATTAATTGATTGAGCGTCTTATACCAAGGACTGACCAAAAGTCAAGGATAGTCTGTGGACATTA
This sequence comes from Nephrotoma guestfalica, assembly GCA_963691935.1. Classification (NCBI taxonomy): domain Eukaryota; kingdom Metazoa; phylum Arthropoda; class Insecta; order Diptera; family Tipulidae; genus Nephrotoma; species Nephrotoma guestfalica. The sequence goes on along the minus strand of OY829913.1, from coordinate 288,361,075 downwards.
CAACAAGATGGAAGGACAACATCACCTCCGTTATTATCATTAATTTATTCTATATAAACTATCTATGCCGCTGGAAATCCTTACACTATTGTTGATACAACACAACCTAGCTCTTTTCTGATTTGTAATATATCGAATTCCTTTTGTTTTATTTTTGTGAATATATTTCTACAAGTACAAAATTGACGTTATCTACTCCTGTAAAAACAAGCTTACTTTATTTTTTTAAAATCGAAATTAAAATGCATCATTGGGCGCATTCAGGACACCCAACAGTTGGAGACATGTTGAGTAAAATCAAAGCCAACGTTATGAAAATGTTTAGCACTACGAAATAGTGAAATCAAATTGGCGATGATTTCACTAATCATAATGCCAACAGTTGGCGGTCCTGAACGCGCCCATTGTATATTCCCTAGGAACTAGAGTAGATCGGTTACTAGATGTCTAATTATAAAAATCGAATAGTTTTCATACAAAATTTCTTCACTCAAGCATTAATCTCCTATTTCACTCCCTTGATAGTGGAAAACTAAAAAATAATTAAAAAATATTTCCTGCACACTAAATCAAATTGTAAGAGCTGTAGAAATCATTTACTTGAAATGTTTTACTAACTAACGAATTCCAACAATTGTAAACGTGATTTTACGACCGATTGTATTTGTACTTTGTTAACTATCAAGCTTCCATAGGAAAGAGATAGGTGTATTGAAAACAACAGATAGGTGTAGTGAACTTTCAATGCTCCCTGGCATATCCTCCTCCTAAACGAACAAAGCACTACACTAAAACGTACATAACGCAAAGGTTTTGGTATAACTCATATTGTATATTCTCCTGAAAAGGCTGAAAGTTATAGATTGAATCAGTTAAGGAACACAAACATACTTTCGTGATTGACCCAAATTCGAAATCCAATTGTTGATAATACAACATGCAGAATCATCAGTCTGAAATATTTCCGGACCCTCATGGAGTAAATATTAAGGTAAACATAAAGCAGAATAAAGTAAAATTCCAATACAAGTGTTTGTTATCATTAATAGACCCCACCCGTGGTAACATGTTAATACTCTAAAACATTAAAACCTTTAGGCATAGGTCCAATGAACATAAACGCAAGCTATGTAATCGTACATTGGTCCTTCAAGATTAACTGGTAATCTGCTGATTACCAAATACATTTAAATAACAACAAGAAGGTAATAATTCGAAGCCACCAAACAACAGGGTTCAGTATATCCGTAGAAGATAGAACCATAAAATGCTTAGAAACAAGAAATTCTGTAGTAAAGGGCTTAAATATATAATACAAAAATACAGATCAACAACTAATAACATCAACTAATCCGCGATTCGAATCAAGCTTTCAATACTTCGAGTCGAGAGACATTGCTTTGAAAACATATTAGGTCTTTATGGAAGAGGCACGCCAATAATTTAATAATGTTACACCAAGCACTCTAAACGAACTACAACCAGGCAAATCATTCACCTTCCCACCACATGCAGATGAAGAGAACACATTAACAGAGAGCAGGTTAGATGGTATCTTAAACAACAAAGTATTAAAATAAAGAACCTGTGGAAAGATGTAGAAGCTACACACAAAAGATCGAAAATGGAAGATCAGAACAGGTTCTGAAACTAGTTCTCTTTCATATGGAGAGACTAATAAATCAGATCTGAACGAAAATATTTGCCAGGGGCAAGCGAGGAAGAAGAAGGCATAATAACTTACTTTACAGAGTGACATTACGACCATATTCAACAGTCATATGATGATACAGTAATACCCGTCCTAACACCATTAGATCCTAACATCATCATTCCATAAATTGGTGTACCACACTTTTATGGAGAGCACATGAACAGGATGCAATTTCATGATGTCTTCGATACACAACAACAGAGCCCTAACGAATACGCACAAGATCAATTATTTAAAAACACCGGCGGCCAGGCAGCAAAACAATCAATCATCTTCATACGATAGACGAAAACTATGAAACATAGTGACCCATAGCGACAACGTACATCCATTCATTGATGTCACAAGGGAACATCGGTACTGAACTGCTTCCGCCATTCGCTCATTATACTATACCACCTACGAGTGCCGGCATGCAATAAGGAACATGGGAGTCAAAATTGACTTTTTGGATTAAATCACCATATACGTTATACTCAAGAAGCTCGACTCCGAAACTTTAAGACTATATAGATGGCGTTAACAAGCACAAAGAAACTTCAAACGCCAATTTTATGACAGTTTAGGAAAAGCGATTTACCGCATTGGAAATAAATTTTTCGCGAGAAGGCTTTCAATCAATCAAACCTTCAGCACCTCCTCCAAAATATAATTCAAGAGCAGTAACCTTGTTGATAACAAATACAACATGTAATGTCTGCTCAAACGGTCATCACATGCAGGACTATGCAAAATTTAAAACAATGAATATTTACGACAAAAACCCACTTGTGTCACTATCATTACACTACATGTTAAAATAGCAACCAATGGTGGAGACTACAGAAGCTTAAAAAAAGACACAAAGCCGAAATGAATATTACGGGAATCTGCCAAGTCCAAAAAGAAACAATGAAAAGCTCTGTCACATTATGAAAATGTAATTTAAATTTCTACCAACAAGCAAAAGAGCAATCGTAGTAAACAAAATAACTCACGATCAACCTCAGAAACCAATAGTCATTCATACATGGGATAGTCTAAACAACTTACCATTGGCTGATCCAAATTATCATACATCAGTAGCGATAGATTTTTTATACGAGCAGATTATTATTCGAATATCATACTGCCTGATATTATGAAGCAAGGCTAGGATGGATAATTATGGGAAAAACCATTAGAACAAGAAAGCCAGTAAAAAACATGGCACGCACAACTGCGATTCCCACCGAGAAAAACTCGCTAGGGGCTATTGGAAACCCCCTCAAAAAGTTTTGGGGAATCGAAGATTAACATCTTCCACGAGAACAAACCCCTGAAGAAGGAAGGTACGAACAGTTGTTCCAAAATACTATCAAACGATTAACAGTAGACAGGTACATCGTAAAGTTACCATTTAACAGCATTAATACTGAATTAGGTGACTTAAAGAAGATGGCAAAGCAAGATTCCTTCAACTGAAAAAACAGCCCAATACAGCAAGCCCATTGAAGATTACGAACAACTCACTCATATCGTCACTAACCCTTCAATGGTTGAACTCACATACTATATGCCTCATCATGTCATACCGTCTTTAAAGCGTCAAGCACCACAACAAAGTTAAGAGTGGTGTTTGATGAACCTGGAAAAACCAGTAGTGGTCGGCCGCTAAATGACATTAAACATGTAAACCCAAAATTACACCAAGGCCTTTGGCATATCGTCATGAGATGGCTAAAACACAATAAAATTTACATTTGCTGCAGGATTGCCGAAGAGACCAGGAATTTCCAACGCATACTTTGGTATTACTCACCAGCTGAGAAATTTCAGTAATACCAATAAAAAGCAGTCATATATGGAGCTTCTGCAGCTACTTACCTTGCGGTCAGAATTTTACAAAACTGGCGGAGGAGAAAAAATCGTTTTCCATCTGATAACCAGGTTAAAAACAGATTTTTATGTCTGACCTCATGACAGGATCCGACGCGATAAAAAAAGCACTGCTTATTCAAAATCAATTAACTCAGGTAATCCGAAAAGGCGGCTTTTGTGGAAGTGAACAAGCAATCAAAAGAGTTACTAAACAAATCATCAAAGTTCTATGCTTTATGGTAAGCCCGTACAGACATTTTTGAATTCAACATAGAACTTCCTGCACACACTGGATCAGTGATGAATCGAAACATCCTTTCTACCACAGCCAAGTTATTTCATCCTCTAGGATATCTAGACTAGTAATAATCACTCCAAAAATTATGCTGCAGAAACTAGGGCATGGTTGAAAGATAACAAACATTATCATTCGGTAGGGAGATACAAAGAATCTGAGGAACAGGAAACAGCAGAATTGGAACCACCAAATTGGGCCACCGAGGGAGAAGACTGATTCTTATATGTAATAGAAAAAACATGAAGTTTTATAAAATTAAAGAGAATTGTAAAAACCGTGAACAACTGCATCAAAAAGTGCAAAAAATGAAAACATTGAGAGTACGATGTGACTAAAACTTTTACACAGCTAAATTTTTAAGCCAAATACTCTCGAAATAACTTTGAGTAACCGTTAAAACACTCAAATACAGATATTTACGAGTACATGAAGCTTGTAAATCCAGCAGGTATGAAAGCTTAAGGAAACTTGGGTAACGAAGGTATATAATTTATTCGTTTCGCCGATGTAAATGACATACGGCATTACACAGACAATTTATTTCAAAGCTGCGAACTTAGCGTCGTACGGCGTTACGGCGTTTATTTGGTCTCGCCTAGAGAAGTAAACTAATATTTAATTATTTTGCTTGGCGCTACATTCCATAGAGAGATTTGGCCGTGTGATCAGTTCATTGAATCCTGGCCCGGTTCTTAGGGCTGCTGAATGTGGTAGACTGGTGCTCGATAAGATATACTCGCATGTCGCGGGAGAAGGAATGATTTCATTACCTTCCGTTTTTTTGTCGTTTTTATTATAACTATTATCCTGTTCCCATGCGGTTATTCAAATTACGGTTGTTTCACGTGGATGATATTACATCAGCGATGGCCATTTCAGCTAGTTGCAGGTGAATAACATGCCTAAGTTTCAAGACCGATCTAAACCGAACAGCCTTTTAAATTTTACCGTAAAAAATTGTAAACAAAAGTTTTAATTTGAAATACCGCAGGTAGATGAAGTTGGCAGTTTTTTATCTGCAGTATTTCTTTGTTTTATTTTAATTATTATTTATTCGAGTTTTACTTTAATGTACATTGGTAAGGTACATAACCAAACTTGTCATTCCGAGTTTTCTAGCTTGAATGAATAACGTTCTTATTCCTCATTAAACATACTTAACGTATACCCAATAACCCGTACAATGTACAGGGTGGTTGATACGAAGTGTTACCAAAACGAAACGCCACAGAATTTGTATTTTTTGATGAATTTTATTGAATCAAAGTAAAAAATGTTCACAAATATTTAAATTTTCGAATTGCATTAGCAGTTTTTGATTTAACCGCCCTTGGCCGCGATTATGGCCTTCAAACGGCCGACAAAGCTACTGCATGCAGCACGAAAGTGGCTCTGCGCTATTTTGGCCCATTCCCGGCGAAGCGCTTGCTTGATATGATCGACACTTTGGTATTTTTTTGTCCCAACCTTGCTCTTCAAAATACCCCAAACCGAGAAATCTAACGGATTTGCGTCCGATGAATTTGGTGGCCATTGGGCAGTGGAAATGAACCGCGGAACGTTGTTTCTCAGCCAATCTTGATTGACGCGCGCTTTATGACTCGGCGCCGAGTCCTGTTGAAATGTCCAGGCTCTGCGGCCGAAATGTTTTTGTGCTCAAAGCTTCAACGCTCCCTCCAACATATAATCCCGATAAATTTGACCATTTATCTTATCCGTTGGTCCAAATTTTTAGTAGAACGGCCGGGCAAGTAAATCCGGTCATTTTGCTTGTTCACATATTGCTCAATAACGAACGGTGACTCATCGGAGAAAACCAAATTCTTTCCACTCTAACTTTATTGAGCATCGGTGAGACCATGCGTTTTTTGGGATTTCAAGGCCTTTAGTCCACGATGATCTTTCAATATGGGCTGCATCCGTTCGAGCGAAATGTTCGCCGCACGAGTCATTTTTCTCCACCATGGCGTTTTGCAATGCTGCCAGTATCGTTATAACGATTTATGGTGCGATACACAAACATTTTATTCACATGCATATGTTTTAACTGGTTAATAATCTGCGGCTGTAGTTTTCCAGTCAAATATAGAGCAATCACACTTTTACACTTGAATTCCATTGCGAATAACTTTTTTTCTGAATATTTCCCTGAATATGCGCTCTGTCACCACTGGCTTGACAGCAATGTCAGTCTGAAGTTGGTAACACTTCGTGTCAGTCTCCCGGTAATGACAATTATATTAGTTCTTCCTTCTCCAAACAGAATTAATTTATCCTATTTTTGCAAAAATAACCAATTTATAAATCCAACCTTTGTGGTACCTTTCTAACTCTACTAGATCTTCGTAATATACTGCCCAAAACTGCATCCTCAACTGCAGCATCCCGCGCTTCCTCCGAATTCTATCCGCCAGTAAGGCCAACACATGTAATTGGATTTACAAATTTGCTTCCCCGTCCCTCAATTAACTTGGGATTTTTTATCGTCTCACTATTAACAGTAACATGTGCTGTAATTGAATCCTCTACCTCCTAAGGTAAATCGACTAAACTCTCTAGACAATAACTCTCTAGTAATCGTAAATATTGCGTAACGGAAACCCTATCCCTTAAATTCCCTATTTGATATATACACATTCTTTTCTACATGTATATTTTTGGACGGAATCAACAAATCTAATCTTGATCTTATATCTCGATTGAACATGCCCATGGCTGGCGATTTCCCGATACTTGGATGAACCTACATCTATCGATATGTCAATAAAATATTTTGCAGCTGGTTTTCTATGTCCTCTCTTGGACAATTCAAATTTTTTAACTTTTCTTTGATGGTACGTACATACCGCTCCGCTTGCCCATTTGTCGCCGGGTGGTATGAAACACTCATTTTGTGAATTATTCCATTCACCCTTAAGAAATCCTGAAAATCTTTCGAAGTCAATTGGAGCCGTGGTCGCAGACTAAAACGGACCTTATACCATGTGTGGCGAATATTCTCCGACAAATTTCAATTGTCTTATATGTAGTTATGTTCTGTAGTGTGTGGACCTCTGGCCACTTGCTATATCCGTCCATCAAAATAAAAAAATATAGATTATGGAATGGACCCGCAAAATCCACATGGACCCTGTTAAAAGGATTTGTTTGCGTTTGCCAGCAGTGGAACGTCTCTTTAGGTGAGTTCGGCTGTAGTGATTGACATTTTGCGCAATTCTGGACTACTTCCTCAATATTACGAGCTATCCCTTTCCACCAACTGTAGCTCCGTGCTAACTGCTTCATTCTTGATACACCGAAATGGGCAAAATGCAATTCGGTATTACCTTCCCCCAAAGCAACTCGGATATAAATGCTCTAGATCCTCTCAACAGACAGTTTTCTTGTAGGTTTCAGTGGTTGCTTACTGCACACTTAGGCCAATTTTTAGGCCCATTGTGATACCACTCATTCACTCCACATCATTATTAACCCACCTACTTCACCTACTCACACAACTACAGTATACCACCTGCACATTGCAAGCTCCATGTCAACCTGTACATTGACATGGAAGGTGGGTCGGCGCGTGACACGGAATTCTTCACTCCATCAGAGGGTCTTAGTTGTATTTATTAGCATCACCGATCGTAATCGATGATGAAAATTCGATTTGCATCTAGCCTCTGATGGGATTCGAACCCAGCACCTCCCGGTCCAAGTGCCGAAGCTTTAACCACTGCACCACTTGTCCGGTTCTTGTAACGAAAACTCGTTTTGGTTGATATGGAAACGTTCATTCGGTTCTGCTTCCCTTCCCGTTCGTTAACTTTGGATACAGATAATCTGAATGTATAATTGCGTAAAAACAATTCATAATGCCGCATTCGCAATATAGAAAATGTTGGCGGTTTCTTATGTGGCGATAAGATTTGAATTAGTATTGTCCACATACAAAATAAACTGCCTACCGAACAAATACTGCAAAAACTTCTGGATACCACATGTTATAGCGTAAGCTTCTTTGTCCATTTGAGTATAATTTAGTTGTGTACTTGACAACGTTTGTGATACGTATTGGATAGGCCTTTCCGATCCATCTACCAAGATATGGCTCAAAACTGCTCCAACTCCATAACTACTCGCATCAGTAGCCAATACCAGAGGTAATTTCGGGTTGTAGTGAATCAAGAAAGCGTCCGATTGCATTTCTTTTTTTACTTGTACAAATGTTTTTTTCACAACTAGCATCCCACCGAAAATCGACATTCTTTTTAAGCAAATTATTTATTGGGTATAAAGTCGCACTTAAATTTTGCAAGAATCGCCCATAATAATTTATCAACCCTACAAAAGTTCGCACTTTCTCAACATTACTTGGCCATTTCATGTTCTGTACCGCGTGTATCTTGGACTTCAACTTAATACTGTTCTTAATCGAGCTACATGTGATTCGTCGCCCGGCCCTGTTTGCGAATGTCATCAAGGAATACTGCTACTCCTTCGATGTCTTGTAATAACATCTCCATGTGCCGCTACCAAATCGCAGGTGCTGATGCTACTCCGTACATTAGCCTTGTAGGTTGGAACAATCCCTTATGGGTATTAACCGTCAATAAATGTCTGTCCTTAGAACGGACCTCAAGTTGCAAATAGGCCTTTGTCAAATCTAATTTGGTAAATTTATCACCTCCCGCTAGTGGTGCAAATAGTTCCTCTACCGTAGGCAGGGAGTGATTATCAACGATAAAATATTTGTTGATCTTTACCGTGAAGTCAGCACACAAGCGTACAGTTCCATTCGTCTTTATGACGGGCGCCAATGGGGTGGCCCATTAGCTACGGTCAGCTTTGAGAAATATGGCCTCACGTACTACGTTATAAAATACGTCTTCCACTTTAGACTTTATTACAAATGGAATTGAACGAGTTTTGCAAAAAATGGGCTAGCATTGGCTTTTAAATTTAATGGTGCTTGCATATTTCCGCCATTCCCATCCCAGTAAAGCATGTCGATCAGTATCTACGATATACCATGGAAGTATAACCAATCCCATGTGTAACTGTTACCTTAATGTAACCCGTAATCTTTAAATTTGTATTACAGTATGTAATTAACTTTAAATCTGTGTCAAAAACTTCGCAATTATGAAAAAATAATTCTTTATGCCTCAACCACAAAGTGTAACCGGCCACCCAGTATCAATTTCAAACTCTACTGAATTGATCAATATTTCCTAACACTAGGTCATCTACTTCGTTGTCATCTTTGACATCCGATTCTATTTGGTTTACATTTCTTTCCTTGCCACCCAATTTATTATTTTTCTTTAAACACATTTTCCCTATATGCCCTACAATACCACAAACATTGCACTTTAATTTAATAAATTTACTTCTAGACGCTAAATGAGCTTTTTCGCCGCATCGAAAACAATATAAATTACTTGTATTATTTACTGTACCACTACTAACTAGTGTTAACATTTTGAAATCTTACCCCTTTATCTTTTTGAATACCCGCATTACACTCGCCTGTAGCACGATGTAGTGTTGCAGCGTTCTTCGATGGCACTTCAAGTTGTTTGATTCCAGTAGACGGTTTTGAATAGCTTGACTTCGTAAACCAAATACAAATTGGTTTCGTAATGCAGTCTCCAAGTAATTCCCAAAATTGAAATTTAATGCTGCCTTCCGTAACGCTGCCAGATATTCCTGTACTGTTTCTCCTTCCTTCTGTTTCCGTAATTGGAAATTGAAGTTCTCCATAATTTCTAATGGAGCCGGATGTAATATTCCCATAACACGTTACTAATTTCATCGTATTTTTTTAATATGGCGAATCCGGAGCCAGTTTATCGCATTGTATGTCTCCTGTCCGATAAAATGCAACAATAGATGCAACTTGCGCTCCTCTTTTGTTTCGAACACTTCAAATGCCCCTTTCAAGCGTCGTACAATTGGATCAATTTCAAACTATGTGCAAAAAATTCCACTAAGTCGGTAATTTCAAAAAGGGTCATTTGTCACTGATTTAGAGCTATTCAAGGGTGTAACCAGCTGATGGAAAACCTACCATCTCCAAGAGTGCACTTGTCAAGGCCATACTGGCGTTGAATATGAAGTTTTCTACAAATAAACGAGTAAAGGTATAGGATACAAAAATTATAAAGCTTACATGGCAATTTTCATCTGTCTTGCCACCAAAGTAATCCACATAGAGGTAGTAACAGATCTTATTACAGAAGCGTTCATTGCCACCTTTAAAGAGAATGCAAAAATATACTTAACAAAATCGTATAGGAACAGCTAGCTCCGGAAGGATAACAAGGCATTTTTAACCACCAGCATCACCTCATTTTGGTAGATTATGCGAAGCTGGCGTAAAGCCTAGGTTTAAAGAACATTGTGGGATGCACATAAAGCAATTTATTTCAGACTACTTTACACGAGGTTTTCAGGATTAAAAAATCTGGCCAAAACCTTGATACGTTGTGGCGTTCCACCTTCAAGATTTAAATCAGAATTTACTTTCCCCGCGGTCTGCCATCTGATTGTCGTAATCCAAATTAGCAAATGGTTTTGTCGTTTGGTGAATAAATTTGGTGAACAATGTACTTTGGTCGCGATAGCAGCGCAAAACAATATAGCGGATATAAGAGGAAATGTTCGTGGAAAATATATAATAATCGTTTCCAATTCATTCAAAAACTCACAATAGTCTCACGTTGCGATAAAATTATTTAACATCTAAATCATCCCAATATTTATTAATTTATATAAAATTAACAAAATAAAACTTAATAAAAATTAATAAGTTTAATATAAACTTACGATCCAGCCCAACAACCCAAATGACAGTCAGGGCACACCGAACTCCGCAGACGAGTTAGAGATGCGTACCCAGAATGAAATAAGGCGAACATTAGCGGGATCAGTTCCAGATCCATCTCCATCACCGCCTGCTAATGCACCGCCACAATCTGTCGACTTCGTTGCAGCTGTAGCAGTTAAACTAGTTCCGCTAACATCTAAGGACCCACGAATATGGTTCCATATCATCGAATCACAGTTCGCACTTGGAATAATTGCTTCTGAAGTATCCAAATATCATGCAGAAACTGCAAGCTATCAGGGGGTCTGAGGTCAATGATGATGTGATAAAGACAATTTGGATGAAACGTTTACCGGTCCATGCACAAGAAATTTTGGCATCCACGGCCGATTCAGTATCAGCAACAAAACTGGCTGAGCTAGCAGAAAAAATTCTCGAAATAATGGCTCAAACGCATGTAATGTCGATTGATATGCCACCAATTACGAATAATCATTATTCCTCACTTGCTAATCAAATTAGTGAGATCATTCGACGGTTAGATAATATGGATCGCAATTACAAGAGGAGTCGTTCTCGGGATATCAACAGAGCACGGATCTTACTACTTCTTGTTCGAATAAACGTGAGTTTTCCGGCAGTCAACAGACCTCATCAGCGAATAATGATACACCACGATTATGTTTTTTCCATTAAGATTTAAGGAAGCAGCTCGAAATTGCAAAACGATTTGTCCCGAGTGGGAGGAAGTCAAAAAAATTAAAATCTACGATAAATCATCGAATAAAACAGATTTAATTGACACCGGGGCGGACATATCTATCATGCCAGCAGCCAAGGGTGATCAGAGAAAACACAACCCTGATTTTTACTTATATGCAGCGAACGGGTCGCAACTTAAAACCTTCGGAAATCAAAGAATCAACCTAGACCTAGGTCTCAGGCGGCACTTCACTTATACTTTTGTGGTGGCAGAAGTAACAATGCCGATCATTGGGGCCGATTTCTTGAACCAGTCAGGATTGTTAGTCGATATTCGATAACCGTTGTTTTCACTAACCGGTAAAGCTCATGATAATATACCCACTGTTCGTGTAATCAACTCCAGTGTCATCGACACTCGTATTGACACGAGATTCAGGCACAAAAACCGACAAAACATCAAGTCACCCATCACATAGTGACTCGTGGACCTCCGGTTTTTGCCAAACCTCGACGATTGAGCATGAAAAAGCTGGCGATAGCCGCAGGGCTTTAAAATTACAGGGCTCTAAACAACGTCACAGTACCGGACCATCCACGGTGTTTTCAACAATCGACTTAGTTAGAGCATAGCATCAAATTTCAATCGAGGAATCAGATATTGCCAAAACTGCAATTTCCACACCTTTTGGGTTATACGAATTTACTCGCATGACGTTTGGTCTGAGAAATGCGAGCAATTCTTTTCAACGTTTTATGCGTTCGATTTTACAAAATTTGAGTTTCTGTTTTGTTTATTTGGATGATCTGCTGGTAGCATCAAAAACACAGACGAACACTTGGAACATTTAGAGATTATTTTTGCTAAATTGGGCGACGCAGGTCTCGTGGTTAACACAGAGAAATGTCAATTCTTGAAAACAAAAATCAATTTCTGGAGTCATGAAGTACCAGCAGAGGGAATTAAACCACTTCCGGAACGCGTTGCGGATATCGTAAAAATGGCTCAGCCGAAAACAATTAAAGAATTACGACGCTTTTTGGGTGTTCTAAACTTTTATAGGTCTTTTATTCCAAATGCGACCAGAAGTCAAACTGTTCTTAATGACTATTGAAAGGGTTACAAAAAGAACGATTCCTTCGATCCAGCCATCGAGTGGTCTAAGAAGCTGAAGAAGCGTTTGTTCGATCGAAAATCGAAATCAGCTAAGCGAAGCCACACTTTTAGTCCATCCTTGTTCAACAGCTAAATTAGCACTGGTGGTTGATGCATCCGACACGGCTGGAGCTGTAATCCAGCAAATGAGTAAAGGTGACAATGGCGAGAGCTCTTAGCCGCGTACTCAGCTGTCAAGTAATTTCGGCATATGATTGAAGGCCGTTCATTCACATTATTCACGGATCACAAACCGTTGATATACGCGTTCATACAGAATCCGGCAAAGGCGTCACCAAGAAAATTCCACTACGTAGATTTTATCGGGCAATTTACAACAGACATTCAGCATATCTTTGGATGTGATAATGTTGTCGCCTATACTCTGTCACGGTTGGATAGCATCGCCTTGCCTGAATCTATCAATTACGACCCAATTGCAGATGCGCAGCAAGTAGACAACGAACTAAAAGAATTACTGGCATCACCAACCGGTCTCCAGTTTAAAAAAATCCCGTAACGTTTAATTCCTCTAAATTGTTGTGGTGTGATGTTTCCTCAGGCAATACACGACCATATATATCCCCACGGATTTCCGAAAAGCGGTGTTTGAAGCTAACCACAACTTATCGCATCCAGGAGTTCAGGCATCAGTGAAAGCCATGTCGGACCAGTTTGTGTGGATAGTATTAAAAGAGTCGTGAAACGAATGGCTCAGTGTTGTTTGGCGTGCCAGCGGTCGAAACTGCCAAATCATACCAAGAGTCCCTTGGGGAATTATACACCGGTGATAAAAAGATTTTCAGAGATTCATCTAGATATTGTTGGTCCGTTACCAATGTCGGAAGGGCAGCGATATTGCGTTACACTTATTGATCGCTTTACCAGGTGGTCTGAAGCAATTTCAATTCAGGATATCAGAGCCGAAACTGTGGCAATCGCCGTATTCAATAATTGGATTTCTCGGTTTGGAGTACCTTAATCGATAGTAACGGACCAAGGTTCCCAATTTGAATCAGAAATTTTTGTTGAATTTTCCAGATTATTAGGGTTCGAGCACAAAAGGTAAAATTCATTGAAAGATGGCACAGGACACTGAAAGCGGCTATCATGTGTCATGGTAGAAGGGATTGGACGCGAGTTTTAATGACCGTGTTATTGGGGCTATACGAACTACGTATCGTGAGGATTTAAAAACTAGCTCTGCAGAATTAGTTTTTGGTGAGCAGATTTGCATTCTTACCCAATTGCTAATAGAATCAATAAATCCCACGAATCCCCCATCGCCCGACTCCACCATCACGTCACTGCGGCCAAAAGATATTTGTGTCACAGGAATGAACAAATGTACACATGTGTTCGTTCGAACCTATGTAAAAGATCGCTACAGCCGCCTTACAAAGGTCCTCTCCGTGTTGTTAGACGGAATGAAAAATCATTCATTCTGGAAATAAGATGAAAAACCAGTAATATTTCAATCGACAGATTGAAGCCGTGTTTCGTTGAAGATTGCGCAACTGAAACATCAACAGATAATCAAGCAAATCTCAAGACCAATTTACCGGTAGATGGATTGCCCGAAAATTCGCGCTCAACAAAGGTACAATTCAACCTCCAACCATAACCACCAGTCAAAAGGAAAGCAATCAGGCCACAGAGCAATAATAAATCATGCTTGAAAGCGGACAAAACAACCAGCTTCATCCCAAAATCAGCGATGCACTGGTAAGGGAGTGAGCTTTACCATCTATAACGTGAACTGTGCTCAATCAGTTAATTTTTTGTATGTAAACAAACTACAATTGAGTTTGAAATCGATATCAACTTCACCGAATCTAAACTATCAAATATAAAGTAGCAATAGCTGCTGGACCGCTTAGCGGCCAGGAGCGCCTAGTTTTATATAAAAAGGAGATTCAACTAAACCAAAGTGTTCGTTTTGTAAAATTGTAATAAATGCGGGCTTCAAGAATCATTCCGATATCATAAGGTAAGAGTAATAAATTCGCGACTAGGCGTAACATAAGTGAAACAAGCTACTAGGGCTTGGGGTGACCCAAATACATCTTAAGATTGTTTGCAATATTACGAATATATTTGCGCAAATAAGTTTATGTTTATATCGTGTTCCGCGGTTTTTATTTACTTGAACGACCACCACCAAAGTTTAATGATTATTTAAAAAGAAAACTAACACACGTTATTTACTCCCCTTATCTTTAACGTAAATTAGCATAAAATAAATATTTTATTTATGAGACGTAACCACACCGATAAGGTCGGTTGCGATTTATTTAACGGAAGTTTGGATAATACTTGGTTATGGTATGCTCGCGCTATAAAATCTATTAAGATGTTCTTCTTATATACAGAGCGTGACATCTATTGAAAATCTAAATTTTCCAATTTTCTCTGGCAATTATATATAATTTTTCCTCGTTTCAACGGAAAATTACCGGCGACACCACTAATTTCGTACTTTATACATATAAAATTTATCTTATTCATTTTCGATAATGAAAAACAAAATAAAATAAAAAAATAATTTTCCACTTGTGATCATGCGTCGCACCACATTTTTGATTAGAGTTTACTCGGCTCTCACCGCTCGGCCTCTATAATTCCACCAACAAATGTGTGCAAATACAGTAACGGCTCGTCTCTTCGGCACCCATACTAATACGCTACTTGGGTCTCGGGCCCAATTCGGCCGCGCTCGTCGATAAAATAAAAAAAACAAAAAATTTATTCATCTTCGTTTCGAAAAATTTCCCATTTGGAATATTGTACAAAGACATCGGTGGTGTGTGGAAGCACCCGTGAAAAGGTGTGTTGTGCGAGGGTTTAGAAAAAAAATAGAATTTTTTTTTTTTAATTTTTCCTACACAACGGATGCACATATTTTAATAATAATATTATGTTGGATAATAATATATAAATATTTGGAAAATTTATAATAATTTAATTTATTAATTTATCATTTTAATTATAATTTTTTTTTATTAATTTTGTTTGCGAAAAATCGAAAAAATAAGTTTTGTAAAAAAAAAATTTTATGAAAAAAAAAAATAAGAAATGAGTGCGTGAAAATTTTTTTTTACTTTTTATTATTTTTGGAAAATTATAAATTTTCGCTTTGGAATTTTAGCAATTTTTTTTTTTTTTATTATATTGTGTTTTTTTAATTTTAGTGTGGAAAATAATGTATTTTAAATAATTTTAGAGTGAATAAAAAAAAGAAAAAGAAAAGTGGTTTTGTTGGGAACAAAAAAAAGTAAAAAAATAATCATCGAGTACGCTAAGAGCAACCCAAAAAAAAAGAAAAGAAAGAAAACCCAAAATGATGGATTAAACGTGCAACTGTAAAGATATAAAAAAAAATTCTTTTTTTTTTGGATAAGAAAATTTTTTTCTTAAAATTTTTTTTTTATATAAGTACATAATTATTAAACGTAAAACACGGGAGTTACAAAATAATAAAAATAAAAAAGCAAACGAGAAAAAAAAAACAAAAGTGTTGGGGAAAAATGGATGATGATGCCGTATCGAGTCGTCCGCACTTGATTCGAGTCGCGTGAGTGTCTCGACGGCCGGCAGAATCGTGGAACCACACATCACATACACAAAATGGCGGATGGTGGACATTCGTTTGTGAAGAAAACATTTCATAAGCCAACCTATTGTCATCATTGCTCTGATTTACTCTGGGGGCTTATTGGACAAGGATGTATCTGTGAAGGTGGGGATTTTTTTTTTGTTTTATAATTTATAGATCTCATTTTTTATTTTCCATTTCGAATTATAAAACAAAATATTTTTTGCCCAACATAATGGTTCATTAGAGATTTTCATTTTCATGTTGCCGTGTTTCTTTTTGACTCATCATCATCATCATACATGGTATATATGTGTAGTTTTGTGTTGTGTGACATTGAAATTATCAAAGTTGAAAAAGCAATTGATTTCCTTGTTCTTACATACATACTCGTACATAAGTATGTAGAGTATGCGAAGTTAGCGGGTTGATTTATAATTATTTATGGTGTGCAACATTGAAATAGGTCAATTCATATATTTTGACTGGCTGACGATGACTTAATTTTGTTCAACCGGAATATTCGAGTTTCTTATAGATTGGGATAGATGGCCGAATTATAAAAAATGTAAGAGATTTTCTTAATGATTCTCATCTTTGTGAAAAAATAATTATCGATTTTTTCGTGTGAAAAAGCAAACATATACACACATCCATAGATATATATATATACATATACACACACACACATATATATATATATATATAAATATATATATACAAACACCAAAAAAATGAAGATGAGAAATAGAAAATAAAAGAATTCCAAAATATCAAACAGCAACTCGCTTTTCCAAAATTATCAAACAGAAAAAAGAAAAGAAAATTCTACAAATTTAGAAAATATCGAAAAATTAAAATAGAGACGTTTTCCATTTAGATTCAAAAAGAAAATTTTGTTGTATATTTTCACAATATAAAATATTTTTAGTTCGGAATTCTTGTTGTTGTTGTATTTTTCACATTTAAATCGCGCAAACGTGGAAAATAGAATTTTCATTTTCATATGTACACACACACATACACCAAGTACAATATTTTATTTTGGATTCTTTTCATCTTTTACTTTTTATTCGCGATATATATATATATATATATATATATATATATATATATATATATATATATATATATATATATATATATATATATCCTGGTGTGTATTTAATGTCTTCTTATTATTCTTGGGGTGCGCTTCTTCGCGCTCACCATGACTTTGGATTGGAATTGGGCATTTATATAAATTTTAGCGATAAAATTTTACTGGCGACATTATTTTCGGTTGTGGTCAGTTATATATTGTAAATTGTAATATATAAATATATATATAGACCAAAATTAGTTCAGGAAATAGATAACATTTATAGTTGGTCTTCTTGTCGTCAGTTTCTGATCAGACAGCAGAAAAAAAATTTATAATATATATGCTATACACACATATACAGAAGTGAAAGCAGCAGTACAACAAAATAAAAGAAAATTGATTTTTCCTCATCTGACATTTTTTTTCATCATTTGTGCTTTAATTCTGTTTTTGGTACTTTGCCATATTGCCATACTTGTATATATCTATATAGTACATATAATTTTATACAGTCAACCTGTCAGGCATATACACAACTGGTATATATACATATTTGTGTATATGCGTGAGCCGAAGTACCTGATGATTGTTTATTTCGCGGGGTTCCACTACAATATTTAGTGTATAACATGTACATAATTGAAATTTAGATAATTTATATCAATTCAATTGGAAAATGAATAAAAAAAAAATGAGTACCGCTCTTTCTCTCTTTGGTGGTTTATAATCGTGGTACTCTCATTTTCCCATATCGTTGAGAGATTCGCTTTGTGTGCTAAACAATTTGACAGACTACAAAAATAAAAATGTTTTTCTTCTCTATATAGATTGGTTCAAATCTTGAATTCATGATTTTCCACATACAAATATAGAAGTTAACACACAACAACAACAACAACAATATAAATAAAATACAAAAATAACAACATTTTGCCTTCCACATTGGAAAATTTTGTGCGACTGTGCAAAAAATAATTTTCTTCTTTTTTTTTCCATGGAAAATCAGTTTTTTTGCTGCTTTATAGAATTTTTCCAAAAATGCATTTTATATTTTAGTGAAATTAGCAATATTTTTTTCGTGCTTTCGATACATTTTCCCGATATATGCACTCTGTACCCGGAAATATACGTTAATCAAATAATTTGCGTAACGGCAATTTACTATGTATAGTATTTTGGAAAATCATCTGAATGTCAAATGTTTTTTTAGTTTTTCTTTTTTTAGGGTGTTGAATATTTTTTCTTCATTTGTAACGAAAATCGATTTGCTTGTGTATAGTTTATCGACAGTTTTGGACTAAAATATTCTCGATAGTTTTTCATGAGTTTTGTATAGCGAATTGTGTTCATTACGGCTAGTGGCTATTGTTTCCATTTTTTGAACTGTTTGTATGCTAAAATATGAAAACCGGAACTGAGCATTTTGGATCGCTTAAAACTGGAATATCTATCAATTACCACCAGTTGCGTTATTTGGTAGTCAAGCTAAAACTACTGTACCAATTTTAATGAAACTTAAACACTCGTTTGCTCGAACCACACTCGTTTGCTCCACTTATGTTTTAAGTAAAATTACAGAGTTTCTGAAGTTGGGTCCTTTGGATTTGGATTCATGGGGGTTTCCGCCCAAATATTCGTAATAATCAACAGTTTTAATTTATCTGATTGGCCGATTTATGCAGATACTCTTTTAGGTTCCGATAACTTTCACATTTTCCAGTATTATCGAACACTAAGAGCTATTAATTGCTAGATGAGAATTTTCCGCCACTATATTCCCGATTTATGAGGGTTATATTTCTTACTTAACAGCGTAGGGACGGAACTGGCTTTTTCAATAAACTATTTAATTGTTTTTTCTTTGATAAGGACCGCAGCGACTCTACCAGAATTTTTAACCTTCGTATTTCCACATTCTCCAATATAATTTTTGCTCTTGAATTCCTAGATGCAACAATTTTAAATTTCTGTTAACTGAGTGCTTTAAATTTCAGTAGACGTCATACCAACACCCAATCAAATTAGGTCAATATTCAGATTTAACTTCGAATTTTTGTTTAAATCCATTGTTTTCAAGCTACACCAGGACCATGGCAAACAAACGAAGTTCGGTGTGTTCCTGTTATTTATCTTTGCAAATACGTTAGTAATCTTGTGAGACGTCTGCTCCGATGATTACCTGCATTCTCATTAATATTTGTACTGTTTGTGGGAAGAATAGTACACGATGAATTCAGAACACCTTTATTTACACAGTCTTAATGCTTCACTAGTTGAGGATTCGCTACTTCTTTCATCAATAATCGGTATATCGAGCCCACAGTTTTTAGTGAGATATTCTGCATTCAACCATAATAAGGGTGAGGTCTACTATTTTTAGTGAGGCCTACACGGGCTTGATACACCCAATGTCTCTTGCCTTTCTGAAGAGTGGCAATTTTATATTTTTTTATCTCTTGGTTATTATATTTGACATATATCAAAGTAGAAACCGATTAGAATTAGAACAAATGAGCAGTGATTATTTCAAAATTGACTAAAAAACTGACGTCACAGGAAGCACGGCCTACATTATGAAGTACCTACATTTATTTGTACAAACGTTATAACAGAGACCTTGTTCCAGCGACCACTTCTTTGCAACATTACGGTATCGTTGGCAGTTAAAGCACAAGATGGAGTTAAAAATTCTCTCACTTGGCATCTTAATCAGTCCACTGCAGTCTGTTACGCATTAGTATCAGGTTTTTAGTTGCTGGTTCCATTTTCATCACGAAGTGAGCGCTCTCTTTATAGCTAGGAATTTGCAATTGAAAAAAATATTTTCATAGCAGTATTGCATTATTTAGCCCTACTAAAGGAATAAGTGCCTCAGCGGAATATCTCTACTCATAAATCTGCTATTTGTAAATGCCCAGAAAAAAGTTTGCACGAGTAATCATTTCCGAATTTGTTAAACGCCCTGTACATAAATGCTATCGCATGTCTGTTCCCTTTGTAGTAGGCGTGGTGATACCTTGAAAGCCTATAATGCCCTTTATACGATACAATTCGGTTGCACAACAGGATGTCAAACACATTAGAAAAAATCTCCATATAGACATTCAGCTTGTTTCGCAACTATTTCCACAGCAGTTTAATTGAATATAACCGCCATTGCAAAATTTCATTTATTCCCCTTTTAAGTGCTGCATGTACTAGAAGTCAAAGGTTGTTTTTAATTGAAATCGCCGACCAAATCATTGTTTTTTGTAGTACAAGAAAAAATCACTGGATGTCAGATAATTTGTATTAAAAGGTGAATGACGGTGACGACAATTTAAAAACAGTCACCGTCACCTTTTCACAAATTTTGACAGTAGTTGTCGGTTTGCTTTTACAACTTACCTATTTCAGATGCTTAACAGAATTTTACCAAAACGACAATTTTTTTTTTAGGGTGTTTCGCGATAGGTTTAAGTTGTGTTGAATTTTCGTAAGCGATAGTCAATTTTAAGTTATGTTTTCGGTAAATTCAATTATTTTTCAAAACCTCTGTGGCAAAGGGATCGAAAAATTTGTACTAAAACCAATTTTTATTGTAGTAAACGATTTATCCGGCTATTGGTATGCAGCTTAAGATGACTTTTGTGGTCGATTGGAACCGGTGACTAGAACATTTATTTCCACTTTTGGGCTAGCGATTTTTTATTTTTATTCCGGTTCCAAATTGGAGAGGATATTTTAACCGGAACTGGGACATTTTTGTGCGCTCAGGAGTGTGAATATATCGATAAAATTGGGATACTTGCCTTTCAGCACTTGTTTATCCAGGTTTGGCGATTAGAATCGAAATGTACGTCTTTTCATAGAATACATTGATTACCACTTTCGTTTTTGCAATTATGCTGTTTTTAATGCGATCGCAGCTTACTCATCAAATAAACCAATTTCCAAGATTTACCAAGCAATTCAAACATGCGCCGCTTAATACAAATTTAAGACCATCTTTGACTGACTGTTTAGAAACTCGTATTAGTGATAAAAATAAGATTTCTTCTACAGCAATATTTTTCTTAGAGCTGGTGAGAAATATGTCAGGTTTGTAACGGATCCGATTTTAATATCATATCATTAATTTATTTACTCCATTTTAAAACTTGTTACTGGAGGTTCTGATTTCGATAATTCGTAAATGACTGAGGTTCGAATCCCGATACGAGCATAATGCAAAAGGGGTTTTCATCCTCTGATTACGATTGGTGATCAAAATGAACCTAACTATGTCGATCCTCGATAAGGCTAGTGCATAAGGCAGCATGTGAAAAGCGATTTGCGAAAGTGTTCGGAGTGCTACGGGCCGAGAAAATATTGTAAGGATTAAAATTAAACAAACAAACTTTTAGGATTTCAGTAGTCGATAAACCGAAGAATGGCCGCCATTTTTATAAGTTTTGACCGAGTCGACATCTTTGATTTTAAGTAGATACATAATATTCTTCTACTTGTCCGTTTCAGGTCTACAGCATTGGAACAAGGTCTGCCTTTTCGCCAATAGGTGTCTTTCAGCTGGATGGAATATCCGATACAGAAAATTCCAATACTGTTAATATTAACTTCTAAAGAAATGCCACCTTACTCTTGGATTTAATAATGCAACATGTAATTCTGATGTATAAGCCGGCATCCGATGCATTTCAGAATGTATGTAACTGATTGAATGTTGTTTTGGGGATTTAAGCAAGCACCTGCGCATTTCAATTTGTTAACGATGGTGTAAATTATAATTAATCTTGCCTACCTGGTTTTCTAGTATGACATAGTTCTTACACTCGAATTTATATATTCGAGTGTAAGAACTACGTCATACTAGAACATTTTACGAGAATTTGTTCTCGGCAGGGATTCATTTGAAAAATTACCTAGCGGCTAACATGCTGGATAAGCTGAAATGATTACTGTATCGCGAATATCGTCACATGTTGCTCGAAACATTTGTACTTTTCCCTGGCCAATAACATTTTTGGCATGATTTACTGGGAATTCTGTCTGAGGTGGATCCAAAAAAACGAAATAAAACAAATTAAGATTAGAAATATCCTTAATGCTTTTAAATTGACTGTATTGCCTAAGTTTACCTCTGAAATTCCGGAGTCGTTTTATCCTCCAAAAATGTTGATTCAGTTGATGCCGGAAACTTTCGATAGGGAACCCGGAAAATATGTTGTCAACAAATTTTGAGAATTACAAGTTCCTGTCTTAACGAAACCAAATAAAATATCGGTTTGTAATATTCTTTCATGGACTTTCTGGATAATCATGATGATTTGATGAAATTCATGTGATAAGTTCCGCCTTTATTTTCAACTTTAACGTTTATTTTCACTTTTAACGGGTAATGACAAGAAATCCTAGAGATGGGTAAAAGTGATAAAGACAAAAATGTAGGTTACTCAACTCTAGGTTTACTTGTCATTGGCCTTACTTAAATATTTACCATTTCCTGTAGAACAGACGTGAAGCATCGAGGCACCAGTAAGTGACGTTGATCTGATAGCTTGTCAGATCTGCTTACCATTTTCTAGGATTACAAGTCAATTGCCGTACAAAAATACCCCGGAAGAAGAGAGATATAATTATTAAAATCCTTTGTTTGCGCAGGTCGGACTTTATTGTTGTCATCAAATAGTGCAAAATGGGTATAGGTTAACAATTTAATATGTTGTCCTCTTTAGGATATGCGGCCTCCGGTATATGTGTAAATTAAATGCAAATTGACCTAAATAAACTTAAACTATCAAACCTTCTTACGGGGTAAAGACATATTCATCATCTTTTCGAAGGTATCCCATTGTCTCACTCCGAACAAATTTAAAGTAAAAGTTGGCATTTCAAGGTAAAAATTAAATAATTTTCAAATGAGCGCCGCTTTTCGAAATTTTCAATGTTTCAACACCTGATTGCAAGAGAACCATTAGTTTAAATGAAACTTGGCAGAGGAGTTATGAACAATTCTGTTTGCGGGGTTGCATTTTAAATGAGTTTCGGTATTCTTCTGTAATATGAATGAATTTAGCAAATGAGTATCGCAGCTTATTAGTAACAGCCGCTTACTTTGTGGCTTACTTGGCAATGAATAGCTTCGCACAATTCGAAGCTGTTTACTGTGCTCATGCATAATTTAGGCTCACATTGAATTCAACAAGCAAGCCAATCATTACCGCAAGCTTAAATGTCTCAATCAATCACCAATTAGTTCGCAATGAATTAATCAGTTAATCATACGATACTAAAAATAACATATGTCATCAACAACGGACTGACGCCTTGATCGACACTCATCTTCTTCACTGTGTGACTCATCTGAGGGGGGGGGGGGAGGTGTATTGTAACCAAATATTATAATCGCACTATCACTTTAGTACACTTTTCGATACTTTGGTTGTAAGAAACTAGTACTTCGATACTTTCGAGCAATTTTTAGTACTTTTGCGAAAATTCAAGAAACATCACTCGCAATTCGATTATGATACAACTTTTGTAGAAGAAGAGAATAGCAATAATACAATTCATTGGGTGTCATCTACAAATCAGAGGTGTTCAACAGCTTTAATTCAAAGACTAAGATATTTATTCCGTTTTATGATTAAAGCTACTTACGAAGCTTAATATTTTGAGCAAAGTGTAAAATTTTGTAAAGTCCAACAGATAAGAAATTTAATATTTAAATTTTTTAATTCTCGGCCAACTCCTCGAGAAGTTTGTTACTTAAACATTTGTAAACATCTAACAAATAGAAAATCCTCAGTATTAATCATCCATTTTGAGAAGATACAATATTTACATTGAAATTTTGGTCTTTTGAATGGGGTGCTTAGTCTTAAAAATTACTAAATTTAATTTCCATTAAAATTATTGTTGTAGGGATTCAGATGCTTGCATTCTAAAAGGTTTGCCCTAGCAAAGTTTTATGTTTAAGCGGTAAATTGTTTTGGCAACTACCACAGCAGGATTACTAAGAAATATCACAAAATGTCTGCTCTTTCAGTAATCCGTAAATAAACAGAAAATAGGACTTACTTAATCTTGCTCTTTCCAGTCGAAAGTTCCAGGATTAGAAATAATAATTGCTGAGATCATGATAAGATCTCTAACGTGACACAATCAGAAGGTTTAGTTACCTTGTAACAGCAAATACTGTTTCAGTTTCTGTCGCGATCTGAATGCCCTGAACATAAACATGAAATAGCCATAACGCGCAAAAAATAATAAACGTCTCCAACTTTTAGAAGTTGGAACGATTCGCATCAACAGTCCTATGTTTGTTGAAATAGACCACGAGATTAAATAACTAATTGACAGATTCTTGGTTCGGGGCATGTCAAAAAAATTGGTTGAACGAAAATAAATGAAGCGCTGCAACACATAAGGTGCACATTTTTCAGCATAAGAACTGTTCAAGAGTCGGTTTTATTCAGTCGTTGTGTGCCAATCGATAATTTATTCGGAGTGGCCGTTCCGTATCCAAGATGATTTTTATTTCGTGTTAAATGTCACGCCGCTATATCTTTGGTTGGGTTTTATGATTTTCAATACTTTTGGTTAATTGGTATTCGATCTCAAATACATTGACATTTCATTGGCTCATCAGCCACAGATTTCCCAAATGAACCAACGTTTGATATTGATTTGAGATTTTTTGTCGAATTCAATTTGTGAAGCTCATCAGACACACCATGTAACATTTTGCGTACCAAATTTTGTTAAACAGCTCATTTTATGTGATGTAACTCTCGTCATTGTGGCTCACATGTTCAGACATTTTCTTCTGTGGGTGTTCAAAGAACATTCGGAATCCACTCCATTGGGAATTGTGGTGGATAACCACCATGATTTTAACTGATAACTTTAACTGATAAATCAGTAGGAATAATGTTGGATTGTAATGTTTATTTTATAATTCCGTGGATGTATATCTGTAGAATTGTTTGATTGTGGTGTTTCGATAAAACATGGTTTGAGTCGATTTATTGAAACCGTTGATTCCACACCTATGATCAATATAAGTAAAATAATTTTCGCTTAGTTTAATAACCAAGAGGGGAAAAGTCCCTCATATGAAGGTTGTAGTGACCGTCGAAAAGCATCTGACCTGACAAGAACAAATTCTCAATTTGGCAGATTATGACAGAAACGCGAATGTCTGTTCTTTAGAATGACGAGATGCTTGTTTTCGAATTTGTGTAACTAATTCAGACTGACTAATGTATACAGGTGCAGTTGTATAGTTTCTTCCCATATACTAATTCTGCCGACGAACTTTGAAAGTCTTCGCGAAATGCTGAGTACGATGTCATCGTTCAATTAATCCATAGCTTGCTGGATTATATGCCTTAGTTTGCTTATGCTGAAATCTTAGTGTTTTGGAAAGTTCGCGAAAAAGGGCAGATTCAAACTGTGCACCTCTGCCGGCCACATCAGTAATAGTTTCTGCCTAAATTGTGCTATATCTAGATTTTGCCGTAATGAAAAAATTAATGTCTTATAGTCTGAAAATAAAATAAACTCTCTGCCTTTAATGAAAAGTTTAAAATGTTTAATGGCCGTTTAAATGCCTCTAGTACAGTTCCTACAGCTGTATTTGACGCATCGACACAGATTGCAAAAGATTAGCGTGATTGATTAGCGTTCGGAATAGGATACATAGTTGTGTACAATTTACTAATTTAGTTTTGCATAATTGAAATTCTTTGATTGCTTCATCGCTTCAAGGAATTACTGGCTTGTCCCTCTTTTTCCTACTTAAAAAAAAACATAAAAAGCTGCTTGATTACGTGCTGCATCTAGTAGAAAAATTCTTTTTAAATTTATCATTCAAAGAAATCTAAGAAGTCCATCGATTGTCGCCGGTTGTTTGTAATTTTGAATGATTTCGACTCTCTATTTGTCCGTTGACATGCCTTGAGATGAAATTTGCGAACTCACATTTGATTAAATTTATTATTAAACCTGCATCATTTAGTCGTTGAAGATCCATGTGCACATGTTTCATGTTCTTTCATACTTCTTGATGCAATCATATAAAGGAATACAAACGTTAAATCTATCGACCAAATGGCACAGTGATTAAAGCTTTGGCGTTTGGATCGAGAGGTACCGGGTTCGAATCCCGATAGGGGCAGGATGCAAAGGGAATTTCGATCAACAGATTACGATCTGAGATGAAATGGAACACATCTATGCCCCCTGTCGGAGTGCAAAACTCATGGTCCGACCCATCTTCCATGCCCAGTATAGGCTGGCATAGAGCTATGCAATGTGCAAATGGTGATAAAATCGAACCTAGCCGACATTGGCGTAAAAGTAAGGACGGTAAAAAAGCAAACCATCCCAGTTGGGAGAGCCTTGGCACTAGAATAGATTGCAGGGATAATAAAGAAACGTTAAATCTCGAACCAATTGATGTATTAACCTTTGAGCCACATTTTGCAACCCAATTCGAGGAAACTCAAACAAGCCAATGGGTGTTATTTTGCTGTTTTTTCGATATCTTGGTATTCGATTGGGACTTGATGGTACGTTCGAACTAAATTGATTTTGGAAAATTTGTTGTATGATTTAAATTGGTGTGTAAAGTCAGTCACGAATGGTATTGGATAACGGTCCGCCTTCATTATTGCATTTAACGCTCAATAATCGCCTCATAAACGCCAACTCTTTCTTTAATGTCATGTGTAGAGGACTCGCCCTCAAATTCCTTGAGCTAACCTAGTTTCGACATCTGATTTAGCTATGACCATATGACTAGATTTGCATAGTATTTCCTGTTGTATAATAAAATTGGTATTGGTATATCTATCAGATTTTTATGTTTAATATCGACAACCAAACCAATATTTGATAAGAAATCAGCAGCCACTATACATCGATCTACTTTTGCTATAAAGAATTTCCAAGTAAATGGTCTACGAAGTCCTAGATTAAGAATCAAATTTTTGTAACCGTATGTATCGATTATTGAAGAATTTGCCGCAATTTAGGCTCTCATCGCCTGCCGCTTGAAGCGCAGCATAGTGAGTTTGTATAGTGATACCAGCATGCTAGATGTTTGATTACTTGTGATTGACTACGCTACCGATTAGAACTTTTTCGCTATCGATCTGCATTTGGAGCACTATATGAGTTATTTGGGTTGTCGAATCGACACAATGTGAACAGTAGAATTCACGAACCGAAAATGAATTAGCTCTGTCCTGATGTGTCCTGCAACCGCCTTGTTTAATTGAGTTATTTCTACGGAGCACCTTATTCCGCACATTATAACTCTTTCATATTATGAAATTCCGTTTTCAAAAATTTCATGTCCATGTCAGAACAAAGTCAAATTTAAGAGTTTGAATTCTAATTATGAGATAATTAGAATAACGGGCAGGCACGCTCTGTTTCTTAAGCAGGCATAGTTTCAAAAGCTACTCTGGACTAGACGAATCCCAATTGAGTGCCATTTTGGTTAAGCCGTCAAGTATTAAACAATTATGAAACCTGTGACTTACCTCTCTAAGGGCTACTCAAAGAAGCATTTGCTCAGCATTACTCAGTTTCAAATTAAGCTTCGTCTTTGGTTCCTTAGCCAATTGTCATTTATTTTAGGCTTCTATATCACGGCCTTTCGCGACCTACTTATAATTGGTTAGAATAGAACATAAAATTTTGTTCAACTGAATTTTGCCGACCTTCGCGCTTTTCATTATAACTAAACAAAACGAAATCTAGTAGCGTGTAGTGGTGTGTTTAAAACCCACATCCGATCCAATTTTTTTTAATGCTTTAATCTATTGTCTGCGTGTGTACATAAACTACTTATTCAGCCCACGCACTAAAACCAAATCCGCGACTGATTATTTTACATAACAAACACTTATATCAATATTAATTTTAATTTCTACACATAGTTTAGTCTATAGAGATTTGATAATTCTGAAATCACATAAAATAAGATAAAATCGCGATCGTAAAAAAAAAATTCAAACATCTTAATAGTATTACTTCAACCCACTCGCGCGCGCGCTACTATAAAAACGACCGATGGGTAGTACGTCACGTGCGCTATATAACAATATCGGCTGGATGCTGCTAATACACTAAGATGTAACAATTAATTTTATTCTTTTTGGCATTTAGTATGACTTAAATTGAAACCACATGGCATAAATCAAATAGAAATATCGTAGTTAAAATAAAATAAAATAAAACAATATATAAAATATAAATAAGAATAATAAAAAATAAAATAATTAAGAAAATTGAAAATTCAATCTTAACGTTTTTCTTCTTATTCTTGGTGCAAATACCGTGTATTTATGTACCGTCTACTCGCTTATATCAGAATACCATATAACAATCATTAGTATTGTGTTTTAAATAAAATATTTGATTTTCTCTTACTATTATTTTACTTAAATTTAATTTAATTATTTAAATACGTTCAAGAGTTATGAATTTATGATAATTGATCTTGAGTGTGTGTTGATAGACACCAAACGCAAATTATTCGTTAAACATTTACACTTCAGCCATCCAATTATGCCTCACACTTTTCTCTTTTAACTCTATTCGCTTGCAAGTGTTGCGTAAGAAACACTTTACAAATTTTTTGCCCAAATATGTCACTTACATGGAAACCGTAATAAATGTTTCTCCCAAATTACCGTTCTTCTGTATTCGCTGTGTGATGGTATTCAAACTCTGTATCGAATCTGTACGATCCGCTTTCTTTCAGCCGTAAACACGATGACATTCCGCCTCATCCCTGGAATTACACTATTCGTTCTTGCTCTTGCTTACACTTCCTATCAATAACCACTCGTTCTCATTTCTATAAAATATTGCTTGTGATGTTAGTTAGAGTTGAAAATTAATTTACTAAATTAACAATAGGGGGAACACGCAATTCCCATTACGAAATTTAATTGTTTATAATTTTTAGGAATTTAAAAATTAGTTTTATATTCTCCCGCAAGGCACGCTAATCGTATAGCTGCTAATTTTGGATTATCGTATCGGACAATCTCTTTTATATTTTTTTTCTCTCTCTCTCTCTCTCTCTCTTATTTTGAATAAAAACTATCTTTATAATTTTGATTTATTACGTCTTAATTAATACATTCGATCTACACGAATGTCAACTCGAATCTGATCAATCTCACGAGTAACAAATTTGACAAACTTAACAAGTGAATAACCCAATAAACCACTACAATCAGAATTAATTACTGATTCGTAAGTGGCAACACTCAAAGTTTTTAGTTAAAATTTTATTATAAAAAAACAATTTTCTTTTGTTTAATTTATTAATTTAATTTAATTAATTAATTTATTTTATTTTATTTAACAATTTGTGTCTTAAACTTTAGATGCTAACTGAACAACTAATGCATAGTTTTTGTTGCGCGTGGTTTTGGATGTAATACTCTGCGCTTGGTTGAGAAGTAGTTCCAATAATACGTGTTGTTGTTGTATAATGTTGTTGTACTGTCAGGTGTAGAGGTTCGTGACTCCTCCCATCTAACAGAAGGCCATAAGGATTTATTTCGCATGGTCGGTTGTGGGTTTGTTGATAGTGTCTCGTCAGATGATGTGTTGATTCCCGTTAAATTATAAAATCTTGTCCAGATGTAACAGGCCACCATTACTATGATGATGATTGAAACAATTCCGGTTGTGCTAAGTGCTAATACTTACAATTGAATTAGAAAAAGTTTGTTCTTGTAAAAGTTGAATGTGGTCTCTATTTTTTCGCGTCCAATTTGTCATTTTTGGTATGGACAACGATGGTATATGGTGGAGTCTTTTGACATCATCGTTGATGGCATGTCGATGTAAGTTGCAGCTCTTCTGATTGATTGCGTTTTCCAGATTGAAGTTAGTGTAGTTACATTTGGCCGCCATTTGCAATATTTTGTTTGGTAAACAAGAGAGCGATGTTGGTTGTAGTGATTGTTTGTTGCAATATAGTACACGTTTTCCATCTTATTGTATTGGTACTTGTATACTAAGTGCAATCTTGGATTGGTTATAGTATCCTTGTAAAGTCATTAAGTCGTAAATATTGTTAGGATTTAAAATTTCTATCTAGTCATGGGATAGTATGTCGTCAATGAAATGAATTGCATTGTTGATCAGTAGATGTCGTGAAATCCGGTTTTTGAGTCCGTCAATATGCTGGGAGGGCGTGTCTATTGTTTTGATTATATGTTGTTGCCCTTCTTTACGTACTTCTGTATATAATTGAACCTATCGATCATTCCTTGATTAATCGCAATTTGAGCGTCATTTTGTTCATTCAATTTAGCTTGGTTTTCGTGGAGATTGTGAATTTCATTACAGATTTCTTCTAAGTCGTGTCACCCAGATTTCCTGTGATATCTTTGATTAGTGATCTTAATCCATTAATGAGGCTTCTCAATCCGTGTAGGTTTCAGAAGGTTGATATTTTCATGTAACTCTCTTTGATCATTGCATTTTGACCAAAGTTCTCGGTTTGTCCGGTTGTGTGTTCTTACCAATTAATTTTTTGAAGGGTTTCCGAATTTTTCTTGATGCGCTTCTTTAGCTATATAAAATACTATAATATTACACATAATACCTGTAACTGGATGCATTGTTAATCTGATGGTTGGGCATGCTTATTATTACTCTGTGTTTCCCAAATCGATATTCGTGTATGATGTTTGATTCTAACATTTCAGGATCGATTGTTATTATAAGCTGTGAACTGAAGTGGTTTATAAGGAAGTTTGTAATTGAAACAAGGTCTTTCTGTATCCGTGGAGGATTCAGATATGTCGGAAGTCTTAATATTATTAATTGTAGGAGGTTCGGATTGAATACATGATAATACATCGGCATTGGTATTTTTTGCACTCCTCTAGTTTCAATCTCCATCGAACCTACTTCGAGTTTAGTTCTTTGAGGATGAAAAGCCATGTCAATGGCTTGTGATCCATTACGATTTTGAATTTTATCCCGAACAAATATGGCCTGAAGTATTTTGTGGACCAAACGATGGCCGAAAGCTCCGTTTATATAGTGGATTAATTCCACTTGTACCATCATTTTTGGCAGATTTGTTTGAATTACTGTTTTCAGCTCATTGACATTAAACTGCTGCTCTCGGTGTAAATCTCGATCGTATACATCGTCTGCTAATCGATTCGATGAAACCATTCCTGCTTCGTTATACATTTTCGATGAGAATTGCTGCTTGCGTTGTTGGCTGTGCGCACTCGATGTAAAATATCTTCAGTCATTTGATCTTTGAATTTTCCCCATAAATCTTTCGGTTTAGAGGGGAATTAAGTTGCCAAAATGATAGTAAATAATATGCGAATTTGGTGCGGTTGGCAATTGATTGATGTGTCCGCTAGTGAAGAAGTTCCCAATGTGAATCATTTTCCAAATAATTTTAATTTATGGCATACTTCACGATAAGTTTGGCATAATTGGGCACCAACTCTTCTCAATTGTTGAAATGATGTGGGTCCACGTACAGTAACTAACAATAATCGCAATTAAAAGCATTCTGCATTGTTGGGATGAACGTTTCCATGTTTGTGTCTTTGAAATTTTTTTGATGTTGCGTTCCATGTGAAGTATGTTGGCATGTTGGCACTTCTGAGTCCTAGCAAATTCATCATTTTGGTTTAATGTGAAGAATGCTGTTAATGTTGTGGCTGGTGGTGTATCTGCTCGATGTCGTGCATTCTGTGCTGTGAAATACACACACTGTCCATTTTCCAGATGAACAGCCAAATGAGCAAATGAGTTTGTGTTGGTCAATGCAAAGACAGCCATGACATATTTGATCGAATTGACCGAATTGCAATATTCCACATTAATATGGGATTTGTATGATTAGGAGAGCAATGGTGAATACGGTACTACCCAGCGATTATCGATGTCGTTGTTTCGTACTTTTATTATTGTCGAATGTCCGCCTTCGACAATTGAGCGACGTCGATAGAGTGGATAACCATGGTTTCCTTAAATACTTTTCTTGGGTCATATTTTTGGTGACTACTTCAACTACTTCAGCTACAATCACTTGATCTATTGGTGTTATTTTGTGCACTAACCAAATCAAAACGTGTAGTAGTACGTAAAATACGTAGTTACACGTAGTTATATACGTAAAATATTTTGTAGCAACGAGTATTTCTTGCGGGAGATGCAATTTTTGGCGATTAGAATGGTGGCTATAGTGGACAAAAATGGAATAAGTAATCTTTATTATAAATTGCTTTGTGAAGTTATATGGATATTATGTATTTTAACTTTTTATATTAATTTTATTTGTTAAAATAATTAGAAAATCGAGTTAGTGGAATATTTAGTCTAAAGTATTATTAGTTTTTATTTCATTTACTTCACCATTTTCACCAGCTTCACCAGAAAACAGCTTGCAAAAATTTAATTTTAAATTCAAATTAATTAATTTTAAATTAATAAATATCTTTTTGAGTCCATACATTTATTTTGACGGATCGATTCAATTAATTGATAACGCAATTCGTTTCGTACAATATTTCAGGGTCAACAATATGCACTACAGAGGCGATTCTATTCCCCATTGATGACGATTACATCCTTATAGAGATAAATCGTTTATAGAGATAAAACGGACAAATTACTATAAAATACAATTTCTTGATAGCTCTGATTAATTTGCAATCCAATTTTTGCGTATTTTGGAAAATATTTGTATGGAGCACCAGACCCAGGGACTCGATCCGTTCAAACAAATTATGAAATCCTGCGCATTGGTATAAAATCCCTTTCCAATGTTTGAAATTGATTGGATGAATGGTGTGACAACTTATAAGGAGGGCCTAGGGACTGACCCCTCGGATTCAAGTATACCACTTCAAGCATATAAGCTTTTTCCTTAAGGCTGTATGGTACTGAGAATAATAAATTTCTTTCTTAGTATTGATATTTAAATGCCCCTAAATGTATGCATTGGTTTGTTTCTTTAATATGTTTGAATACCATAATTTCGTATAATTTGCTTCCTAAACTTTACTTATATTGTTTATATATGTAAAATTAATTAATACATCTATTATTTTTCATTGTTGGTGAACTAAACATTGCATATTATAGACACACTTTTTATTTCCTAATTTGCCATCTAGTGACATTTTCCAAGAAATAATCAGGGCGTGAAAACAAATAAACTTATCGTTTAAATTTTTCGATCGACAAAAATTGAAAGTTTTACTATTTTTAAACTAAATTTTACATTTTCTATATCATTTCAAGACTAAAATCTCAAAACGATTTTATGTTTCTTAACACCTCGATACAATTTTTTTCGCTATTTAGAGGGAAAATATTGAAAAAATTAATTTGTGCATTTCAAAAAAATGATAAACTTTGAAACCTAACCATAGACAAACTAAACTATTTGGATAATCATGTATTAATCTCTCAATTATACGTAAAGGTTCATGCTAAAGAAATAATTAGGGCAATTGGTAATATTTTATGGTCAAAAACTGATTTTTACTAAACATCGTTTTTGAGACCATACAGCCTTAACTCATTCCCGTCAAAGAATTTATAAAAATTTTAATTTTAGATAAATTTGTACCGGGCCCGAGACTCCGGAGTTCAAAAGTATCGTAAGGTTGATTCTAGACATGCAACTTATACACGATTAAAATTTTAAGACGATCGGTTGAGCGGTTCGCGATATTTGGTAGTGTGACTCGTGCGCCACCTATTGTAAAAAATCGCACTATGCTCACGAACACCCTCTTGCCGAGATACACATTGTGTGAAAGTTTCATGTTCATCGGCAGTATAGTTTTTGAGATTTTTGTGAACATACATACCGATATAATTTGACTTTTATACAGGGTGTTTGGCGCGTCGACCGACCACATTTTTTGGCAGATTGGCGGGTGATTTGGAAGCTTTTATCGCATAGAACTGATGTCTTAAGTGCCACGGTAAAGGCGCGAAATAGCTTTTATTGTATACAGCAATGTGATAAATCATTATTCAGGTCGGAGTTAAGAAAATACCTTTTAAGTTAAGCCCATAAGCCAATTTTCTTAAACCAATTGTATTAAATAATGATTAATTCAGAATAAAATCAAATTGCAAAATACTATTAAAGATATTTCGTGCCTTTACGACTACAAACAAACAAGTTGTGACCATTAATGGCGGGATTTTGGGTGATAAAAAAAACTAAAAAAGTTAGTGGCACTTAGGACATCAGTTCTATGAGATGAAAGCTTCCAAATGACCCCCTCCCCCCATCTGACGACAAATTTTGTCGGTTCACGCGCCAAACACCCTGTATATCGCAGTAAATTAGATAGATAGAATTCTGATTAGCGGCAAATGCATGTGGTCAAAATGGTATTTTGTACTCCGGATTATGGTGTTAATGTTATTTTCATGGAAATAACGACCGTTGTTCATTGTAATGTGCACCACGTGCGAAAGGGTTTTTGAAATAAAAGCCAAATCGAAACTAATTGACGCAAATATAAATAATTTTAGCGTTAATTGGGAAACATAAAATTTAAATTTAACCTCGATTTTTCTAAAATATGTATTGTATGTGTATATAGCGAACCCACGCAATTATCTTGCCACCGTACATAAGAACCAAAAAAAAAAAAAAAATTAATTATTTGGAAAACTAAACATTGTACATTTTAATATAACATCTAAACTATATATGAAAATGCGCGCGCGAGCGTTACTCATGTATGTGTGTACAAAATTGCCTACGTACGTGTCTCAAAACAACAAACAATTTACTTCTTTTGTTCGTATTTAAAAGTGCATAAAGTTTGTAAGTTTTCCCATTCCTTGTCGTAGCGTAACTAACACTCCACATATATTTACATAAAACTTAGCTAAACTTCCAACAACAACGAACAGAACAGTAAGTAGGAACAAAAAAAAAGTCCCCTTTGTGCAACTTGTACTGGCTGATTATAATTTTCCATTTTTCATATTTTCTTTTGTTGTTGTCTCATCATTAATATTAACATCCTCTTTTCATCATCATCAGCATCATCAACAACATCGTCATATATGTACTCGTATATACCTTCTTAATTCATTTTTCATTAAGTGATACATGCTTTTCTTTTCCATGTTTATATTATACAAGACGTGTAAGTAGCATAAGGCAGGCAGGCAGGCAGGCAATGTACGGTGGATTTAGCCAAAGTTAGTTTGTTTTATGTAATAAACTAATAGTGAGGCAAAAGCATATATAAAAAAAAACTAACGACGATGAATGATGCAATGTGTACATATTCGTATATATATGAAATGATGACGCACGAAAGGCCCTTCAAAGTAACACAAAAACTAAAAAAACAGAATAAACAAAAATAAATAATAGATTTATATGAATTTTGACCTGATTAATTCATTTTCACATAGAGCAGCTAGAAGAAATAATAAACTTTTGGTAGTTTATTTAGTGTTTTTCTCGGTTTGGTGTTTGGCAGAGGGGCGAGAAAAGTGGAAATGATTTGGCCACGATGACATAATTGTTTTAGATAATTACGTAGTCTATAAGTACATCCGGATTGAGATCTAAGAAAGATCGATTTTGAAATTATTTATGATTATTTTTGACCGACCAAATGGCACAGTGGTTAAAGCTTTGGCGTTTGGATCGGGAGGTACCGGGTTCTCGAATCCTGATATGGGCAGGATGCAAAGAGATTTTTATCAACAGATTACGATCTGTGATGAAATGAAACACACATATGACCCCCTGTCGGAGTGCAAAATGCATAGGCCGACCCATCTTCCATGCCAGTATAGGCTGGCATGGAGCTATGCAATGTGCAGATGGTTATAAAATCGGACCTATAAACCGTACGTCCTCGAATTGGCTGATACTGGCGTAAAAGTAAGGACGGAAAAATTAAACCGCGAAAGAGTTGGGAGAGCCTTGGCCCTAGTACAGATTGCAGTGATAATAAAATAAAATAAAATTAATTATAATTGTAGATTATTTTTGACTTCGTTCCTCGATTCAAATAATTTACCAAAAAATACTCGGATATCCGGATGATCACTGTTATGATATGATAGAGACTTACCGCTCAATCATGATGGGGATGCTTAAGGTATGATTAACGTATTCCCGAAATTTAGAATAAAATTGAAACACATTGAAGAAATGTCTACGA
The DNA here is from genome assembly GCA_963691935.1 of Nephrotoma guestfalica. Classification (NCBI taxonomy): domain Eukaryota; kingdom Metazoa; phylum Arthropoda; class Insecta; order Diptera; family Tipulidae; genus Nephrotoma; species Nephrotoma guestfalica. The sequence continues at coordinate 288,324,659 of OY829913.1, read as the reverse complement.
AAATCTAATCTCCAGTTAGGGATATGTTTTCTGTATTGCGAGTTCAATCGAAGACCGTAGTTAGAACAAGTGACAAAGTTATTTCCACTTTTAACATAGAAAATCTTTAAGACCTTGAAGACAAACATGTGTCGCAGTAGAGAATATGTTTCTGTCGCATTAATGTTTTACAGGCACTCCCTCAACACGCCAGCCCGTAGAGAAGAATAGAATCAACTAGAGTATAATAAACTAACGGATAAAAGAGGCGTAAGACATAAATCTTCTTCGATAATAATAATAGTTTATGTTTCAAGCCTTCAATTTGGGCCTTCCAATTTAGATTTGCATCAATCAAAATACCTAAATATCTAATTTAATTTATTACACTAATCTTCAAATGGAAATAAAGAGCATCAGGTAGTTCCTGGCTATCCCTAAAATGTAGTATTTCGATCCCTGATATGTTAACCTGTTTGCTTGAACCAGAGTACACAAACGAAAAATCGTCAGCAATAGCGGTGAGGGAGCCTAGAAAAGGGCGTAGGAAAATTATATTCCGATTCCTGATGAACCCCTGCCGTAATTGGCAGTTCTCCGCTCAGTTGGTGATTGACACGCACTACTTGTGATCGATCAGATAGATAACTACAGTTTCCTTAAGAGAATCGAATGATCTACTCTATCAAAAGGTTTAGTCATATCGACAAACAGGGCTATATCAATGCCCCCACTTATTTGTTCCAGAACTATTAAAATAGCTTGTTCCGCGCTCTTATTTTTCCTAAACCCCAATTGCAGCGGAGAGAGAAAATTATTTTTATTCAGAAAATGTACCATCCTACTTTTCATGGCCTTTTCAAAAATTTTGGAAAAAATGGAAAGAAGCGATATTGGTCAGTAGTTATCTAAACTCGATTTATCATTTTTTTTTTGAAAATTGGGATAACTACAGCTCGCTTTAGGACTAAGGGAAAAATCATTGTATTGACACTTAAATTCATGATAAAACTTAAGACATCCAGAAGATAACAACAACTAATACATTCGAAACACCATCTAATCCAGGCGATGAATTATTTTTAAGCGAAATGATATTGCATATAATTCATCCAGGAAGATCGGGGAGAAATAAAAGCTTCTCGACGTATCGCAGTCTTCAGTCACCAATCTATGTTTTACCGACTCATCCAAAGTAACAGTCGAACAACTGGATTCACATACTCGCACAAAAAAATTGTTAAACTCAGTAGCAATGGCACTTGTCATTTGCCACGCAAGTGACCCACTGGATTGTCTGTATACATCGTGCCAATTCTCCCATAGAAGCAGTTCTTGCAGTTAGCAATAGCCAATGCGGACAATCTTAACAGAGTTTCTTACGACTGATCTAGAAATGGGAGCACCAAAGAAACTAGGTTCTATTAAACAAAATTCTGATATGCCCAAGTCTTAAACATTGCATGAGGACGTTATCGATACAGGTTGCTACAGATTTAAAAATCATGGTAGGTTCAGACACAAGAATACCAAGGCCATTAACGATACAGCACATCTTAAGTTAAATCATGCGGAAGGCACATACTAGTTTTGATTCTAGTCGAGCTTGAGATGTTTACAAGATCTGTAATTCTCATTGCACCTGGCAAACAGATTATAATTATCCAGACTGAAGCTCGTGATTTCGTCCTCATAGACCCAGATCTATCTGAATTTCTTCTCATGTGTAGCCGAAATAAAACTCTTTAGTGGCCGTGGTCGCTGAACTTGATGTTTGATGAGTCGACCATCAGGTGTTCTCTGGTAAATGTTATACTCAATCGTTACCACACGTGCCACCGCATCAATATCATGTACATTAGTATAAGGTCCCAAGCGCAATTGTAACGGAGGAAGATGTACACATGTTGAATGATAACGATGTTGTTGATTTTGAGCTTTAGTTCTGCGCGTGTCCATTTATTACGTGCCTGTAGTGAAGTGAGGTATTCCCGTTGTCAATATTGCTAAAATGGTGATACATTCACTGTAACCACCTGTATTTGCACTAATAATGCGATAATAGCGCGTCTCCCATAGGGCGCCATGATGCAGCGCTGCTGGGACACATTATTATGCTCAGATCAGTAGCCCCCATTTCGATATGGCCCATAGGGCTCATGTAACGAATTTTTGAAATTTAACCAATTTATCGTGTATTTGATTTGGTTTTACATTTTTTGGACACTACATGCTAGGTCAAATAGCAAAATTCTCAGAGATTTGCTCACATGGTGACTATTATCGTCTGAAAACGGGCACATTATATAATGCATTTCTTGCCTTGCTGCTTCATGCAAATAAAAATAATCGAATTGATCTAAAATTATTATTTGAACGGACAGAAATGAATTTTTATGTCCTCATACATTAAATTGGCCATATGTCCCTCTGTGTAGAGTGACCGCATGATTAACCAGCAATATAGCCAGCGTACTATGTTTCGGTAAAATAGATGACGCTGGTTGGATAGTAGATTAGCATGTGATGAATGTCTTTAAGAAATGGAATGAGCACAAGTAGTTTAATACTTGTGTCTATCCTAGAACGAGATTTTAACGAATTATCTGTACAAGGCTTCCCAATCTTCAGCTGCTCCTATGACTTTAGTTCTCCAATATTTACACCCATCTGATCGAAAGCGTAGCATAAGAGCTGTTGTATATAACAGTCTCTGCATTATAGAAAATCCTTCAACAAGTGGAATGGCATTTTAACGTCAACACAGGTTGTGTACTTCGACCTGGTGCTGGAAAGGAGGAATGTTCGAAATAGGTTTGTCCCGCTTACCACGATCTCTTCTCCCAATGTAGACATCAATGGATTTTCAATCGATGCAATTGATTCTTGTTATAAACATGATGGTCTCTATGGCGGTTAGTAATAATCCGCGTCTGGATTGTGTTTGGTACGAATATGTCGCCATTGATGATTATTAGAAAATTCCTGTATGTAAGCTATAATCTAAACCACGGCATAGACATATTCAAAGAGCAACAAGCAACAGATAATTTTAATTATCGAGTTATCCATAGATATGGGAAAGGGATCAAGACACCATCCAGGTCAGTCTTAGGAAGAAGCTGATGGTAAACGTGTACCAGAAACGATGAAATATGACAAGAACCTAAACTATTCAAACTCAGTTATCGAGATTGTCGATGATGATGAGGACACGGCTGAAGATGTTTTTACTGCGCCAAGCGGTACTGCGGTTTCTCTTGAAACGATGCTAGAGCAACCCAAAAATATGAAACTTATCGAACCTAAGTTTCTTGAATTATCAGACAATATCAAAAATATAAATGTAAAAATTCTCGAGGTGTTTGCGGAACTAATCTAGTTATTGGTAAATTACAGGAGGCGAGTATAGGTGTACTTGGAGCCAGAAACCAATAACTTTGGTTATTGTGGAGAAAAATACCAAAGACAACTGCAAGGGATTCAGTTCTTAGTGCAAATTCATGGTCATATTGCAAAGAATTGCAGGGCGCACACGGAAACCTGTTATTTCTATGCACGGTCGCGGATATAAGGGTTGTTAAAATATAAAACAAATCTTCCAGTTGCGCAAACTGCAATAAAATGCAAAAATCACACGATCACCAAGTAGGTCGCGCTACCAGTAACGCATTCAAAAGTGTTGTTCAACGTTTGAAATATGATCTTTAGCTAAGTTTACGATATTGTCTCCAACCACGACATACATAGATATTCTTTGTACATACACAAGAAACACACTCAGTTAATGGTCAAATCGGCGACATGCCTGCTACAGCCAGAGTAGCCCATTGAGAAAGTTGGCTCCTATTTTCAATATACGCGCAATACAGTGAACCTATCGAGTACCTTCTGTGCAAAATCGAAATAATCCTAGGCTCTTTATTAGATCAACATCAAAAGGTAGTGATCACTGCCACTTCAATACTAGAAGAAAAATAGGACTTCGTGTCTATGAGTGACCTCTTCATAACGAACTACCAGGAAAACCCAACGACTTTTTCGTCTAACGGGAACTCCAGTATTGATCTAACAATAATCAACGGAGCCTTGTGGGCTCTGTGGTGTGTGAGATAGCTTACGGGGTATATTTGCTAAACATTTGGTTGGCCCCTGGGATGGTGTAGAAGCATTTCCAGAAATTGATTCGATCGACGAAATTGATGCTCGCGTGGAGTTGATCTCAACACAGTTACGCAGTGTCTACAATAACTCAATTCCAAGGAAAATAGGAGCTAAGGAACGAAATAGTTGGTAATTTCTAAGGAAACTTAAATGTTCTATGCATAAGTTAATTATGACATTCCAGACGGAAAGAGTCCAAGAAGCAAAAGAGTTAAAAATGCCACTTTTAAGTATTTAAAGCGCAGCAAAATAGTTTCCAACGATATATCACGGAACATGGTAATAAAGACCCATAGGGTCTTGTATGCAATTAAGTCGTCACAGATACCTGGCATGATCCACGTTTGGAGTTACTTAACTTACTTCTGCTGGACAAAACACCAGATGAAACTGAATTACATACAGCTATGCGTGAGATCGCTACCAACAGTAGCTGGGCAGCCACGGCTGATGAAAACCGCCTATTTACGTAGCAAGAAGTCATCAGTGCTCTAAAATGCTTTAGACGATAGAGTCGAATTTGGCGATAGAGATCCGCTTTCTTCAAATTCTAACAGACCTAGCATATCTGCTGAAGATGCCATAGTCCTCCTAATTAGTACTGTCAAAACCCAATATTTTGAATATGGTATAGGTATATTCCTGGCCATCTCCGGAGCATTTGATAAGCTTGCGTGGCTTAGCGTCATCACAAGTTTATTGGTCTATAATCTCCCTAAAACATTATGAATGTTTTCAGGAACTACTTCAGCAATCGTCCGCAGTAATAAGAGACATCCATCATTCTGTTATAAAACAAATAAAAGAAGGATGTCTTTAAGGCTGTATTATTGGTCCTCTGCTCTGGGATATCATAAAATAACTCAAGCATGGTTAATGATCTTGGCGACATTGGCGTATTCCAACTCGAGAATTGAACTTCAGCGTCAGGGTCAAAACGCAATAAATAGAATGCACGAATGGTGTGTATAGCAAATAAAATGTATCCATCTGCAGAAAAAGCAGTGTGGAACGCCACTAAAAAGCAAATTAGTAATTTACAAAGGTGCGGCTGAGGCGCTATGATAGACTAAACTGTCACCACGTCATATCATTAAAAAGTGCTCAGAACAGTGTCTAAAGATGCTGTTGTAGTTCTAACCGGTGTATTCCTAGTGAATATTCTAATCAAAAAGAGAGCGCACTTGTATCACCTAAGGAGAAGTGATCAAAACGAACTAGGTGACTCTGTACATGTTGTAAATAGTGCACATAACTAATATACAAACAAAGTGGGGATAGATTCAATGGCGATTGGCCTATGGTTAAGAAGGTGGAATGAATCGGTCAACGGTAGGCATACATTTGACTTCATTCCTGACATCAAAGTAAGACTCAAAATGAAATTACTAGTAACGAGGTCGATGAGTCTCTCTATACATGCAAGTTTAAAACCTATCTACGGAGATTCAAAATTACTGTTCAATGTCAATGCGTATGCAGATCTGAAATAGAAGACGTTAAGCACTACTTTACGCCTGTAACGAGGTGACCGTTGTATCACTAAAACGAAACTGGCTGTGTAATACGAACACAACGAAGTACAACTGTCATCGTTACTAAGCGACGAAGTTGTTCCTAAGGAACGGTAGTACAGTGCTGAACAGATAACTTAAGTGAACGCTGTAGTGCGATATAGTAGACCGGAAATCTGGACTTTACATGTATCCACGCTGCAGTAGTATCCTCTTGAATAGAAGGAAATGTTACCACTTTACTTCTCATTGGTACCGGTTTAACTTTCCCGTAAATCTTTTGACGCTACAGTGATGGTTTGGTTCGTTCGTCGAGTTATTATTTTTTAAATTCACTAGGCGAAGGAACAGTCTCTTTAAGCCCGCAAGAGATGATGTCGCAAAATCTATCAATTTGCGGTGGTATTGTCAGATTTTATTCCCTCTTGCTGATTGATGCTTTCAAGATATTGATTGAATTCGTTTGCATTTATCTTTCTGAAGTTAAAGGTCACAGCGTTTTTTCTATGGCAATTGTTATTCCGTGTTAGCTCCACTGGTTGAGGGAGTACATCATTTCAGATAGATAGTGCTAATGATTGAGATATACTAAAAGTATTTAATTCGTTAATGAAGATTAAATTCAACATTTTTCTACCCTGCCAAGTGATGAAAGAATGGCTAAAAGAACTCTTCGGAAACTCTGTGGAAAATTGCTGTTATAGCTTCCTGTTGTTTTGTGAGGTGATGTGTAGGAACTGTGTGAAAAATTGGAGTTTTGTAAAATTCAAATTCTTTCAGCAGGCATGCACTGGATAAAATAGCGCAATGCAAAACAAATCGTTTAGAACACTTATCCTGAATGGCGTATCATCTCTGTTGACACCATTAATTGATTTTGGTGTTAGTATTTTAAAAATAAATTCGGATATACTGATCTAATGCTCAAAAATGATTTAAAATTTTGCTTCGGTAACTTCATTGGGTACTCTACTGACAAATATAAATCAATATAGTCGTCGGTGTTGTGTCGAATATAACAGTTTCCTCTCGAATAGCCGGTGATTCTACTACTTTACTTGTCATTGGTGTACGGCAGGAATGCAGATTTGAGCCTGCTGTCTCAATTCTCAATTCTTTAAATTTACTTGTCAAATCCAACATTAACCTCGTACACCATCCAGGCAGTGGCACAGTGGTAATTTATAACCATGGTTAAAACCATGTCATTCGTCAACAATTATACATCACATTGTTACAAACTAAATTAAAATTTTGACACAATTTTGTTTTTTTTAGGTACAAATAACACCAATTAAGACAACCCTCACACCTTTTACACAAAAAAATTAAATAATTTAAAAAAAAATTAAAAACTAACAAACATAATGAAATGGTTTTCATATAAAAATTTTAATACGTTCTATATGGACGACAATTGAGTTTGTACTGAGAGATATATCAAGACAGAGACATCTATCAAAAACTGATATGAACTAATCATCTACAGGGTGGGCAAATATCCTTTTCCTTTTTATATCTGTAATAAATTACAGAGCAAATTAAAGTTTTATTCATAGAGATTTTCACATTTGACTACATTAGGTTTGTTGATGTAGATCTTCTCCTTCAGGTAGCTCTACAGGCAATCCAGGCGACCATCTCAAGACTATCACTATCTTGCTAAAACCATATGTTCCCATTGTTGTTGTTCTCTCGCACGAGTGGAAAGAGGATGTTCTGGAACGTTGTTCTGTAGCCATCTCAAATCTTGCGCAAGGTTATGTCACACCAAACAGTCGTGTAATAAACGTTGTTGGATATTTTGAGGATTATGTGTGCTCCAAAATCTACAGTTTTGCTTGTGTACCTGCTCATATGAAAGTGAGCCTCGTCGGTTATCATAAAGTTTTTCAAAACAAATTGGTCATTCTCGACAAAATTTAGGAAAGTTCTGGAGTACTCTAAACTCTATGCCAGATCTTAGGTGCAGATCTTTTTTCAAAATCTGACGAACCGTGCTACGCGGTTTCGCCACTGTGTTGAACGTCGACGTGTCGTCGTTTTGATGTTTCATGGTTATCTGCAACACTGTTCCTAACGATGTTTTCGGCCGATCGTATTCACATCTCCAACGATTCTTATATTGCTCAAATTTAGCCACCACTAAATAATTGGTTATGGAAAGTAAACGCACTAAAGCTATTCAAAAATATTAATCACCTTATGTCCAGTCATTTTAGTTAAGTTTCTGGATAATAGATAATTGGTTAGGCAACATTTTAAAAACATGATACCATCATCGATTTGAAACCAGAAATCGGAAATATCTCCAATTTGAATCATCAACCTCGATAGAGTTGTAGTGTTGGCACAAAGATTTTTTCGATTTTAATGGTTTGATCAATATAATATCGTATACGTGTAAACAAATCATTTGGAAATTTTATATATTTCGTTGGAAATTCTAATTAGCAGCATTACGTATTTGCAGAATGAAATATATAATCTGTGTGAGATAAACAAGTGATACTGGAAAAATTCTCATAAAAATATGACCATATTATGTTTTGTGTCGTGTAGAGGAGGGTAGAGGGTGACTCAATATCCATAAAAATTCTATAAATTTATCATTAGGGTGCTGGATATTATGGCTGCTTAGTATACGATCTCAGGGCGATAAATCAAATTGAAACTTTTTATTTTCCACTACTACTATCTCGATAGTATTTTGATAGTTTATATAAGATATATGTGTATATACCCCTAATGCTATTACGATTATTATTATTTAAAAAAAAAACTCATATGTATCATGATTTTTCTGCGCTCATCTTATAATTCATCTAGTCGAAGAAAAAGGAAAAATAAAGAAAATTGCAATTTAAAGCAAAAAAAGATTAAATAGAAAATTTTATTCTATATAATCGAGACAACTAGGCGTCTCCATCAAATTCTGTGTAGCTCTATGTAATCTACTACTCTCGTATACATATATAACGCATAAATGGAAAATATAAAAATTTCTGGTAATATGAAAAATACAGAAATGGAGGAGCGCAAGAAAACATAATCGGGCGCCCCCCCATATATATACAGACGTATATACCCTATTCAACAATGTAACAACAAACAAAAGAATAAATTGAAATAAAATTAATCCTTTATCTACGAGCATTCTCTATATAATAAACTAACTGTATAACTAGAACATATACAAAGAATTTGGTTTATTGGGTAAACCATTTTAGTAAGAGGCTAGTGTGTAATAAATAAAATTGCAACGGGGAAAAAGTTTATAAATTTTGGGGTGGTTATGGAAAATTAGTTTAATGTTTGTACTATCAATGCAATAAATTATGCAACGTTCTAAAATGTGGAGTCATAGTTACTCCAAACTATAAATTGTTCTTTATCATTATTTTAAGGCAATGTAACCCGATTATTGAGTTTAAAATTCCTGTTTCTGTTCGACACTCACCCATTTTTTCGATTTTCAGACAAAACTCCCATGCGAACAATAACAAGTCACTTATATGTGACATGAATTATTGGATCCTCGTTGTGACACATATGTGTGACATGAGTGTTCGAATGTTGTTACGCCACGTATATCCGACATGTTACAATAGACATACTACATATAAGTGATATATAACTTAGCTAAATTTATTCAAATAAAGTCAAACATGTTATGGTTATATTTCTTAAATATTTCATTCTTAACTTAAAAATAATGGGTAATTAGTAAAAAAATAAAACAAATTTCGAAAGTTTATTCCATGTAACAAATCTCCCCGCTTTAATTGGTTTTACAAATACAACAATCGTATTTGGTCGCAGTCCTCTACCACTTTTGCTACATTGGCGACATCTCTTGCGACTCTTTGCCATGTTGTCGAGCTAAAGGTTGTCCTAAGTAAGACTTTATAATTTTTTCTCGGGACTCTAATAAAGGCAATGGTCGGTTAATATCGATTTTATTGTAAATCCAACACAAGTTCCAAATGCACGCGGATGGTCCTGGACAAGCATAGTATGAAACAATTTGGTCAGACCTGTCGATGCCCGACATGTAGGCATTATAGTCTCCAACAATTTTTGGCTTAGTGACTTCTTTGTATTAACGACGTCCGCGTTGTGGTTTGATGGGCTCATTAACACGTCGCGCTTATGAAGCCTCGCCTGCCGAAAAATTCTGCCATGTCTGCTAAATATACCTTCATAAGTTATTTGACTACACCATATGGATGACGATGTTAGTTAGATACCGTCCCTTTTCCGGTATAAATAAGCATATTTAGCAAACACCCAGCTATAGAGTACATAGCTCGAAAAGTTTTATACTATACTTGATATACTGTCGGAATGTGAGTCTTCCCCGCCCGAAAAGTAGAGCTTCTTCAGCCATAGACAAATTTTATGTTGGTCTATAAATATTTTTTAATTTATTTAAAATATGATACGACATTTTGAATCTTGTATATAGACTAGGGAGAGAACTGTTGACACATATGGCTTGCTTTCGGTCCAATAATTTTGTAAGGCAACAAGCACCTGCTTAACCTCGAGAGATGTTGTGTCTTTTCATCGGTTAAAATGATAGATTTTGGTCGTAGTCCTTAATGAGCAAAAATAAATCATCATCAAAATTTTTTTGCAAAACACTCAATTGGGATGGTAGGCACTCAACATCCATCCATACGTCATGATCAGTTACTTCAACATTCCCAATATCTTGCAAATCCAATGTTTCTTAGTCACTATCGGTATCATAGATATACGACCGATACTTCCAGAGTTTTCAAAATCAATCTCGCTGCTTCTTGAATCTAATGTGGTTTCAATAGTTTGCTTGAGAGAGGCTTTGCGCCTGCCCCGTCCCTCCATTAGGCAAAAAATATTGCGCTTTTGAATTGAAGAATATATTGTCGAAAACCAGGATACCCTGTAAATGAACAGGGTATCCGGGTTTGGAATTCTAATACGTTAAAGGGTGATTCCTTGGTTCATTCTATGAAAAAATCGTATAGGAGGAGAGAGGGATCAATCTTTCATTACCTTTGAGATACAGGGTGCTTGCAAAATTTGATTCATGTTCATTTGTTTGTTCATGTTTCAATTCCCCAATATATTATTTCTACCCACGTGCCATAATTTCAGGAAAGGAATCAAAGAATGAATCATTATTATCCCAAACTTGGACACCCTGTTTATTACCGGTTTAATGTTTTCACTACCGATTCCGAAGGTCAACTGATAACATCATGAGAGTACTCAATTTATAACCATGCCAACTTTCCATACATAGCCCAAACTTATGCCCTGGCAATTTTTGACATTGCGAAATAACTATAACTCTCTTGTGGTTTGCTGCTCGGAAACTAGTTTTGGCTTTTATTGGGTAAATTAATTTTTTTTTCGTTTCAACTCGAATTTTTGTTACCATCAAAATTTAACAATTATGTTAATTTCTTATTATTGGTGGTTTACTTAAATACGATGTCATTTTAGAGCAAACAAAATGATTTTCTAGCTTAATAAGGCAGTACTTTATGTCATTTTCCATTAACTTCTAGTGTCTCGAGTATACCCCCTAAACCTTAATATCTCATTATTAACAACATTTTATCCTACGATGATTAAGAAACGAGACAGCACTTGAGAAATGCCTAGATCTACGGCCAAAAGTAATTAAGTTTGCAAAAACAAATAAGCTTGATCATATTGGTGAACAGTTCAGCAGAAGGGTTGGATATTCAGCGTTAAAAAAAATATTGTTTCTCAACTTTTTCACCCGTCAACTAGAAAAAATATTATTTCTAATTTTAGTGTTTATTCGAGCAAAAGTAATGTAAAAATATCGCGACATTTTTTATCGCATTTTGCCATAAAACGCACTCATTAAAGGACAATATCTAGGAAAAAACTAAATTTTTATTATCATAAGCTTTTGGAGTACTTTGACGTACAAAACCAATTTTAAAATTTTCATTCGATTTGGTTGTTTGCTCGGTTTTGACACAAAATATATCAAATTGAAGTTAAGTGGAGTGAAGACGACCACTGTGTTTTATACAGTAGTAAACCACAGAATTCGAGGGAATCAATTAACAGAACGGTGTGAGTGTAGATTCTGAGTGTACATTTTTATGCCCTGACTGTAGTGAGTAGACCACTAAGCTATATCGACAACGATTCTAATTTTTGCTTTGAAAGTAATTGGAACATTTATAAACGCTGTAAAAGCTGTAAAGTTACAAGCTCTTAACTTTTTGAATCACTTGGGTTATTTATTATTCTGATGTCCCACATCGTACTCGTACATGAGTTAAATGCCTAAAGTGGATTTCCTACGGGTTACAGCTATGAAATGGAACCAAGTATCTCCATTCTCTAACAATTTGAATTATTGACATCGCTGTGTCATTGTCAACCGTTGGATATTTGCAATTTCGGAAAAAGGATGATGGTTACAGGTGCTAGTTCAAAATTGGAATGTGGATATGGTAGTCAATTGACTTTTGTAGCAAGCACAAATTTTGTGCTTTTGTTCAAGCAACGAACTAGGTCGAACCCCCTGTTATTTCCAATTGCGGCCTGAAATGCATGGCAACGTAAAAATTATAATAAAATATATTTTGTGATTTACTTACGCTTGGTCTCCCTGAAGGTTTTGAGCGCCTCCCTCTTTCATAACTAAACAAACCTATAAGCCCCTTCCTCATTAGTGAATATACTTTTTGCCCTAAACAGTTACCCACAATTGCAATTCTAACAATTACATTAGAAAACAATTTGGTAAAATGGAAAAATTTTGGTAATTTATAAAAATTCTCCATGGCAGAGTCATACCAAAGGTGTTCCGTGCCCAATGATAGAGGGCAAACCATAATTTGTATTATCATTTCGCAAATTCGATACTATTTTTTTGGTTGTATGAGATAAATCACTGCTCGTGTATATTATTTTAGCCAGTCCATATCAGAACGTTCCTGACCACGGATGCTACTTTTTCTGATTATCTAATATTAAAATAATTAAACCTAAATTTTACCAAGTTTCCAGAAAAATTGATGAAATTAAATATAACCATTTAAATTATATTCAAATAGAAACTCAGCTTTTTTGGTCGAATGGCACTTTATTCAAAATATAATTGTTACAAAGATTAATTATCGAAATATTCGAACCAAAAAAGTCATCGAGCCCTTTTTGCACATTTTCAACTTTCGAGCCAAGTCTAAGGAATACGCCGCATGCTGTGAAATTTCCCAGCCTAAGAAGATGAGTTCCTGAGTTGACTTTGCTCTATGTGTTGCGTGACGAGCGTTGTCATGCAATAATATCACCTTCCGCCTTCCTTGGTCCGTAATTGATCAAATAGGGCCTGGTAACGCTCAGTTCTAACATTTTGACTTCAAAAGCTGGTAGTAATTGATTCCTTCCCAATCGCACCAGACATACAGTAACACTTACTTGACATGAATATTCATTTTTGCAACTGATATTGATGGCTGGCCTAGATCAACCCATGCTTTTTTGTGTTTATGATTATCGTACAAAATCCACTTTTCATCACCTGTCACCATATCGTGCAAAAATTCATTTTTTTTGTACCGAGAAAGCAAATTCATTTAGATGTCATCTCTTTGTCAGTTTATGAGGAACCCATTTTCCTTCCTTCTGTATTTTTCCCATTGCATGCTCCTTTTGAGTTTGACATGGATTTTCATCCAGTAAAATTTTAAGTTCTTCGTCTTCAAATTGTTTTACTGCACCTGGACGTGGAGCGTTCCTCAAGACTAAAATTGCCATCATGAAATTTTGCAAACCACTTTTTACTATTAAATGACTTAGCTTGAGCAGCATTTTTTTCATTTGAAAACAGAATAGAATGCAATGACGTAAACGTTGCTTATCGACATCCATCTCTTAAAATTGATACACTTGAAGCGACAGCTTGTAAAAGACCGAAACTTATGTCATCAAAATAGCTACATGTATCCAAAATGGCGGTCGATTTGGATGCGTCCAAGTATATTTTAATACAACCAACTTCAGAGCCGAGTTTCTACTTGCGCACTTAATATTTATGCACAACAATTTTGACAGCTAGAATCAAACAAATTTGTGTTTTTTTTGTGATAAATGAGTGCGTTTTATGGCAAAACGTGGTAAAAATATCATGATATATTCTAAAATAATTGACCGACTGAACACTGCTTTATTAAACGGTCATGAAATATTGAGCAGTTGCGTTCTGGTAAAGCCTAACCATTTTCTGTACTTTTTTTCCTAGTTGAAGTCTGATTAATATCCCGGTCTATAAAATAAAAAATATTTAAAATAATTAAATAATACGATTTGGAAGACGAAATAAAGGCGGGATAAAGACTGGTCAAAGACGAGGAAAAAATAAGTTGATGCCGGGATAAAATTGAGCAAAAGTTGATAAAAAAACTAATGCTACAAAGAAAGATATTTGTTAAAAGTTAGATAACACTGTCAACAAACAATAATTACTTCAGACTATTTTGCATCATGGTCCCAACTCACAGTGTAGCATTGGGTGTAGAACCTGTTTGGTTTCATACTGTTTTAGGTTTATGTTTATATAATTGATTTTAATAATTATGTTTCTAATTTATTAAACTATATGCTTGAAGCTAAAACCATTAAAATCAAATGAAAACAGAACAAACAGTGCGACCAAAATGATAAAAATTATTTTTTGTGATAAATGAGTGCGTTTTATGGTGAAAGTTTTGCCTGATTTTACAATATTTCAATGGGCACTAGTCAACAAAACTGTTGCACTATCCATATTATTCCCAGTTGTAGTTTTACACGATATTCTATCCTTAATCATTATGAAAAAATATGTTGCTTCTCTTCCACAAATCGTCCTAGAACACCCAAAAATAATATTTTCGATTTCCTGTCTTTGTTTTCCCCAATTTTTGATAACACAACAAAAATTTAAAAGTCATTGTGAATTTTCCCAAACATAATAATACACACACACACACATATATATATATATATATATATATATATATATATATATATATATATATATATATATATATATATATATATATATATATATATAGGTCATTCCTATAAAGACCCAACACATACACATTCAAATACAAACAAACGAAGTAACAAAAATAAAAAGTGTCATATTGTTATACATTTATCTCTTTTCATATTCAAACCACTATCAATTTTTCCGTATATTTTTGTTGTTGGTGTTGTAAAAAAAAATTAAAAAGGAAAACTGAAAAACTAAATTATACGATGAGCATTTTTGATAAAACAAAAAATAAAAAACGGAAAATGAAGTAAGAGTAAAATTGAAAAATTTGTGGAAAATCTTTTTTTTTTTTTGGTATAAGAGAAAGATATATTGATTTTTTCCGTAGTCGAGAGAATTTTCATTTGGAAAATTTTATTATAATTACACTGTGGTCGTCTCTTTCGGCAGAAGTTTGTATATATTGCTTATCAGACAAAGACGGCTATATACGGGTGCGATTATATGGGAGAGGACAAACTTTTGTATTTTATTACACTAAAATCTAAAATGGAAAATTGTCCAGATATAGGGAAGAAGAAAGAAGAGAGGGAAAGAGTGTGCAAAAAAAATTTAAAGGAAAATTATTATTATTTTTGTAATTGAAATTGATAATTATTTTATGGGTAATAAATAGGCGAGCACACACGAGATGTCATAAAAATGGTGTACAATTTTTTTTAAAGGTTCCCACTTCAGGCGCATATAAAACGTGCGCTGTTCGACTTTTAAGGGTCATCGGTATGGTGTCGCATGTAAAACAGGTGGAAAGCTCATTTTTAACCGTGTATGCGGTTTTCACATCACAATAAAATATTTAATTATTTGAAGTGTACATAAATCACTTTGAACTGTACTCGAATTTTGATACATCCAATATTTATACGATGTTACGATATATAGAAAATAATTTTCATATTGGGATAGACACAGAGAAATTTTTTTTTGTTATACATTACTTTATGTATATATGAGTCATTTCTATATAGATCCACATATTGCTGTTGCTGCTTTTCCGATATAATGATAAAAACATATAAATTTTTTTACATTTTATGTGAAAACTGAAAACCCTAAGGAGAATACGTAATACAAATAGACTTGTGTATAAAACATAAATGGTTTTTAGAATGCTAGGCTAATTAATTTAATGGTCGTGTGTGTTCATAAACTATATGCTTTTATGTATATATGCAAGTACGGTACGCGTGCAAGTTATCGGTGGCCCACACTTTTCAATAGTCTGATTTTGCTATATCAAAGGAAGAAATATAAAGTGGAAATAGATGAGGCATCGAAGTCTGGACTGTCTTAGCGAATTGGAACGAAGTGCTGAACTGAAGCTCTTTTTGCGTATTTAATTTATTTTTAACTTTTCATCAATTAAATTTCTCCTGAATACCGGGTGGTCCACTTAAAATGATTTTTCGATATCTCGATTGAAATGATTTATCCATATCCTACGAAAAATAGTTAAACGCAACAAATGTTGAAGATTTTTCCGCCTTTCGAGTTTTCTCACTCCATTGGCGGGGTCCAACATACGACGGATATCTGCATTTCTTTATTTCACCGATGACGTATTCCATCTTTAAGTCCTTGTGAAAGTTGTCGTTCCTTATGTACCATGGACCATATACAATCCCCCGCAGCATATTATTTTGGAAACATTATATCATTTGTACAACTCCAAAGTTGGATACCATAGGTCCTTACTAGTTTTAGCATTGGCTGCACATAAGAAATTTGTTATGTATTGAGAGCTCAGAATATCTACCCATGAACCAGTACAATTTCCTATATTTGATGTTTATTACCTCTTAGCTTGGCATCGAGGGTCATTCCTTGGTATTTAGCTGAATTTGCATATGAAATTTGGTTTGATAGAACCACGGGAATCCAGTTTACATTTTGGTTTGTAAAGATGATATGTAATAATTTGGCTTCATTTAATAAGATGCGCCATTTTTTAGTCCAGATACACACTGTGTTAACTGCATTTCGAAGTCTGCTTGTTGCTTCCGATATATCTTTTCGAACTGCTAGGATAGCTGTATCGCCTGCAAATGTTGCTACTGTAGTACTTTGAATATTCGATAAATCTCTCATATAAATTATGAACAGATTAGGTCAGCCAAGTACTCTTGTAGTATACTTGTTGATAATCTTTTTAATTTAGAGTACTCGTTTTCAAGTTTGACCCGAAGGGGATGATGAAATTGCTTAGGTGCCAAACTTTGTACAAGGTTTCAGCTACATCTAAGAAAATACTGTAGCATATCTTCTTATTCCCAATTGTATTCTCAATGACATCCGTTATTCTGTGAACTTATTTAACAGTAGAGTGATTTTCTCTAAACCCAAATTAGTGTAGTGGAATTAAACATCTTTCTTCTGTTATAGGTTTCAGCCTCTTGAGCAGCAGTTTTTCAAATATTTTTGATATAAGCGAACGTAGTGATATCGGTCTATAATATTTTTTATCGTTTGCTGGTTCATCTGGTTCAGGAATCATTATTACTTCTGCCACCTTCCATTGACGTGGAACATAATTCAATCTGAAGGCTGCATTAATTATTTGAACTAATTTACCCAAACCTGGAGCTTTTCTGATACTTAAATTATTATTGATTTCAGTTTTTAGTTTCAAAGTGAGTAATCGTCATCCCCCAGTTACTTCCTTTAGTTGTTTTAATTTTTTGCACAGAAAATTGAGGATATTTTTGTGTTAAAAAGCACGATCCTGCTGCCTGATTTTATGAGCTTTCCTTTTTTCTCTAACTAGTCTCAAGACTATAATTATGTTTCCTTATAGAGTTGGTAGCAGTAATAGGGGAACTTTCCCAAGCGGCTTGTTGTAATTTAAAAAGTTGACTGTAGTCTTCTTTTTTTACAGTCAGGTACTTAGACAGTATTGGATCCACTCATCATGTTATTTTGTTAGTGCTTTTTTGAGGTTTTGATAACTTTATTTAATTTTGTTAACCTGAAGCCACCATTGGATGTGTTTGGATTTATAGTCTACTCCAGTCCATGGTGTATTTACCAAACCATTCTTCAAAGCAGAAGCTTCGTGGTGTCTTATTTTCTCTCTCCACCACGAGATTTTCCCTTAGGATGTTGAGTGTCGTAAATTTTGTTACAATTAAAATGTGTCTCAGAGGCCATCATGATGTCATGTATTGCGCTAACCCATATGCATTCCATAAGGCTAATTCAAGTTTGATTGTTCGTCCCATATTTTTTCCATAATTTGCAGAAATTTTATTTGCACTACTTCGTCACTCGCAGCTGCGGTATGATTTTCCCAAAAATTACTGCATTTCCTTACTGCAGTTTTGGTTTAGCCTTAATTACACTCGCTAGTTTTGTGCATATTACTGCATATTACATTAACGTATTCTTGTTAATTGATGCATCGTAAGACTGACATACGTTTGTGTGGCTCTTCCACTATCACTCGTGTATTGTACAACAGTTACCTCATATTGTAGATTTCTTGTGTCTCTTTAGTTTTTTGCTGCTTCAGATTCTTGAGGTAGAATGAACATTGGTTGCGGGATAGAAAATCTAACGATTTATAATATTAAGAGCGCTTCTTATTCGGGAGGCCTTGGCAGTTATTTCTTCACTTATCTCTTACAACAGTTATACGTGTTGAACTCTTTGTCTGTATGTGTAAAAATATTTATTACCTGCTTCTAAGATGGGAACAATTTTACGATGTGCTTCGATACTGATTTCTTAAATTCCGGTTTCACAGATATTGGTTTGTTTGATTGGAGTGATGAAAAACTCTCCACCTGTCTCATTTTGGTCAATCTTTTGGTGCTTTCGTCTTTTCTGCTCGAGTTTTACTATCATTTACAGAACTTGGACGGTTACTAGTTCTTATTCCTGCTGCAAGTTGTTGATGCTGCAAACTGAATTGGAGGCTTGAGCCAGTATAATTTTTTCTGTATGTTAAATGTGTTAAAATGCAAGTGTAAAATGTCAAACAAAAACTTTAAGAGCAGAATGTACGGAATGTGACAGAAATGATTTTTTAAATGATATTTCCTTAGGATTCCCCTTCACGCAGATTAAGGACCCACTCACTGGGCTAAGATCCGTAAACGGTGAAAAAATTTACACATATATATTAAGAGGCTTCTGCCAAAAGCTTGGTTTATTTGAAAATGACAAACTCTTCTTCTTTAACAGAACAATTCCGAAGTATATTATCTATTATTTTAGCAACACGCAGCTTATAATATCCCAACAGTTTATGGGGGAAATATCGGGAATCCATCAGTGAATGAACAACCTAACCTTAGAGTGGATAGGAGAAATTGTAAAGGGTCGGTTATCTTTGGAGTCTTCTGGAAGCATAGTGTAGCGAAAACGACGATGTGAGTTACATAAACAACTAAATATTTGATACGATAACCCGAACTCCATAACTGAGTAGCAGCAGATACAGAGGTACTGAGTGAAGTTATTAGTAGAAAGTAATTAGTATGTGGGCTAAATTCCAATCGGTAGAAATATTGGGTTCGTCGGTAGTTACATCAACAGGATCAATGATGTTTCAACCAGCAAAGAAATTCTCTAATTCTCTAATAACCTTATACTTTTTAGAACTCTGGTTTGAAAATTCTATCAGTAATAATTGATCCCAAACAACTAACCAATTAACCTACTAGTGATACTAAATTTATCCTAAAACAAAAAAATAATGGAGGGGTGTAATTGTTGACGCCAACACCCAACTTTCTTCACCCCACACCTCACCTAATTTCAAAATTGGAAATTTAAGCTTACCAGATTTTTGGAAAAAAACTGTCTTTATGCTAAAAAATGATTATTTCTGGTTAAATTTCAGAAAACCAAAAAGCTCAACTCTTGTTGAAAATTTAAGTTTCATTGCAAAAATTAAAAAGCTTCTCTGTACGCTATCATTTCCGGTACGCAGAAGTCCACCACATTTAGCATGAATCTCCGAATTTATGAAAAAGCCTTTAGTACGAAATTGAAACTGTATAGTAGCCGAATTTTGATGAAATAATGGTTTTTTACCGGTTTCATCGTTCCCGGTAAAATTTAAAATATGATCTGAACTAATTTTGTTTGAAATTTAATTTACAATTTTTTATTCTAATCGTTTCTTCGTGAATGCTTTATAATTTTTAAAATATTTGGTAAAAACGGAAAAGCTGCTATGGAAGGATCGCTGTGATCTCCCAATTTATGGAAAAAGCTTAAGTATGAAGTTTCATCCCGAACGATCAATCCGTAAGGGCTGTACAGGGACCAAATTTTTTACTGAAAAACAGTTATTTTTACAAAAAATCCATAATGGATTTTCTTCCAGAAATCTGGAAGCCTTTGGAGAGTTTCTAATATATAGGTTGTCCCCGAATTGGACAATCAAAGACAATCAGACAATCAAATTTTTTGTTGATGTTTAAGTTACGCCAGCGGGAAAGTTATGTACTACAGAAAGTGTACCCATTATCAGAAAAATATGCGACACTAATGCAGATTTTAAAATGGTATCGGATTTAGATCAGGGGACCGCGGTGGCCTTGCAATAGGCCCTCTCTTCCAATCTAGCGGCTTGGATAATTTACGTTCAGGTGTTGTCTCACTACTTGCGCGTAGTGAGTAGGAGCTCCATCATGCTATAGCAGCATATTTCCACGTGTTTGAGAAACGTCATCAAGTAATTCATCCAAGTCATTTTGTAGAAAACTTAGATAGACTTCCTCGTTGATCCGACGTGGGAGTTCAAATGGGTCAAAATCAATTTTCTGTCGACTATTCCCGCCCACATGTTCCTCACTCCAAATTAGTGTAGAAACCGACTACACTGCACTTTTTTCAGACTTACGAAGCCCCAAAAGTGTAAATTATGGATATTGAATATCCCTTCCTTTTAAAACAGGTTTCGTCACTCCATAGAATGATGTTAAAAACTGCGAATTTTCTTGGCATCGGCACAGCATTTCTTGACAAAATTGCACTCTTTCTCATGGTTAGCAGGTAAAATGTCTTGTACACGTTGCACATGGAAAAGGTGCAGCCGATTTCTTTTTAATATACGATGCAACGTGGACCGTGGCATTCTCGAACGTCTTAATAAACAACGTACACTTATAGATGGGTCGTCTGTCACCATTCCAATTTCTCTACCTTGGTCTATATCAGGTGTATAGTTCGGTGTGTGATACCATTTTAAATTCTGCATTAGTGTCGCATATTTTTCTGATAATGGGTCAACTTTCTGTAGTACATTGTATTCCCGCTGACGTCAAATAACATCAACAAAAAGACACACTAAAAGGGGATAACTTTTGCACCATCAACAATTCGAAAAAACTTTACATGACCGTTTTTGTTGGAAATGGGCTCCGCTATCACTCTGCTTCATTTGATCGTCCAATTCTGGGACACCCTGTATTATTTAAGACTACTGCCTTCAGAAGTACAATAACGACTTTAGTCTTAAAGAAAAAGTTTTCACAAGAAAGGCTTAATTAAGATGTTCTTCATAGTCTTCTCGTCAGTATCGAGGGTTATGTAAATCTTCAAATATTTAAAATTTATTTAAATTCAACTATTCTGGTAATTCCTTATAGGGAATTTATAAAAAAACACAGCTAAATTCATATCTGGGTAGGAACCAAGGGCAAATTTTATCGATTATAAAAATCAATTAAATATCCATAAAATTCCAAGAAGATTGTAGCAGGCCTTTGGGTTTAATGGGTGACCAAAAAACAAATCTATATAAATAATATTTCTTGACGGTTCACTCTAAAACCAAAATAAGTTTAGCGGCCTTTGCTTTATCCAGTTTCTCCTAATAAATTATTTTTATATGTTGATATTTTTTTATTGGCAAATTATGTGCTTGGTTCCTATACTGTGACACTATTCTAGTAATTCCCCGGAAATAGGGAATTGGGGAAAAAAATTTAAAAAAATTTCCTCGCATACTGAGGTAAAAAGTTAGTGTTATTTTTTGAAAACAAAATTAATTCGGGAATAATTTTCCCTGCCAAATTAGGTATGGAAAAAATATTCCCAATTTATAAATATTTACATCAAATTTTTTTCTCCTCAGCAAGCCGGAAAAAAATTGAACAGAAATTACATATAAATTCTTTCTCCAGTTCCCTATTCCCGGGAAATTACCAGAATAGTGTCACTGGTCTCGAATATTTTATTGCCTATTGCAATACAGCTTTAGTTTACTCAAAACATTTCAAAAGCCTTTTTATGGAATACGCAATGTTTAAATAAACGTGATTTGTTTATTACATCAAAAAAAGCAGGCAAACAATTAAAAAGCCTTTTCGTTCCGATGTAATAAAACACACGCATTAACTCCAAGTTTTTGAATGGATTAAGTAAGTTTTTGTTAACTTGTTTCCTTACAGTTCAAGACATTCAGTTATCTTTCTAAAAAAAATCGCAAATACAATTGGGCCAATTCGAAAAATCTTAAATAAAAGGCCTTTTCACGTAATGGTTCTCTAGCATTCGTTGAAATTGGGGTTTTTACTACTGGAATGGCTTTGACAATTTTTCCGGCAAAATGATTTATCCCCCTTTCCAGTGAGAAACCCCAAACCACTAAATCGTGAAATGAATCGTGTAAACCAATTTTACCACTTTGTTCCTATATAACGTAATACCACGCAAATATCCATATATAGAAAAGCTCCCAAAAGTACATGTGCTTTTTCTATTAATAACTTATATAATTTTATCTATAATAAATAAATAAATATATATAAAAAATTTATATATCACGTTATCCGCCTATATAATCTAGATAAAATTCCCTTTATAACTATTATCTAAGAACTAATCTAAAATAAAATAATAATTTACTATTAATAGAACTAAAATAAAAAATCAATTTTCATGTCAAAAATATACCAAATAAAAAAATTTAATACGAGCTTGATGATGTCATTATATGTTATGTACATAACGTTTTATATAGTCATGTACACAGCACAGTGTACAGATATAATCTCAAGTGCATTATAAATACTTATAATTATTTATAACTAAACCCAAATCGTTAATTTCTATAAAAAACAAAAGAAATCTTATTTTATTCTTAAACTTTAATGAACGACTCGGCATCGGCACACTTAAAATTAAAAATTTTAAATTAAGATTTTGTTTAATTTTATAATTTATTTTCTTATTTATAGAATTAGTTTTCTATTTTTTGAACTGAAAAAAACTAAAAATGAAAATTTATAAATAAAAATAATTAATTCTGAATTTAAAAATAAGTGTAATAATAATTAATTACGACCAATGTGTGTAGTTTAATTTTATATTAAGATTTGGGATCAGTGTCGGTCTGTTTATAAGAAAACGATTTACGTCGTTGCACGATAAATGTCTTGTAGCGGAGGTTTAACAGGGACGTATATAATATATCCACGGTTGACTCTAAAGGTGGATTAATGGTATTATGGCACTGGTTAATTTTCAGCGTCTGAAAAATCCTAATGAAGTGAGAAAAATAATATGTACGAGTGTACAAACTATAAATTAGAGTGGTACCAAAATTGAGCAAAAAAAGCCGCCCAACGAGCAATTCTAGCACTTTTTGTTTGACGTCTTCAATTTTTTTTATAAATTGCATGCAAAACGAATATTTTTAAGTGAATTCCACAAAAATATTTGATTGTAAAACTATTTGAAGTGATTTGATAACGGTTTAAACATTTTTAACATTTTTATTGGCACACAAAATGTTTGTTTACTTACAAAATGTACACGACATTTGAAAAATTCTGTTATTATTTCTCTTTTGTTGTTTCTGCCCTAGTCACCGTTTACTTTATTTATTGCACTTTTTCATGACAGTGTCATAATAAGGAAAGTATTGGATTGGTATATAAAATTTAGAAAGGTAGGGTTCACTAGGATTTTTATTTGACTGAAATAAATCACTCAAATAAATACTCAATTTTATTGAAACTCTTTTACATCATCTTCACTAATTCAGTATCGCCATAGTTGGTTCTGTATCTATCCGAGTGGAGGAAGTCATGATCTCTTAGTTGTCTATCAGGAACCTTTATTTTAATTTACTTTAGCACATCCGGTGGGTACTTTTTAGCAATTCGCGTCTATTGTCTAGCGTTGTCAAGTTGTATGTTTTACACCCGGTTAAGTTTGTTGGTTGTCGCTGTATGTTTAATACTGTGGGCTAGGCAAATAGTAAGACTTTGTTCATAATTTTAAAATTCTTTATTTATTTCTCCAAATCTATTTCATCTCTCTCAAAGTAATCCCCCCGGCCTCAATACACTTGTGCCAGCGTTTTTTTCCAATCCTCGAAACAGTTGTTAAAGTCAATTTCCGGAATAGCCACCAATGCGCGTAGCGATTCACGTTTAATGTCTTCAATTGACTCAAAACGGTTTCCCCGGAGCGGTCGTTTGAGTTTGCTGAACAGTCGTAAGCATAGATCCAAGACTTATCGCCAGTTATAATACGTTTCATGACATCCTGGTAGTCGGAAAGCATTGTTTTACAGACGTCAACGCGGCGCTGTTTTTCCAAAAAATTGAGTGATTTTGGAACCAATCGTGCTTTCACTTTTCTTAGGCCCAAATGATCTGGGCTGTTAATTGTCGATTCTCGAGCACCAATTCCTTGATTTTATTAACGTGTTGATCATCAGTTGATGTTGGTGGCCGTCCTAGACGTGGTTCGTCGCCAACACGTTCTCGACCCTCTTTGAACAATCTGAACGCACCACAAAATTGATTCCGCACACAAAATTTAATAGAACTTCTTTGTTGAGTAATTTCACTCATTGTAAAAATCGCCGAATGCACTTTTTGTACTTCAGAAAGACAAGCGTATACTAAACACTAATGATTATTTTGATGTGACATTTGGCACAGATGTCACTGACAGTCATACCAACATAGAAAAAAATAATATTTCGACGAACGGTTTTCCGCGCGAAATTTAAATTAAAAAGTCTTACTACTTTTTGCCCACAGTAGTACATGGTATGGTAGATCATGGTCATAAACCCAACCGTCTTTCCAGGTCAAGTAGCGTATAAACTACTTTTTAATTTTTCCAATACTTTGGATTTGACCTTCGTAAAACGGACACCACACATTTACAGAATACTCCAGCTGGGATCGAACGTAAGCACAATACAGGATCTTAATTGTTTCCAAATCAAAATTGTCACCAACGTCTGACAAAACCGAGGATAGAGTTCGCTCTAGCGATGCACATCTCAATTTGCTTAATAAAGCTCATGTTTTCAAAGTAACCTCTAGATCTTTAGTTTCATACTCTACCTGAAGAAGTACACCATTTATCTTATAGCCTTGTGTAACAGGGTTGGCTTTTCGGTGAAATGATAGAGATTTGCACTTTTCAATGTTGAGACTCAGAGAATTAAACTCGCACCATACCGCTAGTTTGTCAATATTTTCCTGTAGTTTATTGACATCGTCGATTGACTTGATGACTTTGTAGATTTTGAGATCATCTGCGAACGTCAGGATATTGGATGCTTTATCACTTCAGTAATACCATTAATGAAGATTGTGAAAATCCATGGGCCAACGTTTCAACTATTCGACCTTTTACCTCCTATTTCAATATATTGGATGCGATTACTCAAATAAGATTTGAACCAGGCTACGAACTAGCTGGAAAATCCGAACTTGTAAATGTGTTCCAAAGTTTTGCAGTGGCTGACGAAGTCGGAGCGGATTTTTCAAAGTCAAAGATTGATTGAACAAAATGCTTCGAGGAATTGCCAAATTTTTAGAATTTTTCAGAATCGAAGCCGGAATACCATCAGAACCTTATCCTTCTCCGAATTCTACCAATGCTCGCTGGATGTCTTCTGGCTCGATGTGTGGAGTAAATATGAATCACTAACGGCTTGTCTTGATACCATGGAGGATATTTGTTCGGTGAAATATGGTGTCGACGAATATGTACTCGTTATCCGAATTCACGTTTACAGGCATAATCTCGTTGATTTCTTTATCATAAGTCCAACTAATAATTGGTGTATCGACGGCTATTAGTACTCCACCACTCGATTTTTTATGCTTGTTTGGGGTGAGCGATCACATCTATAAAGAATTCCGAACTTAAGATTTTATCGTTTGAATGTTTTTAGAAAAAAATTATGAAATTGAGCTGCCTTTGAAGACATTTTATTTACATTTTGAAAGTAAAATGTTTATTTAATAGTTTTTTGTGGATGTGACAAGGTTGGGATGTCATGATTACATTTCGAATTTAATTAATTTGAGCTCCTCAAGTAGTTGTATATGTAATTAAGGATTTCAGCCATATTTCTAGTTACATTTCGAGTATTCTAGAGGTAGCTGCCCAGATCATTTTATATGGGCGTGATGTATTTATTTGGATAGGCCTAAGTATCCAATATTCAGAAACAATTTTAGTTTAGAAAAGTCTACAAATTTACTGGGGAAAAGAAACGTTTATTTGATTGATAATATAATTGATGATCCGCCTGAAAAAATTAAACAACGCAAAAGGTGGTATAGTTATCTCCCTGCGTAGATAGGGAAAAATATAAAAAAGCCCGATATTTGAGAAAAAGCATGTTTCGTTATTTTATTTTATAACAGAAAATATCTGGCCCTATTTATTATATCAGATCATTATCCAAACAGATTTAAATCAGAATGCATTAGATCTTCGCCTTAAAGGTATTTGATGATCTTCTTCCATATTTTCCTTAATGCTCTCAATATTTCCCAATGACCAATTTGTTCGATTTTTTCCTGTACGTCTACGATCACTAGTGGTTTCGTCCCGCTCAACTCGAGCCACTAAACGTCGAATTGTTTGGTAAATTTAATAAAATTAAAGAAAAACAAAATGCATCAAAAGCAAATGGGGTGATACAAATTAAAAATCTGCTCATAGAATATGAAATTTAGCTTATTTCTGGGCGACCGCCAGACACCAGCTTTACTTCGAGGTGAGGTTACTAAGACGTTGGTAGTTTTGTTTCGAAATAATAAAATACAGAATACTTTAAATCAAAAAATTAGGTCGTCTCATCAGATTGCAGCGATGGTGATATTAATTTAGAAGTGAAGATAGTAAAATTCTAGGCAAACATGTTTGAATGGATTTCCGAAATTCCGTTTTAAATGTCAAAGTTTCAATTTCAAAAGTCAAAAATTAGAAACTATTCTAATAAAAAATAATCACGGCTGTAGAAGTAATTTTTTGATAAGTGTTTTGTGCTTCTACAACTATGTTTATATCGTGGTGGAGTTGAGATCTAGTCTCTTGAACTCAGGAACTTCGTTGGCCGGACTATCGGGTTATGTCTGAAAAGAGAGAGGACGATTTAAAGTATCACTGTCTTCTGACATCTTCTTTTCACACGATCATGTATTTGTAAACACTATTCCTTTATCAACCCTTCTCAACAATTTCACAACATTTGTAACCGGATATCGTAACCTCAAAACTTTTAAACACGTACATACTACTCGCACGAACTACCAACATTTTAATTTTTAATTCGATCGTCACGTTGCCATGGACGGGGCCCGTAACCTGTCGAATTGTTGAATTAATCTTAATGCTGTTAATTTTCCAACCTTCTGTCCAATATGCAGTGGAACAGATACAAAATGCTGGCTCTAGCGACACCGGCCGAGTTTAAAAACACGGTTCACATTTCCATAAACACAATGTGTCAAACCAGTCACAACTTTAAGTAAATCACTCCAGAGTTCACTAATTTTAATAGTCCAGTACAGTGGTGCGAACAGTGAAAATCCTCTAAAACGGAACTTCAATTGTGCGGAATTCCTTATAAGCCGGAAATACAATTTCGCGAAAAATCCTTTAGAGCGGAAATTGCACCAACTTCAATTTACGCGGAAGAAATTTGATTTATAGTACAACAAAGTAGAACAAAGCTCCACTAAACCGAAACTTCAGATGAGTTAAAAAATAAAATTATGTCAAAAAATATCGTCACCAATCACCTTACCAAGCATATTTTGTTATGCGAATAGTTTTAAAATAAATAATTATTATTTATTTTAAAACTATAATTTTAATAAGCAATTTTAAAATAAATATGAAATTTATATGAGTTAGACCAATCTGAATTAATTCCATATATTTATGAAAAGAATACCCAAAATAAATATCAAGACACAACACAATTTTGAAGTCGTCAGAATTCCTTGAATAGACGGAAAATTTTGCCTGTAATATAACGTCTTACTCGTTGAATTCCGGTTTAGAGAAGTTTTACTGAATTGGCTTGGTTTTGCCTAAGCATCCAGAATTGCACATACCTTACCAGCACTTTTGTTTTGCGTGGAGAGACTAGTGCTGTTTAAATTTTATATGGGAAACATGATTGAAATTTTGTTTGGCAATCGTGAAGTTCCTTCTAAAAAGGTTTATACATTTCATTGCTTTTTGTATAGAAGAATGCAAATTATCAAATTTTTAAACAGAAAGACGAATTTTCTACAATTAGAAAATTTATTTTGGGAACTCTCGGTTCTGTTTTTTTAGATCCTTTCTAGTAACCGACATCGAGTTGGAGATCTTCGATATGACTAACGTCGATGGATCCAACTCGGGTTTAACTTCGAGTCTAGATTGTGAGGTTCGAGAATCGTATGGTGACCGCTTCCCCGTGACGATACTCTTTAGAGTCAATTTGCATCACAACAAAGCAGCATGTTTTAAGGTTAAGTTGCTGCTTGCTGCATCTCAGACAGACATATGTCTAATTCAGAGAATAAGCGTCCGACGTTAAGGTTGGAAGTTGGGGTTTTATTTCCCATAATGTTGATGCGACTCTTATTCATGAATGCAGTTCAACAGATGTTGCAGCTATGCTCGTCACTTTTAAATCGGTGAATTCATGCAAATCACTGGTGCTAGGTAACATCAGCGTATCTGCCTTATGATTCACTTTCACAATCCGCCAGAACGGTTTATTAACCTTGTTTCGTGGAGCAGATCAAACTGTAGGGAAGTGATTGATATTAGTTTGTGCTTTATGCCGATTATTAAATAATCCCGCCTCCAACCTGCATACTCTTAAACCTTAACCTAATAGGAAGCTTACCAACTGGATGTTATTCTCCTCTTAGTTTGTACCCCCGCTGGTATCTTTGGGAGAGATCCGTTCAACTGATGGTATTGATTTGCTAGTAGAATTGCTTTCAAAATATCCTGCTCTCTTGTTACCAAACAAAAGACTCAGAACAAACCTTTAGTGTTCTGATCTTAAAAAACTTAAGAAAAACTGCGTGGAGATTGAAAAAATAAAACCAACAAATCTAACCTTCCGGTTGATTGGAATGCTTTTTTAGCATCTAAGAAAGAATAAAAATAGATATTATGGAAAATCGTGTGAAACTGCTCTGCAGGAACTTGTTACAAGGATTTAAATATCACTTAGTATTAAGCAGTTTCTTGTAGGCATTTTTCTCGATATAGGATATGCTTTTGGCAGTACATCTTTTCACAGAGGCCTGCACAAATGTTGGCATCGACCATCCATGTTTAATGAATCCAGTTTGGATTCATGCTTAAGTCCTGCCTTGTAGCCGAGCTGAATTTTCTTTCGGTCTCTGTTACCAAAATTACAGAGCTCCCTCTTATCACCTGTTTTGTGGTTATTGGTTATTGATGAAATTGTTAAACTCCAGCAATGTGGCTTTACTGCTCAGAGTATGCTATTGGCTTAGCCGTTTTGGTTGCGGTGGAAACATCTTGATGTATTATCTGACTTAATGCAATGCGCTCTTCCAATTGTAGAAAGGTGATGCATCTTCGACTCTTATACTTGCATTGAAGATAATCTTGATTGACCCACTGCTGGGTTTATTCTAGGCATGGTTTGTTCTGCTGCCTTTGTACTGCGGGTTAATAATAAATTGCTACCAGAATTCTCTTTCGATAATTCTTTCTCTTTGGTTTATCCATCGAAATACTCATGGATGCCTTAAAACTTCAATAACTGGGTGTCTGAGTCGCTGGTGCTTTTCATTGACGACTCTCACTCTGAATTTGGTCCGGGTTTTGAACATATATTACCTTCACATGATCTACGATCACATGGGAGTCTAGGACTAACCTGCACGGTATTGCAAGCCAAGTTGATTGCATTTACACGTTGTGCGATTGATGCTACAAATCTCGCCAAGATATTAATTCTTTAAGGAATCCTTTGAGCACTCCTAAGCTGATCAAGCACTGTAAACATTTTATTAGCCTTACTTCCTCTAGCACTAGTGTCAAGGTTATGTGGATTTCGGCTCATTGTGGTATTGAGGAAAATAAGATAGCTGATGTTTTAACTAAAGCAGGCTCCCTTTTGTAATTCATGTGACCGGAACCGGCAGCACCTTTCAGCTTTAATTATGATAAGAAATTACTTACCAGTAATTAACCTGGTGAATGGCAAAGTTCTATGAACCTAAACATAGGTTTACAAAGAACGCCATCTTAAACCCCACTTACAATGAATGGGACTTGTTCAAGATTCCTTGTGTGAAAACTGCCTTGAAGAGACCAATGAAAGCATTCACTTTGTTTGTGGCTGTCCAACTTTCAAGGTAACTAGCTTCCGGTTTCTTAACTATACATTTCTCAATGTAGGTCAGCTGCTTCCACTGCCCTCGTTCAAGCCTATGCAGTTTACCAGATCTGGCGAGCACATTTGTGTGTCGTGATAGAATCCTCGGTTTACACCATGGGCCCATTGTTGTATTGAGTGCGGAACCTGCTTGAGTGCATTTAGTTGAGCCTGCTCAACTTAAGTTTAACAGGGTAATTTTTAAATTCACAACTTTGAAGGTGGATTTAGGGCAATTTACATTTAAACCATTGTGAAGTCGTTTATTTTGTTAGCTACACCAATTAATTTGTATGGCAATCTTGAATGAACCTGAAAATGGAAATGTCTGCGATATCTTTCGTGATAAATTACGTCAAAAATATGTGTCAATCACACCAGAAATCCCATTTTGGAAATCTCACCCTTTTCTTATTTTGCCGAGTGTACTTGATTGTGCAAGTAGAATAACTATGAAAGAAAATATCGTAGTTTTATAGTCAAATTGTTTAAACTAAATGAACAAAACCCTCGTTGGACTGAACAAACTGGTTAAGTTTCATGATTGTGCCAACTCCACATAAGCCAGAATAACGTGTTGAAACCCCTTATTTATCCCATCATTTTAAAAATCATATTTGAAAACATTTTATGAGTGATTTCTGGAAATAACATTGGAGGAAAGTTTATGCCAAAATAAAAAAACACACACTGTGTCTCCATATAGGCACCTAGAAAAATCACTCAAAAATTGAGCTTGCATAATAATAGTATAGCTGACCCGGCGAACTTCGTACCGCCTCAGAATCAATAAATGTTGTGTTTGGCATTTGCTTTATGGGAGTGAATCGAAATGATTCGCGTAGAATTGTTGCACATTCCTGTTAAACTATTTGCTGGTTGGGTTGCACTCGGGTCGTTTCTCTTCATTGCAGCACCTTGTGATATACAACATTATTCATTTTGTTGTCATGCGAGAACGAACAAAGCGAATGGTTTGCCGACACATGAACATGCTACGTATACAATTGACCGTGAGAGAAACATTAATTTTCTAGATTCAGGCCACAAACACTCAAGGATTGGCCTTGTGATTTGTTAATCATCATGACGCATGTAAGACGAATCGGAAATTGATTTCGTTTAAACTCATATCGGTTAGGATCATCCGAATTCTCGGAATGAGAACTTCCTCACCTTTAAACTTCCCTTTGAGTATCGTCGCGTGAATCACATTGCCCAATAGGTTTCTCACCACCAAACACGTTACGTTACATAGTTTTCATAGTTTTGGTTGGTTCAGATTTCAAAGCATGATAACTACCGAGCCAACCTTCAGTTGTAAAATGTGCGGTGGCAAGCCAGACAGATCCAATGAGTTTAAGAATTTAGTTGGCTAGTTGGTTTGCTAGAATTGGCCATTACCGATAGACAGCAATTGCTTGGCGAAATCTTCAGCAGATGGATCGTTTAGCAATGTAACTCGCAATATTGTAAGCCGGTTTTTCAGCCTTTTGAAGGTTTAATTGCAATTTCAATGCTGAATGAGCCGTTCGGCATCCTTCTAGCAACGTGATCGCTTTCCCAGAAGAAGCAACTGCTACATCAATTTCGGATCTCACACGAGCAATGACCAAAATCAATGACATGACGAATGCCTTCCCAGTTTGATCAGGTGCATCGAGAAAAAATAAGCCACCATTTCCATCATCAATTACCTTATTAACGTATCGTACACTTCCTTCTGTTGGGGGTTCGACAGTTGTACAGGGTGTCCGCCAGGAAGGTATACTACTTTGTTTGTTTATGATTTTTGATAAAATGAAAGAGAATGGATCTTATATTGATAAATGTTTTATTTAATGTCGGGAATTGTGTATGGAATACAATATCAGATAAATGTCCGCCTCTGTTAGCCTCACAAATGCGAGCCCTTTTGAGCACATTTTTCATTACATTCTCACACATTTCACGCGGTATTTCATTAATATCATCACGAATATTTTGTTTGAGTTGCTCAAGCGTTTCTTTTTTGTTTGCATAAGCCTTGCTTTTTAGATATCCCCACAAAAAGAAGTCCGGAGCAGTCAAATCAGGCGACCGTGGAGGCCAATCAACAATACCATTTTTTGAAATAACTTGTTGTGGAAAGAGTTCTCGCAGTAATTCCATTGTAATCCTGGCTGTATGCGATGTGGCACCGTCTTGTTGATACCACATGTTAATCAAGCCCAAAGTATGCAGTTGTGGCGTTAAAAAGTTTTCAATCATATCACGATATCGCTCCTCATTTACAGTTACCGTTACGCCGTTTTCATTTTCAAAGAAGTAAGGTCCAATGATTCCTCCTGACCAAATTGCACACCTGTCACTTTTAATGGATGTAAAGGTGACTGATGAATAATGTGAGGGTTCTCCATTGCAGTGCATATGTACGGCGGCGTAAATGGTCTTGTGGAAGAATTTGCCACGTGTCTACTTCACGACTGTCAAGTATGAACTGTCAATACTAATATTCGCCTAAATGGCGGCAAAATAAAGTAGTATACCTTTTCGGCGGACACCCTGTACATTCAATCGAACTGATTGGTTCAATACATCCCGATTCCTAACTTGACTAACAAACCTGCTGTCTTCGATCAAAAGCAAAGCCTGGTTATATATCTTCTCATTCACCTCTAGATCGTGATTCGCTGAACTGACGCGAATTTGATGTAAAATGTTTTCTGGCATGTCATCCTTGTACTTGTTCTACAGTTAACGTGTATTCGATGGGAAGCATGTCGAAATAGTGATAGCAAATAATGTGCGTATCTGACCTGGAGAACTATGTAAATGCGACCAAGAGCATCAGTAGAACGGACTTCCGTATGACCAGGAACCGCATCGCTTTGCTTCCAACGTTGAAATTTCTTTGATGAAGCGTTCCCAGTGTCATAACGTGGCATCTCAGAGTAGATCAATGTTCATGTAAACGGATAACTTTGGCAAATCAAAGAGAAATTGGTCAATGTTGTCGCTGGAGATGTTTTAGATGCACCGCCAAATGTACAACAGTGGCATGACATTCATGAATGGGGTATGAGAATATACGCCAAATCGCCTCATTGCAGCTCACATATCAACCAACTTGATAGTGCGTGATTTCATCGAGTTTGAACGACAAAAACTATATCGGAGCTATATCGCTGCGTTTCGTGACATATTTGCAGATGTATTTGATGGACTTGACTGTATTGCAATACTCCACGTTGCAATGTCCCTTGAATTTTTTGGAAAAAAGTGGCGAATACGGAACAATTCAAGTCAAAACCAACAATCCATCAAATTTCGTTGATAACGCTTGGAACACTCGCCGTCGAACGTAATCTGGACGCCCGTAATGATGAACATATGTCTTTGCATCTTGTACATATTCATACATATGACGGGCTGCCAATGTACAGTCAATCGACCAATATAATCTGCATCTCGTTCGGTGCTGATTGGTTCGCGTAAATGAATATACTCCTCCGAACGCAGTTTGGCTTGGTTCAACCGAATGCAAGTGAGTCGCTCCGTTTCGATTTTGACGTACATGTCGACGCAATATTGCTGAAGCTTTCGACGAAATTGTAGCAAACGATATACGTAATAATTCATCGAGTTAACCTTCTTGGTAGTTCGCTCACCTGAAATCAGTAAAATTAGTGGCATGTTGAAATGAAAATTATGATATCGGTACTCACCGCTCAGTGGATTTATCATGCTGATATTGAAGTAATACTCATCGTCTTCTTGCCAAAACAACAACGGGTATTGCTATGCATCGTACGAACGGTGTGTTTCGTATATTCGTTGCAGTTGTCCAGTGTCGCGTAAGCACAATATCGCGCGTTTCCAAGTTTTCACCAACAATCGCAATTGCGACTTCATGCAAGTAATTCTTTGTCTTTTGGAGAGGTTAATATTGAACCCCAGAAGGTATTTTTTGCGTTAAAGTCACCTCCGACAATTTCTGGAACACGTTAATGTAGTCTTCTTTCTTTAGGTTATACCTTGGGGGACTATATATTGCAGATGTTATGATAACCAAATTTAACCGGCACGGTGGTAACTTGCATGGCTTCCTTTTCTATTTTCAATTCTTCATGATGATTAATATTATCTCTAATAAATGCTGACCCTTCTCTTGCTCGTTCTGCTGGATGTGTGGTATGGTAACAAGTATATCTTCTGATTGCTACATAGGAGCTGCTGGTAAAATGTGTTTCTGATATTAAGCATATATCAATGTTCACAGTTTTTAAAAATAGTTCTAATTCTGCTAGGTGTTGTGTTAATCCGTTTGCATTCCATATGACTATGCTTAATGAGTAGTTTTGGTGTCTGGTTTCTGCTCCGGAATTATGAATTGAACTATGTATTGCCGACATTATTTATGTTTAGCTATTTTGGAACTTAGTGTTTCCAGCAGATTGAGTCGATCCAGAATTCAGTCTTTTTGAAATTTTCGGTACCGTTGGTGTCATTTTCTTTCGAATTTGAAGAGGCCTGCGCATATGTATAATTCTCTCTACGCATATTTACTTCATTTTTTGCTCGATCCTTGTTTGTATGACTTAGGGTTTTAAATCCTTTATTTTCTAGGTCCTTCATTATTCTATTACTTTCACAGGTTAGATGTAGACCTCTTGCCATGACCTTGATGAGACGATCGTTTTTATTTTTGTATGTGTGCCACTGATATTTTTCCATATTCCGCTTCATTGACAGAGCTGCGATTTTTTACGCTTGTTCCGTAACATTACTCATTACACTTTGGATTTCCGAATAGTTGGTTACTCTTACTATAAAAAATCGGAGGTGGGGATTTTACCTTTGGCAGTTCTTCATTTTGTGAGGTCTCAGCTTTTCTTTTTTTAATTCTCTTGTTTTGTTTAGCTTTTTCCTTCTTCAGCATCCAGTTAGTTTCCCTATCTAACTCTTCCTCGTCCGTTGAGTATTCAGTCATCTGCGACTTGTTTCTTTTAGGTTGTACTTCGTTGTCTGATGATTCTTTGTTTATGGTTTTGTTTTCTGTTTTTGAACTTGTTTTATCTGTTTTCAGGCAGATTAACTCGCGTTGAAGATTGGAGATTAGAAGCTCCCTGTCTTCAATTTTTTGTTTTAGTGCTTGATTTTCTTTTTCTCAGGTTCACAAGGTTCAGAGCGATATTCCCTCTCAAACAACGAAAATCTCAAAGTTTTCCAAGCATGTGGATAAATAGGATTTGTTTCTTACATCAAATACTATTTTAACACCACTTCGATCACCTCTATGCGATTCGAAGTGTGTTTTGTTATAAAAAATTTCATTTTATAAAATTCACTCAAAACTATTCACAAAAATTAAATGTTTTCTACTTATAGTGTAGAAATATAATATTTGTGTTTATTAAAAATTTTCAATTAATATTATGAAAGTTCAATTTTTGAGTGTTTTTCAATTCTAAGTACTTATAGGACACAGTGTGTATTTTTTTTTACTTTGGCATAAACTTCACTCAAATGGAAATCACACTCTTTTATTAATGAAATCGTTTAAGCTGGAATATACTGATCATGTTTCATTTTTGTGCCTACTCTCCATCGGCTCATCCCTCTCAATCACCCGTAGAAACACATTTTGTATGAGTGATTTCTGGAAATCCTAGCTTTTCTTAATAAAATCACTTAGACTAGTTGTTTTTGTTAAAATGTGTTTATTCTGAATAACCTCAATCTCTTTGCGAAACGGAGTCTTCATTGCATAACAAAACTACGTCACATAAGACGTCACATATATGTTTAGGCTTCTATTAAACAATTATTTTAATAAATTAAACCTGAACCGGACTTGAGTGACTCACTACAAGTATACAAATCTAGTCATTGAAAAATTATTATCCATTAAATCCAACCATTGTCTGTGCAATAATAACATCATACGTCATACTTCATTATAAAAACAAAGTATATAGAAAAACTGTTAAAAGTCAATTAAATTGTAACATTTTCCTGATACACCCCAAAAAAAAAAAATCTCAAACTATTATTCTAAAAAAATGAAAATCAAATAAATCGAGCCGAAAAAATGTTTTTTTTATATCTCTCAGCTTTTTATTCTACAAAGTAAAAAATAAATCTCTGACGTCACTACAATTATTTGATTATAAATTTTCTCCCAATTTTCAATGAAACAGAACACAGCATAAAACGAATTCTGTATACGTACATAACCTATTAAAAAAGAAAAGACCATTGAACTGCATTCGTATACCGTTCTATGTAATATTTCGCTCGATGATGTACTATATACAGTGAGTGAGGTAATTTCGAATAATTTTATCGGGGCCCATAAAAAAAAATGATCCCGCAGAATTATTTAATTCAACATTTTTAAATTATATGAAAATATATTATTGCATAAAAATATTAAATCATAAAATATTATGACGTCAATAATGACCGTTTTATGTCGGAACATAATTTTCATTTCGAACGCACACACACACACACAGGCATCCACATTGCGAAGGAAATTTTTTTTATATTTTTAATATTTATTTGCTTTCTGTTTTTTTTTTTGGAAAATAATAAACATTTTCTATTATTAATTTTTAATTTAATAAATTTTTGTATTTTGCGTTAAAAAATAAAATTAGAGCAATTGTAATAATATTTTATTAAAGAAAAACAACTTTGATATTTTTCGTTTTGAAATTTTCTAAAAAAAAATTTGTTAAAAATAGAATTATGTCAACTTTTGGTATTTACAACAAACACACAGAATATTTTTAAATTGTATCCAATTTGCAATAGGTCGTTGTGGTTGTTGTTCGGATTTAAAAACAAAATGAAATGGGTCATAGACTATTCCAAAATTGAGTGGTGCCATACACCGTGCAATTGTGCGGTTAAGAACACAAATGAAAAACCAAAAAGCTCAGGACATACACATTTTGACAAGGGGTTTAGAAAATGATCGGAAAATGGCATGACTTCTTAGTTGGGAACGAAAATGTCGTACAGGAAATTTTATGGAAAATCTATATTTGGTGCATGCCCTAGTTTTTTGTAGAATGACGTCATTATGCGAGTAGTATGCTGACGTAGAATCGTTTTGTTCAAATGAGTTTAACGTAGTTTATTTCTATAATTGGTGGATGCAATTTTCTGGTAATAAAATATGGGATGGCGGGAGTTTATTATAAGGGTTAGATGTGAAGGGTTTGTAAAATAATCGTAATATAATCGTAAGGGTGCATATTATGTTTCAAGCCCAGGTTGTTGTTGAATATTTTTTTTTTAAATTATATATGAAGACTTTATTCAGACCTTATGCAATTAGAAGCTAGTCATAAGACTAGTAAACAATTTTATTCTTACTTAAATTACTTATGTTCTTTTAATTTATGGGTTCGTTCATTGATGTACCACATTATGTTTGACACTGTTTTTTGGTTATGCTTGTGTTATGTAAACCATGTCATTGATTATTTTGGATTACATAAACTACACTAATTCAAAAGGATTTACACTGTTCAGTCTTCTAATTATATTCGTATTGTTGCAGTAGTCGTTGTTGGTCATGGTCGCTATGTCCAAATCGCTATGGACATTGCTTTTTCTGATGTACCACGGAACGTGGTTAAAATCGGTGGATTATTTGTATTACCCAGCATGGTAAATGCCTACAACTGAATACCATTAACCAATACATTTTCTTGTATTTTAATTCCAGTTCTTCTATTTTTCTGGTCAAGTTCTGCATTTGTTCGATGGCTGTTTGCCGTCACCTACTTCCAAGGTAGCTTTGCCATCGGCGAAGATGACTATAGTGCTTTTTTCAGGCATTGGAAGATCACGAGTATAAATGGAACTCCTGCGTTGATTTCTTTAACTTCAGAGTATTTGTTATCTTGCTTAATCCTGCAGTAGCTTTCTTCTATTTAAGATTCTAGTATTTGAGTATACTATTCGGGAAGAATTAATTTTATTTAATAGATCAGACCTTCGTGCTAGACTTTATCAAATGCCTGCGCTTCGTCTAAGTAAAGGGTGGTTAAATTTTAAAGGCCGATGTTGATTTTGAATAAAACACAAATCATTTAGGAAATTATTGTCAATTCTTTTTATTATGATAATATGGTATGGTTCAATTATCTATAGAACAAAATATCGGCCAAATGGCCGCCGCGAGCTCGGCGGCACACCTCCACCCGATGGTCCAAATTTTCAATAACGCTTAGGCATAATTGAGGTTCTATGCCGTTAATGTGCCGAATTACCCCATCCTTTAGCTCTTGAATTGTTGCTGGCTTATCGGCGTACACCTTTTCTTTCAAATAACCCCAAAGAAAGAAGTCCAACGGTGTCAAATCACATGATGTTGGCGGCCAATTGACATCGCCACCACGTGAGATAACACGGCCATTGAATTTGTCGCGCAAAAGAGCCATTGTTTCGTTAGCTGTGTTGCAAGTGGTATCGTCCTGTTGAAACCTCATATCGTCCACATCCATATCTTCCAATTCGGGCCATAAAAAGTTCGTTATCATGTCACGATAGCGAACACCATTCACAGTAACTGCCTGACCGGCCTCATTTTGGAAAAGATACGGCCCGATGATGCCGCCAGCCCATAAACCGCACCAAACAGTCACTCTTTGTGGGTGCATTGGTTTTTCGACAATCACTCTTGGATTATGATTCGGCCAAATGCGGCAATTCTGCTTATTGACGAATCCACTGAGTTGAAAATGTGCCTCATCACTGAAGATGATTTTCTTCGAAAATTGATCATCCACTGTTGCCATTTCTTGCCACCATTTTGATTGTGTATCTTTCCATGGTTCAAATTGAATTAGTCTGAAATTGAGAAATGTCAAATTAAATGCAGAAAAAAACTGGACGTTTAGGTGTGGTTCACATTCAACGTCGGCACTTAAAATTTAACCACCCTTTATAATACGGAGTAGGCCTTTTTCTCATTTAATGTCTTTTCAGTCACATTGCTTATTCTTTGTATCTGATCAATAGTCAAGTACCCATTTCGATCTCTCTCTCTCTCTCTCTCTCTTTGCTGTCTGCACAGTGCTCCTCCTCGGGGCCTTCCTCTAAGACGTGCACCGGCTGGTTGTTGATTGAACATTTAATCATTCGTTGTTGCGGGGAGCTTGCAACGTGGGCAAGTCATCTAATTCCGTTGGATTTTATGAATGCTCTTTTGTTGTCTCAGAATAGTTGCTTTATCTCATGATTCATACGTTGTGATACTGAGAGAACTTCAGACACGTCTTTGATGACTGTATTTCTTAGGTGGAAGTCTTTAGTGAGATTCCCAGCGTTAGCAAAACAGTCCTGAGTTTCCTTGTTCGGTTTGAAAGCTGATGTGAATGCTTTTCTCTCATATTCGCGCTTTTTTTGTCGGACATATAAACACCCATTCCAGCAGAAGTAACCTCTTAGAAACATTTTAGGACGAATCACTTTTATTGCGGTTTTGAGGTTAGGTTAGGGTGGTTGTCCTAAAGGATTGGCATACACATTCATGTCCGTAGCCGTGCCACATTGTTTTCTCTCCTCAGCTAGTCATCGAACCATCTTGATCTCTCAACGAAGCGTGGGATATCCTTGGCGTCCTTTTTACTGAGGTCCGTCAAGTCATATAGAAGTGGAGCTCTAAGGAATTTCAGTCTGCTAAGCGCCGGAAGACGGAGATAGGTGCAAAGCAAATGAAGAACAGTTTCTTCCTTTTCTTCATTTTCGCAACTGCTACAGTAATCATGTTCAGCTTGCTTATACTTACCTATGAGACATTATCCCGTAATAGCACCAATCATCATACTAACATGTTGGCGTCGCAACAGGATCAGTAGTCTGGATCTTGACAGCTCTCGTTTTGGTCAGATCTGCCTAGTTATTACACATGAAGTACTATTGGGCCATCTGTCGTTCGTTGTTCTTCTAGCTTGATCTTAAAGCAGTAATTTGCACGTAGCGAGCGGTATATCGACATTCGCCCTGCTTGGTGAAATGTGGCAGGTTGTGTCTTGTCGAGCGAGTTCATCCGCCTTTTCATTTTCCGTAGTATTGAAATGCCCTGGCCGCACATCAGATGGATGTTGAACTGATCTGCCATTTCGTTAATAGTAGATAAGTAAGTAGATAAGTAAATATGATTTGGGCAGATATTGCATTACATCTCAACCATTCAACGGTTTCCCTTATCGCGATTAGTTCAGCTTAAAAAAGGGGTTTACATTTAATTCATCACAGAAAACCCCGTCCTTCAAATCCATCTTTGAACCATTAGCGAAGAAATTAACACCTACAGTATTTGGAAATGCTTCTTTCAAGCAGTCGACTCTGGTGGGAATATCTGTCCTAAACCTCTGATCTAAAGATGGTGACGAGATGGCACACATGGAGATGGAGTTGAGCCTTATAGCTGAGCTCAATGCCATTTATTTAACTAGGATATCTAGGGGTGTTAGATGAAAGATAATCTCCAATGCTTGAGTGCTCATTAGAGGCTCACTTG
The DNA here is from genome assembly GCA_963691935.1 of Nephrotoma guestfalica. NCBI lineage: Eukaryota > Metazoa > Arthropoda > Insecta > Diptera > Tipulidae > Nephrotoma > Nephrotoma guestfalica. The sequence continues at coordinate 288,283,752 of OY829913.1, read as the reverse complement.
TAGCTTTTTTTATGTTTTCTAACGTTAGGTTCTAGCTTAGCTTTCTGACTATTCTGGCTTTCGCTGGGAATCAGGAAAAATATTTCCGTAGCATTTTTATCTAAATTTTAGATTTCTGGCCTACTGAGGGAATAAGGCAAATATATTCGTTTGGTGCAAATATATTCGAAACAAAGTTAAATGGGAAAATATTTTTCCCGATAAAAATTTTGTGGAACAAAAGTTTCCCAATTAACTATTATGTATGTGTTGAAAATTTTTGCACTAAACTTATTCCTTTAGTAGGCCAGAAAAATACAATTTTGACAAAAATTCTATGAAAATATTTTTCCCAATTCCCTATTCCCAGGAAAAGCGAGAATAATTCCACAAGAGGGATAATATCTTGCCTTGCAGTGTGCCTTCCTTCGCAAATCTGCTGTAAGAGGAACCACCCATGCTGGCTCTCGCACAGAAGGGAAACTGCCTACGTGATCGTCCCTGGTCTGACCTTGTTAAAGGCAGCCTCTTTATCCAGAAAAGTTATCATGGAGTATTCCTTATGTGCAAGGGATTTCTCGATAGGAGTAAAAAGCAAGTGGAGAGCAACTTCCACAGCGTTCCCCTTGCAATATGCATCTATCTATCTTTCCAAAATTTTTTGTAGGGAAGAGGCTAAACTTATTTTAATAAGATTTTTATCCCGCCTAAAACCTGGCTTACCTTGAGTGTCCCTATGCAGTTGAGGCGCAGATTCGGAGCTACCTAGAAAATGAGTTTTCAGTGGTAGCTCCAAGGATTCTACACTAGTTACGGTACAAGAACCATCCAGTCGTTGTAGAAAACTGTGTGCCGGTTAGGCATAGTATTTTACGCAGCCAAAGCGTCCTAGAGGACTTCTGTATTTTACTTCTATGGATTTTGTCTCCAATTCAAATCGGATAACAATGATCAGAAAATGAATCATGATCCGACACTTTCTAATTCACTAAACTATAGCCACAATGGTATCTGACACAAGTGTAATGTCTAGTACTTATCTGTGTCTAGTTGTGAACGTTGGTTTACAGCCAATATTGCATATACGAGTATACGAGTATACTCGTGGGTTAGTACTAAGCATAAAATCAGTAACTCACCTCGTTCGTTCGTATCAGTGCTTTCCCAAGCACCACTTTTTATAGTTGAGCCTCCTATAATGAGCTTCCTAAAATGACAGGTGGGTTATGTTCCCCATGTTGTGGAAGGTAGGCTGATATTAACAAGATATTTTGGCCATCCATCTCAATGCTTGTTGTGACCACATATAAATTATTGTAATTTGATAACACAAAGATATTTAGATAATTTTTAGCAAGATATATAGCAGTTTATATTTAGGAGTCCTAAGTCTCAGTACCCGCTCACCTTTGCCACACGGTTCTTGGACTAGAACTATCTCTATCTCATCTGGTCTTAGTTTGAGCATAAGCGTATTCGAAGCTGTTTTCACAACATTAGGTTTGCTCGTTTACTACAACCCCCACCACAGCCGCATCAAAGTCCTCCTCTGACAAATTCCTCCAGGGATCCACAAAGTAATCCCACCAAAGTGGACATCTCCGTGTCTCTAGGGAATGTTTCTACCTCACCCGTATTCATGTTGTTCAGATTATCATCTTTTTGATAAATCTTAAGTGTGATTGTGCTGAAGCCTTAGCTAATTAAATATTTAGTTGTGTCAGTGACTCTCAATTCAATATAATAATAGATGACCTATAATCAGCCTTTGGTTCTTCCAACTTGGCCACTTTTCAGTCGGCAGTCGACAGTTTAGGATTGCTAATTTTTAGCATTTCCAGAATTTCATTCGGGTTACTGGGACCACTGGAATCCAAGCTCTCTCTTTAGGTCTGCAGGGGTAATATTGAAAAGTTGTATACCTCAAGTCTGGCCTGGTGCTAGACTAGTTAAACTCGCTAGAGAGGGTATCTGGTGCAGTTCCTCTAGATTTGCCGAAAAATTCATGTTTTTAATTAAATTGCATCTAGTACAAAATGAAAACACCCATTCCAGCCATAGTTATCTCTTAGAAAAATCTCAGGACAGAGCAACTTTTAAATTTTACACTCAGTGCTTCCCTAAAATTTTCGAAAAATTCATGATTTTTGATTGGATTGAGTCTGATTTTTAGGTATACACATTTGGAGCCTAGTACAAAGTGAAAACGCCCATTCCACTCTCTCACAAATACCTTAGGTCAAAGCACTTTAAATGCGGTTCTAATTTATAAAACTTTTCAATATTACCCAGTGTTCCCCTAGATTTTCCGAAAAATCCATGGTTTTTAATTGGTCTGGATCTAGTACAAAAGGAAAACATCCGGCTGGAATGGAGTCGTAGTAATCTCTTAGAAATATCTTAGGACAAAGCAATTTTAGGAAAAGCGTATGTTTACAAATTTTGCGATGGGTCCTTTGAAATTTTGGGTGATTTTCAAAAATCACGATGGAAATTTATTACCAACGAGGTTTCGTTGAAATTTTCGAGCTATTTGCATAGCTTCCAATTTCAGTTCTTAATGAGTTAAGCTAGCTGAATTTACTTGAGTTATTTCTTCCTCCTACGAAGGAAAATATATAAGACGGGACATACTCTGTTTATGGCATGGAAGAGCATTTGGAAGAAGAAAATTATTTTTTGATAAATGTAACGCCTTTCTAAAAAATGTATCCATGTTATAATTTTAGATGAATATTTAATCCCAACTTTTCGGCACTTAGAAACGGCTTATAAAGATACGAAGATCGACTACTGCTCCCAGTTAATGAACTTTCAATTCACCCGTTAAATAACATGCATCTTTTAGATTAGATGCCGAATTTCTATTATTCTGCTCTATTCTAACAATGCTGTAAAACCGAAACATACCAAAAGAAACGGCCAATTAGAAGGAAAGTTAGTTTCAAGGAACAACAAGGCACCGGTGACGAGGGGGGAGTGAAAACAATTTTATAATGTCGCATAATAGAATGGCCCTTTGAAGAACTGACTGGTTACAATAAACGGTGTCAAGACGGTCAATTGCCTATAACCTCAGGAAGGATTTGCAGAACTTTTGAAGGATTCATTAAAAAATTTTATGTTATAAACGGTATCTTCGTAGTTCGTAATGTGGTAAAGCTGTACACCTCTTAATACCAATGAATGCAAATGATCTGATTTCAAAATATCGCACTTTTACTTTACACTCTTTTAAGATATGCACTAGATATGCCCAAATTAAAACTTATTCATCAGCAACATATTAACTATTTCCACCCTGCTAAATACCTTGGTTTAAGGCTACTGTTCGAGTATGAATTATTACTCGAGTGTTTGGCTTAAAATATTAATTATTTTATAACCAATAAGCCAAACATAAATTAAAATAAAATAAATACTAATTTAACAAGTAAAATGAAAATTAAATGAACAAGATATTTTGACCCAAAATGTGTAGATCTAAAAATTCGCACAAAAATTCACACTATAAAACTCGCTTTCGGACCTTTTGAAATTTAATAGGATCGAAGCGCTATTAACTTTAATTTTAAAGCATTTTTGTTTATAGGGTATTCTGTAAACAAGATTTTCTTTGCACACATTACGTTGTGTCACAATATTTTAAGTTATTTTATCAATGAAAAACAAAGGATGACGAGCATTGCTCCTTTACAATAAATGAACACAAATTAGATTAGCGATTTATCTAATTGAATATTATCTAGTCCCGTGATTTTCTATAAAATTATCTACATATGATCTTTTATAAGCCTGCCCAACGAGCAAAAAATCAGCGGTACAGAAAATCTCAATGGTAAAATACTAAGCGTAATAGACGATCAGTTCACATTCCACAAGCAAATTTGCCACCAACATACTAATTCCAAAAAACTGACACACCCACATTTCCTCTAACATCATCATTCAATATATACTTCATCATTTTACAGAGCGACGAATAAAAATATAATCAAACGAAAACTAAACAAACATGAAACGAACTATATCTAGCAGCTATCTCATTAGATCAAAGCTCCATCTATATAAATAAGCTCACTGCTGAAAAAAAGATAATATCGCCCAAAACAGCAAAAAAAAAATTATATAACCTATAAAATTTTCATTTTTCACTTCTCCATTTTTATTTAGATGTAGTGTGTGTGTGTTGTTGTAATTATTGATGGAATTTAACATTTTTTTTCGTTATTTCAAGTTCCATTCTGACTGCTTCAAAATATTATTTGTATGATAAAAGCAGCGACAACTTCTTTCGAACAGATATTTTTGTTATACAAAAAATTATACCAATAAATGTGTCATAATTTTGTTTAAAATAAATTCAATTTTTTATTTAGATTTAGATTTTCATTTGGAACTTAAAAAAAAAGTTAAAAGAAAATTCTATTTTCTCAAACAAGTATGTATATAAATTTTACCTTTTAGTCTCTTTCTGGTTTTAGATAATTTTATCATTTCTATCTCAGTCCGCCTGTTGACGTCATTTCATTTTTTTTCTTGGTTTAATAAAATTGTTTCCAGTTTTTCATTTATTTTTATTTCCAGTTGTGTGTGTATGTGTATGGAGTAATGAAAATTATACATGAAAAATCTACTATATATGTACAAAAAAAATTTCAACAAGCGAAAATTATTTATTTATTTTTGTTATATATACCAAAGAAAGAATATTCTCTTCTGTTGCGCGAAAATTTTGTTTTATTGTTTTTGTTTTTGATTTGTTGTGTGGAAAACTCATTCTCATTTCTCATAACATCATTTTCTCTCTGTACACTTATGCACACATATTTGATAATATTATACTCCTCATATGTGTGTATAGTCGAAGAGATGCAGAGCGTGCATGCGCTCTTCATTCACTTTATACAAAAACTATTTCCAATTCACAAAAAAAAAATACGAATATAAAAAGAAAATGGAAAAACGAGAATAGAATGTTTATGTTAGAAATGGGAAAAATAAAAAACAACAAAAATTTCTCATTTTATTTTGATTATAGGAAAAAATAAAAACAAAAAATAAACAAATTTAATGTAGTATGATTCTAATATAATTTTCTTTCTTTTTGTGTACAACTTTTCTTAATTTTCATTTTTCATTTTATAATTCTTGACTTTTTTTGTTTATTTATGTTGCGTGTGTATGTGTTAAGTAGAGATGTGCGAGTTTCTCTCGCTTTTCCCAATTTTACATCTTTTCGATTTTTTATTTTGTTTTAATGTGCCAATGACGTCACTATAGGTCACCGGCCTAGTTACCATATATCTGAGATTTTCTTTTTCCTTGCGTTTCGATTTTCTTTTATTATGTTTTATCTATAGTTTTTTAGAGTTTTATTGCATTTTGGATGTGAAAAATGTGTATTATATGACGCGCGATTAGGTATATATGATCGACACACAATGATAAGAAAAATTAAATGAAAAATTGGAATCTGGGTGTGCCATGAAATGTCAATTTTTTCATCAATTTTTTTATTGTAATCTACAATGTGGTTGCTAGGGCAGCTCTTAGTTTATTTTAACGAAATATTTGAATCCGACTACTGTATGGTGACATTCGACATTTTTGAACAAGTTCAAAGTAATAGTTGGGAATTAATTTAGTTCCGTTTGTAGTGTTTAATAAAATATGTGTAAATGATTTAAACCAATAAAATATGAAAATCATGCGCACGTGGTCCATCCATAAAATGTTCTCGCTTGCTAACAAAAGTCTCGAAAAATTTTTTTTTACTATAATGCCTCGATACATCGGCTTCAATTTTTGGCCCACAACACGATTTCAGATCTACCAATCACATTGCCGAAAACGGTTCAATTACTTTAAACGTTAATTTAACTTACGAACCGAAGAACTAAAAAATAGGTTAATGTGAGAAACAGTATTACACGTTACTGGTCGGGCTAAGTTCTGTCTTCTAGAAGGCAACGCTACGCCCCAAAGCTTGAACCGAAGAATGTTTTGCACTTTTGCAAAAACATCTTCAACACAATTAAATAGGTGAAATTAGTCGAGATGACAGTATGGTGTTGGTATGTACTTTGCTATTGTGTGAATATAGTTGAAAGAAACTATGGCTGCGAGAAGGAAACATTCTGGAAATGACGTTTTCACCTCGAGCTAAATGCTAAAGCCTGAGGAATCATAAAATATTTAAGTATAGGTTTCTAGGATGTTCTTCTGGTTCTGTAGCTATAGCAGTCAAGCGGAACTAGGGCATAGTTATAGATAATGCAGCAAACGATAACGGATTTTTCTAGCCAAGGTTACAGTCTCCGGAAAAGTTGTATTTATGATACAAAATATGTAGTTTAAAAAATATTAATTCACTAAAAACGTGGGAAAACTCATAAAAAATAAATACGAAAAATTGAGAATGTCACTAGGTACATAGATGGATTATTTTTGCCTGTAGGAGGAGTGGTAGTTGCTCTCAGGCAGAAAGAAGATCATAGCCTTCTATGGCTATTTGTTGGCCGGTTTTTCAGCTGAGGATAAACGCGGATTACGTGTGTGTAATTGTGAATACAACGAGAAATTTGATGGGCCACAATAATATTTTCTTAAAATGTCGGAATTTTTTCAAAATAATAATTTCCAAATACTCAATCAACACTTAAATCTTAACACAATTACTGTCAGTTTAATTACCACTAATAATTTTTCCAACTATTCAGTCTCGCTTTTAATGCATCGCTATTTAATGTATGTAGAGGAAAACAGCCTTGATTCGTCTAGATTTATACAGTATTTACCCTTCTAAACATAAATGTCACTCCTTTCATTAAACAATATTAGCCCAAGCAACAAATTAGGCAAGGCATATTTTCCCAATAAGCGCGATCGTAAAGTAGCATCTACTCTCTCTTTATTGATACGCTCGTAACCTTGTTACAGTTGAAAAGTTTAGATACGCTTATCGTACTGTTGGAAAAATATTGATTTTGTAAAGTAATGCTGACTGGGATAGCTCCTTTCAAAGAGCACTTTCCAATGACCTTAAGTTAATGTGATAAAAAATACTGCAGCGGTATGCATAAGTAACACTTCAGACAAATGTTTGTAAATTATTCCAAGTGCTTTGTGATTAATTCCTCTGTTGGTACCCTCGTCAGAAACTGGAAAAGTTTAGGAATCGTTAACTCTAGTCGATACCATTGTCCGGTTTGCAATTGTTTTAATTTGGTAACCTATTCATTCTGCTAACCTGTTCGAGTTGCTAGGGTTTATACTTTGCACTGAATCCGGCCACTATCGGTGGTGTTTGTCTACGTTAGTCAAACTTATTAGTTAAAACGTTACCAATCAATACGCATGAAGTTAGTTGAAATTATTGATAAAGCAGGCCAATTATTCCACCTACATCTTCTCTAAAAGTTTTGATCCATGTATGTAACCTAGCGCCAATACTTCAACTAACTGGCGACAAACGCAGATTCGTCTCGTTCGGTCATTCAGGCCATTGAAACTTTTCAACATGAGAGTCGGAGGCATCGAGTTAAGACATGTCTCGATTAAGGCAGTGCGAATCTATAACTCTTTGAAAGAGGAACTTGATTTGTGGAAACTCGCTTGAAGTGAGTCTTGAATGCTTCAACACCAGTTTCCTATAAGCCTCCACAGTGAGAGGAGCTAGCAGACATGTATTTTCATTAAATAACTTCTGTTGCGCCATATTGGGTTATGAGTTGATGACATCATCGTTGCTCTTTAAGAATTATGTTGTATGGCTTATGTTGTATAAGTTTTGTTTCTCGTATATCGACAACAATTTGAAGTTGTAACCAAAGTTGATAGATACGATTTTCACTGGAGCTGTTTTAATGCGAATTACAATGTGGTGAAATATTGTGGACGAAACTTGATTCAGCAGCGATTGAGCGCCACAATGCAAACTAATTTGATCATAGTTTGAAACATTGCTCAAACCAATTAAATGCTTGATATTGTTAGACAAACGATTCTTCGTTAATCGTCCACCAGTTCGAATAATACGGTCTGCAAAACAATATCTTTATATATCTTGAACAATTTTTAACATTGCTGGTCTTGTCTAGAGTACGATGGTAATTTTCGAAATTCTTCCCTAGTTTTCATCGATATATGTTGCAACCACCGTGACAAAATCCAAATTTACAAATTCACTTAATTCAATCAAGTTTTCAGAATCAACGACTTGTGACGAATTTAAATCGATTTCTGTTGGACAGCTCAAGAACGTCCGTGTTGTGGTCTATTAGAGTTTGTAACCACTTGGCTGGAAGTCCGAGATCTAGAAATTAGGCGACTCCATTGCCCACAAACATTTTCAGTTGATTTGATGGAGTCCGTATTCAACGTAGTGCTATGATGGAATAGCTCTAGAAAAGAAGCCGAGTAAAACTGACATGCAATGTCTCTTCTCATCGCAGTTGACTCGAGTTGGTGAATTGTTTTCCGTTGAAAAGCATCTGCTGTCTGCAATCAATTTGAAGTACCCACAACTTCTGTAGACCAACTCTTGTCTATATATGTTCGAGTCGTTCGCAGCATCCCAAATCAAACCCAACTAGATAGCCTTTACTATACCATAGGCGTGACGAGATGTAATAAAACATTACAATTTGAGGAAAATTTACACAGCCACTTGCCGGCTGCCTGAAGCATCTGGACTATCTCCGATTGCAGTTCTCTTATAGTTTGCGAATTATCTGCTCGCTCAGCAGTCATCATTATCGCTTGGAATGGAGCACATGACGTTCCGTACGTCACGGTTTTCATTCATAGAGTTGAAGCCTTATCATCGGGATGTTGCCGCCAGGGAATCCTCCAATACGTCCGATCAGCTGGATGAATGATGTCTGTTCTGTATATCTTCTCGATATTTGCGGTAAAAGCATACTGGTGAGCATGATGAGGCTCCAAATGATGGCAATTCGTCAACATTGATGTCGTTCATTAGTGAAGTTTTATGATTTGAAAAGTCTCATTGAAGTCTGGCTTCTATGTACCGAAAATGTTTCTTTGCTATTTTAAGTGACTAACTCTGTACATCTTTGATGGATCGAAAAGGTAGCCGCGGAAATTATTTACCATCCTCATTCTTTGAAAGAGGTTAAAAACACACGCAAGCTTCTTCCTCCAATTCCTCTCCTGGGACCCGCACTAACATCATTTCAGACGGAATGAAGTTATTACGCGATAAAACGGCTAACTCATCGACTCTGGTTTTCATCGCTGTTGACACTTTGTATTTGATTGTTCCCCGCATTATGACAGTTTTATTGCTTCGCTGAATCTACCAGAAAGTGACAATTTTGAAGCTAACCCCCCACATCTCTCATGAATATAATGACTGTTGACTACGCGACGTGTGTGTTTGACGTTGCATGACAAACGGGTTGGGATTACAACGGTTTGACTGGTGAAGCATTCGAGAATTTATATTTTTTTGCCAAAATAGACATGAAGTAATGTGTTATTTCGTTTGTCAGTTTACAACATCGAGATTAACATTTTTGAGTGTCATGCTCGTTGCTTCAATTACCAGCTGATTTCGACAAAAACTGTTCACACTGTAATCTAAAATGACTTGCGGAACGGATCGCTTTGCGCTGATTGTTTCGATGTATAAAGCTAAGAACGAGAGCGACGTTGAACGACACTGTACTGTATGACGGACGTGATGATACATTTAGAAGATTTAAAGCTCCTTGACGTGTGGTTGGCTGTTCTAAGACCTTCAATGAACCGCGTTTAAATCCTCTCGTTAATGAACTAAAGATTAAAAATTATTTTTGAATTGATTTTGCATCTCGCAATCACCATCAGTTGTTCTGAGTTTAACGGAATGCTTACGGAATTACTGTAAAAGTTTGGCGCGTTTATTTCCAGCAATTTCAGTTTGAAGGGCTCATCCTCACTGTGATTATAACCAATTCACGATGAGTACACAACATCGTTTCCCGATTTTATCGTCGGTGACATGTTTATGCACCTTCTAAATACAAGATTCGACAGCATATTTTGTTAATCGGGTTCAGATTGGAGAATGACCGCATACAATTTCCGTCACAAATGGAAATCATTAAAGATCTTCCTAAAATGTTGGATCTGGTTCTATCTTATAAAATCAAATAAAATATTAGGAAGATATTGTGCTCGCGGTGTGATAACGCTGAAGGGAACAGGATTAGACGACAACGAACTGATTTTGTGGAAAAATTGGGTTAAACTTGATCAAAAATCATAAACTTTCGAGCCGGAGACAGACAAGAAATACGTTACCTGCATATATTGTTTAACCGAAAATTTGATACAAAACATTTCGACGAGACCTCTAGGTGCTTAACCGCATGTGACTAGTCAGTTGATTTAGTTTGATTAATTCGAATATTATAAGAGAGTTGGAGTATGGATTTCATAGAACTTTTGTGCTCGTGGCAGATTTTTGGATGACTGGAAGTCTTCTAGGGGGGACTTATGGGGTTCTAGAACCCGTTTGAGTCGTTTATTTGAGAGTCTATAATTTATCTACGTATATGTGTTGCAATATCGATCGGAATAATAAGACTGGTTTAGTTGTTAAGTAAAATTGACCCAAAATTACTACAACAGGCCCCAACATAAATAGTCAGCAATTCCTTGGTTTTAAATCTAGCTAAAATATATACAAAACATATTGTTTCGACATTATTATGATATAATTCGCTAGAATCACAACAACTAATCATATAAATTTGTTTTTATATATTTTCAGTGTGTAACTTCATAGTACATGAAAGATGTGTTTCGGGTGTCGTAACTCCTTGTTCAGGGATAGCCCCCAGTATAATAAAAGTAAGTTCACAATGTTTAATAAATCATAAATATTTTACTAAAATTGTATATTGTTTGGTATATAAAGAACCCCGTAGCCCACTGCTGGTCCGAACCAACACATCACAAAAGAAAGTTTTGTACCGTATGCCGAAAACGTTTGGACGAAACACCTGCTGTTCATTGCATGAGTAAGATATTTCTATTATAACAGTTCGCTAAATATTTTAATGCTACAACACTTTGTATCTTTAATTCTAGTATGCGAATATTTTGCTCATGTTGAATGTCAAGATTTTGCAGTTGCTGATTGCAAGGAAAATGCAACATACATTCCAGGTAAAGATCTTAGTTCCGTAAAACATCAGCATCACTGGCGAGAGGGTAATCTGCCACAAACATCGAAATGCGCCTACTGCAAGAAAACATGCTGGTCTTCGGAATGTCTTACAGGTATAAATTATATGATCATATTTATTGATACTCAATTTACTGATATATTTGCGTATCATTGCAAGGTTATCGATGTGAATGGTGTGGTTTCACAACGCATGGTGGTTGCCGTAACAATATTCCATCAGAATGTACATTCGGTATACTGCAACCCATCTACTTACCACCGCATGCTGTTTCAATACCTCGTACCGAAGTTCCCATGGAGGCAATCATAGGTGTACAAATTAAAACAAGAACAGTTTTGACGAGGGATTACTCTTGTCGTAAGTATTCCACCATTGCATATTTACGTTACACTATTAATATTTTTGCAAAACTATTTTTTTCCTTTAAATTTTTTACTTTAAATTTTTTTATATATTTTTTTTTAAAATTATGTTTCCAAAAAAATATAAATGGCTGCTCGTCAGTCCCCCTAGGTAATTTATAAACCTAATAATTTGTACAGTTTTATACAAAAAACAAATAAATTAAAAATTAACGTCATATTATATTGTAAATGTTTGCTACTTTTAATTAAAATATTTTTATATTGGCACTATGTCGGTGTTGACATCAAACTAAACGATTATAATTAAATAATTAATAATAATAATTAATATTGAGCGAATGGAGATCGTGTACAGTGGTTTCACTATACTAAACGATTTTGTTTAGATTACAATATAATTTAATTATTTAGCAATAAACCAATACAGTCTATTATTTATTGCTATTTATTTTGTTTATAAATATTTTTATTTTATTTTTGAAACTATTAAAAATAAATATTAACGATCACTTAAAATATTGTAAATAATCAAAATTTTATTATATGAAGTGAACGCGATATTCCGAGTAAACTAGTAACTACGAAACTATCTGTGTGTTAACCTGTTCTTAGTATTGTTACTAATTTTTAAAGATGATGCCAACTAATAAAACACTTAGTATTCCTAATGCGACAAATGTTAAAGTTTATAGCTGTAAATTTACCAAATCTTACGTAACTATTATAGTACCTGGCAAGTGCCACAATATTTAAAAAGTACCATCATCGGTAAAAATTGCCATCAACTGACTTAAATACATTTTACAATTTTAATCCTTCAACCCAAAAACCATTTTGAAATAGATAAAGAGGAACGTGTGTGAGAAGTCCCATAACTAAAACCAATATTTATAATTTTCTCTTAGAGAGCTAAGATACCAAAATGCTAATAACACAATTCTTTATAAGAAGAAAATTGTAATGCAAGAAAAATTGTCTGTAAGGCATCCGTTCGTTTCAAGCTTAGTCCCAAATGTCTAGCATTGGGGTAGATATGGTTAATAAAGATAGGCCACAAGTCAGAGCCGAATGTTTTTGCTCATTTTCGAATGTTTTGAGCATTTTGAATGGAACGGAGTTTAGATTGGGTCTATACATTGATTGGTTTTGCTATAATCGAAGTTTGAGTGTTTTTAAAAATCCGCTCCTAATTACTATAATGTGCTCCCTGTAGTTAATTCGCACATAATTTCTTCATCATTCGCGTGAATTTAGTAGCGAGAAATTTTCGAATGTTTTGAGCATTTTGAATTGAACGGAGTTTAGATTGGATCTATACATTGATTGGTTTTGCTATAATCGAAGTTTGAGTGTTTTTAAAAATCCGCTCCTAATTACTATAATGTGCTCCCTGTAGTTTATTCGCCCATAATTTCTTCATCAATGAGGTGAATTTAGTAGCGAGAAATTAATTCCGTCTAATTCCGGCCAAATAAAAAATCTCGTGTTTTCTGAAATTTAGCAAGGCTAACCCCTTGCCATTTTGCTCGGCGAAAAAGATGCGAAAATATTATTGAAGTCAAAGCCGAAAGTTTTTGCTCATTTTCGAATGTTTAGAGCATATTGAATGGAATGGAGTATAGATTGGATCTATTCATTGATTGGTTTTGCTATAGTCGAAGTTTGAGTGTTTTTAAAAATCCGCTTCTAGTTACTATAATGTGCTCCCTGTAGTTAACTCGCCCATAATTTCTTCATCAATGGGGTGAATTTAGTAGCGAGAAATTAATTCCGTCTAATTCCGGCCAAATAAAAATCTCGTGTTTTCTCAAATTTAGCAAGGCTAACCCCTTGCCATTTTGCTCGGCGAAAAAGATGCGAAAATATTATTGAAGTCAAAGCCGAAAGTTTTGGCTCATTTTCGAATGTTTTGAGCATTTTGAATGGAACGGAATTTAAATTGGATCTATACATTGATTGGTTTTGCTATAGTCGAAGTTTGAGTGTTTTTAAAAATCCGCTTCTAATTACTATAATGTGCTCCCTGTAGTTAACTCGCCCATAATTTCTTCAACAATGAAGTGTATTTAGTAGCGAGAAATTAATTCCGTCTAATTCCGGCCAAATAAAAAATCTCGTGTTTTCTGAAATTTAGCAAGGCTAACCCCTTGCCATTTTGCTCGGCGAAAAAGATGCGAAAATATTATTGAAGTCAGAGCCGAAAGTTTTTGCTCATTTTCGAATGTTTTGAGCATTTTGTATGGAACGGAGTTTAGATTGGATCTATAGATTGATTGGTTTTGCTATAATCGAAGTTTGAGTGTTTTTAAAAATCCGCTTCTAATTACTATAATGTGCTCCCTGTAGTTAACTCGTCCATAATTTCTTCATCAATGGGGTGAATTTAGTAGCGAGAAATTAATTCCGTCTAATTCCGGCCAAATAAAAAATTTCGTGTTTTCTCAAATTTAGCAAGGCTAACCCCTTGCCATTTTGCTCGGCGAAAAAGATGCGAAAATATTATTGAAGTCAAAGCCGAAAGTTTTGGCTCATTTTCGAATGTTTTGAGCATTTTGAATGGAACGGAATTTAAATTGGATCTATACATTGATTGGTTTTGCTATAGTCGAAGTTTGAGTGTTTTTAAAAATCCGCTTCTAGTTACTATAATGTGCTCCCTGTAGTTAACTCGCCCATAATTTCTTCATCAATGGGGTGAATTTAGTAGCGAGAAATTAATTCCGTCTAATTCCGGCCAAATAAAAAATTTCGTGTTTTCTCAAATTTAGCAAGGCTAACCCCTTGCCATTTTGCTCGGCGAAAAAGATGCGAAAATATTATTGAAGTCAAAGCCGAAAGTTTTGGCTCATTTTCGAATGTTTTGAGCATTTTGAATGGAACGGAATTTAAATTGGATCTATACATTGATTGGTTTTGCTATAGTCGAAGTTTGAGTGTTTTTAAAAATCCGCTTCTAATTACTATAATGTGCTCCCTGTAGTTAACTCGCCCATAATTTCTTCAACAATGAAGTGTATTTAGTAGCGAGAAATTAATTCCGTCTAATTCCGGCCAAATAAAAAATCTCGTGTTTTCTGAAATTTAGCAAGGCTAACCCCTTGCCATTTTGCTCGGCGAAAAAGATGCGAAAATATTATTGAAGTCAGAGCCGAAAGTTTTTGCTCATTTTCGAATGTTTTGAGCATTTTGTATGGAACGGAGTTTAGATTGGATCTATAGATTGATTGGTTTTGCTATAATCGAAGTTTGAGTGTTTTTAAAAATCCGCTTCTAGTTACTATAATGTGCTCCCTGTAGTTAATTCGCACATAATTTCTTCATCAATGGGGTGAATTTAGTAGCGAGAAATTAATTCCGTCTAATTCCGGCCAAATAAAAAATTTCGTGTTTTCTCAAATTTAGCAAGGCTAACCCCTTGCCATTTTGCTCGGCGAGAAAGATGCGAAAATATTATTGAAGTCAGAGCCGAAAGTTTTTGCTCATTTTCGAATGTTTTGAGCATTTTGAATGGAACGGAGTTTAGATTGGATCTATGCATTGATTGGTTTTGCTATAATCGAAGTTTGAGTGTTTTTAAAAATCCGCTTCTAATTACTATAATGTGCTCCCTGTAGTTAATTCGCACATAATTTCTTCATCATTCGCGTGAATTTAGTAGCGAGAAATTTTCGTATGTTTTGAGCATTTTGAATTGAACGGAGTTTAGATTGGATCTATACATTGATTGGTTTTGCTATAATCGAAGTTTGAGTGTTTTTAAAAATCCGCTCCTAATTACTATAATGTGCTCCCTGTAGTTTATTCGCCCATAATTTCTTCATCAATGGGGTGAATTTAGTAGCGAGAAATTAATTCCGTCTAATTCCGGCCAAATAAAAAATCTCGTGTTTTCTCAAATTTAGCAAGGCTAACCCCTTGCCATTTTGCTCGGCGAAAAAGATGCGAAAATATTATTGAAGTCAGAGCCGAAAGTTTTTGCTCATTTTCGAATGTTTTGAGCATTTTGAATGGAACGGAGTTTAGATTGGATCTATGCATTGATTGGTTTTGCTATAATCGAAGTTTGAGTGTTTTTAAAAATCCGCTTCTAATTACTATAATGTGCTCCCTGTAGTTAATTCGCACATAATTTCTTCATCATTCGCGTGAATTTAGTAGCGAGAAATTTTCGAATGTTTTGAGCATTTTGAATTGAACGGAGTTTAGATTGGATCTATACATTGATTGGTTTTGCTATAATCGAAGTTTGAGTGTTTTTAAAAATCCGCTCCTAATTACTATAATGTGCTCCCTGTAGTTTATTCGCTCATAATTTCTTCATCAATGCGGTGAATTTAGTAGCGAGAAATTAATTCCGTCTAATTCCGGCCAAATAAAAAATTTCGTGTTTTCTCAAATTTAGCAAGGCTAACCCCTTGCCATTTTGCTCGGCGAAAAAGATGCGAAAATATTATTGAAGTCAGAGCCGAAAGTTTTTGCTCATTTTCGAATGTTTTGAGCATTTTGAATAGAACAGAGTTTAGATTGGATCTATACATTGATTGGTTTTGCTATAATCGAAGTTTGAGTGTTTTTAAAAATCCGCTCCTAATTACTATAATGTGCTCCCTGTAGTTTATTCGCCCATAATTTCTTCATCAATGCGGTGAATTTAGTAGCGAGAAATTAATTCCGTCTAATTCCGGCCAAATAAAAAATTTCGTGTTTTCTCAAATTTAGCAAGGCTAACCCCTTGCCATTTTGCTCGGCGAGAAAGATGCGAAAATATTATTGAAGTCAGAGCCGAAAGTTTTTGCTCATTTTCGAATGTTTTGAGCATTTTGAATGGAACGGAGTTTAGATTGGATCTATGCATTGATTGGTTTTGCTATAATCGAAGTTTGAGTGTTTTTAAAAATCCGCTTCTAATTACTATAATGTGCTCCCTGTAGTTAATTCGCACATAATTTCTTCATCATTCGCGTGAATTTAGTAGCGAGAAATTTTCGAATGTTTTGAGCATTTTGAATTGAACGGAGTTTAGATTGGATCTATACATTGATTGGTTTTGCTATAATCGAAGTTTGAGTGTTTTTAAAAATCCGCTCCTAATTACTATAATGTGCTCCCTGTAGTTTATTCGCCCATAATTTCTTCATCAATGGGGTGAATTTAGTAGCGAGAAATTAATTCCGTCTAATTCCGGCCAAATAAAAAATTTCGTGTTTTCTCAAATTTAGCAAGGCTAACTAACCCCTTGCCATTTCGCTCAGCGAAAAAGATGCGAAAATATTATTGAAGTCAGAGCCGAAAGTTTTTGCTCATTTTCGAATGTTTTGAGCATTTTGAATTGAACGGAGTTTAGATTGGATCTATACATTGATTGGTTTTGCTATAATCGAAGTTTGAGTGTTTTTAAAAATCCGCTCCTAATTACTATAATGTGCTCCCTGTAGTTTATTCGCCCATAATTTCTTCATCAATGGGGTGAATTTAGTAGCGAGAAATTAATTCCGTTTAATTCCGGCCAAATAAAAAATTTCGTGTTTTCTCAAATTTAGCAAGGCTAACTAACCCCTTGCCATTTCGCTCAGCGAAAAAGATGCGAAAATATTATTGAAGTCAGAGCCGAAAGTTTTTGCTCATTTTCGAATGTTTTGAGCATTTTGAATTGAACGGAGTTTAGATTGGATCTATACATTGATTGGTTTTGCTATAATCGAAGTTTGAGTGTTTTTAAAAATCCGCTCCTAATTACTATAATGTGCTCCCTGTAGTTTATTCGCCCATAATTTCTTCATCAATGGGGTGAATTTAGTAGCGAGAAATTAATTCCGTCTAATTCCGGCCAAATAAAAAATTTCGTGTTTTCTCAAATTTAGCAAGGCTAACTAACCCCTTGCCATTTCGCTCAGCGAAAAAGATGCGAAAATATTATTGAAGTCAGAGCCGAAAGTTTTTGCTCATTTTCGAATGTTTTGAGCATTTTGAATTGAACGGAGTTTAGATTGGATCTATACATTGATTGGTTTTGCTATAATCGAAGTTTGAGTGTTTTTAAAAATCCGCTCCTAATTACTATAATGTGCTCCCTGTAGTTTATTCGCCCATAATTTCTTCATCAATGGGGTGAATTTAGTAGCGAGAAATTAATTCCGTCTAATTCCGGCCAAATAAAAAATTTCGTGTTTTCTCAAATTTAGCAAGGCTAACTAACCCCTTGCCATTTCGCTCAGCGAAAAAGATGCGAAAATATTATTGAAGTCAGAGCCGAAAGTTTTTGCTCATTTTCGAATGTTTTGAGCATTTTGAATTGAACGGAGTTTAGATTGGATCTATACATTGATTGGTTTTGCTATAATCGAAGTTTGAGTGTTTTTAAAAATCCGCTCCTAATTACTATAATGTGCTCCCTGTAGTTAACTCCCTCATAATTTCTTCATCAATGCGGTGAATTTAGTAGCGAGAAATTAATTCCGTCTAATTCCGGCCAAATAAAAAATTTCGTGTTTTCTCAAATTTAGCAAGGCTAACCCCTTGCCATTTTGCTCGGCGAAAACGATGCGAAAATATTATTGAAGTCAGAGCCGAAAGTTTTTGCTCATTTTCGAATGTTTTGAGCATTTTGAATTGAACGGAGTTTAGATTGGATCTATACATTGATTGGTTTTGCTATAATCGAAGTTTGAGTGTTTTTAAAAATCCGCTCCTAATTACTATAATGTGCTCCCTGTAGTTAACTCGCTCATAATTTCTTCATCAATGCGGTGAATTTAGTAGCGAGAAATTAATTCCGTCTAATTCCGGCCAAATAAAAAATTTCGTGTTTTCTCAAATTTAGCAAGGCTAACCCCTTGCCATTTTGCTCGGCGAAAACGATGCGAAAATATTATTGAAGTCAGAGTCGAAAGTTTTTGCTTATTTTCGAATGTTTCGAGCATTTTGAATTGAACGGAGTTTAGATTGGATCTATACATTGATTGGTTTTGCTATAATCGAAGTTTGAGTGTTTTTAAAAATCCGCTCCTAATTACTATAATGTGCTCCCTGTAGTTTATTCGCTCATAATTTCTTCATCAATGCGGTGAATTTAGTAGCGAGAAATTAATTCCGTCTAATTCCGGCCAAATAAAAAATTTCGTGTTTTCTCAAATTTAGCAAGGCTAACTAACCCCTTGCCATTTTGCTCGGCGAAAAAGATGCGAAAATATTATTGAAGTCAGAGCCGAAAGTTTTTGCTCATTTTCGAATGTTTTGAGCATTTTGAATAGAACGGAGTTTAGATTGGATCTATACATTGATTGGTTTTGCTATAATCGAAGTTTGAGTGTTTTTAAAAATCCGCTCCTAATTACTATAATGTGCTCCCTGTAGTTTATTCGCCCATAATTTCTTCATCAATGCGGTGAATTTAGTAGCGAGAAATTAATTCCGTCTAATTCCGGCCAAATAAAAAATTTCGTGTTTTCTCAAATTTAGCAAGGCTAACCCCTTGCCATTTTGCTCGGCGAAAAAGATGCGAAAATATTATTGAAGTCAGAGTCGAAAGTTTTTGCTCATTTTCGAATGTTTTGAGCATTTTGAATTGAACGGAGTTTAGATTGGATCTATACATTGATTGGTTTTGCTATAATCGAAGTTTGAGTGTTTTTAAAAATCCGCTCCTAATTACTATAATGTGCTCCCTGTAGTTTATTCGCCCATAATTTCTTCATGAATGGGGTGAATTTAGTAGCGAGAAATTAATTCCGTCTAATTCCGGCCAAATAAAAAATTTCGTGTTTTCTCAAATTTAGCAAGGCTAACCCCTTGCCATTTTGCTCGGCGAGAAAGATGCGAAAATATTATTGAAGTCAGAGCCGAAAGTTTTTGCTCATTTTCGAATGTTTTGAGCATTTTGAATGGAACGGAGTTTAGATTGGATCTATGCATTGATTGGTTTTGCTATAATCGAAGTTTGAGTGTTTTTAAAAATCCGCTCCTAATTACTATAATGTGCTCCCTTTAGTTAACTCGCCCATAACTTCTTCATCAATGGGGTGAATTTAGTAGCGAGAAATTAATTCCGTCTAATTCCGGCCAAATAAAAAATTTCATGTTTTCTCAAATTTAGCAAGGCTAACCCCTTGCCATTTTGCTCGGCGAAAAAGATGCGAAAATATTATTGAAGTCAGAGCCGAAAGTTTTTGCTCATTTTCGAATGTTTTGAGCATTTTGAATGGAACGGAGTTTAGATTGGATCTATACATTGATTGGTTTTGCTATAATCGAAGTTTGAGTGTTTTTAAGAATCCGCGTCTAACTACTATAATGTGCTCCCTTTAGTTAACTCGCCCATAATTTCTTCATCAATGGGGTGAATTTAGTAGCGAGAAATTAATTCCGTCTAATTCCGGCCAAATAAAAAATTTCGTGTTTTCTCAAATTTAGCAAGGCTAACTAACCCCTTGCCATTTTGCTCGGCGAAAAAGATGCGAAAATATTATTGAAGTCAGAGCCGAAAGTTTTTGCTCATTTTCGAATGTTTTGAGCATTTTGAATTGAACGGAGTTTAGATTGGATCTATACATTGATTGGTTTTGCTATAATCGAAGTTTGAGTGTTTTTAAGAATCCGCGTCTAACTACTATAATGTGCTCCCTTTAGTTAACTCGCCCATAATTTCTTCATCAATGGGGTGAATTTAGTAGCGAGAAATTAATTCCGTCTAATTCCGGCCAAATAAAAAATTTCGTGTTTTCTCAAATTTAGCAAGGCTAACCCCTTGCCATTTTGCTCGGCGAAAAAGATGCGAAAATATTATTGAAGTCAGAGCCGAAAGTTTTTGCTCATTTTCGAATGTTTTGAGCATTTTGAATGGAACGGAGTTTAGATTGGATCTATACATTGATTGGTTTTGCTATAATCGAAGTTTGAGTGTTTTTAAAAATCCGCTCCAATTACTATAATGTGCTCCCTGTAGTTAACTCACCCATAATTTCTTCATCAATGGGGTGAATTTAGTAGCGAGAAATTAATTCCGTCTAATTCCGGCCAAATAAAAAATTTCGTGTTTTCTCAAATTTAGCAAGGCTAACTAACCCCTTGCCATTTTGCTCGGCGAAAAAGATGCGAAAATATTATTGAAGTCAGAGCCGAAAGTTTTTGCTCATTTTCGAATGTTTTGAGCATTTTGAATTGAACGGAGTTTAGATTGGATCTATAGATTGATTGGTTTTGCTATAATCGAAGTTTGAGTGTTTTTAAGAATCCGCGTCTAACTACTATAATGTGCTCCCTGTAGTTAACTCGCTCATAATTTCTTCATCAATGGGGTGAATTTAGTAGCGAGAAATTAATTCCGTCTAATTCCGGCCAAATAAAAAATTTCGTGTTTTCTCAAATTTAGCAAGGCTAACCCCTTGCCATTTTGCTCGGCGAAAAAGATGCGAAAATATTATTGAAGTCAGAGCCGAAAGTTTTTGCTCATTTTCGAATGTTTTGAGCATTTTGAATTGAACGGAGTTTAGATTGGATCTATACATTGATTGGTTTTGCTATAATCGAAGTTTGAGTGTTTTTAAGAATCCGCGTCTAACTACTATAATGTGCTCCCTGTAGTTAACTCACCCATAATTTCTTCATGAATGGGGTGAATTTAGTAGCGAGAAATTAATTCCGTCTAATTCCGGCCAAATAAAAAATTTCGTGTTTTCTCAAATTTAGCAAGGCTAACCCCTTGCCATTTTGCTCGGCGAAAAAGATGCGAAAATATTATTGAAGTCAGAGCCGAAAGTTTTTGCTCATTTTCGAATGTTTTGAGCATTTTGAATGGAACGGAGTTTAGATTGGATCTATACATTGATTGGTTTTGCTATAATCGAAGTTTGAGTGTTTTTAAAAATCCGCTCCAATTACTATAATGTGCTCCCTGTAGTTAACTCGCTCATAATTTCTTCATCAATGCGGTGAATTTAGTAGCGAGAAATTAATTCCGTCTAATTCCGGCCAAATAAAAAATTTCGTGTTTTCTCAAATTTAGCAAGGCTAACCCCTTGCCATTTTGCTCGGCGAAAAAGATGCGAAAATATTATTGAAGTCAGAGCCGAAAGTTTTTGCTCATTTTCGAATGTTTTGAGCATTTTGAATTGAACGGAGTTTAGATTGGATCTATACATTGATTGGTTTTGCTATAATCGAAGTTTGAGTGTTTTTAAGAATCCGCGTCTAACTACTATAATGTGCTCCCTTTAGTTAACTCGCCCATAATTTCTTCATCAATGGGGTGAATTTAGTAGCGAGAAATTAATTCCGTCTAATTCCGGCCAAATAAAAAATTTCGTGTTTTCTCAAATTTAGCAAGGCTAACCCCTTGCCATTTTGCTCGGCGAAAAAGATGCGAAAATATTATTGAAGTCAGAGCCGAAAGTTTTTGCTCATTTTCGAATGTTTTGAGCATTTTGAATTGAACGGAGTTTAGATTGGATCTATACATTGATTGGTTTTGCTATAATCGAAGTTTGAGTGTTTTTAAGAATCCGCGTCTAACTACTATAATGTGCTCCCTGTAGTTAACTCGCTCATAATTTCTTCATCAATGCGGTGAATTTAGTAGCGGGAAATTAATTCCGTCTAATTCCGGCCAAATAAAAAATTTCGTGTTTTCTCAAATTTAGCAAGGCTAACCCCTTGCCATTTTGCTCGGCGAAAAAGATGCGAAAATATTATTGAAGTCAGAGCCGAAAGTTTTTGCTCATTTTCGAATGTTTTGAGCATTTTGAATGGAACGGAGTTTAGATTGGATCTATACATTGATTGGTTTTGCTATAATCGAAGTTTGAGTGTTTTTAAAAATCCGCTCCAATTACTATAATGTGCTCCCTGTAGTTAACTCGCTCATAATTTCTTCATCAATGCGGTGAATTTAGTAGCGAGAAATTAATTCCGTCTAATTCCGGCCAAATAAAAAATTTCGTGTTTTCTCAAATTTAGCAAGGCTAACCCCTTGCCATTTTGCTCGGCGAAAAAGATGCGAAAATATTATTGAAGTCAGAGCCGAAAGTTTTTGCTCATTTTCGAATGTTTTGAGCATTTTGAATTGAACGGAGTTTAGATTGGATCTATACATTGATTGGTTTTGCTATAATCGAAGTTTGAGTGTTTTTAAGAATCCGCGTCTAACTACTATAATGTGCTCCTATTAGTTAACTCGCCCATAATTTCTTCATCAATGGGGTGAATTTAGTAGCGAGAAATTAATTCCGTCTAATTCCGGCCAAATAAAAAATTTCGTGTTTTCTCAAATTTAGCAAGGCTAACCCCTTGCCATTTTGCTCGGCGAAAAAGATGCGAAAATATTATTGAAGTCAGAGCCGAAAGTTTTTGCTCATTTTCGAATGTTTTGAGCATTTTGAATGGAACGGAGTTTAGATTGGATCTATACATTGATTGGTTTTGCTATAATCGAAGTTTGAGTGTTTTTAAAAATCCGCTCCAATTACTATAATGTGCTCCCTGTAGTTAACTCGCTCATAATTTCTTCATCAATGCGGTGAATTTAGTAGCGAGAAATTAATTCCGTCTAATTCCGGCCAAATAAAAAATTTCGTGTTTTCTCAAATTTAGCAAGGCTTAACCCCTTGCCATTTTGCTCGGCGAAAAAGATGCGAAAATATTATTGAAGTCAGAGCCGAAAGTTTTTGCTCATTTTCGAATGTTTTGAGCATTTTGAATTGAACGGAGTTTAGATTGGATCTATACATTGATTGGTTTTGCTATAATCGAAGTTTGAGTGTTTTTAAGAATCCGCGTCTAACTACTATAATGTGCTCCTATTAGTTAACTCGCCCATAATTTCTTCATCAATGGGGTGAATTTAGTAGCGAGAAATTAATTCCGTCTAATTCCGGCCAAATAAAAAATTTCGTGTTTTCTCAAATTTAGCAAGGCTAACCCCTTGCCATTTTGCTCGGCGAAAAAGATGCGAAAATATTATTGAAGTCAGAGCCGAAAGTTTTTGCTCATTTTCGAATGTTTTGAGCATTTTGAATGGAACGGAGTTTAGATTGGATCTATACATTGATTGGTTTTGCTATAATCGAAGTTTGAGTGTTTTTAAAAATCCGCTCCAATTACTATAATGTGCTCCCTGTAGTTAACTCGCTCATAATTTCTTCATCAATGCGGTGAATTTAGTAGCGAGAAATTAATTCCGTCTAATTCCGGCCAAATAAAAAATTTCGTGTTTTCTCAAATTTAGCAAGGCTAACCCCTTGCCATTTTGCTCGGCGAAAAAGATGCGAAAATATTATTGAAGTCAGAGCCGAAAGTTTTTGCTCATTTTCGAATGTTTTGAGCATTTTGAATGGGACGGAGTTTAGATTGGATCTATACATTGATTGGTTTTGCTATAATCGAAGTTTGAGTGTTTTTAAGAATCCGCGTCTAACTACTATAATGTGCTCCCTTTAGTTAACTCGCCCATAATTTCTTCATCAATGGGGTGAATTTAGTAGCGAGAAATTAATTCCGTCTAATTTCGGCCAAATAAAAAATTTCGTGTTTTCTCAAATTTAGCAAGGCTAACCCCTTGCCATTTTGCTCGGCGAAAAAGATGCGAAAATATTATTGAAGTCAGAGCCGAAAGTTTTTGCTCATTTTCGAATGTTTTGAACATTTTGAATGGAACGGAGTTTAGATTGGATCTATACATTGATTGGTTTTGCTATAATCGAAGTTTGAGTGTTTTTAAAAATCCGCTCCAATTACTATAATGTGCTTCCTGTAGTTAACTCGCTCATAATTTCTTCATCAATGCGGTGAATTTAGTAGCGAGAAATTAATTCCGTCTAATTCCGGCCAAATAAAAAATTTCGTGTTTTCTCAAATTTAGCAAGGCTAACCCCTTGCCATTTTGCTCGGCGAAAAAGATGCGAAAATATTATTGAAGTCAGAGCCGAAAGTTTTTGCTCATTTTCGAATGTTTTGAGCATTTTGAATTGAACGGAGTTTAGATTGGATCTATACATTGATTGGTTTTGCTATAATCGAAGTTTGAGTGTTTTTAAGAATCCGCGTCTAACTACTATAATGTGCTCCCTGTAGTTAACTCGCTCATAATTTCTTCATCAATGCGGTGAATTTAGTAGCGAGAAATTAATTCCGTCTAATTCCGGCCAAATAAAAAATTTCGTGTTTTCTCAAATTTAGCAAGGCTAACCCCTTGCCATTTTGCTCGGCGAAAAAGATGCGAAAATATTATTGAAGTCAGAGCCGAAAGTTTTTGCTCATTTTCGAATGTTTTGAGCATTTTGAATGGAACGGAGTTTAGATTGGATCTATACATTGATTGGTTTTGCTATAATCGAAGTTTGAGTGTTTTTAAAAATCCGCTCCAATTACTATAATGTGCTCCCTGTAGTTAACTCGCTCATAATTTCTTCATCAATGCGGTGAATTTAGTAGCGAGAAATTAATTCCGTCTAATTCCGGCCAAATAAAAAATTTCGTGTTTTCTCAAATTTAGCAAGGCTAACCCCTTGCCATTTTGCTCGGCGAAAAAGATGCGAAAATATTATTGAAGTCAGAGCCGAAAGTTTTTGCTCATTTTCGAATGTTTAGAGCATTTTGAATGGAACGGAGTTTAAATTGGATCGATACATTGATTGGTTTTGCTATAATCGAAGTTTGAGTGTTTTTAAAAATCCGCTTCTAATTACTATAATGTGCTCCCTGTAGTTAACTCGCCCATAATTTCTTCATCAATGGGGTGAATTTAGTAGCGAGAAATTAATTCCGTCTAATTCCGGCTAAATAAAAAATTTCGTGTTTTCTCAAATTTAGCAAGGCTAACCCCTTGCCATTTTGCTCGGCGAAAAAGATGCGAAAATATTATTGAAGTCAGAGCCGAAAGTTTTTGCTCATTTTCGAATGTTTTGAGCATTTTGAATGGAACGGAGTTTAGATTGGATCTATACATTGATTGGTTTTGCTATAATCGAAGTTTGAGTGTTTTTAAAAATCCGCTCCAATTACTATAATGTGCTCCCTGTAGTTAACTCGCTCATAATTTCTTCATCAATGCGGTGAATTTAGTAGCGAGAAATTAATTCCGTCTAATTCCGGCCAAATAAAAAATTTCGTGTTTTCTCAAATTTAGCAAGGCTAACCCCTTGCCATTTTGCTCGGCGAAAAAGATGCGAAAATATTATTGAAGTCAGAGCCGAAAGTTTTTGCTCATTTTCGAATGTTTTGAGCATTTTGAATTGAACGGAGTTTAGATTGGATCTATACATTGATTGGTTTTGCTATAATCGAAGTTTGAGTGTTTTTAAGAATCCGCGTCTAACTACTATAATGTGCTCCCTTTAGTTAACTCGCCCATAATTTCTTCATCAATGGGGTGAATTTAGTAGCGAGAAATTAATTCCGTCTAATTCCGGCCAAATAAAAAATTTCGTGTTTTCTCAAATTTAGCAAGGCTAACCCCTTGCCATTTTGCTCGGCGAAAAAGATGCGAAAATATTATTGAAGTCAGAGCCGAAAGTTTTTGCTCATTTTCGAATGTTTTGAGCATTTTGAATGGAACGGAGTTTAGATTGGATCTATACATTGATTGGTTTTGCTATAATCGAAGTTTGAGTGTTTTTAAAAATCCGCTCCAATTACTATAATGTGCTCCCTGTAGTTAACTCGCTCATAATTTCTTCATCAATGCGGTGAATTTAGTAGCGAGAAATTAATTCCGTCTAATTCCGGCCAAATAAAAAATTTCGTGTTTTCTCAAATTTAGCAAGGCTAACCCCTTGCCATTTTGCTCGGCGAAAAAGATGCGAAAATATTATTGAAGTCAGAGCCGAAAGTTTTTGCTCATTTTCGAATGTTTAGAGCATTTTGAATGGAACGGAGTTTAAATTGGATCGATACATTGATTGGTTTTGCTATAATCGAAGTTTGAGTGTTTTTAAAAATCCGCTTCTAATTACTATAATGTGCTCCCTGTAGTTAACTCGCCCATAATTTCTTCATCAATGGGGTGAATTTAGTAGCGAGAAATTAATTCCGTCTAATTCCGGCTAAATAAAAAATTTCGTGTTTTCTCAAATTTAGCAAGGCTAACACCCTTGTCATTTTGCTCGACGAAAAAGATGCGAAAATATTATTGAAGTCAGAGCCGAAAGTTTTTGCTCATTTTCGAATGTTTTGAGCATTTTGAATGGAACGGAGGTTACATTGGATCTATACATTGATTGGTTTTGCTGTAATCGAAGTTTGAGTGTTTTTAAAAATCCGCTTCTAATTACTACTCGTATAATGTGCTCCCGGTAGTTAACTCGCCAATAATTTTGTATCATAGACATAAATTTTTGCTCAAGTTTTCGTCATGGAACGGGTCTATTTCTTATCGTCTTTATGGCGAAATTTAACATTTTTTGAGAGCCTTGTTATTGAAACTATGGGAACACCCAACAGTTGGGAACATGTTGAGTAAAATCACGTCCAACTTTAAGAAAAACTTTAGCCTCGTGAAATTTGCAAAACAAATTGGTGATGATTTCACTAATCATGATGGAGGGCCTGAATCCGCCGGCGAGAACGTAAATGAACGTATAGGCACTGCGAATTTGTGTGCAACCAAAAATTTAACTCGGATATCGAAACCACTTGACATCATAAAAAATAAATTGAATTATTTACATTTACACGTCTAATGCGTGTCAAGTTTAATTTTATCGAAGCCCTCGAAACAAAAAACACTGATAACGACGGCGCTTAAAAACGTTACGCTTATGTTAATATATAACGCTTTTGATATTTAATTTGCTTTTTTTTTTGTTTACTACATACCGAGATGGATTATCGATAAGTGCGTGTAAAACATGCCGGTAAGTGGATGGATCACTCGAAATGCGCGGCTAATACAACTTATCGAAAATTCATCCAAAATTTATCTATATATTGATAATTCGATATTGTAATAATCATTTAATTTGATGTTAACGTCCGAACAAAAAAAAAATTGTTCCGAATTTTTTTGAAGATTGTACAAATATTTTCCATAACTCAAACTGTCAAGTCAAAATTTCGTTTTATACTTTCACCATAATTTATAATTTAATTTTAATTATTTTTTTTATTTTATTTTCCATTTTTTTTTTTAAATATATAATTTTTAATAATAAAATTTATATATACACACACACACTCACTCACGAAAATAATTAAAAATATAAATAAAAAAAAATATAAAAATAAATTAGCGGAATTACGAACAATTGGTTTATGTGATGCAACTGGTAGTGAACTATCGATACAACATCTTGATATAAATTCCAAGGAAAATTTTCTAAGTAGCAGTAATAATAATAATAATAATAATAATAGTAAAAATAATAGTAATAATAGTAATAGTAATAAAACAGGACAAAAATATAGTCGATTTTTAATGCCGCCCGGTCATCAACGATATTGTAGCAATCGGCAGCTGTTGCCCGATGAGGACCAACCAACCGTCGAAGATCGTTTAACCAAAAGTGATACTAGCATCAGCGTTAATAATTTCGTAAACGATAATGATAGAAAAAATTATGAAATAAATTTTCGTGATATAATATTAGATATTAATAATATTAGTAATAGATTAGAATTGGAATTAAATAAACCAAAGTCGGGCAATAATAAACTATTTAATAGAAAAGGTTCAACCAAGCATAATCCAAATAATATTATAAAAATAAATAATAGTAATAATAATTATAGTAATACCGATACAAGTAATAGTAATAATAGTTTTTTAATTAACGATAAGCAACTTTCAATTCCAACAATAAATTATTTACGAGCATCGGATGCGGCCGTCGCACGCAGCAAATCATTTCAAGGAACCAGCCTCACCGACGACGAATTCGCCCAAATACAATCTTATTGGAAAAATTCACGCTATTATCGTAATCGTACCGTGCCGCATTTTAAAATATATGCAGACGACGATGATGATGATGATGATGACGATGATGAGCATGATGATGAAGATGATGATAACGATATACTCAAAGATAGTACATACAATTTAACAAAACCTGAACGACCATCGAATGTAGCAACCGCATCGAATTATGGAAGCATCGTGTCGATACGAAGTAAACCGGATAGTGTCCCAAGTGGCCATATAATGGGTCGGATCATGCGAAGAATGAGAAATATTTCCTTGGGATGGCGAAAATCAAGATGTAAAGTTCACAGAGGTGAATTAATTTATAAATGTTAATTTTTTTTTTAATTTTTTATCTTTTGTTTTTTAGTTTTTTTTTTCATTTTTTTTTTTTTTTGAGAATTTTTTTTTTGTTTTTTTACTTTTTTTTAATTTCCCAAATACAATTTTTGTGTAGGCTATATTTATACTTAACTAAGCGTCTGTGTTGTGATTTATCTGTAATATACAATAATATACTATACACCGTTTTTAACAAAATGCTCATGCAGCATGAAGAATGGTTCATTTTTTCAGTATAACACCAATACACTAATCAAATTATGTTATTTCTTTAAGTGTTTTGAATATTAACCGTTTAACTTTAACTATTTATATTCATAATATTATGATATGATATTTATGTGATATGCAAATTTAACATTTTACATTTTTTGATATTTTTCTACCCGATTTTACAGCACGAAGTATATCCGAAGAGTTTAGTAGTGGTGACGCAGCTGCCCGTTTTCGAGATGACGATTATATGTCTAAAACAGAAAGTGCTAATATGGGAAGTACTCATTCAAAATCGGATTCAACCCATAAATCCGATAAAGATAAAGATAAGAAGGACAAAGAAAAGGAAGATAAAGATGAAGGTTTGTATGCTGCTTAACAATTTTTGGTATTGACGTAGCAACATTTAGGCTAACCGAGTGTGCTAAATTATATAGTAATAACTGTATCGCCAGGCCACTGTTTCAGCACAGTTAATAAAACCAATTTTTAAATTTGTATAAATTTACGAAAATTTCTTTGCGTATACTATCACGACAGATTTTACTGTCGTGATACTATCACATACTTTTATCTAGTTTATGCTGCGAAAATTAGAAGTGTTTTTCTAAAATACTTATGTTCCTGTTGCTGTCTAATTCGTAGTATAGTATCCTGACAGTATCATTTATCCCAATAGTGAAAACGTGTTAGTAGTATGCATTGCAAAAATGATTGCATAAAATTACTGATAGTTGTGACAGTCTCGACCCTGTTACAGACAGCTAATTATTTAATATTCCATGTCCGCTTATGACATAAAATAACTCGTGACTTGTAAAATTTAATTTGTTATTAATTGTAGAGATGTTGTCTCTAATTTAAAGATAAATCTAATTTAAATTTAATGATGGAAATTGTTAAAAATTTAAAATTAAAGAATCCTAATAATTCTAATAAAGTATGGGCCATCTATTGGGTTGTTTTTAAATCATAGGCTATGGCATCACTTTTTTGAACGATTTGCTTGAAATTTTACACCTTGAGGAGCGTTTCGAAATTTTGAAAACTAATTTTCAAAATCAGTGTTGTGTAGCTGAAGCTGTGCGAATTTTGAAAATGGGGCCGTGAAAGAGCACCGCTAAAGTGAAATTGGTGAGAAAGGCTTGCTATTGGATGACAGAAGTCGTCCTCGAGTTCGGATAGTGCGCACGCCTGAGAATATTGCGGCTGTGGTCCATAGTGTAGGACAAAATCCCTCGAGAAGAATACTTCACAAAGACCTCGTATTATTCGCCTACAAGGTCCAGGTGATTCAGCAGTTAAAATCAAATGACCATCCTCTTCTTTCTATATCAGTTATCTGCGTGGGCCATAAGCCAGCTACGTAATCACGTCGATTTCGGTAGAAAAATCATATTTTCAGATGAAGCGCATTTCCATTTCGGGGGCTCTGTAAACAAGCAGAACTGCGAAATAGCCACACGTAATCGCAGAGAAGCCAATGCACTGTTTGGTGTGGACTTTGGAGTTGTGGCATAATTGGTTTTCGTCCAACCGACTTTTTATGGCCTCAAATCGACGCTATGAATCTGAACAACCATTATTTTCAACAAGATGGCGCCACATGTCATACAAACCGACCGATAATCAACCTGCTGCCCTCCAAATTAGACAACCATGACAGCCGTTTTGGATATGTCAATTGGCTTGCATGGAACTGCGATTTGGCGCCATTGGCCTTTTTTCTATAAGGTTTCGTTAAGGATAGATGTTATGCGGATAATCCAGAGACAATTCCAGCTCTAAAACATAGCATTGCGATAGTTATTCGCGAAATAGGCACCGAAATCATCAAAAAAGTTCTTAAAAACTAGACTCACTGGATGGCTTATTGTAAGGCCAACAAAAGGAGCTACATGGACGAAATTGTTTTAGCCCACTCTTTAAAACAAGCCACGCTGTATAAAATGTTTAATATTTTAACAGACGTTAAAGACTGACCAAGTTTAAGAAAATAAAATGTTTACTGCGTGGGGCTGCCCGCGTGCCTATTGAGCACTAACACGCTCAACCTTGTGCTTCGCTCTGCACCGCTGCATAAATTAAAAGTTTAAATTGTTCTACTTCAAATTAAAGGAATAATCTAATGACACGAAGCTTTATTATACTCGGGGATGTATTACTACAAAAACAATAAATTAAGATGCACAAATGAAATGCGTGTTTCAAGGGCTCCAATGCAATGTACTTCTGTAAACAATGTTAAAGGATTTGTTTAGATCAACAAAAACATGCAGATTTTGATCCTTCGAAACACGCGAGCAAGCTATGTAGAGTTGACTATGTGAGAAACATTGTGTGCCAAAATAAATACCTGCTACTTTTAGGAGTTGATCCTGTGATTTATTTATGATCAAAAAATCGCAACCTTTCACGGAAATTGCAGACGGCGTAGTATCAGAGCATTTTCTCCCTTGGCTTCTCTGGTCAAAATTGTGCCCATCACTAAGTGTCTTTTGAGTTCGACGACACGTAACCTGGTGCCATTGCATAATCGCGGTGCGTCCAGGTTACGCATCAGTAAAACCGACACACCAACAGACGGCACCCAAGACAGCTCCAAAGAGTTCAAGAACAGGGATTTGTTTTAAACTGACTCGTTTTTCTCTCAACCAATTTCCATCGTGAATGTTTCGTTGTAAATCCGGGAAAACATTAGCAATGAGCTCGTCTTCCGAACGTAACAACAAGACGAAATTGGTTAGTGAAATGAACCTCTTCATCTGCATCCATTCGACCTCCACCTCTCTAGTTTCTCTGCGTATGCACTGAACTCAAAATCACTGAACAACTGTACTCGCGTGTTTGTAGTGAGGTACAGCTGTTCAACCTTAGTTCATTAAAGTAACGCTTTTAAACATGCGTTAATTTTGTCCGTTGGAGTTCCTTTGGCGGCCTCTGCTCACCAGGTTGAGAGATAATTTAAATTTAAATACGAGACGAGGGAACAGCGATTGCCACATATTGATCTCTACTGAAAATTGAGCAAAACTGTTTTGTCTGTACTCCCAGTTTGAGGTACTGGGAGAGAAACACTTTCACCTTTCTCAACACGTTATAATATTTTGTGGTAAGCTTCTCTTTGCTCAGGCAGCAGCCGCGGCACATTTCAGGTCATTAGCCAAATCGCTGGAAAGCTCGGCACTACGCTATGGTGTACACAGACCAAAGTAGGCTAGCTTCTTTCCGATTATGGTGCTTAATTGAAGCAAAAATCATCGATTGGTTCGTCCCTGATAACCTATGCGAGATATACTCTGATAAGGCAGCTTTGTACTTGTCCTTTAGCTGAAGTGGGCTGAACAAACCGCAAGTGCATATCAATATGGTGAATAGCTTACTTATATTTTCGCTGGCGATTGACATAACACTGCCACTTCCGTCGTAGCATCACAGTGATTGTCGTTTTCCAATAACCCAAATTTTTAAACCCCGTATTACAGTTAGCAGCATTCTTCAACAATAACACTCAAAGTTGCTGACGTGGATAGTGTATATGCGGCCGAGAGCGTCCTCCGCCTTTATAACTGTTCAGCCCTCGAACGGTGTCCCTTGTAATCGATGCTCCACTCTCTATCTCCCCGACGCATTCCAGATGTAGTAGCGAAGTAGTTCAGCGTAATAACACATTTTTGCCATAATTTTGGAACAACAGCAAGAATGCTGTAAGAGTTTTACTATGTGGTATCGCACGTCTTTTTCTAAAATTATCATCGATGAAATAAACTCGCTCTCCATTGGCCAGATGCACCTCCAGGTGTGTCAATAATGGCGATCAATATTGGCATCCCCTTGGTGTCGGGCGTTGAAAATAGCCTGGGCAATCCTTTTGTTTTTAGAGTTACAGAACTCTACATTGATGTAAGAGTTGAACATTATCGACAGGCGTGGGTAATAAGGGACTCGCCAGCTGTTGTCTATCACGATTTCCTGCATCCGGCCTCTGATTCCTATCGTCGTTTCACGGCCGCCTTCTTCTGGTAGAAAAGAAAACATACGCCTGTACACATGATATTCATTCTCGTTGGTTTAAGTACATTTTGAAAGCGCCTTAGTGATGACGGATTTTGGGCAGCACAAGGACCGTGAGTCATATTCTCAGCCACTGTATAATATAGCTGTTTGTTATTTTCTAGGTTTGGAATCTCAGTCTTTATTAGGTCATCGATTTGGTTGGCAAAGCTCTCGACATACGATCATATGATAGGCATAGATGTCCTTGCACGATAGTTTTATGTTTGTAATGGGACGTGTGGTAACTAAATTCACCTGAAGGATATCGAAGCTATCAACCTCATGGCGTCATAAAATCTGTGCGTGTCTGGGACTATAGTAAGCATGCCGTCCCGTCATACACATGCAGCACTATGTCCCGAGATGAAGCTTCGTCGATTGCTGACGAGCCGACCACCACAGTCGCTATTTTAGTAAATATTGCAGTTGTTACTGTGCCATTTTACTGTGGAAAGAAAGAGCAATCCTCCTTATTGGCGATTTCCAATAAATTAGTTGCCATCTGGTAAAAAAACGCGAACCGCAGTTTACTATGAAGCAAGTGGGGTTATAACTGTCAAAACAGTGTATAAGACAATTCTCGTCCCCTTATAGACGTAGAACCAACGCTATCTACATTGATTGAATGAAAAAGAAATTTGTGGACTCAAAATGTTTGACATTCGAGGCGAATACGCCATTTATTTCCACGAACTATTTCTTAAAATAACCAAAAAAATAAAATTAGCAAGGTTTAGGACAAACACTTATCAACCCCCACTAAGCGTACTTTTGGGTTAATAAGGATGCAAACTAACTGAAGATCACCATTCTTTGCAAATTAATAGATGCTAAGGTTGTTTAATATGCTCAAACCTCAATTCGGTAAATTTTCGTTGTGAGCGGTTTTCCGTAATATTTTTCCATGGCCTAGAAAAACCCCCGCCGATTACTACAGTAAGTTCAACAAGAGCGTGTACGGCTTAAACTATAGGAACAAATATGGACGGGGCTTAAACCGGTTTTATATTTATTCTTCTTTGACGCTCTAAAATAAAAGACGCTCTCTCTAGTTTAACTGTAACTGTTTCGCGGATAAATTATGTACATCCGAAAGGACCAAAAATGTCGGTTGCAAGTACAGCAAAATATATAAAAAAGGCGAAAACATTTGTACAGAAGTAGATTACACATTATTCAATGTATAAAAATGTTCGCTAACGCTGGATGCAGGTGTGAAAAATAGGCAAAAAAGAATATTATTATATCAAAAACAACCAGTGCTAACACAAAAACACGTTGAAAAGCGACAACACTGGGATAATGAAGATATAAACAAAGATTGGACGAATGTTGTGTTTACCGATGAGTCATTCTTTTGGAGTTTCAATGTTAAAAGGCGGGTTTGGACAACTAAGCAAAAAAAGGATTGTCCGAACTGATAAGCACCCGCCCAAGCTCCATGTATGGGGATGCTTCACCAAGCAAGATTTTGGAAAATTAATCGTTTTCACACGGATTCTAAACGCATTTTTCATGAATAAAATTTATGCAGGAGGTTTTCTACCACCTGCCCGGAATCGGTTTGGAGTGGGGAATTTTAACTGGATCATGCAAGAAAGCAACGAACAGAAACACCATAGCATACTCCGTTCGGAATTAAACTCAAAAACGAGATCACAACATTGGATTGGTCATCTCAGTCATTTAACCATTTGATCCATCCAGCGCGAGTCGTCCGAAAGTTTTGGAAAAATGTATCACCACAGTATGCAGAAAATTTGGTTGATAGTATGGATAAAAGGTGCCAGACAATTATTAACAGTAATGGTGATAGCGTCAAAGAAACGACAATAAACTTTCATAATAAAAACAAGACAAAATCGTAGTTTCATTTTTACTTAGTTTTTTGCCGTACACGCTCTTGTTGCATCTACTGTAAGTGTACTTTCGTATTATCATGGATCCAAATTAAACGAAAATCACCATCACTTGAAAAATCAAGTAGGAATACGATAAATTTACATTGTGGGCGATTTTCCATAAAAATTTCTCAGATCCTAGAAATAAAAAACACCAAATGAACTATTCCATTTAAATAGCCCCTATAACTTTCAAAAGATGGTGACTTTCGGTTAGTTTGTTTTCTTAATCCGATTGTACACCTAGTAGCTGGTGGAAAATTTAATGAAAACCCGCTTACAACGGAAATTTACCGAATTGAGATTTGAGCATAATAAACACCCTTAGCCCCTATAACTTTTCAAGGGATGGTGATTTTAAATTGGTAAAGATTCTTATTATCTCGAATGTCCCTTAAGACATTCTAAGGTGGGGGATTTTTCTAGGATCTAGGAAAATTTTATGAAAAAAAACGTCATAGTTATTTATGACAGTCGTGTTAATAAACTATCTGGATAGTAAATTATTATATTTAAATGATGCCTGTCCTGGCGATATAGAATTAAGATTTAACATTTACTCGGTTGGGCTGCGCCATGTTGTGACAATTTTATACCAATTCAACAAAAAATATTAAAATTTTAATTTGATAACATTTTTCAGAAACATTGAAAGTATTCGATGGAAACTGTTCAGTGCGCCGAAAAATATTTAGAGTTATCACTGTACCTAGAACATGTAATCTAGAACATTTATTAACTGTAGCTTTACGAGCTTTCCATATAGCAAAGGATCACAGCGTAAGAGTAAAATAATTCTAAGATTAAAATTTACCCCACCAAAAAATGCTAATAATTTTATTTTTGATTACAGTTATTTTATTTAACCGATATGTACGCACCTGGTGGAGAAGAAATAAGATTACAAGATCCTGCTCCTGTTCTTAGTTTACATAGAATCGAAGGAAAACGTTTGGCAATTTTTCTTCGTTTTAAGTAAGTTAATTTATAAGAGTTTCCGCTTACAACAGTTCCTAATTCCATCGTATAAATTTTATTAATTACAGGGATAAAGAAAATGAGAAAGGTACGGTCCGCGTGTATCCAGGCAAATTACAACTCCATATGGAAGAATCATTTGTAACATTACCGGTCGATAATGATACAACTGTTAAAGATTTAATACGCGAAGCGCTTAACAAATTTGATTTACAAGACAATCCAATCGAAGATTATCGTTGTTCCGAAGTGTTATTAGATCGTGGTGTTACCGAACGTGTACTCGGATGGAACGAGCGGCCATGGGAAATAATGAAACAATTGGGCAAGGATTCAATTAGGCAAATGGAACTAATGCGATTTTATTTGCAACACAAACAAGATCCGCATGGTCCTAATTTAGCATTGTTCGTTGGTAATTTACCGCCGGGTTTGTCGCAACGAAATTATGAACAAATGCTATTGGAATTTTTAAGTGGCGAAAATAAATTTTCAAGTATTGGTCCAATTTATTATGAATATGGATCGGTTGTTATTACATATGAAGATGCTGAGAAAGCGGTAAGTTTTCTTTATAGTACGCAAGTGCTACAATGTACTATAATTAATTTAATTCCTTTATAATGTGCAGGTAAACGCATTTTATACGTTACGAGATAGTAAATACGAAGAAAAACATCTCCTGGTACTACTTCTTCCAAATATTGAACCGAGCATGGTACCACAGGGTGTTCAACCGCTTTTAGTTTTTGTTAATGTAAAATCGGGTGGATGTCAAGGTTTAGAATTAATATCTAGTTTTCGAAAATTACTCAATCCCTATCAAGTTTTTGATTTGGATAATGGAGGACCGTTGCCTGGGTAAATCAATATAATTTCATCGCTGTGAAGTTGGCCCAACATTGTATCCTAAACTATCGCGATATACAAATACAAGGGAATCTCTTCGTATAACATCCCAAATATAAGGCTATATTAGATCTAAATGGTGTTCTTTAGAATTGTAACGTTCTTATAGCAACGAGTAACACCCTATTTCTTACCCATAATACTGCAGTTATTGATGAGTCTGGTAGCATTTGAATAATTCGGCCAAATCATTTCTCATTTCTTCGGGGTCATATACATACCATACATAGCTAATTCCGTGGCCACATCTATACATAAGGTTCAGAGGTATAGATGCGGGAACGGATACAGCGATGTATGTGACCCGAAATGGTCAAATTGATATTTAATTGTCTTTTGGATGTTTAAGTTAAACAAAATATTTTTTTCCTTTATCTCCGATTTAGGAGCATAGCGCATCTACAAGACTGAACAATCTCATACTCTATTATTGGTCCTCCTACTTTCATCTTCTCTTTTGGATTCCACTCTAACGACATTCTTGTTCTATCATTGGCTTTTTCGATAATGGCACGCTCAATGTCGTTCTGTTTTGTTTGCCGCAGAAGTTTTTCGTTAGTGATTTTGTTGAGCAGTTATCAGCCGTCAAAGGCATTTGTTTAGAAACACCGGTAGTGTTTTTGTATTGTCACAGTAGTACTGACTTTAACCAGGTATTGAACATTCGTAGCTTTGTGTTTCTTGGTAGGACAGATGCATTCCAGATTTTATGTAACAAATTGAACCAGATTGTCCAGATCTTCGATGGTCTTATGGTTCATGGATATTGATGCGTGAATGCTCGTGTTCATTCTCATTGCACTTGCAACTGATGCTAATGTTGAGACCGACTTCCTTTATAAATCTGATGACTTTGGGATGCTGCTGCATCTGTTCAGATCATTGAGTTGACTTGTTGGGTTCCACTGGATGCCGTTTGACGTTTTAATATCTAGTTTGCGTATCTGGCTTTCAAGTAACATTAGGAACAGTAGTGTCAACGGTATACAACCTTTTCCTGATTCATCGAGTGTTATCGCGAAGTGCCTTTCTGATTATTTCTGTTGATGTAATCGAATTCGCGTTCCAAGTTCACGAAGAGTAGGTCTAGTGGTGAGCAGCTTCGCTGGAATGTTCGATAATGATACGAATTGAGTTGATGTGGTCTGTACAGCATCGTCCTGTCCTGGTTCCCACTTCTTTGGCTGATGAGATTTGATTGTTCGTTATAGTTACCATAAGGAAGCTCATTATTGGTTGTCCTCGAAGATTCTTTCCATCTACTTAGCTTTGTAGTTAGGACTTGACCGAAAGAATCCTTTATTGGTGATAAGTTTGTAAATTTTCTGGGGACTTCTCTCCCTCTATCTCTGCAGTCTCGAGAATGTCTACAATGTGTTTTATGCGATCGTTTCTTGCCATTTTCTTTATTTGCTAGATGATCTTCATCATTTATGTTTTTTCGATTTTCCGCCATATTTTCATGACAAAGTTGTAAGTTTTGTCCTAGTGTATTGACATATGCTTTTTCTACATGTTCCCTTTTCTGGTTGACCTCGACGTTGAATTTGATTTTATTAATTTTTGAACAATAACCTCACTGCTGGTTTAACCTTAAAGAAACAAGATATGGCTGAAACCAAAAATTTACGTAATTCATAAGTGAAGAAATTCATGTTTTGCTGAAGGAGACGAATTAGTTGTTGTACTCGAAATTTACGAACGATAGAGAAATTTAATTACCGGTAAAAAGTTACAGTGAATGCCACATTTTTAGTGGTGTATTAAGTGTTTATTTGTACTTCCAAACAAGGAACGTTTAAGACAACGTTCTTTGCATGGTTTCAGCATATTTTTCTGTGCTACCAATTGTGGATGTTACTATGGCGGTGTTTTTATTACATTCATCCCATGTTCCTAACAAAACCTATAAATCCGGAAGGTTGAAACGACCGGTTATTATAGGTAACGAGTTCTGCTGCTAATCCACTTCATTTTTTGGATCGATTTTTAAAATACTTGCTGTAAAATGAACTATGACGAATTAATCTCGTTTCTAAAATTGTTGGTGTGTGAACAGATTTTACATGTCAAATTTGGAATGATCTAATGATGTTTGGATGGCTATTATATGACTGTCGTATATGTTCGCGATGTCCCTCCGTTTTGTGTGACTTCTTTATCTTTTAACGAGTTCTGTGTTGATATACCCTGTATTCAAGATACTGTTCCAACTGCTATCTGCTCAATGTGTTTTCTTCATTTGCATGTGGTGGGCAGGTGCGTTGGCGCAACTCTTAGATAAAGGCCTCATACATTTTCGAAAGGTTATTTCTCCACTCGATTGTTGTAATTAGTTGTTGATCTGTATTTTTATATTTTAGATACACACAGACCCTTTAATTTACATCAATTTTTGTTTCCAGATATCTTATGGTTTTTCATTGTTCTAAACCTTTTTATAATAAATAAATAATTATAATATAACTCCCCGTACCAGAGTTGCTTCATTTTCTGATTCAATAGCGTGTCCAATTCCATCTTTTTCGACTGATGCCTGTTGTTTTGTGGCGGCGAATTATTATTTTGTTGCTGTTATTGAAATGTATTTGGTGATCAACAGGTGGGTGATCTCAAAAGACAAATGTTGGAGTAGACAGTTTGCGTTTAAGTTTGTTGGAGCTATGTCTATAGTTTTTTGTTTATTAATAGGTTACCACGGATGGGGTCTATTAATTTTCCTTTATTCTGCTTTATTTTTACATAAAAGATCGCCGTTGTGAAATTAGCCCAGAATTTCATCCCAGAAAAATAAAAAATGTCATCGAGTAACACTAAAACAGTAATGATCGTTCAATCTCGAAATTTTATTCAAGCCCAGAAATTGAATTCAAATTTTAAATATTAAAATTAAAAATTATGTAAAAAAATAAAAATTTAAATTAAAAGAACTGTAAGAGCAAAGTGTGGTCGGATCATTGATTCTCGGTAATAACGTAATATTTTCTACTTAACGTAGCAGCGACTAGATGTGCCGCAAATGTCAAAAAATTTCCGTTTCAGGCCCGTCGTACACTTGAGGTATTTTTTTTTAGCAAAGTGAACTATGTTTTGAGATCACAGCTTCTCGGTTTACTTTGCAAAGCCTAAATCAGTGAAACCGAATTCGTGAAGCTTAGCTCAAGCCACTCGTGCACACCTCGCTCATTTCCTGGGTTGACCCTTAAATTTATCTAAAATGTTTCTCTTATTTGAGTTTTGGAAACCAAAACGGGAAGCTATAAAATGAAAACATAGCTCACATCAGTCAAAAACATAGCTTAAGTAAGCAACGGGTCTTAGAACGGTTGATTTTAGTCAATGCATTATCGATTTTCTAAAATAACGAAGAGCTATTGGTCGTGCTCTAAAACAAGCTCTAGTTTTAATTTCAAACCGATTTGCATGTTGTGAACAGAGCTATGATAGGTTGGGTCAGTATGGTATCAATTTTTTTTAATATCCAAAGGGATTCGGCCTGGCATGGCTTGGTGTTTTCAGAGGCCAGTAACGGAATGTATTATATACGATACTAGCCTGGTGTGTCTTGGTGCAATGTAGGTCAGTAAAGCTAGCTGTGATTTCAATTTGAACAGAATATTCATATTGAACTAAGACATACCAAGACGAATCCCTTTGGATATTATAGGAACTTGATACCACAATGACCCAAGCCATCGTAGTTCTGTTCACAACATACAAATCGGTTTGAAATTAAAACTAAACCTAGTTAGTACAACCTTGTTTTGAATAGAATACATTCCGTTACTCGCCTCCGATATATCTGGACAGACCAGGCCGGTTTTTGGATTCCAATTAAAACTTTTATTATTTTTACATAATTTTTAATTTTAATATTTAAAATTTGAATTCAATTTCTGGGCTAGAATAAAATTTCGAGATTGAACGAAATTACCATATTAAATTCTGGGCTGGGATATAATTGTAGTTTTAGTGTTACCCGATGGTATTTTTTTAATTTTGCTGGGATGAAATTCTGGGTTTATTTACAAAGATGTTATTTATAGTTAATAATGGCTGCTGCTTAAGCAGTTTACAGAAAATAGAAAAAATATAACAAATGTAAAAATTTAATATTAACTTTACTATTTGGGCTAACTTCACATAAATTGTATGTTGTACTTTATACATAATTTACTAACATTTCACTAACATTTGATGCAGGCTGTATGTATTTCGACATATAAAAGATTATAAAATATTAGTGTGCGGTGGTGATGGAACAATCGGATGGGTGTTACAATGTTTAGATAATGTTGGCCAAGATTCGGAATGTTCGAGTCCACCGTGTGCAATCGTACCACTTGGAACAGGTAATATTTTTTCTGTGCACACGGGTACTTAGAGAAATTAAAAATGATTTTAAATTTACTATAGGGAATGATTTAGCGCGTGTACTACGATGGGGTCCCGGTTACACGGGCGGTGAGGATCCATTAAATTTACTGCGTGATGTCATCGATGCAGAAGAAATTCGGCTTGATCGTTGGACCGTTGTATTTCATCCGGAAGACAAACCAGAGGACTCAGCGCAGAAAGCGCCATCAAATTCAGCCGGTAAGAAGAAGAAGGTCCACCAAGCACAGCCATCACAGAATCAACAACATCATCATGCGGCCATTACTACGACACAAACACAAGGTCATTTGATGTCGAAATTATTTTGCAATTCAAAAACAAAATTATTATTATTTTTTTTTTGTATAAAAATTTATTTTTTTAAATTTAATTCGAAAATTAATTAAATTAAAAAAAATATATAAATAAATAACGTTTTTAGCGTTTTTCGTATTACACGATCAAAAACACTAAAAAAAATTATGAATTTATAAATTAAACCAAAAATTATAAAATACCAATAATTAATTATTATTTAGTTTTCTTATAATTTTCTTAATTCTATAATTTATTTATTTATTTACTCCTTTTTTTTATACATAT
Source organism: Nephrotoma guestfalica (assembly GCA_963691935.1). Classification (NCBI taxonomy): domain Eukaryota; kingdom Metazoa; phylum Arthropoda; class Insecta; order Diptera; family Tipulidae; genus Nephrotoma; species Nephrotoma guestfalica. The sequence continues at coordinate 288,241,934 of OY829913.1, read as the reverse complement.
TGTTTATAAATGAGAATACCAATGAAAATGCTGCGTTGTGTTTATTATATTAATGCATGCTGTAATCGGATCGAAACCATTAATTGGGCTACATTCTATACATATTTTAGTATTATTTTATTTTGTGTATATATTCGTACTAAATTGTGTTCGTAATGTACGCGATTTAATCGGCTAGAAACTTACTGCTTTTTGTTATTTCCCACCACTCTTACACCTAATTCTATATAAAATAAATTAAAATCACAAATCCGATTACAGTTTATAAATATATAAATATTCGTTCGTAAAATGGCTGCTGCAGAGTATGACCGTTATTATTATATTATACATTTTATTATATTATTACATTTTTATTTTTTAAATGCACTTTTAATTTTTTGTTTGTGTCTTTTAACTATATTATTAATTTTATTAACCAAATTATAATTTTAAATATAATGAATATTTATAATAATCTTAATCTTAAACATAACAAAATATTTATCCAACTTTTAAAAATATTTATTAGTTGCATGCCTTCTATCTATCTATTTAAAATATTGTTCTAAAATTTAAGTTTTAGTTTAATCTTTCGACTAAATTTTATAAAATTTTATTTCATTTTAACGAAATTTTAAAATGGCGGAATAATTTACGTATTTAAATTCAATTTCTTCTCTCTAAAACACGTTACTTCTATGTCTCTCTTATAACTGAAATTAATTGTCATAACTTAGAATCTACATTTAGGATGAATGATTTTTATTTGTTTTATACTGAAACACTTGTTTACTTTACATAAAATCGTTATATTTAATACAAATAAAAATTTAAATTTAAATGTTTACCGTTGATTAAATATTTAACACTGAACCAAGGTTAACTTTAACCTATACAATTGTTATACACATTATTTGTAATGAATACACCGTTTAATATTGCACATTGTGCGACTATTTGTTAATTCAATCTGAGCTCCGCTGCCAAAAATCACGTTGGCGGCCATTATGAAATTTTTCCGATTTCGGAAAATATGAATCGCAGCGGATATGCCTATTATGAAACATTTACGAAATGTCAAATTTACAAAACAAAATAATATAATTTTTCATTTTGTTTTATGCTACTCAAAACCTCTTAATATTCCTCTATATTCTCTTAATATAGACTCTTATTTTTCGAAATCGAAAATTTTTTATAATAGGGCCCAGTTTCTTAATGCGTAATTCGACGGCATTTGTTATGTTCAAAACAATTGAGAAATAATATTAATAAAAATAAAACAGGAGAGAGAATGTTTTATCTGCTCAAAAATTGATACTATGGAACCCGAGAAACAAACCATACAACCGACATCTGCAAGGCGAAAAGATGTCGACTTTCATACTTTTATAGCAAGAAGATGTTGCAAGACATCGCATTACAGATTTATCGTTTTGTTTCACTTTTGCCATAGGTTTCATAACTATAGTTTCGAGTTAACCATGATTTCGTTGTAATGTGTCATGCCTAATCATGAAACATAGTTTCGGAATGAGATATTTTTTCTCATCCCGAGGCATTTTTGTACTCCCAACGCCAAATACAGCAAAAATAGAGGTTCCTGACACTAATAGTTTACCAAGCAAATCTAGTTTCCTTTGAGTTTTATATTTGTCATTCCGCCATTCCACACTTTGATTCTTTCGTCGTGATTCTTCCCTCGTTTCCTTCCCCTGAACCAACAAACTGTTTTTAGTTTGTAGGTAAAGGGGAAGGAAATGAGGAAAGAATCACGACGAAAGAATCAAAGTGTGGAATGGCGGATTGAGATATTTAGTTGACGGGAATAAATTTTTTCTTTTATGTCAATATAAAAGTCATTTCTGACAATTTAAATGTCAATTGTCGATGTCAAATGCCAATCTTGTCATTTTTGTCAATACCTACTCCATTACTATTTAAAAACAAACGAGAAGACTAAAGAAATTGTAGTGCGTCTTGAGTTCTCTTTTAGGAGATCATGATCTCGAAACTATATAGTTATGAAACCAGTAGCCTATATATGCCATTACACATCCTGTGTCATTTTAGTGCTCACAACGCCGAATTACTCAAAAATGGAGGTTCTCGACACTAATTGTGTACAAAAAGAATCTAGTTTACTTTGAGTTTTTTGTTTGGCATTGAGACATGTATTTAGATGGTGGGAACAGTTTTTTTCTGGTCTGTTACTATAAAAGTCAGTTCTGACAATTCAAAAGTAAATTGAATATCAATGTTGACAATTTTGTCAACGCAAATTTCGTTACTATTCAAAACCAATATGAAAAACCAAAGAAATTATTGTGTGGTTTGAGTTCTCCTTTGGGTAATCATGATCCCAAAATTATGGTCATCTGATATTAGAATATGAACATCTTCTTTATCGATAGGTATCTGAAACGAACTCAAACAATTCAGTCCATTGCTATCCATCAAAAACACGAAACACACCTTTCTAGAGTTCTGATCTCAGGTAACCAGCTTAAATATATAACAGATCTGCTCACAGAACCTCATGAATATATTCTGTGATGAACTCTGGGCCTATTATGAAATTTTACGATTTCGACTTTACTCGATATCGAAAAAATCCGTCTATGAAGCGATAAAACAAAATTCGAAAATATTCGCCCTATTATGGAACTAAAAAACCAAAATCGGAGGATTCTGGACAGAACCTCGTTTGCAATGTTGGCGTTGTCAAAAAAGTTAACGATGTTGGTTTTATCGTAATCATTTACGATTAAATTAATTGGAAAATCAGGAAGTCAAAACTACTTCAGATTACAAAAAATTCTCGACGAATTAAATTTTTTCGACTTCGATTATAAGACTAATTCGAGTCGAATCGATTTTTGCGATATCGAGAAAATAGAAATGGAAAAGTTTCATTAATCGTTTTTAATATGCCTACGGCCAAAAACGATGAATGACGAATTTGCGCTTTAAGTCTTGAACTATCCTGAGTGGCCTTTAACTTGAACACTTGCTCCAACTTTTCCTATCTGGTATTGCTTCCGTGTGTTTCTCGGTTTTGAAACAACAGAACAGTGTTTTTTTTCTGATACAAAGGCATCTCGGCTTACTAGTTCATCAAATTTTGACTCATATCCCCAACCACTGATACGTAGTCTGTTTACAAAGCTAGAAAATCTTGTAAAACTGCAAACTACCATTTAAAGAACCGAGCTGTTGTTTACGAGATCATGCTTGGACTCCTTCAGGCCTAGCTATCTAACTTGTTTGTTCAGAGTTATGATAAGGACATGTTCTTGATATATTCGGTTAAACATCGCATTTCGCATACCTTGTGAACATAAAAATGCTGACTCTGAGCAACTGTTATCTTAGTCTACAATCAAATTTCTCTCTAATGAGACTTGGCATACTTCAGGGTATTGTTTGCAAGTCTGCTACACTCTCAACTCTAATTATTTCTTTACAAACCATTTTGCTTCTACTCCTTTGTCGTTCTTTGTCGATGGCCTCTTCATTCGACAATAATATCTGTCCTCTGAGCGCGACTTTTAGGTTAGAGTACAAAAAGAACCGTAATTCGTGGATTTGCACCATAGCAACCGCTGATGTGTGAGATGGTGCTTTGTCTTGCTGGCTGTTTTTGCACAATTGTCAAGTATTGATGCGTAATATGCTCCTGTCATTGGTTTACCTTTTTGAAGATAATCGATTAAGGTAACTCCATGAGTTCCCATCCGAAGGAACTGCCTTTACCTTTTTTGAAGCTAAATCCTTCTGGACAGTTTTGACTATATTTTTGATTCTGGAATGTAATGGTGTATCCAAGTTTCATCAACAGTAATTATGCTGCGCCAAAACTCTGATTTATTGCTTCTAAACTGCATCAACAGAGCGTTGGAAATCTTTTTTCAAACACGTTTCTGGTCAAAAGTGAGCAAACGCGGCACCCAACGCACGAACGGCTTTCTCTTGCCTAAATCTTGATTAAAAATGTGACAAACCCTTTCTATGGAGATATTCATACTTTCTTCTGTCGACTTTCTTCTGTCCCTGACCACCATAATGACATACCGCCGCCGCAGAGGTACCAGCTGTCTAGTTGTTCTTCTAGCTTCCTCTTGAAGCAGTAATTTGCATGCACGTAGCGAGCGGTATCTGTCTGTCAAATCGTTAAGAGATGAATGAAAATTCTGGGATACTTTCGACGTAAGAAAATATGATTTGATCGTCTTATTTGAAGCCTAACTGTTTGTAAAAATGCAAATATCCCTTGCACATATTTCATTATACCTTAACCAGTCAACGGCTTTCGCTATCGCAATTATTCCCAAGTTCCAATCCATCTTTGAACCATCAATGAAGAAATTAACACCTTCAGTATTCAGACTATTTGGGAGGTTCCTGTATCTTAGAATAGATGAGTCTCCAGTTCTCCACAGTTCCACATGAAGATGGATTTGAGTCTTAGAGGTGAGCTCGCTGCCATTTGTTTATGTAGGATATCTGAGGGTGTGAGATGAAATAGAATCTCCAGTGCTTGAATGACAGCTGTTCGCTGTACTTTCACAAGGCAGCTGTTCGCTGTACTTTCACCAATGATTTTAAGTTTGTCAAAATATTTAAAGCTGACCACCTGAGGAAGTTTGTATTTCCTGGAGAAAAGGACCAACTCAGTTTTGTGTGGATTCTCTCGAATGGAGAGAATGCCAAGCGCACTTTCCAAGCGTTCTCTTAAGGTGCAAAGATATTTTCCGAAGATACCAATTGCAACATCATCCGCATTAGCAACCACTTCAAAGCCGCACCCTACCGGGTTTAATAAGAGGTCATTTATAACCAATTAGTTCCAGAGAAAATGAGATAATACCCCGCCGGCATGCCCCTACTCACAAATATGCTATTGGACGACCCACCAGGCTGGTCAGCACGATCGTACTTTTAAGCATTTTATCTACCCACCCCCTGAGTAACTAGTCCACGCTCAGAAGGAAGGGTGCTTGTGTGTTCGCCTCTAGTTTGGCCTAGTTAAAGGCGCCCTCTATATCCAGAAAAGTTATCATGGAGTATTTCATATTTTCAAGAAATGTTTCGATAGAATAAATAATGGAGGACAGCAGTTTCCGTAATTTTCCCTTGCAATATGCATGTTAGGATTTCGATAGCATAGTTGGCTCAATCGAACACCTAGGCTTTTCCCCGCCTTAGGTATAAACATTAAATTTAGTTCGTTGTACATCAGCTTAAAGCTATTTATAGCCCATTTAAAGCTATTTCTCCCACTTATAATCTGGCTTCTACGACTTTATTGTCTCTAGGCCTTTGTGGCGCAGTTTGCACGCTACCTGAAAAGTGAGTTTCCAGTAGTAGTAGCTCCAAGTAATCTACACTAATTACGGTCCAAGAACCACCCAATCGTTGGAGAAAACTCGTCGGAGTGGTGGGACTTAGAGATAGTACTTTACACAGTCCAGATGTCCCTTACTACTAATCCTCTATGTTCAGTTAACCGAGTTATGAAGAGTGAGCTTTTACTTCATAGCAATGCAACATTGAATGTCATTAAATGTACTATAACTGGAGTTCACGAGTCCTTAGCCTCTTTTATGTATGAAACTTTACAAGAACTCTGCTTTGTTTCTTTTGGGGCAGAAGTGGATTGTTACGCTCACTAAATATGTTTTATCTGTTAGTAAGGATCAGTTGCGTGCCTTTTGGTTAAACACAAGTTATGGCTGTTTCAAACGGCATCTACTTCTTGTGAGTATAGCTCGGGAGGCTTTTGTGAAAATTGTTTTCAAGACAAGATGACTTTTATTATCAGAATTACATTTTATCATTTTTACTAGGTCTAAGCATAACGTTATTCGATTATTGGTCCTTCTAACCCATCCTGAGTTCAGTTGGCGATTCTAATTTGTTATATTAGCTTACGTTCGCTTGAAAATATTGAATTGCTGTCATAGCCATTGGTGAACGCAATCACCAATTATTACCAAAGCTGCTAGGAATGGATAACTCTTCAGCAGCTAATTAGACACAGAACTTTTTAGATTATATAAGGACCTTGGATAAAGTTAGCCATTCTCGATGTCTTGCATTGGAGTTTATTCTCATCTCCACCATACAAGGCAAGAAGTCCTGCAGTAGTTGATGGTACTGAAATGCATAGCATTTGAGTATGTTCTATAATCTTTGAACTGGAGTATAGTTGTTTTCATTCCTAAACCTGGTAGATCGGATTATACTAACCCCAAGATATTTCGGGCTAGCGATGACCACTTATTTATCCTCCCACTCATTCTCTCGAAGACTGTTTTCTATATGTCGTTCTTCGTTTTCTATTGTAAGCGAGGACTGCCAAAATTGAGAGAATTTTTAATTTAAGTTACCAAAAATTGTCTCCAGAGAAGAATTTTATTACATTTCTTACGGCTATTGGTTACTTGAGGTAGTTGTTATAAAGCAAAAGGGTGACTACTTGCAAAATCCTATGGCCACTTAGAAACTAGTCAAGGAGTTTAAACATTTTATTAGCTTACTTTCAAACTAAGTCCAAATGGCTAAACCCTCTACCTACCGGAACGCAAAGTAATTTTTTTTTTGTTAACCTAATCTGAGGTTTATTTGAAGTAGCTAAGCTTTCAAGGTATTTGATTCCTAGGATATCTTTGAATATAGATCCGTTATGTTTCTTGCACTTGTTCAAACTCGTACATCTGTTGCCAGTGCAGCAATGCGTAACCACGAATAGGGATATAAAGATTGATTAGGACCATAGGCTCAGAATCTCATTAAATACGGTGCTTCATTACTTTTCCCACCTAAATCCTTCCACTCTTCCCTTTATATCGTATCTGTAATTAGGTTTAGCGATTATCCTCGTCAGAACAAGATAATCTAAAAAGAAAAACTAAAACTAATTATGTTGCTTTAAATACCGCTTTTGATGTTAAAACTAATGCAGACCTCTCTTTCAGAACATATTACTTAACACTGGATAAAATCGTGTGCCGAACCGAAGCTTCATCGCTTTAAATATTGGCCTCGTAAACATTATATCGTTATACGTTCTTTCGCGACACCTAGAAATGAAATAAAATATTTTATTAATATTTAATTTTTTGATTGGATATTTTTTTTTTGTATGTAGTTAATACTTTCACTACCATATAATTATTTTAATTTGCAGTTTTTAATTTTTTTAACCAATCACAGTAATTAATATAATATTTAACATATAAGAATTTAGAAGGGCCTATATATAAAAAAAAATTATTTAAATTTTTAAAATTAATTCAATTATATAAAAGTTTTTTTTAATTCTTAATTTTATTCCAAATTTCTTTATTCTATAATTAAATATTTAATTATATTATGTATTTTGCGTACACATAATCGTTATGAAAAATAAATTATTTTATTCTGGCTAATTAATTAATTAATTCACTCTATTATATTATATATATATATATTTTTTAATTTATATAATTTTACCGAGTTTTTTTTTAATAAAGTTTAATTAATTTACGTATTAAATTTAAAAATCATCCAAAAAATAATAATAATAATAATAATAATTTAATTAATTTTGAATTTTTATAAATATAAAATTTTGTTTCTCGTTTTTTAGTGTTGTGTCAAAAACGAAAACTAAAATATATTATTTTTAATTTTTTTTTTTTACTAAATTAAAAAATAATTTAGGCTTGCAAAAAAAAAATTAAAAAGAAATATTAAAAACACACATATATCAAAATTGATGTTTGTTACTGTTGTGCCTTGTGATGGATGGTATCCCTCTAAATTCGAAAAAAAAAATATTAAAATGATTTAGTTCATATTTACATAACATAAAATAATATATAAATTAATAAATATAACATTTAAATTAGATTAATTATTTTATAAAAAAAAAAAAAATAGTGTTAATGCGGACGAATCGAGTGTATAAAATCTTTTATATCACACCATAAAAGATTGCAACCGAATCGACCCCATTACACGTAAAAACCAATTGGATGCATATTTAAATTTTGTTTTTGTTTCTTTTTTTATTTTTTCTGCGTTTCCGAATCATTTACAGTAGGAGGCACCCAAAGTGAAGATAATTCACAAATCTTTGTTATGAATAATTATTTTGGAATCGGTATCGATGCTGATTTATGTCTAGATTTTCATAATGCGCGCGAAGAGAATCCCAATAAATTTAATTCGCGGCTACACAATAAGGGGGTGTACGTTAAAATGGGGCTACGGAAAATGGTTGGTCGTAAAATGGTAAAGGAGCTGCATAAAGAGTTACGGCTAGAGGTTGATGGCAAAGTTGTTGATTTACCGCCTGTCGAGGGCATTATTATATTAAATATTTTAAGGTAATTTATACACGAATTATAATTTCATATATATTCCTTATAAATATTTTTTGTTTATATATAGTTGGGGCTCAGGAGCCAATCCTTGGGGCCCCGAAAAAGAAGACCAGTTTACAAAGCCAAATCATTGGGATGGCATGTTAGAAGTTGTTGGTGTTACAGGTGTTGTACATTTAGGCCAAATACAATCAGGATTGCGTTCTGCAATGCGAATAGCTCAGGTACAATCAAACCTGCTGCCATCTATATATGATAAACATATTTAAAAAAAAATTATAATTTACTAATCCATCACAATATTTTCTAAACAGGGAGGACATATTAAAATCCATCTACATTCTGATATTCCGGTACAAGTAGATGGTGAGCCATGGGTTCAAAGTCCTGGAGATGTTGTAGTACTCAAATCAGCACTCAAGGTCAGTATCACAGGCTAATCTAAAAAAAAATAAATATAACAAATTTTAAAAAAATATATATTTAAAAATAAAATTGAATTTAAAGTTATTTTATTTAAAATTATTTTATTTTTGTTTTTAATTTGATTTACGATATAATTTGGATTTTTTTTTATAATTATTTAATTTTATTTTTAATATACCTCCCAAAAAAACTAAACAAAAAATATAGTATAATTATAATATAAAATATTAGTGTTAATTATTTTTAAATAGCATGTTTTATTTACTCATACATATAATATAATATGAATAATTTTTTGTTTAAATATTTAAACTAAATAATACTAAATAAAATATATTAATTTAAATATTAAATAAATTATTAATTTTTTTTTTAACAAAATTTAAACTGAACTGCATGTTATGCCATTTTATAATATATATTTTTTAATTTATTTATATATATATTTTTAATTATTTAATTTAATTCGTTTTTTATTATAATTTTTGTTTTACTAAAAAATTAAAATTAAAAAAATAAATCCTTTATATTTATAAATATATAATGCACAAAATGCTATTAAAAATTAAACAACAAAATTATATATAATATCAGTAATTAATTATATATTTATATAATATTATATATAATTATTAAACGTTTTCAATTATGATTATTATTGTTTTTATTATTACAAACCGAATACAAAACAAAATATATAACAGTAGTTTGTTCGAAAAGCTTTTCCACAGTTGCTTCAATTATTATTTTCATTGTAATTTTAAATATATAATTATATTAATTTAATTAATTTTTTTTATGTATTTTTGTTGTTTTATTTTTAGTTATTCGTTTAATTACTTGTGTTTTCGTTTTCTGTTGAGATAAACACTATCCATTCAATTACAAATTATAAATTTAATTTATCAACAAATTAAAAATATTTTACCACCTTGTATACAACTGGTTTTTGCACTTTATGGTAGCGCAATTTTAGACCATTTTTTGTAAATATTCCCTGCAAATATATTTATTATTATGTAAGGAGTCCATTCTCAAATTCTATGAACTAACACCACTAGTTAGTTCAATTGTTTGTATATAATGTTTATCTGCATTCTCAAATATACTTTAAATCGGAAAAATTGGCTTGCATTAATATAGTGGTTATGACTACCGTAGCTTTTAATAAAAATATTTGGGGTAACTAGTAAAGCTTTTAAAATCTCTAAATCATGATGTTTAATTTGCCCAAATTGGGATTACGCGAAACATGCCATTGCTTAAAGACAATCGTTCTCTTTCTTGCCAATTTGTCTCTTTTTATGGCTCGTCCAGTAACTTACACAATTCTTCAAACTAAGTACAACTTGTTCATTTGTTTCTCGACTTGATTCGAGTTTGAAACGATTTGAGTCGTTTTAATACAATTTAAATCGATTTTATTTAATTTTATTTGTTGACTATATTTCATACGATTTGGCTTGAGAATTGTTGAAACGATTTATAACGATTTAATTATGATTTATCACTATTTGGAATAATTTATGACGAATTGAAACGATTTGATTACTGTTTGATTACGATATTTGAAACTCTTTAATACAATTTGGAACGGTTTATGACAAAGTGAAACAATTTCAATACGATTTCATGACGATTTTTATCACAATTGAAACAATTGGAGATGATTTGGAATACTTAAGACTTATTGAAGCAAACTCTTGTGATTTGAGAGCAATTCACAGTAACAATTTGATTGCGATATGAAACGATTTGGAATAGTTTGGTTATGATTTAAGACGATTTAATTAAATAATTTGGATTCAATTCTAGAGCTTAGGTTCATATTTAATTACAATACTTCATTTCATCCATACTATAAACAGATATGCTTGTTTTCTTATCTGGTGCAACTGCTTTTTTTGAGATTTGTAATCTAGCCCAGAACACATTAGTTAAAAAATTTTATAATGTGACTGATTAAAGAGTCATTCACATTTGTAAACGTATAAGCCATTCCTTAAAGACAATCTATCTTTCCATCTCTTCCTTGCCAATCTGGCTATTTTTATGGCTCGTCAAGGCTATGCTAGTATTAGTAAGCACAACTTGCTCGATTGCTTCTCAACTTGATTCGGTTTGGACCGATTTGAGAAAATTTTATAACAATTTGATTACAATTTGAGTAGTCCTAATACGTTTTAAATCGATTTTATTACAATAAGAGACAATTTGATACAATTTGGAATGCAACAAGGTTTGCAACAAAGTGGAACAATTTCATTTCGATTTGACAAGACTGAGAGTTAGATCACGATTTCAATCAATTATTTGATGATGAAACGATTTGGAATATTTAAGACTTATCGGACTTATTATTATTTGAGACGATTTGGAACGATTTGATTACGTTTTGAGACGATTTCACAAGACTTGGTGACGGTTTGGTCACGATTTCAAACAATTTGGAACAATTTGATTACGACTCGAGACGATTTGGAACGATTTTGTTACGATTCAATTACGAGTTAAGACCATATTTGATATGATTTAGAACGGTTTGCTACGATTCAGAACAATTTAGAATGATTTGAAACGGTTCAATTGACGATTTGATGATGGTTTGGTTACGATTTCAAACAATTTGAGATGATTTGCAACATTTAAGACTAATTGGAGCAATCTTATCATTATTGGAGATGATTTGAAACGATTTGATTACGTTTTGAGACGATTTAATTACTATTTAGAATTTAATACGACTTGATAAAAATAATTTCGATTCAATTGTAGAGCCTAGGTTCTTAATGCTTCAATTCACCCTTACTATAAATAGATACACTGATTTTTATCTGATACAAGAAGGATTTTTTATAATACCTGTCCACTAGGCGTTCTAAACTTTTAGTAAGATTATACTTCAGCTTTCCGTTATTAGGGATAAATATCACCTTTACTTTCTCCTCCAGGACTTTAGAAACAATACCATCAGGATCTAGTGTTTTAAACTTGAATAAAGTTGCTCATTATGCTGAGATTCCTGACTGGAGTTTCGTTATATTCTAAATGACTGATAGAGAATGAATCTATAAAGCTCCCAGTTTGTACTTCTGGGATTTCTAAATATTGTATTCTATTCCATACTCGGCAACACCTGCTCACATATCTCTTCATCCATACTGTTTTCCTTGCAAATAGCCAAAGTCTCCATTGCCAATGGCCTTTTTGACTTGCATATACCTGTCGTACCTGTCGAATTTTAGCAACTTAGGGCCGACTTAGGTCAACTTAGCCAGTTTACCCCAATATAGATGTAGTACCACATAATTCCAAACCATTTCTACTCCTCTTCAATACACTGTTGTTCATGTCGATCGTCCTCCATATGTCTATTACTCGCCCTTTACTTCCTCAATATCCTAAAATTACTTTGGCAGATATGTTCCACACATCTCTCTTTCACTCATAGGCCGTTGCAAAACCCATTCGACTCATACTGGGCAGCCTTCCTTTGAACTGTCAATCGCCAATCACAACTTCCGATAACCCTTGCTGCCCTAACAATCACAATTGGTTAACCTTCTGCAATATCAACTCGCGTTAGCCGGTATCTGTTTCAGACGCATTCCAATTTTCCATCCAATGGAACTCCATTTAACCCTAAGATGACCGCTCCAATAATCCCATATCGATCTGACCGGCATTCGTTCAAGTTATGTTTCTCCAGCCCGTCTAAATGTAGCTGCCACAATTACTAGTTGGCATCTTCCGAAAGCATCGCTGCATCTGCAACGAGTTACTCACTTTTCTGTAAGTCATACTTACCGATATCACCATGCGTTGATATCTGAGTTCGATTTTCTCCGTCATCTCAACACCTGAAGCATCAGTATCATCACTTTCATCATGCTGCAAAACCCTGGGTTACTGCCATTCTCCATTACATAAACAATCCTTACACCAGGTGATCCACCGCCAACCCCATTCACTATGGACACTAACTCATCTGGTCCTTGTCGACTGATAAAAAGCTCACTATGAGACGTCAATTATGTGGCAATATCCCGGTTGAATTGTTAATCATTATCGAGCTGTCTCAGCTGATTCTCCATATCTGCTGTTTCCTCGCCACCACTCGATTCCACACGATTCCACAAAGCCCAATGGTTCCTCCCGACCAATGGCAACCATTGCATGATGTTCATCATCCGCTTCCACCTTATTACTGACAATCATTTCTAACATCTACTCTGGACTCCAATTCTCGACCTTCTGCTCCGTATCGCCTACCTATTGATCCAGTTTCGTCTCGATTCTTTCTCTGATTTGTTGCGCTTTCGGGAATATTCCCGAAATATTCCTACAATGATTTTCTCACTCTTATCTTACCAATACTAATCTTACCAATACAAATAATTTCCACAATTATTTATTAATTCACTGAATAAACTAGTTACAATTTTTAATATTCACTATTCTCACTTAACACCACTTATTATTTTTCCGCTATTCACTATCGCTTTTATTCTTTCGCGTAGCGTATCTCCCAAATGTCACGCCAAGACTGACTCATTGTGTATCTATGCGTTCACATGAGATATCTTGATACCGGGCAAATCAAACCTTGTTTCTTAGCCCTTTAACAATAAAACCGTTTTTTTTGCGCCGCAAGAACGGAACGAAGTTTGATACCGGCATCATGATGTCATGACGCATAGTATTATTATATTCTAGATTCGCTTAGATTTATTATAGTATCTGTTCTAGACTACTATAATCCACTATACAACAAAACTGTTATAAAATTACCTTTAGTGCTAATGCCTACTACTAAACCCCAGATGTCACTAATCTCACAAAATTGAGAAACTATTGTTGAAAAAATGTCTCGCCAATGCCGAATTAATTGTCCATCAACCCAATAGGCAGGATCGTAACAATATTAACAAATGATTTGCTTTGCGCGCCATCTCTTATCGGATAGACTTATTTATCGTGATGGAAGATTTCTGTCGAAAATAGCAGTACACAATTTCGTTATTTTCTATTTGTTTTGGTACATTGTCGCGTTAAAAAGATGCTAACTAGGATTATAAAATATGTAGTGTGTTTGGTGTTGGATTCGAGTCCCACCAGAGGCAGGATGTTAAAAAATGAATTTTAACGGCTGATTACGATCGATGATTTATTAAACAGAATCACATGGTACACCGTATATGATTTGCGAGACAAAATAGTCTGGAAAGATGGTATGGCTACTGAGCAACATATGTGTCTATTGATTAGTAAAACTTGTAATTAAACCTGAAGAAAACTTTATTTGTAAAATTTTAGTTTATTAAATTTTAAATACAGAAAACTTATATTTTTGTAATGCACTAACCCTAGGACACACCTACCAAGATTTTTGAGAATAGACACTTTATATAAAATACCACTGTGTGAACCAAACAATATAACACCCCCCGCCCTTCTAATGATTTGAAATTATAAAATACCCCTGGCAAAAAACGACTTTGATTCAAAATTTATAATTTATGATTTGATTTTATCGAAATTATTTTCAAAATTTACCAAAATTGACGAAAACAGACAAATACACCGAGATAAATTCGAAATGTATAAACAAAATTCTAAATGATGTTGCATGATGTTTACTAAATAAATAGATGATGGTTAAAATTCGAATCGCTTCTGATTAACAATTAATACAAATTTTTGCTAATTGAAAGGATAGCTTGTCGTATTAAAAACTAAATATATAAATTTAATTTAACAAACATTTTTCGAACAAACTAATTTAATTACAGAAACAAATGTATAGAAAAAAAAATCTTTAAAATATTTTTAATTTTTTAAAAATTAATTAGTTTTTCTTCTTCTTTCTTTTCTTTTTTTTAATTTAAAAATCGATAAAACAATTCAATATAATTAATAAATCATGTACAAAATCGGCGTGTAATATAAAATAACATAATCAAAATAAAAAAAAACATTACATATGTATATGGGCGGGCAGGCAACAATGTTGAAGAAAATTAAAAGTAAACGGAGACTAACGGAACCGCATATTTCACCGGCCGTGGCGGGCTCATCGTCGTCTCAAGGGGGCCCACCCGAAAATGGAGATCGTGATAAAGAGCCCCTTGGCACATAGAGAACCCGTCCGTCCGGTCCTAGTTTTCTATTTTCCTGTTTTCTATAATCCTAATTATTATTATTACTACTATTACTACTACTATTTACCACCATCACCATATAAATCACTATAAATAAATTTCAAAACCAAACCAAAAACCAAATTTATAATAAATATAATAATTTAAAAATAATTAAAATACAAATCACATAACATTTTTTTACACTCACACACATCCAACACAAAACTCATGCAAATAAAAAAAATTTCAATTCAAATGAAACCATTCACATTCGAAATTAATTAATTAATTAATTAAATTAATAATATTTTTATACAACAAAATAAAAACCCTCCAATAAAAAAAAATATTTTTAAAAAATTTATTTAATTTTGTTTATTTATTTTGTTTGGTTGTTTGTTTGTTTTATTTATAAAAATCATATATATATTTTTATTTTTAAAAACTTGGCATGATATTTAATTGAAATTTATAATAAAACAGTACACAAAAATATTATTAAAAATTTATTTGCGTTATTTATATAAAAAAAATATTTTTAATATTTATATTTATTATAAACAAAACTGTAGATGGTTGTAAATGTTGTAACAATAATTTTAATTATTTATTTATTTTTATTCACTTGTGTACTGCAAAAAATTATATTTTATTTGTTCTTTACTTTAAATTAAAAATTAATGCTTGATGAAACATTTTTGTTTTATTTGTTTATTCAATTTTTTCCGTTAATAAAAATTAGGCAATTTGAAAACAAATATACCAAAAAAATAATATTATAATATTTAATTTTAGTTAATTATTTATTTTATTTATATATATATTATTTTATTATTATAATTTTTTTTTGTTTCGTTATATATTTATTTTAAAATTTATTCAGGGATATAAAATGTTGGCAACAGTTTTTATAAAACCGTGTGCCGGTTTAGCATAATGTTTCGATTTAATTGAAAAATTTTGTTAAATCGGGATTCGCACGCTTTTTATAAAATTGCTTTTTCATCCCTGTATATAAACCGTGTAATAATACATATAATTTATTTTAATTAAACAAAAAAAATAAATCAAATTTGACGCGAATATTTTATTTAAAATTTTTCTATATTTTTCTTCTTTCTTTTTTGAAAAATAACAAAAAACCGAAATAAATAAAATAAATTATATAATAAATAAATAACAAAAATTCGAAATAATAAATAAATAAATTATAAAATTTAAAAAAAAAATACAAACATTCCAAACAAAAAAAATCAATTTAATTTAAAACACAACAAACAAAAACATTTGAAATTAAAAAAAAACTCTAAATAATAAAATTTAAATATTTTGAAAAATCTCTACTACTCGTACCAACCCAAAAAAAATTAATTTTTAAAATCAACCAAACCAAACCAAAACCAAAAAAATATATTTACTTTACTACTGTGCTCGGGGACCGGACGGCAGGCGACAATGTTGAAGAAGCTTAAAGGGAAAATGAAACGACGTAACACGGAACCAACAATGGCGTTAGGACCAACAACACCATTAACGTTATCGGTTACACCACACGAAGAGGAACCAACTGAAAATAGTTCAAATAATACGGATTTCTGAATTTGGTATAATGAGCGACTAATTTAACGTGCTTTAAAAAATAAAATAACATTTAAATTTAAAATTCTATATATATTTAATATAAATTCATATATATAAAAATTAATTAATTAAATTATTAAAATATTATAAAATTGTATAAAAAATAATTATTTGCGTTAAACTATTTATTTATAATATAAAACAAAATTCGCGCGCAAAAAAAATTTAAAAAATTTTTAAAATATTTTTAAATTTTTTTTTATATTAATTATATATTCGGCATTTTTGAGATAATAATCAAAAAAAAATTACAACAACAAAACTCGGAATGATATTATTTTTATTTGATAAAAATTTGGTTGTTTAAAAATTATTTTATTATTTAAAAAACGTTAATATTAGTTGCTCTTCTCCATATCATCGTATATACGGAATCTGGTATATATTGTGAATAAAATTATATTCGGAGAATTGACATTTATTTTTAAAAATAAAAATAAATGTAAAGATATTTAAATATTTATATATATTTAAAACAATAGAATAAAAATTAATGTACATTTAATAAAACCAACAAAACATATATATATTAATATATTTAGAATATACTATTTTCGAAAAATCATTAATTAAATTTTTTAAAACTTTTTTTTTAATTTTAAACTGGTCGGAGCGCAACATGTTTTCTTTTCCTATAGAAAAATTAAATTTGGGGCTCGCGCCTCGACCATTTTA
Organism: Nephrotoma guestfalica; assembly: GCA_963691935.1. NCBI lineage: Eukaryota > Metazoa > Arthropoda > Insecta > Diptera > Tipulidae > Nephrotoma > Nephrotoma guestfalica. The sequence continues at coordinate 288,224,695 of OY829913.1, read as the reverse complement.
TTATTAAACAAAATCACAAATTAAAAATTTTAATTAAATTACAAAACGCATAATTTTTATTTTTAATTTAATATATATTTTTTTTAAACAATCCTTATATCTTCCTTTTTAATAAAATAATAAAATTAAATAAATAAAACAAATATTTATTATTATTACAATTTAATTAAAAAAAATTAAAATTAAAAATAAATAAATTTTTCTTTCATTTTTTTCGTTATAATAATATATTTATATATTAAATATATATATATAATAGAAATTAATAAGTTAAAAAAAAATTAAAACCAAAAAAAATTATTAAAAACCAAAATTTTACGCTTAATTTAATCTTAGAAACAAATAAAAAAAAATTGAATATTTAAAAAATATATATATTAAAAAAATTTAATAGTATAATTTGTATAATTTTCTATGTCTTTTTATTTTTATTTATTTAAAAATAAATTTAAATAATTATAAACGCACACAAACAAAAAAATTATTTAATTATTTATTTTTGATTAATTTTTAAAAATAAATTTGAAATGAACTTAAAAAAAATATTTACATAATATATTTAAAGAATAAATTAAATTCATTAAAAAAGAAATGAAAGTATGGTATTTATTTACCAATCAGAGAAAAATATATATTTTTATTTTAAAAATATTATTTCTAAATATAAGGCCAAAATCTATATGTCGTCATTTCACCGAAATAAAAAATAAATTTTAGGTCTGCGCCTTAATTGGTTTTGGAACTATAAATAATTATTTTTTATGATGGTGAATTATAAACTCGGACTTGTCGAAAAATAAATTTTAATAAAATGTACTCACAATTTTGTCAATTGAATTAAAAATTTAAACAAAAAAGATTTAATTAAACACGGCTTATTCCTAAAAATAAATAATAATAATAAATTTACAAGGATATTAATTTGACACACACTGGGACACCGGGATCATAATTGGGACGAAACTTAATTTTAATTAAAATTAACCAAGAATATTTCGAACGTAATATATTCGGCAAAATAAAATTATCGGCTGGTGTGTCACTCTAGTATCTTTTAATTTTATTCTAAAATATTACGAAAAAAATTGCTTAGTTTTATTAAATTTTATCCGTAAATTTTAATAAAATTATACAAAAATATTATTTCAAAGTAATAATGTTGCATAATACGCCGGAATGTATACAATTCAACATTATTCTCGTTTACCACCCGGGACTGTGTAGGGGCTCAGTGAGACTAATCACAATTCCGGTCAAATTACTACAAAAAAATTTAAATTAAAAATAAAACTTAAATTTGAACCTAAACAAATTTAAATTTAATTTTTATACGAATTATGTTACGCCTAAATGTCAACAAAAAAAAACAAATTAAAAATTTATGTAAATTTTAATTTGAAACGGATTGGTTTCACATACGCATTCCTGGGTGGTGACCAAATTATACATTTAAAGTAAATTATATAAATTATTAATTTAATATTTAAAAAAAAACTCTAAATAAAAATATTAATATTTATTTATTATTATTATAATTATTTTAAATATAAAAAATATATATAAATATTATATAATTATAGTGGATGTAGTATCGATAAGTTTAAATTTAAAATTAAAACAAAAAATAAATATTTTCTCATAATTATAAAATAAAAATCACAACCAATCAAAACTAAAGAAGGAAATAATTTTCAAATTTTTTACTATTATTGTTAATAACAAATAAAATTCAATTTATCTTTCTTCCAACCAATCAATAAATTGTTATAACAAATTAAAGTTATAATAAAATATTTAAAATAACAATAAAAGAAAATTATATTTTATTTATTATTAAAAATAATATAAAAAATAATAATTAAATACTATAAATATATATATCAAAAAAACAACAAAACAAGATCGTATAAAATTAAAATTATAATAATAATATTTTATACGTATAAATAAATAAAATCACAAATAAACAAAAAGAAAATATATATTTACTACATAGTAAGACAAAATAAAATAATTATTTTTTATTTACAATTATTTTATTTAGAACATTAAATAATTGCAAATAAAAAACAATTAGTTTATATTATATAAAAAAAATAAACAAAAATTATTAAAATTACAATTTTTAAAAAATTTATTTCGTATGACATCTTTAAAATAAAATTAAATAAAACAATTTTAAAAAAATAATAAATAAATAAAGTATAAAAATAAATTTAAAATATAAAATCGTCGGTCAAATCGAGAACTTCAACCAGAAAAAACATAATATAATAAAATAAAATAAATAAAAATCTTTTACTCTATATAAATATAAATAGTAAATAAAAAAATATATAAATAAATAAAACTAATATAAAGAATAAAGTTATATATTATATATTAATTAAAAACAAATAAAAACTTTTATTTCTCGATTAAACCGATATATATATATATATATATATATATATATATATATATATATATATATATATATATATATATATATATATATATATATATATATATATATATATATATATTACATTAAATTATATACTTACTTATATATTAAATATTATTTATTGTAAATGTGATTATTAAAAATAATAAAAAAATAAAATTTAAAAAAATAAAACAAAAAAACTAAATAAAAATACAAGAGAGAAAAATAGGTTTAAATATTATAAAAAAATTGTGAAAATAGAAAGAAATAATAAATGTAACAAATTAAACACACAGCGAAATTTAATTTTGCATCAGTAATTAATATTGTATATGGATACTTTCGAAATTCCATGTGTGTCGGACATTCCTGATCTCTGCTGACTCTTCACTTGCACCTGCATTTAACCCAACCAAGAGAAATACTTCCCTACTTGCTTATAACAATTTCGGTATATATTCAGAATAGTGTCTGAAAATGTCCAGAAACAGGGGAGCAACGAAGAAGGTAAGTGACTACTACATGGTATTATTAAACGGTGTACAGACTTAAGCTTGCTGGGTTATCGAAAAATTCGTAAGTGCTGCTATTCTTAGTTCATAAGGTCATCTACACTTTCTAATTTGTTTTTTAAATGATATTTGTTAAAAGTTTATGTTACACTTACACTTTTAGGCTTTGACAATGTGCCAGATACTTTACGCTACCCAACACCACCCAACCCGCCTCTGACGATATATAGCTCCCAAAACAACGAAGCTCAAAAAATGTCTAAGTCTAACACGACCACGCCATTTTCAGAGAACACGGTAAAGAAGCGGAAACACTCTGGTTGTGAGCCACTGATGTACCGGAAACGGACTAACTTCGCGTTACGACCCAAACTAATATATTCTTATGAATTTTCCCTCTCAAATCCGGATCGTATCACTGGATTGTGAATATAGTTATAAATTTGACGGTTTACAGCACCAATTCTCGTAATTTACACCGCTTCCGGAATATTCCTGAAAATTCTGAAAATAATCCTAGAATAATTTTCCAATATACTTCCAAAAACACAAAAACAAATAATTTTCACTATTATTTATTTACGATAAATCACAGAATTTTATTTCACTTAAAGCACCACTTATTCGTTTGCCACACTGGATGAATCACCTATTTTATATACTGATCGAATATTCTAGTCCCGCTTGAATTTATACAGAAGTAAAGCCGCTTTTATGGTTGTGTACTTTTCTTCGTTCGTTCGTTCGTTCTGACAATTTTTTTCGACCTATATTCTCTTGAGAAAAAATGTAGGAGAAAAAAACCGTCATTTTGGAGCAATATGATTGGTCGAAAAAATTGTCAGAACGAACGAACGAAGAAAAGAACACCAAATAAAACCGCCTTAAATTCTCGACCGTTCTGTTCTAGCTAGACTCTATAATCTGGTATACAACAAAACTTTTATAAAACTATCTCTAATGCTACTACTTAAACTTAGATGTCACTAATCACACAAAAAATATAAATAATTTTCTAAACCTTAAATGAACAATTTTCTCTGAATAAATGTCTTACCCACGCTGAATTTTTTGTCCATCAAACCAATAAGCGCGTTCGTAACATTACGACCACCTTAGCATGTTTGTCCCGAACAGAATCCAAACTACCATCTATGGATAGTGCCAACCGTTACAAATGCACTGCCATGGGTTCCCTCGCTGCCTTTCTTTCTTTCTGTAAACTACATCGTTTATCTTTGAGGAGACAATATATGGCCTCTCCATACCGGTTGGAGTTTCGATGTTAACACTTTTCTTCGTTGCGGATTGTAGAGCCAAACCAATTGTCTTTCTTCGAATGGTTTATTGTGTGGCCGTATGTCATACCTCGCCTGCATTCGACCGCATGCTAACCGAATTTTTTCTTGTAAAAATTTGTGTATCTCATCAAGTTCTCTGAAAATTATTTTGGCTGGTGAATCTCCAGTCGAGTAAAGTAATGCTGATCGAAAAGCCATCAGGAACAATTGTATATGTCGATCCTAGTCGCAGAGGTTTTAATCGCAGCCTTTGCTAAATATTTATCCAGTGCACTATCAAACCTTTCCTCCGTACCAACTGATTGAGGATGCAGAGGCACTGTTCTTGTCTTATTTATGCCAAACAACTGACAAATTTCCTAGAAAATCACCGATTTAAAATTTCTTAGATAGCGGCTAATCCAGTTGTCTATTACATCAACGATAGTTGTTGTTTCCTTCCTCGTATAGGATACACCTCCGGTCATTTGCTATAATAGTCCATTATCACTAATATATACCTATTACCGCTTTCCGTAATACGGCATGGTCTCGCCACGTCCATGGCAATCTTCTCGAATGGTGTGTCGACGTTGTACTGTTAATCCTCGTCTTTTTCGTATAGGTCCTTTCACTGCTACACATTTATTACATTTTTTACACCACTCTACTACCGACTGTTTACATCCGAATATTGGTGAATAATTCCGAGATGGCCTTCACTTACTTTTCCACGATACTCCTCACATATTTGGTTATATTCATATTCGTTTAAAACAGCCATTCTCTAAACGAAGGCTTTTCCACTGTGCCCAATAGGCCTTCATCAAAGGTGTCTTAACTGAAATCTCACTCCATGTTGGTCGACGATAATCTTCCTCATAACGCAATACTATTGATAAGTTCACGTCCAATAAGTGTTTATTCCGGATTGATTTACCTGTCCTATCCTCATCGGATAACACTTTCATAAGACGTACATCGGTTATATCCTCCTTCCCATAGATTTGCCCTCAAAGTCGTAGATTTGCACAAGTTTGATCCAGCGTGCTACATGTCTCTCCAGATTAGAGGGTCGCAAATATTGGTGCTGTGCAGAGCCATCTCCGTAATTCAACAAATTATTCCTCTTGTTCTTAATTCCATTCAAACGTCTTGTTCTTCCTTGTCTTCCTCGTCTATAATACTCGTAGGTGCACAACCCAAGGAAGCTTCATAATTCATGTCAATTTTTGGGTCTTGGCTTCGTCAAATACTTTATCTCTCTCTTTTCTGAAAACATTTCTTCACATCTTCGCTCACTCCCTCACTGTGTTCGTTGCACTCCTGTTTATATACTGATCGAATATTCTAGTCTCGCATGAATATATACAGAAAAATTCTCGACCGTTCTGTTCTAGACTATTATGATTTGCTATACAACAAAAATGTTATAAAACTATTTTTAATGTTACTACTTAAACCTAGATGTCACTAGTCTCTCAAAAATGTTCCTGTTTTTCTAAAAGTTACATGAGCAATTTTCTCTGCATAAATGTCTCGCCCACGCTGAATTGTTTGCCCATCAAACCAATAAGCGAGTTCGTAACAATATAATGAAATTATCAATCGCGAATATCAAATTCTTCACAAGAACAGAAATCACAACCTCGATTAAAAACTCCATTGGCCACTTGGCTTACAAATTTTGGTGCTTCTTCAACCATTGACAACTCTACGGTTTCCACACATGCTAAGCACCCAGTTAAGACAGATATCATAAATGGGTTAAAGAGGACTATATTGCAATCTGTGGTCTGAAAATCCACAATCGAGCTCTCCGTCTTATTAAACTCAAACGAACTGGGACACTAAAACCGCTTTAAGAAAGCGTTGTACACTGATATAGGAGTTCTAAGATTTATATGATCCATCATAAGAAAGAATACAAATTGTAAAACGTCCAAATAGTTGACTTTATATGACCAACTCTGCGGACGCGCTTGTAAAATCTTCCCGAAACACTCCTATGGCCGAGGAATATCAAAGGAAGAGATTTTGTCCATTGAACTTCAGTGGCACATATAATTGCGCTTTTCAAGCTGCAATGCCAACGTTCGATCATACTATTACAGACCGGATTATACGCTGCAGTTCGCTTGTGTTCCACCCCCTGTGATTTTGATAGTTCCCCATAAAGAGCAGGCTCAAACTGCCCATCTCTATCCGTGATAGTGCGTCGTTGACTGTTTCCGCCTTCATATTTGGAATAGATATGGCTTCTGGCCAACGCATGAATCGATCAATCATAGTGAGACTGTAGATATGTCCTCAGATGGTGGCACCGGTCCTATCAAATCGATGTTGATTTCAGTAAAACGTTCACTGGTTAGAGAATATATTCCCGTTTCGCTTTTAATTGCGCTTTATGACACCGCAATCAACATTTGGCCCAACTTCTCACTCCCTTGTTCATCGACGCCCAAACGAACTTAATTTCGACTTCTGAATGAACTTCTGACTTCTCACTGATTCGAAAATTTCAGATCGAAACATCGTATACTATTTGTTTCTCAGTCTCGAATAGAGAATTTTTTCGAATTTTAAAGTGCTTTGCTGTGAACGAATAAGTTCGGCGAGTTCAACATCCTTGGTCTGCTCCCTGGCAATCTCGACTAAGTCGACACCGCTATTGTGATTTAATATGTCGTTGTGCGTTTGCCACAATATTTTACGATTAAATCCAAATGTCTGTGTTATCTGAGCGATGCCTTTTGGGATTTTGATGTCAAGCAAAGGTAAGGGGTTTATGATCGGAGAAAAGACTTGTTCGATTTGATCGAAAATTTAAACGTAAAGTTCGAGGTTCGAAAGACTTGAAGGAATATGTTTCTTTCTCGAATTGAGTTCGTTGATCGTTACAGAGTTTGGCTCAATACCAATTTTACACTCTCCAATTCCCATTTGTGGGTCAACATGTCACATGGAAGTGTGATAGTATTAATATGAGCGAGCAAAAGCAAGAATCGCAAGTATGTACGTAAATATAGTCTGGTTAAAATCAAGGAGGATTTCCTAACAGCTAGTTTGCATTATTTCGAGAAATACTGACCGATAAATGTTACATTTACATTAAACATCTAGAGGCTATTAGTCAGGATATAAATCAAGATAGAAATCAACCGCAAATTTTATCGATTACATCATGGCCGCTCCAAAACGGCCACCAACTCATTTTAGTAACACTATGAGGTAGCGTTAAATTGTGTTATAGATGTGCGATGCATGATAATATAGCGCCATAATGGTCAGAGAGCGTTTATGAGACCAGTTAAGTATGTGAGACGGGTAGTGGTGTTTTAGATAATAAAAATGGTTTAACGGAAAATACTAGCGCAGCCAAGTCTATTTGATACTTCTCTTCTAAAACCACATTCACTCCACCCACATAGCCAAACCATACGTGGGAACACGAAGTATTTTTTAATATAAGTATTTAATAAAGGGCCAAATGCCCAAATCTTGGGGCGCCCAGAAATAAATAAATGTTAACAATTTGTTTTGAGAACAAAGCATTTTGGCCATTTAGAAAGCTATAATGTTAAGACAAATCGCTTTTACCAAACTCTTCATTATGCTTAAGTATACAGTATTTGCTCTATTGGGATAGAGATTTTGTGTTATTTACGCAAACAAATAGAAATACATTTGTTACATCGTCAACCAATCTTATTTGAATAAACTATAAGCTTAATAAGAAGTCACAAGGATCGATTCATTGTTATCCGTTCAAGAATCTGCTACCTTCTTTCCCGTAAATTCGATTTGTTATCTCATCTCTCTCTCTCTCTTTCTCTCTGTTTTGATGAAGCTAAAATGATCAGCAGAGCTCCCGTATTACCTGTAGAATTGTGGAATCCATGTTCGATAGTTGTACAATTTGTTCTTCACTGTATCATTAGTCGAATCTCAGAATGTTGAGTAAAAGCAGTCATATCCTTAGCATCATTACGTTCAATAGGTTTTAAGAGTTGCGCTTTGAAATGATCCAAGCCAGTTCGGTGGTCTGTCCACTTAAGCGGCAGATTGACACAATTGATTCACTTGGTTCGTGCAATTGTCAATAAACCCTTTTGATCTCGCCTTAAATACACTGTTTACACTGTACTACACAACACCTACTGGATATACCATCTGAGTTGTGGTGCAACATACGTCACAAAGGTTCTGTTTTGAAGGAAAATGTCGGTACCTTCCACTCCCTACTCGACAGTCATCACTCATCTTCCCCTATTTACAAAATCTCTTCAGTAATCCTTTATAATATTTACAAATTCAAGTTCAATTTCAAATATACGCTAGAAATAGTATATAAGGCCGGCCCATTAAATGCGTTCTTCAACAGGACTCTTAGGGGCGGACGTTCTGTGAGAAAAGATAAAAATTATGTTACATCATTAAAAGAACGTCCCCTTATTATAAACTTCATCTGTGATGTTAAGTGGTGTACTTCATCATCCGATGGAAAGAAAAGGTGGTGACATCTCAAAGTAGATGTTATTTTGGTGCGGGATGAGAGATCAATCGTTTATTAGGATTAATGGCTAGTTCACATTTTTTTAAGTGAAAACACATAATATAATTCAAGAATGATGCTAATATCCTACTGTGGAATGAAAGACGAGACGGTTTGTTTTTATATAATCTATTTTATGCAGCTACGTCTCAGGGATTGCCTTTCGTTTTAAAATTTTCGCTGGTCTTCTTTTACCGGTATTCGGATGGATTTAAAAATAATAAAGACTTTGATCCATCAATTGCCATTATTTTATAATCCTTTTAATTTCCTTTCAACTTAGAAGGTGGCTGGTTCTAGAAAACTACTTCTTGTAATGCTGCTAGGTTAGTCTTAAAAATTACAAATAATCTACAAAATTTACAAAGTGGGGTGATTTTTTAACAGTGTCAAGTAGATAGCCCCAACAAATGCGTTAAGTTAAATTCATGAAGAATTAGATTATGTAATTAAAAAAAAAATGAAATGAAAGTTCAAATTTGAGCTCAAATATTAAGGAACGAGATAGTCTAGAACGAGGCGGAAAATGTTGCTAGACGATCAAACATGTTTGACTTAGGCATTGAATGTTTTTGTCTACGTAAAGATGCCCCACTGTTTAATCTCCCAAACTTCTATAATTCAGGTCAAGAAAGTTATTTAAAAATTTGTTCGTTTTGAATTTTTGCAGTGGGATTGAGAGTTAAAAGCCGCGGTTATCTTAAAATTAATATTATAATTTCAGGTAGAAAAATTCTTAAACACAATAATTAACAATTCAATATAATAATATAATACACATTAATTAAACAAAAATATCGGACTAGACACATACTTGAAAGACTGACCAACCCATCATATTTATTTAAATTTGCTTGTAACCAGGTTACTGCTTGCAAATAGGTATCTTGCTAGTCAATCGATTAGCTATCTAGCCGAATGACTTCAAATTAAAAAAAAATATGTATCTCGATCCAGTCGATACAAGTCTGTACAAAACTTAATTTACTACTTTATCTGCTAAGTTCTTCCGCCAAACTAATTTTATTATTTTCCAAATCCTCTTTGGAATACGCTTTGATATCATTGAAAAGCGCCTTATTCCGTAGATTTACATCGTTTGACAATAAAATTACCCAATTGCTGCCAGTTGCAATTTGCAGACAGCAATTTATGATTTTATCATCGGAGTTCTGGATTTCTATTAGATGCTCGTTACATTTTATGGCACTTTGACCACAGAGCCGTGATGTATTTGAAGGTGATGTAAATGAACGATTTAAAAATGTTATGGCATACGACGCTATTTTTGAAATTTTATCATTGTAACGATGTTTGAGTTTGTCGAGTTCCTGCAGTACAACGTACGGCACAACGAGAAATGATTGTTTTAATTGTGGAAATATACAATTATTTAAATTCTCAAGAAATTTTAAATTTGAAATAAATATGTTTGTGTCCACAACTATATAAAAATTATTACTGTTGGCATTTAGTGAATGTAGGTTGATTACTTCCTTTGATTTCTGTGACAACGTATTGTCGACCTGCCGCATATTTGATATCTAAACAATGAATAAAACGAATTAGCAGATTCAAAATACTAATATAAGTATAAATTACCTCAGATAGTACAATCTCTTCTGGAATAGGTTCCCAATCCATATATTCTGGGTCATCTTCATCAGGATCTTGTAAAGGCGGATTAGGTTTAATTTCGTCGTTCATCACTGTGTCTCCATCATTTAATAATAACGCTTCTGCGGCTGGCTTAATTTTCAACCGATCTTGAACACTGTACTTCGGTACAGTAATTTTCTTAATTTTATTTGTGGTTAATACATTGGATTGAGCTTTAATCTCAGTGATAACTTGGTTCAAGCCTAATCTCACGTTCAAGTCCGATTTACATTTGCGATTTTTTTCTATAGTTTTTCGTATAATATTTAAACGGTCTTGAGCTGGTGTCTGTGATTGGGTTCGCTTTCGTCTATCCTTTGAATTATAATACTTGTTTGGTGATGAGGGTCTTTCCTTTGGTGATGCAAGCTTTTCGTTTGGTTTGGGATCGTTGCCGTCATCGGCCCATTTACTTTCCCCAGTCTTTATGTTAAAATAATAAAATTTATTGGGGTATCGTTTTGATTGAACTTTTGTCCATTCCCCCGACTTTTTAATATCACTCGATTTTTGCATAATAAATGCTCGTCTTTTTATGTACACGTGAATTTTTAAATTGTTGATCCAAATTGAAGTAAACAAAAAACTGTCATTTAACGTCAAAACTTCCATAATATTTTTATAGGGGTGAGCCCAACATTGTGTACTGGCGAAGATGCTATAATTGCTGTCGCAATTATCGAGCAAGAAAACTGTTGACAGTAATTGTTCCATATTATTTCAGTATTGAACTCTTTAGAAGAAATAATTTTTAATTGATGTTGGATGATGATTCGTAATTAAATAAGGATAATTTGATATCAGTTAATTCTACATCAAGACATACATTGGCTTATCAAATGATATCATAAGAGGTTTAAAAGTTTATTTCAATAATAATATTTATCATTTTGCTGGACTACAACTAGATAGTTATTTATAGAATATTCCTAAAAATGGTGATAATATATGTAATACTAAGAGGTGATTTTAATATTGACTGGTTATCAATAATAATGAAAACAATAACACAGAATACAAAGAGAAACAGAAGAAACATTCTCGATTTTTGTATGGAAACTTTTCACTGTTTTTTATTCTTGGTTTGTATGAAAAGGGCAGAATGTAATGATGAACAAATTATGCACTGAAATATTTACATTCAATAAGGGTAGAGTCAATTTTTTTTGATCCACTTAGTGGCGTATATATTTACTTTATAATATACAATATGACAATAACATTGTTTACCGGACAAGTAGTGCGAACTTTTGTCATCGATTACGATCGATTTGACACAACTAAGACCTGTGTTTATCAACTCTGTTGGAGTGCAAAATTCAGCGCCGAGCCACCGTCCATGTCAGTGTACAGGTTGACATGGAGCTTGCAATGTACAGATGGTATACTATAACTGTGTAAGTAGGCGGTATGTGTTGTGCGTGTATGAATAGAGGGGAGTATTAATTGACAATCAAAGGACACTAAATCCACTAGATAGTTAATACTTTTTTTTACAAGAACTACCAGTGAATAAGTACATGTATAGATTGGGTTGGCGTTGTTGGGTTAATGTTGATTCAAGCTTAAAGCTAATCGATCATGAAACGGTAGGAATAGTAATTAAAGAGGATGTTTATGATAATAATATTAAGTCAATAAAATATTTGAAATATAATGAACATTAATTTAGACAGTATAAAAGCAAAGGTGAATCAAATTGGGCTTCGTCTGGTTGTGAAGAGAATGAAAATTTAAAGTTTCCGACAAGTTTAGAATAAATTGATGAGTTCAAAACAGATACGCGTGCTACAGTTAATAGATTATATTTTTATTTAAGACCCGCACTTGAAGATAGACTAGTGCAATTAACGGCAGATAATAAAGTGAAAGGCAGTCATAAGATTTAAGATTTTAGTTTAACTCTTAAGCTCACTAGACAAGTAGTGCAGTGGTTCAAGCGTCACATGGACCGGAAGGTGCTGGCTTCAAATCACACTCGAGGCTGGATCGGTGATTTAATAAACCCGACTAAGGCCTTCTGTTGCCGCAGAATTCAGAGCCGCCCCACCGTCCATGTTAGTGTACAGATTGACATGGAGCTAGAAATGTGCAGGTGGTATACTATATTTGTGTGAATGAGGGGTATGTGCGTGAATGAATAGGGGTAGAGTTGTATTAATTGACCTTCAAGGACATTAAATTCACTGAGCAATTAATACAAAAAAAATCTACTCAAAATAAAACTCGATCGTTTCAATGGAGATAGTAAAATGAAAGTCATTTTTGGAGTTACTTGATATACTCATACATGTGCACAATAACACAAGGTTATTCGATTTAATCAAATTTCAATACTTAAAAAATACGTTAGAAGGTAATGCGGTCAAGGTAATTACCAACAATCTGGACTTCGTTCCGTAATTACGAACAAGCTCGCTAACTTTTAATATATAACTTTTAATATAGTGATTTGATCAATCGCTTTTATTACAATTACAAATATTCAATCAGTTCATTTACAAAAAAACGTGAATCATTTTGTGTTTCTCTATTTGAATATTAAATTAATAAAATAATATAAAGTGTTTGAACTAAATGTTAAGTTATTAACATTTAAATTAATTCTCAATCCTATTTGAGCAAGGTAATCGTGGTTAAAATGCCGCATAAAAAATTAAAACCAATTCTTGGTAATATTTTTAAGTTTTTAACTTTTTATTTGTTTCAATTTGTTAAAATTTTTCGACAATTGTATGATTGCTTATTTTACGTTATTGTGAACGTATAAAGAAATTAAAAATGGAAAATATGTAAAATTAATAATGTTTAATAAGTATATATCTTTCAATTATGCTCAGTTTCTCTTCAATTATGCTCATTGCGATTTTGCTCAAAATTGTGGTGAACAAAATTGTCAACCTTTGTATCTCATATAAAATTTTTATCAGCTCTTTAAGCAGATAAAAAGTTTGATATTTTTGTTCGCCGCAATTTTTAACTTTTTAAATTCTTATGCGGTTTTTTAACCAATTGAAATTCAGTCTAAGGTGGTCCGAAGATTATACAACTCGGCTCTTCCTCTTAGTATATACAATAAAGCAGTTACATTAATTCAAAATTTTAATTGTTAATTATATGTTACGCTCAAAGCAGAATTTCATTATCAATGCATACAATTTTTTAAAAAAATATCGAAAAGGACAAGAAAAATGTACGACAAAGATACATTATTGTTATTTTACAGCGAAAGTTAAACGGGAATTTTTATAACTAAACAAAATCATAATCAATAAATTAATTAATAAATGAAACTGTTAAAAAGTTTATTTCTTATCTCTAGATTTATAAAAAAAACTATATATTATTTGTAGGCATTGCGTTATTATGTTTTTTAATTATTCCTTTCGATAATTAAAATCTAAGAAACGTCATTGATTTAATAAAATTAGGGGAAAATTTGACCGCGTGGATAACATAACCTAAATAACATCACATACATTAAAATTATGTAATACAAAATAAATAATAAAAATTTAAATTATCATAAAAACACGATTAAATCACACTCTACCAAACATATAAAATGTATACATTGCAGGGCTACTTTGATCAAGAAATGACTGTCGAAGGCCTTAGCCTAAACAGTCTAAAGTTATTGTTAGTATTTTCCATACATTTAACACCACTTCAATGTAATTGTCAAATTGCTTAAATCCACAAGAATGACTCCTTGATCATGAAATTAAATTTTTCAATTGTAAATAAATGAGACACAATTCAATTGTAAATGTGTGGTACAATACTGTATTTTTGTAGGATATAAAATTCATAGTCAAACATAAAAACGAATATTTTTAATTTTTCTTAAATAGTTTAGAGGTTAAATTTTGTTAATGCCAAAATTTCCCCCTTATGTATTTATGGTAGAGAATTTTTTTATATATTTTTGAAAATTAAAGAAAATAATCAAATATTATATCATTCTGTTCATCCCAAAAATAATATTATATTTTTTAGTGAGTTTTTGGATATAAAATTCATTGTCAAACATTAGAAATAAAGATTTCTCATATTTTTTAAATTATTTATAGGTTACAATTTGTTGATGTCAAAATTTCCCAACTTTTTATATCATAAAATAAAAATGTTGTTTGTCAGTCGCACTTATGTCAATTTTTTGTTATTGTCTCATTTTAATTTTGAACAAAACTTTATCTTTTTGTGTGGAATAGGCTATAATAGCCGTATTTCATAGTGCCGCTCCACACAATGCGACCGCGTTGCCGCGTTCTTCATATCTTACCTCTTCGCCTATAAACAAAATTTTAAAGTGGATTTTTTTTGTAGCATGTTTGCAGCAATAATTTTATTTGTGGCTTCTATTGGGCCTTCCCACACTTGTATTCAGCACAATACATCATGACAACAAAAAAGTACATTTAAGTTATTGTCCGCTAAAGTTATATTGCTTTTTAAATTATTTGTAGTTAATCACACGTTATCACACAAAATATATAACAATGGACTTGTATTCTTGCATCAGATATTTTCCTACAAAGAAACCAAATATAAAATGATTTAAAAATTAATGTATGTTAAAATGAATGTTTTTTATTTAATTTTGGTTTTTTACTACTTAAACATTGAAAAGAAACAACAGTTGATGATTTCTAGTGTAATCGAGAATGTTGTCGGTTTGTGTCATGAGGAATACAAGTGTGGAACGGTCTATGGTACTCACTACAAAGCACAAGCACTTTTGGGCCAGGATTTTTTTTTGCGTGATTAGGAGTGAACATGAATTTTGGCAAGTGATACTTCTGTTTTCTTTGAATAATACTGTGTGTGAATCGGCTAAATAAGATGTCATCACTGCTGGCATAATCTGGCAAAGATTATGTTTTTACACATAACTTTAAAACTTTAAAAAAATATTTCCAACTATACTTCGTTTATATCGTGAAAGCATCATTGCAGCACTTTTTTGTATGGTATACTTTTTAGTTCGCACCTCTGAAATAAATTAAAATAACCTTCAATAATTCGACTTACCACGAGCAAAATTCTTATCAGTCATCCATTCCATTATCGAAACGTCAATATTGGTAGCTGTCATAATAAATTGAACATATTTATACTACAAAATGTTAAAAGTAAAATATTTAGAAACAAAAATATCAAAATAATCTAATAAAATATAATTCTAGAATGCAGTTGCTTTGGTTACCGGGGGTGCTTCCGGCTTAGGTCGAGCTACAGTTGAACGATTCGCACAAACAGGGGCAAAGGTCGTGTTATGTGATTTAGGCACGTCGAAGGGCAGCGAAGTATCAAAAAGTATAGGTGATAATGTTGTTTTTGTCCCAGTCGATGTAAGTATTTTAATACGTTAAAAAGGTGTGTTTTAATTGTTGTATTTTAATAGGTTACATCTGAGAAAGACGTCTTGGAAGCCCTACAAGTAGCCAAGGAGAAATTTGGTCGATTAGATATTGCAGTAAACTGTGCTGGTACCGCGGTCGCATTTAAGACGTACAATTTTAACAAGAAGTTACCTCATAAATTAGAGGATTTTAGCCGTGTACTTACCGTAAACACCGTTGGAACGTTTAATATTATTCGTTTGTCGGCCGGATTAATGGGAGAAAATCAACCAAATGTTGATGGTCAGCGTGGTGTTATTGTTAACACAGCATCAGTAGCAGCATATGATGGACAAATTGGACAAGCAGCCTATTCTGCTTCTAAAGCGGCTATTGTTGGCATGACGTTACCAATTGCACGTGATTTAAGTACGTATGGTATTCGTGTCGTCACTATTGCACCGGGTCTATTCGACACTCCAATGCTGCAATCTCTTCCTGAAAAAGTGCGTGCTTTTTTGGCTAAAACTGTACCGTTCCCACAGCGATTGGGGAACCCAGTGGAATATGCTCAACTAGTTGAAGCGATCGTAGAAAATCCGTTACTAAACGGTGAAACCATTCGTTTGGACGGTGCATTGCGTATGATGCCTTAAAAACAAATTCTATGTTTCGATAAAAGTGTTAATGCATTTATTAGTTTTACACATATGTAAGGAAATATTTAGAGGTATTAGGAAAATAAAATTTTTAATTAAAGTTATTTTTTTTATAAAGTTTGAATCTCGTTTTTTATGCTACCATAAAATTTCAAAATTTGCGCATCTACCGAATTCGACTTTAGTGCCAAGCCGCGGTGAACACGCAAATTAAGTACGTATTTACATTTTTCACAAAACTTGAATTTCGCAATTTGGATGAAAACCAGATAAAACGCGTAATTTGATTATTTAATTCAAAATAAATAACATCAAAGCAAATTTATAAATACTGGAGGCAGTTAAAATCCTGTTCATACACAAGTTAAATGTGATAGAAAATTCATGAAATATTTTTTTTGTAGTCGAAGAATATTTTGACAACATCGTGACATCTTGTGAAAAAAAAAATTGTTTGGCGCATTATCTTTTGCTTGGTAAATTTTAATATTTTTCTGATAAATTAAGTTAAATTATACGTATAATATAGTTCTAAAACTACTCCTAATGCTACAATAAAGGTAATCTGTTTGTAACGTCAATAAATTTTTTAAATCATAGATATTTTTTTTATTCTTGGATGCAGATACATTTTTTGAGGTTAAGTCTAAATTCCCACAGTTTAGTGTGAAAATTCGACATACAAAATGTTTGGAGGGTCTAAGCCATCGTTTGGTGTAAACACAACAACTTCTGGATTTGGATTTAATAATACGACGGCCGCAAGTCCCTTTGGCCAATCATCATTTACAAAACCAGCAACCTCCGGATTCGCCCAAGCGCCTACTTTTGGCCAACAGAATACTGCTTCGTTATTTGGCGGGGGGCAACAAACTACTGGATTATTTGGTGCGAATCAACAGCAACCAGCATTTGGTGCGAACACAGCAACAACGCAACAGTCAGGCTTTGGTGGTAAGCTATATAATAAAGATTTCGAGAGGGGGGTATGATTCACAAATGATTCATACTATTGCGTATTAATAATGTAATCTAATATGATTTTTTTTTTATATCTAGGATTTGGTCAACCACAGCAAAATGCACCTCTATTTGGATCACCGCAAGGAAATACATCATTGTTTTCTACGTCTGGATTTGGGGCCAATAAACCAACACCATTCGGCGGGACTCAGAATACATCACTATTTGGTGCGGCCAATACGGCTCAACCGGGTACTACAGGGATATTTGGGTCAGCCCCAGCCACTGGTGGATTGTTTGGAAATACCCAAACCCCATTTGGTGGTGCTACAGGATCTACCGGTACTGCCGTGGTGAAATATCAACCTTCACATGGAACCGATACTTTGGTGAAAAGTGGAAATACTTCTAATATAAACACCAAACAACACTGTATTACTGCCATGAAGGAGTACGAGGGTAAATCATTGGAAGAACTCCGTCTTGAGGATTATTCAGAGAACCGTAAAGGTGGAGGTCAAATTCACAATCAATCAACAGCACTCTTCGGAGCTCAACCAACAAACACAGGACTAGTATTTGGTCAACAACAACAACCTGGCGGACTATTTGCGCCTCAGGAAAATAAAAACTTGTTCGGCGGCCAAACCGCGACTGGGTTCAATCAGGCTACTGCTTTTGGGCAACCCGGTCAAACGTCCATATTTAATAAAACGTTTCAAGGTACAACGGCACCCACATCAAATTTCGGTGGTTTTGGGAGTACAACAGCCACAGCAAATAATCCATTTGGGCAAAAACCATTTGGACAACCAACTGCAGGCCTGTTTGGTCAAACACAACCGACTACATCAACCACGTCAACATTTGGAAACACTACTTTCTTTGGAACTCCACAACCACAGCCCCAACAAGGAACTTCATTTTTTGCCAATACTGACAATAAACCGTTTGCTTTACCTGGGGGCCAACAGCCCGCTCAGCAAAATGCTTTTACTTCATTTGGAACAAATCAACCTCAGGTCGCCCAACCTCAGCCTTTTGGGTTAGCAAAGCCCACCAATAATTTTAGTTTTAATACACCCACCTCCCAACAAAATGCAATGGGTAGCACCGGATTCACTGGATTCGGTCAACAGAACCCAGGTGGTGGCCTGTTTAATAATAATAACGCGTTTGGGGCTAAGCTTCCTACATCAAATTTCGGCTTCACAACGCAACAGAATCAACCGCTATTAGGCGGAGGAGGTAGTATTTCAATGGGCGCGACAGGAGGTACATCATTTTTTAATAATAACGCAAATAAACCCGGTGGTTTATTTGGTAATACGACTGCTCAACCAGGCGGCTTATTTGGCAATTCTAGTTTCGGAAATGGCAATTCACTCGGGGGTTTTGGTACCTCAAATTTAGGAATTAATGGACTTGGAACATCGTCCGCGCCAACCACATACCCAGTACACCAACAAATTATGGCGTTGACTTCATCACCATATGGGGACTCAGCAATATTCAAAGATTTAAAATCAAGTGGAATGTCTGAGGACGCATTAAAGGCGACTAATCCGGCCGCACAAAAAGCAATCCTCGAAACCAAATCAAACCAATATAAAGTGTCGCCTAAACCGACAGCCTCAATAAAAACCAAACCAGTAGTGGGGATACTATCCAAAAAATCATTATTCGACGGGCTCGAGGAACATGACAGCACAATCGAAGAAAATTTTAATTTAGCTGTAAATCCACGACGCTTAATAATCAAGAAGAAGAATCGAAATAATTTAAATCTATCGTCAGCCGATTCGAATAACGGATCACCATTATCAACCCCACAATCATCCGTGCCTAATACACCAAAACTCCCACATCATGAAGGTCGAATGAGTTTACATAATAACACAAGTTTAAATACGAATGATCCACGCGATGATTTTAATACGGAATTACAGAATAGTCCGCTAATGAATCCGAATTCGGAAAGTACACGGCGAGAATCTTGGTTGAATATACATGGCCTCGAGAAGATGAAACAAATCAATCGCAATTCTGACCATTCGCCATCTGCCAATGATAATACCCTTTTGGAGTATAAATCAGTCGAAACGAATACAAACCTTTCATCAGAGAAGTTAACGTCGGCACAAGTGAATAGCGAGAATTTAAGTCCACTTGGTCAATCATCAGGCGGGGCACGAGGATCACCCGGCCGATTTGCGGCCCAAACGTCTTCCGATAGTTTGGTTTTAGGCGCTTCGTTTGTAAACGAATCGATATCTGCGATTGATACAAATCTAAATTATGAACCACATCCTACTGGGATTGTACTTCGGCGATCCGGATATTATACAATACCGTCACTTGATGAGATCGGCACGTATCTCAAAGATGATGGTACGTGTGTTGTACCCAATTTTACAGTGGGTCGGAAAGGATATGGTAACGTGTATTTTAATGAACCGATCGATGTTGCTGGTATGAAATTGGATGATATTGTGTTCTTCCGCAACAAGGAAGTTACAATTTATCCGGATGATGATACGAAACCTCCGCAAGGTGAAGGATTAAATCGCAAGGCACAAATTACACTCGATCAAGTATGGCCGATTGATAAAACAATCCACGAACCAATTAAAGATCCAGAGCGTTTAGCTGAAATGGATTATGAAGGTAAATTGCGCCGTGTTTGTGATAAACACGATACGAAATTTATTGAGTATCGCCCTGAAACGGGAAGTTGGGTATTTCGAGTGAATCATTTTTCTAAGTATGGCCTGCTATCGGATAGCGATGAGGAGGATAGTGTTCCTACCGATGCTAAAAAAGCTAAATTGTTAAAGAAACCTATGGGAGCTATTCCAAAGGCATCCAAGATTCTTTCGGCTGATGTTCAAAATGGAAACACCGGGCTATTCCAAACTGATGCCACAAGCCAAGCATTTAGCATGGACCAGGAGAATACCAACGTGGATTTAAACAAGAATTCAATGAGTGAAACGCGTGCCATGTACATGCCAATCAGCCCAACTACGGATATAGCCCGAGAAATTGGGGCAGATTCGCATAAAATACAGTTGATGAAGGCGTCTTTCTTCATTGAGGATAATTACGATAGGCGATCAAGTAAGTACATTATTTAAGAAAGTTATCCTGTAAAAATGGAAAATTGTATTTTGGGAAAATTAAATAAAATCTTTATTGGGGGAGAAAATGTCAGAACATTTATTTTAGGAGGTGTGTATATGACGTGAATAGGTGGCCATAAGTAGTTTCGATTGCATGATGTAACGAGCTAAATGTTTTGGTTGTGAATTTCATCACAATACGTCACATTGACCTCGATTTAAATACAAAAATGTGAAAACACGCTAATGATGTTTTTTTTGTTTATATTTACATTTTTGTTTGTTTTGCTGTGCTGTTTATTTACTTTTTTTTTCGTATGACGTGTGCATGACGTCATACCACATAATTTACTAAAAACCGTGATAAACTTATAATCTTTTTGCAGCATTCTCCGAATATGGCGGTGGTCGAGAAAGTCCTGATCAAATTGTGCCCACGAAATCATTATTTAGTACGAAAAATTTCGAAAACAATGTACTCCAGTCTCGTCTCTCCGACTTCATGGAACACGAAATAACTTCAAAAGATTTAACCGTTATGTCATCATACAAATCAAAAGAAAAGCTTAATATATTTGATGATGAAAAGCGTGATGATGAGCCACCCCAAATAAATCGTATTGTGATTGTAAAACCAAAAATTGCGCCTGTTAAATTTTACGATACGATCGTTCCACTAAAACATTCAATATTTTCTCAAATCAAGGGTCACTATTTAGCCGATGTGGGATTCATGCTTGGACGAAAGTTTCGAGTCGGATGGGGCCTCCAGAATTCTTTAGTTATCATGAATACAAAACACAATATCGATACCAATACAAAACTGATACCACAGTTGCTATTTAAAGAGCGTGACGTTACTGATTATTCTGCGTGTGTATTGCAACATATTAAAGTATCGTCATTTGCTAAAACTGATGATCGTAGATTTTTTGATTCTATTGCTAAACATTTGGAAATTGAATTAAATTATGCGACATTTCATTTTGAGAACGAAGAGAAGAATTGTCCTTATATTCAGGCGAATGGTGGCACAGTATCAATAGAAGATCATTTTGATGCGGCCGACGCTGTAGCACATTATGATGACTTTTCGGATTACAAAAATTCGGTCTACTCGTTAATCAGGGTGCTTTGGGGTGATCGCGAGGAATTGGAAAATCAGGAACCGACCAATCATGCCACTATCATGTGTCGACGCAATTTATTATCCGAGTGGCTTGAAGAAAATACACAAAGTACTAAAATCGATTTAGATCCGAGATCGTCGGAATATTTAGAAACTCTTTGGGATCTAATAATGTCGCATAAAATCGCGGAGGGTTGTGAATTAGCCTTCCAGAATGATGATATAAATCTTTCACTTCTACTGGCTCAAATATCAGGTGGACCAGCCATCCGGCAGCTAATCGACCATCAACTTTCTTCATGGCAGTATGTGCAAGCGGATAAATTTATCGCCCCAGAGCGTTTAAAAATATTTCAATTAATCGCTAATGTCCCCGTCCTAGATTCGAGTCACGGCGTATTAAATGTTTTCGACAATCTAAATTGGGTCAATGTAGTTGCACTATACATCTGGTACTTACTAACTCCAACCGCATCTCTAACCGAGGCACTCGTAAATTACGAGAAAGCGTTTGAATCAGAAAAATTTTATGCGGCACCACCTCGACCGCTTTACGCCGAAAGGGATTTAAAAACAAATTTACAAGAAAATGCATATGATTTACGGTTCCATTTGATCCGATTATATTCGCGACGCAATTATCCACTAGAACCGTTATTAAACTCGATTACATACACATCCGATCCCCTAGACTACCGATTAAGTTGGCTTGTGCTGCAAACACTTGAATCGCTCGGATACAATCACTGTTCCGAGCTTAGCGAATCGCAAATACATTTATCATTTTCGAATCAACTCGAGAGTAATGGTCTGTGGCATTGGGCGATTTTTGTTCTGCTACACATAAAAGATGAATCGCGACGAGAATTATGCATACAGAATTTATTGTATAAATACGTAAGCCTATCGGACGATGAGGAATATTTAAAAAAAGAGAATTTCATACAAACACAACTGAAGATATCGGAGAAATGGATTTTCTGGGCGAAGGCGGTGAAAGCGGGTGTTCAAAAAGCGTATCATGATCAGGCGAAATATTTACTAAAGGCAAAACAGTGGTCGTTGGCCCATGAAGTTATTATGGCGCATATTATACCCGATGCTATAATGAACGGTGGGTAAAATGTAAACATGGGTTCAGTAACCGAAATAATTTGTTCTTATCTTTTTCAGATGATATTAATTATATTAAAGAATTCCTAGAGGTGTTTGAGGATTCAAGACAAATTTCTAGTTGGTTAATACAGGGACAAGTTATTTTGGATTACATCGATATGGTTGAGAAGGTGAGTGATATCGCTGTATTTAAATTTACTCATTAATTTATGATATCGAAAATTGTGTTAGAATTTTTAATTCATACATGAATGGTATCTCTTTCGTTTTATGACTGCTTTGAAACACGCACATTGTAGTTCGAGAACTTCGGAGAACCCAGATGGATCTTAGCATCTCACTAGGCTATGCGGGCTGTGACCACTTATTCTATTATTTGGATTGATTCATTGGGCCAGTATTCATGATACTATAATGGATCGACTATTTTTATAATCTAGTCTGAGAGTTGGACCATCTCATCCATTTATTTTGGATGCTAATCACTAAGTGAACTGAATATTTAAATTCTTACCAATTATGGCGAATATGCTATTTTTGTTCCGAAGTAACGCACCAGACTGCCATAAATCAACTAGTCCCAAATAACAAATAATTTGAGAAATAACTGACAAACCGATTATAACCATCTAACCACACCGAAATTTCAGTTTCTGAATGACTAATTAATCCATCAATTATCCAAAATTTCCCACTTCCCTGGAAATAATGATCGTCACTATCACAATAATTGTACCAACATTCCATTATCAAAATGTCGGCATTGTGGTAAATATGCAAAACTACCAAGCTGGGAAAACCAAATTCCAATTTCATAATTTATACAAGCAGAAGAAATTACAAAAACAGCACAGTGCAGAAAACAACTCAATTCTTCATACACAAACCTATGTCAGCAAATGACCAACTCGGCAAGGTTCTCGTAAAAACCGTATCATTATTACGGACTATCTCAAACTATTTCCAAAACAATTATTTAATTTAGCAACCCAACATTCACCACTGTCAATTACATGGCAAGTCATATATCATTCTATCACGCAGGAACATTTTCTATTTTACTATGCCAAACTGTCCTAACTTCGCAAGACAGTCCGGAAACTCCAATAAGAATACTAGAGAATAAGACGAATTAAGTAAACTCCATCCAGTTCCTTAACAATTTGTCAACTCTGTCATCGTTAAAGGTGCAATCTATCTAGGCTCTCTCTACTTTCATCAAACATTCGGCTTCAAAACTATTAATCGACAACTATTCTAGTGAAAGAGCCCGCATACATCTTTTTTAGCTAAAAAGTTCAGCTCGAGCGATGTGTATATTTTTTTTTATTATGTGATCCAAAGTAACCGTTAAAAACCGACAAAGTAGAAGTGGATGCAACGGTTATGTGAGTGACTAGGTAGATACAGATTAACGATCTTAAACATTTAGATATGTGTTGATTTCTACCATTAATAATCCAATATTTTGTTTGGATGTGTACATGTGCTAATGTTAATTGGGTGCCGCCCTGCATTGTTGTGTTATGGCCCTCATATGGGATTAACAGATTCATTATTAGATGTGGTTCTGGAAGGATGGTAACTAGAGGATAGACTAGAGGCGTATGTAGTCTGCCACCAAGGCAGTGGTCATCCTTAAAAAATGGGGACGATGATAACATTGACATTGTTGTTCAAGCTACTGGTGTTGCTATAGTACCTTTTGATCTGGAACGTCTTCAGGGTTTACCTCCGAATTATTAGTTGGCCATATATTTCGTTGGTTTGCTAACCAATCTAGCCCGCACCAGCTCCTATTCTCCTTGACGCGCAGTCAGTTTTTCAGGTTCAGATTTCAGTTCCAAGCTGCCGGATTTGACAAACTATCAATTTCGAATACTCGGTTCGCCACAAATGATTTAAATCGATGTGGTACTGATTTGATCCATGCAAGTAAAATGTTTGAATCATTAAATGCATAATATGTAATTGTCTTGGAAATTCGAGATCTTTTACTTACTTTTGCCATTAACCTAGACAGCAATATAGCATCACACGACTCTAATCTAGGAATTGTTACTATGGACTTTATTGATGCGACTTTAGCTTAAAAGAACAAGTAAATAAGAAAGTATTCTTCCTATTTTATCGACGTTCTGGCAAAAATATATTACAGCAAGCAGCATAAGCAATTTCTGATCGTCTGTTGACATGTAAATATTTTTTGTGCGGAAATTGTAAAATTGCTAACCTTTCTCTGATAGACGCGAAACTAAGATGAATTTTAAATTTGTATCCAGAACTTGATACAAATGGTGACAATTTGACCTTTGAGTACCTGAAAATTATCGGAACCATCAAACTGAGCGATCGCTTTCGAAATACCTAGTTTCTTTACTGGAACTCTATGTTTAGGTATCTGATTCCAAAATTCACCGTGTTCTAGCTGCGATAATTTTTTAAAAGCACATCACGCTCTAGAATTTTTATTTTTTCAGTAAACCATCATTGATTTTCTGTGCTCTAACTGTTGATTTCGCATCCTCATTATCGACTGCTTTCAACATTTCCATACGATCACTGGAACTTGCATTTGACCAGTCATCATCACGCGGCTTGACCACCACAATTGTCTTTAATTTTTGTATCAGCTCATATCACTTGAATGACGTGAATCTATTTCCACAGTCATTTTTTTCAGTTCATCTTCCAATAATTTAATTTGAATTGTAAAAGAATAATGAATTTAATTCATTGTTCTTTTACAATAGATGTAAATAAAGGAATAAATTAGATTACAATACTTCACTATTTTTTTTAAGTTTATCCTGCATCTGAATTTATAAGCCATTGGTTATTTGATCTCACATTTCTATTTTTATTTCTCTCCAATTACATATTTTATTGTCCTCTTAGCCGAAGCTCCTACAAACCTTATTTAAATAAAAATATTTACCCTACACAGAATTTTTCATTAAAAAACCCACACAATTGTTATGTGCAATACATTTAATCTGCAATCTCTCGAACATTTAAATAGCGATGCTTTCAAATAAGGCTGTCATTTGGTAGTTATTAACTTCATATGGTCTGCCAGAACGTTGCTTATCTCTCAGGGGACATTCTGATAAATGTGTTGTTCTGCAGTCAGCACCATAAACTTCACCTATATCTTTGTGAGCCTAACCGCTTCCTTTCCCTTACGCAAGTAAAACAGACATACCGAATATCTTCGTGTATATGAGGGTTGCCTTTTTTATTTCGGGATTAAAGAACAAAAATAAATATTTATTTATCAAAAATCGCTATATTGTTTTTCAAAATATTATCCATGAAGATCAATACACTTTTGCATGCGCTTGAACCAATTTTTGAAGCACTTTTTCCACTCCGATTGATGTATCTCCAAAACATGCATTTTGAAGGCATCAACCGCTTCTTCAGGTGTTGAAAAACGTTGACCTCGCAATTTACCTTTGATTTGCGAGAATAAAAAGGAGTTATTGTGTACGAAATCAGGACTATACGGTGGATGACCCAATAATTTGTTGTTTTGATCGCTCAGTTGTTCGTGTCGATGTGAGAGGGCTCGCATTGTCGTGATGGAGCATGATTAGTCGTCGGCGATTGATTTTTTATATTTCGCCGAAGACTTCTGTCAAACGAATGGTTGTGCACTATTTAGAATTGACCATTCTACGTTGCACCAATGGTATGGTTGCCACATGTCCAGTTTTTCTGAAAAAACAGCGACCATTTGCTTCGAAGGCTTCGTGCGTGAATAACTTTTGTTGGATAAAATACGATGTACTTACACAGATCCAAGATTCGTCACCTGTCACGATGTTACAGACATGTTGTGAAGCACCGCGATCATATTTTTTACGCATTTTCGATCAATTTTTAAGGCGTTTGCCAAATTAGGTGGGATCTAACGCAAACCAATCTATTTGACGGCCAAATGTTAATGCCATATTGAATGTATGCTACACGATAAGTCACATGATGATCTTGCGGTATCAGTTCATCATGCACAGCATCAATGTTTTCCGGAACAATAACCGATTTTGGACGAATTTCACGAAACCCGTCGTTGAGCGCACTGCGGTCACGATTGAATTCTGTAAACCGTCTATAAACACTGGTCCTTGATGGTGCTTCCTCGCCAAAAGTCGAATTACGTTCACCAGTGTGCACTGGTTGATTTAGTTCACGTCGAAAGTTGTAAAAATAAATGTTCACGATTTAGTTCCATTTTTGCACTGAAATGAAATTTTGAAATCATCATCAGCGCCGTTGGGCAAAGTTGGGTTTTGGTGGCTCAACCATTAACACCATTTTATTGTTTGAGTTCTTAGGAAAACGTCTTCTCAATAACTGGTAAACAACTGGTCTCGGGCTCTGTTATAAGGCTCAACATGTTGACCTGGATGAATGTCTTCGAGAAATTTAGAACTGATACTGACTATCGGCTGAGTGAGAGAAGCTGCTCAGATCCTTAAAGGTGTTAACTTCATCACAGATGGTTCAAAGGCGGATGGGGTGGAGTGTTCTGTTGAGCTTTGAACTTAAATCTGTCGTTTCCTCGATCACTGCAGTGTGCTCCACCCAAGCAGAAGTAATTGCAATTAGAGGCCATAGACCATTGTGTTATAAAGAAATTTCTGAAATCGGTATTCGAATTATTATGGACTGAGTCAAGCTTCTTCGATTAAAGCACCAAATAAATTAACCTTATGTCGAAAGTAGTCCAGAATTGCATTTTTCTATTAACGACATGACAGATCAGTTCCAACATCCTATTGATGTGGGTGCTAGGGCATTTCAATAGTACGTGGAATTTAAAGGCAGATGAGCTGTTCGTTTATAACCGGCTTATTTCACCTAGCAGAAAGCTATCTAGACCGGGTATAGCTTTCCTCAGATCACTAATGATAAGATTTAGTTTCAAACTATATACATAATTACATTGTCTGAGGCTCAATTTGCGGTTTCGAAGTTTAACTTTTGGAAGTTTTTGGATGGGTTTTACGGAGGCAGATAAGTTACTGGTGGCCGGTGAGCGACAGTGTGAGTACTTAATGGCGAGCAGAATAATTTTAGAAAAGCCTCTTAGAAAAACTATTCGCAAATACTTTCTTACAGTCATTATTTGAGTATCGTAGTCCACGGTTGTGAATTTTGTATTGTGTCCTTTTGAAATTCTAAGTTAATATCTAGACAATTCACATTTTGTCTAGAAGTACATATATCAAAACTATTAATTAAATTCTCCAAATGTAATGGAATGATTTAGTGAGATCTAATCAAATTGTCTATTTTTATATTTCCAGTTTGAAAATCTTAAATCTATTCCTGAGACAGAGCTCGAAACATATTGGGACGCACTTAAACCACAACTGGGAGATTTATGTTCCCGCATCATGCTATTCCCATGTCCCACATCAAAGCATCGGTTGTGTCAAAGTGAAATTGCCCAAAAACTAGCATGTCTCATCCGAGGAATTCTAATAACAAAAGATGTAAATCCATGCCTGGTGATCAAAATGGCCCTGGAAAAGTTACCTCTGCCACAGGAATATGCTCAACAGGAGTTACGCGTACTACTAGATACCTACTTTGCCGATACAAATAATTTAATGGAATGTTAGAAAACAACAACTGTACACAGGATGGGTTCCTACTTAAATTTTATGTTTAAAAAAAAATATATAAGTCAAGTAAAATTATAAAAAATCATTACATTTTTATTTTATTATAATTTTTTTAATTAATTAATAAAAAATATCAATTAATAATAAACACAATATAATTGTAATTTTCATTTAAGAGACAAACATTATTTGTTTATATATATATACCTAAGTAAAATAAATTAAAAATTAAAATATTCTTGGTTTCATGTTTCAGTGTCGGATGAAATCCTTGCGGGTTATAATGCCTTCTACTCGATTCTCCAGGTCAACCACCAGCATATGGCGCAAGCCGAGTGCCCGGAAATTTTGAAATACTCGCTGCACTGAATCCGTACCGAGTACAGATTTTGGCGAGGGATTCATGAACATTTCTGAATTGATCGTGTATTTATTCCAGTCCATTTTATCCCGGTCGATTTTCAGACTCTTGATTGAGGGGTAGCGCGGGTATTCGTTACGAAATTTTTCGATTGTTGCATCATTTTTCCATAGATTATATTTCTCATCGAACCAACTATTCTTGAGTATGATTACCAGTTGTGATCGTAGCATTATGCCGCGAAGTCGACCCCCTTCACGGTGCTATACAAAAAATGCATAATTATTCTAAAATGTTTGGAACATGCAATGGCTTACTCACAATTCCGACATCGTCCACCACCGGAAATCCGTTATGCGGATATTTCATCAAAATGTCATAGATATACATGACGTTCTCTTTAATACGAATGCACACAACAGGTTGGCTCATAATTTCCGAGGCAGTCATTAAATTGCACTTGACGGGCAGCGACCATGGCAACATCGGAACATTAGCCAACACAATTAATGAATCGTAAATTCCTTCGTTAAAGTAGTCACCAACCCATTTCGCGAAAGTTAAAGTTATAATTAGGGGTAGCGCAAATTGCAGATTGCCTGTGGTCTCGATTAGAATGACTGTTAAACTGATAGTCATTCGTAGAGCCCCTCCTAATTGTGCTGCTGCACCGATGAGCGCGTATTTTCCAGGATGAAAGAATGCCTAAATAAGAAATGATCAGTTAATGAAATAAAAATAGGTTCAAAAGTAAACTTACCGCATTCGGGAATATGCTCAACCCAATCATGGATAATAGGCGACCCCATGTGGCTCCGACTAGTAAGGTTGGTATGAAAATACCTAGAGACACATTCATTCCAAACGTAACACATGACAATGGATAGTAGATTACGAGAAATACAAATAAAGTCATAATACGGTGTGATCCTGGTGGATCGTGAAACAATGATTTGACACTAGCTTCAGGAGTCTGGAACCATAGAGCCGCGGCAGCATTATACTCCGAATCGCCGCAAAATAACTGTACCGGAAATTGTGTTGGATCCTGTCCCAACGAACGGCAATCATTTATTGAGTAGGTCATGGCACATGCGAATGTAGCTGTCAAAATCGAAATTAAAACCGCCTCTAATACTTTGGCCCATTTCTTCTTGATGTATTCACGTCTTAGTATCGTTAAATTAATATTTATGGAATTCCACAGGGCGCCTAGTAAACCACCAATCACACCCATAGAAACGAATAGAGGAAGCTCGTAATACGAAAACGGAAGCGGTTCAAATTCGCCTAAATTAAAAAGTCCGGGATAATGAAAATCGTTAAGGCCATGATAAGCTGAAAGCA
Organism: Nephrotoma guestfalica; assembly: GCA_963691935.1. NCBI lineage: Eukaryota > Metazoa > Arthropoda > Insecta > Diptera > Tipulidae > Nephrotoma > Nephrotoma guestfalica. Next base: position 288,194,583 of record OY829913.1, on the reverse strand, counting down.
CAAAATTTAACGTGAAGGAGCTGAATACGGATGCAAATACTGTTAACCAAATAAGGTGTTGGTTCCAGAAACTGGCGGCTTCCTCCAACGAAAATAGTACACCACCAATTGGCGCGCCAAAAGCGGCTGATACGCCAGCGGCCGCACCGCCCACCACAAAATCACGTTTCTCGTGATCGTCCCGAAAATACCGAAGTACATTGAAGTCGCGTCGGAATGTCGTGCTTTTTCCTTGAGAAATACCTGCTGCGATCACAGCACCGGAATGTATCATCGGTCCTTCCTTTCCGCCAGCTAATCCGCCAAGTACAGATGTTATGACGCCGATTGTTTTAACGGCTAGAGTTTTTATTCGAACAATTCGGGGAATTTTAACACCGTTTAGATAGCATTTAACTTGGGGAATCCCACTACCGGCCGCCACCGGCTCGACATAAGTGACCAGACTGGCTCCGATTACGACAAATATTGCGTTGAATGCTATCCACCATAGGTACGGTCTGAATAGATCACCATTCAGTACATTACTTTCGACCGCTGTAAATGAAATTATGTTAAGGAAAACGAATCACTTTTGCGTTTTCTAATTTTCTTTGATTACAAATTATAATTTTAATTTCTCGTTGCAATTACTTCTGAAGTTTTTATTTTCGGCTTTTTTACATTATGTATGCATTATGTAAGCATTTTTTAAATGCAAGAGAACTAAGGAATAAATAAGATCTACACATTGGAATCATTATGCCCGCTTGAGTTTACCCGATCAGTAAATTAGTCGTAAACCTGTACCTTCTTGACATAGCTGAACCAATCGCAATACACTTGAATTGACAATTTTAGGTATCACGTGCAATTCGCAGAAAAACATATCGCAGAAATACAATTCGCACAAATTCAATTGGCTGACATAAATAACTGAGACTGCTTTGTACATATAATCTACTTCCATCACTTAAAAGGTTCATAGTTGACACTTCTCGAGCTTGAATACTTATTTGACCATCACAAAACCATAACGCGGTGCACTGAAAAAATATGTTCCCATTTATCCTAAGATTGAATACGCGATATATAAACAATCGCCTATATTGCACGACCCAACAACGTTATTAAAGAAATATGTACCTGTTAGAATATCCGTTTTCAACGAAGTTCTGGATTTAGGCTATGCTGAATGAAACTAAACCATTTTTTAACTAATGATGGTCAATTTTGGTAAACATAGCTAGTTGAATAGTCTAACATGATTTTGACAGTCTAAGAGGTGTTAATAAACCAGCCCAAATATCAACCATACATGATGCCACTGACTAATCAACTAACGAGATTTTGGCGGCCGAACTGAATCGAACACCACCAACCTAGTAAATAATGTTCTCTCCAAAGATATACTACTAATGTTACTGTTAGGTTCGCAGTTGCGAAAATCTAATGTTTAAAGCAATGCGTATACAAAACAGGAATTTATACTCCATTCCTAAACCTATTCGTGCAAAGCTCAAAATTGTCTAGATCACCACCTAGATACCAAAATCCGTGAATCAACAGGAAAACGAAAATGCTGAACTAGGTAAAACACTAAATGAAATAGAAAAAGGCATCGTAACTTAGCAACGAAATCACTAAAAAGATAGAACAGGAGAAGACCAGACAAATGGAAGTTCTGAGAACTCCTTTACTAGTTATAATTAAAACAGCACAATTGTCTTTTTTAAGGCAGTTTCATACAGATAAGGTGGAAGCAACATTTAGTGGAACTACCAAACCTCAATAAGGTTGCAAGAAGATAGACACCACCGCCAAAACAAAAGAGTTTGCGAATAATCAAAATCATTGTCGACTAGAGTAATGGCACCAAACAATAACATATGAAAGATCAATACACCAAATCGCGATGCATAGGTATATCTAGTTTTAGCCATAAAGTGGTATACCGACGAATATAAAATAACCGAGCAATTAAAGTTAAGGTCAGAG